>RHGG01000003.1:0-655045 GCA_005281575.1 Taphrina deformans
ACACAATCTTGTGCCGTGCCAGGCCGTGGAGGTGCACGGAAAAGCCAAGGTGCTCAAGCCAGGGGAGCCTCTCGCCATTGCCTGCCCTCTGTGCCTCAACCGTCTCCTCTGCCTCCAGCGTGGCCCTGTTCATCTCCTGCGTCAGCTGCACTTGCTTTGCCAAGAAGTCTGCAGAGGCTATAGAAGTGGATTGCTGAGGTACTGCAGCAGCTGTAGCCTCTGGATGCACCTCAAAGTACTGACGCTGTCCCAAGGTCTGCAATCTGCATGGTCTCAGACCATCTGGACTCAGAGGTGATGAAGTCTCGCCGTGGACTTGCCTGACGTGCGCACATGCAGCCTTCACATGCAAGCTGTTCCAGCGGTCACAGCCCAGGCAGGCATACCCACTGTACACTGGCAGGCTGGCTATGCGCTCCACTGGCTGTGCTTCAAACAGGCGGTTCTTGACCAGACTGAATGGAGGAAGCGACATCTTCAATACACAGGCCTGCAGGATTTTACACTCGGTGGCAGAGAGCTGATGTTGCAAGCGGAAGTGTTTTGAGGCAATGGTTCCTGCCTTGCCAATTGCCACTACAACTTGACATTGCTTGCACACAACAAGACCATAGTTGGGCTCGTGGTGGATCAGGTTCATCTGGGCTACAATTCAATTATATACACGTCTTATTAATGTGCGCTCTGGGGTCAGCACTGCCCTTGTCCGCTGGCAGGCAGACACTAGACACAGGAGCTGTGCATGTGTGTGTACAGCATGTGCAAACAGAGGCCACGCTTGACAACAGGGTCAACCTTGAAGCTTGGGGCAGTGCCATAGATGAGCTCCCCAAGCTACGATGGCTTGGGCTGCAGTATAACACATAGCACAGGCACGGGGGCCTGAAACACTGTAGAGGTCCACAGGTTGGGTTTTCCATCAGCCCCCAGCGTGGCTACAGAGCCCCATCCAGAAGCGGTAATTTTTGGTTGGGTTTTCCGCCTGCCATTGGCCCAGGGTTGCACTTTCCGCTTGCACCCACCCGTGCACCACCCGCAGCCACCCGCATGACCCTCTCAGCCAATCAGAGGGCTGGATTTCCGATTTTTGGTTGGGTTTTCCGCTGAGAATAAGGGTAGGCTGCACTAGAGGTCATTCCGATCACGTATCGTGGCTTATCTTCGGTGGGGAAAAGATATGGGGTGATGATGAATGTCGCATTAGCGCAAGTCATCACGATTGCCAATGCAGCACTCTTTTTTTCTGCACTTTGTGAAAGAGTTGACGCCACCCAACCAAGGATGATTGAATTCACCGCATATGTGCCTATGCAGAAGACACACATTGCAAAGTACCGTGCTCCTGTATTCAAGGTCGTGCAAGCCATGATGAAACCGATGATGGCGACACATTTAGCGGCAGTAATGTGCCACGTCCGTTCGTTAAATTTGCCGGACGAAACTGAGTAAAAGACAGAGATGATTCCGGCAATCAGGTACAGGGGACAAGTCAGCACGAGCGAAATAGTCGTGTTGAATCCGAGTGACTGAACGACAGTTGGGAAGAAATTCTTGAATCCATTAGCAGCCAGGTGCATAGTCTGCATGAAAGCGAATAGCCACAAGCGGGGGTCAACTACTGCCTGTCTGAGACCCTCCATGGTACTGGCTTTCTTTTGACCAACAACAGCGTCTTTGAGTACGCGGTCATTGGCCATTTGATGCTCCTCTGGAGTTAGCCATTTGGTGTCGAGCGGTCTGTCAGGCAGAAAGAAAAACCCGAGGATTGCCACCAGAAAAGTCGCGACACCCTGAATGTAGAACAGCCATCTCCACCCAGCCTGACCATGGACTTTGTGTAATCCTTTGAAGATACCAGCTGCGATGAGTCCTGCAAAGGATGTTGCCAAGATATTGCCAGTGTAAAGAATACTGATTCGAGTCGCGATTTCCTTCCTCGTGTAGAAGATTGACAGAATGTACAGAGCTCCAGGATAGTAAGGGGACTCGGTGATGCCAAGGAAGAATCGAGTCAATAACAATCCTTTGAAGTCCTTCGAAATACCAGTCAATGTGGACACAACAGCCCAGGTCATCATGGCCCCTGCCATGTACCATGAAGGCCGGACTCTTGTGATGAGCAAATTCGAGGGCACTTGCCCGAGTAGATAGCCAACAAACAAAATCGAGACACAAGTTTGGTACTGAGAACCCTTAAGGTGAAGGTCCTTCTCCAGAGTGCTCAGACGTGCTAGCGCAATGGCATTGCGGTCAAGATAATTGAGCCAGTACATGATCCATACTGTTTAGTGTTAGTGCAAGGACACGCAGGCTTATAGGAGAGACTACTTACACATTGGCATGATACGACGATCGAGCTTTCGCACGAGAGCAATCTCGACTGGATCAGTCTTTTCTCTCACCCCCGAGTAGTCAAGCTCTTCAGGGTTTTTCTCCAAGGTTTCAGAAGCAGCATACTCCTGCTCTACTACCTCGAGCTTCTCATTGTCACTGAAGCCGGACTGTGTTCTGGTGAGCGTACTATTGTCATTGATTATTGGGCTCGTAGTGATATTGACGTGTGCTGTCTTTGTCATGTTTGAGTCTGTTGCGGACCTGAGTCAAGCACTTTGCAATGAAGTTTCTCCCTCACATTTATAGACAAATCGAGACACCGGCTGAAGCAAAAGTTTAGACCACCAAGTTGGTATTCTCCGCACTTCTTGTCGAAAACTCTGCTCAAGAACCAATCAAAAAAGAAGTCTGATTCACTCCAGTTTACATCTCAAATTGGGCTGCAAATGCTTAGCTTTGGCGCAAACAGCAATTGAGACTTATCCGTCGGAACTGACCATCGAGGTCACCAGATTGGTAGTGTAAGGCAGCATCTTCTGGCACCGTTGGCTACTCACTGGACATGAAAGCACCCTGATTAGCACTTTACTTGCATGACTTGACACATGAGTATGAGATTTGCTCTCTTCTTGTTTGCAAGGACAATTTTGAATCATAAGAGAGTGTTCTACACAAGAATTAGCCTTCGAACTCCTGTGCATTTCCGGCGTGGGCTGAGGGCAGCTGTCAAATACACTCCGTCAAGTCCGTGGTTATGGCTTTGCACAGCCGCCACAGAAACTCTCTTCCTCTGTCAGGTGATAGACTTCTGATCCCGAGCATGAGAGGCTTGACTGCTGATACGGGCCTGGCCACGGCAGTTGTTGAGCCCACCCTTGGCCAGGCTCCGTTGAATAGAGTTGTTGTGGTGGTTGGATGCGCGAGTGTAGAACTTGTACTGTACGGCGGATCCGGAGAATTGGTCCACGACACGCACGTGAATTCTGGTGTATCCCAGCCAGGAGAGATTCGATTCTGTTTGCAGACTACACCCATCGACTCTTGAGCCGTCTTTCTTCTCTTGGCCGATGTGTGACTACATTCAATCTCGAGAATTCTAGACTATGTCACAGGTCCGTCTGCACACGGGAAGTGCTGGTCAAAGGAAGGTCAGCTTTTGGAGGGTCGACATCTCAGCCATTGTCTTCACTTTGAACTGCCGGTGGGTGCACGGGATGCGGCAGTTTGTGGTGTCCGCGATTGATTCCGCCGTCAGTTCGATTGATGTTTTCCCCGGACGCTCGATGTGCTGCGCCTCGTGCTGGCCAAAGATGATTTTTCTTTTCTAATGATTGGCGGAAGTCTCAGCAGCTTTTGTCCGTGTGAGGGGTATGTGAATGGATCTCTGAGGTCATAGAACGGAGTAAGACATCTACCTGTCCGTGCGGTCATTGTAATCCTCCATCTCGACAGTGACTGGCAGGAGATATTCGCTTATCTTAGTTATCGAGATGTAGTTCCAATGCTAGCTTGGGAATTCATCTTTGCTCAACTTCTTCGGGCTCAACTCGTCTAGATCAAAAGCTTCAGCACATGATGATACAATAAGCCGATTCGAAGAAGCATATTGGCAAATGGTAGCCATATACAGAATTTCAGGTTGGCTATTATCACGCAATTTAGTGCACTGCTGAGCGGTGTCGGACATTGGAACTACTCAAGCTGTCCCGACCAAGATGTCACATTTTTACCTTGGTCACAGGAGTTAGTCGTATCTCATCAATTGTGCAGTCGGCACCTGTCAATATCAAACAAGCGCAGCGCGATTAGCTATCACTACAAATCTTAAATTCAAAGAGGAGAAAGGATTCGGTTAATCTGGCTTATACCCCGTCAAAGTCCTTCGAGTTTCTTCCGGATGTGATTGTTATACTTTTCGAGTTCTTTTTGGTCTCCAATGATCCGATTTGATATCTTCGGACACCAGAAATTGAGCATACATTATCTGCTATCAGCACAACCGACTCCTGACAAACGAGAACGATAGCTCTTCATGTGTCGCGTGTGGGTCCAGCAGGTCGTGGCAATGGCACAGCGGTGATTGTGGATATCTGACATGAAACTCTTCGTGTCTCCGGCGTTACATTCTGACCTCGACGAGCACATTTTTCCAAGACCATCGGGCGACGGGTGCCCCGCCTGGACGGATTTGTGATGACCTGTTGATTGATATATGTCTGGAAGGCTGCACCTTCGAAGAACCCTTGAAACTCCCAGGAACAGTGTCGTCCATCGATCTTGCCGCATGCAAAGGAGTGGAATCTTGCTGAGAACACTAGAGGATTTTCGCCATACTCCTCTTCCTCGCTGAAGTATTCAATGTTCAGATCCCTTTCTAGGGAAAATATCTTCCAGGAATAATCTACTGTCCAGCCAAGTTTAATCGTTCGTGCTCCTGAATATGGACAGGAGAAGTAATAAGTTGCCAGGTAATGAGAGACGGGTCCAGGACCATATTGTCTTTTCTCGAAGGGACGCTCATGCTTGGTACCATTTTCTCTGCTGGTCGAGATATAGTGAGTGTCTTGCAGGTTTTGGCTCGTATACTCGCACGGATATGAAAATAGACCTCTGCTTGCGGATCTTTGCATGCTCAAGTATTCCTTCCCAAATGGTACCGTGTTGATCATTGTTCGTTCTGAAGTCGGAAGAGCAAATCGCGTGGACGTCAGGAACAAAAATCCTATGATATAAGTATGCATCACCATCTATGATATTGAATCTGTGGATTTTCAAAGACTTCTATGGCACACAGTGTTCTTATCTGAGTGTCGACAAAATCCTGGTATTATGAAAATCCTTATTAGGGAATCTTGCATAATTTAGCATCATTTTCAATGCTGAAATAGAATGAACTCAGTGTGCAAGTCGGCTTGCGATTGGTGCGACAAATGTATTATATTATATAGATGAGATACGAGCTACGATGATTGCTGAAAGTCATGTATATTGAGTAGTGGAATATCAGTCTAGTGCGGACATCTTAGAGTATATATCGAAATGTGATTTCTGAAAATCACAGGTGTCTGCCTATCTGGAGATAACTGCATGTTACAGCATCAAAATTAAGTCAAATTTTGGCCATCTCAAGTTCTATTTGTTTATTCAAGCATTATTTGCTGATTAAAGAGAAGGAAACATACAATCTCAGCCGTGTTATTCGATAGGTCCTTTTTAGACCAAGGTCAAAGAAGACTTGGGGACTGAACCCTCTGTTGTCAACTATCTCTCGGCGCGAGTTTATTTGATGCTTAGGCGTTGTATTTGGGTACCTAGGGCATGATCATAATATTTCTTTTTCAAATTTCATCCAGCTGTAAACATTCTTGCCGCGTTATGAAAACTAAAATTGCGTGCCACAGTTAGTACGAAAGTCCTGAATGCAACCTAGAGTGAGCAAAAAAAACGATTGCATGTGTTTTGTGATAAGATCTCAATTTTGCAATGGGTATCAAGCAGCTAAAGAGACCTGTATGAATGTGTAGCTATGAATCATATATGACCATCTGGTCAAGACATCGCTACTCAAAAGTGGTGAATTACTAGGCCGTATATCAATGGCGCAAAATTAATCCCATTTGATTTGTGATTTCTCTGCCATAACAACATCTTGACACATGCGTTGAAATAATTCACAACTGCGGATATATCAAGAGTCAAATAGATTATCAATATCATGTATGTCACACTCACATTGGAACACCTCGTGGCTAGATCAAAGTACGTAGAGCATTTAACTCTATTTAAGTATACGTATCATTGCTTCAATGATTGTGATGAGAGATGACGGATTAGTCACCAAGGCATTTCAAAGAGATCCAAGTTTGCAGTCACATCGACCAAGGCTCTTTTTAGCATGGCCTGATACTAGTCTGGCAGAGCATGAGGTGGTTTGTGCTCCCATGGTCGTCTTCCAGGAGGCGGCTCATAGATATTCATCCCTTTGTGGACTTCAATCGTCAAGTGTTTGATTGTGCAACTCTGTGTATACGGGCTGGGTGCAGCTGGACACGTATGTGTATACCAACTTGCAGGATTACAAGTCTCAGTAATGACTGGGTTGTAGTACTTGTTAGGGTCATCGTGTATCAGGTTGATGCGAAGGAATTCCTTAAAAATTGAGTATCGCCCTTTGACAGCACCAGTAAGATGGTATGTGCAGAGCCGTTGTACACTTCTTGGACAAAAGAAATCTTCAAATCTCGCACCAAACACTGTCGTATCACTCTTGCCTTCGTATCTTTTGTAAAATCCGAAAAAGTCGTTCTCAATGTGCAGCGTTGGGATGATATGGACAATTTGTGGCCCCATATAAAAGTACGCAGCAAATTCTATTTCGCGTTGCTGATATCCAGAGATAGGACAATGATACGAGAGTGTCACAGTTCGGAGTTGATGGAGAATTGTCCTTTTCTGCAGTCTGTGCGAATCTTGTCGCTCGGAAGTTGGTCCTGCACCAAGTGACGGCTTTTCCAGATTGGCATGTACTGGTGTCTCCGAATCGGTGTGAGAAAGATAGACGTTGACCTCAGGAGTATCACTTGAGGCACCCTTATTGATGACAGCTCCCAGTGCTCCAGTAAGTAGCAGTATATGCCACATCTTTATCATGTTCGACTGTATTGAGTTGTCTTCTGCGAGAAGTGTGAGTCAAGTACTGTGTCCAGCAGGACAAATGTAAAGAGAAATGTTCTTTAGTAGGAATTGCTCGCAGCAGTTACATCCCGGCACGATGCACAGATTTGTCTTCATATGTCAGACAGTTATAGAGATCTTCCTGTGCTCAAATTAATGTGTGAACAGAAATTTCTGTTCGAAGCTAATTTTGTGATTCGACATATATCCTATCCAGATAAAACCAAATCTAAATCGAATCAAGAATGCTTGATATGGCAAAAGTATTGCCGATCTGTCAAAACTCAAAGAAGTCAATAGTGAGAGTGCTAATCATACAAATATTGGTCGACAAGAACATGCAAGAATAAGGACATCAAAAACTGCAATAAATCGTATATTTACAATCGAATCTATCTGCAATCGTGCTGTGGGTTCGTCAACCTCGCTATTCTACCCTTGAGGCTACTCGTTTACCTGATACATCTGCGACGATTCCTTGGAAAACATTCCTCATGTTGCCCCAACTCTCGTAAAGTGGCAGGATAACGGTGATAAAAGTGCCAATGAATGCCCATAGAATACCCACAACGATCCAGAATGTGAAGAAGCCTTTAGAAAAGACGTAGTGAGAGAAGAAAAGGGGCAAAGGAACGACTATCACCATGATCAATGATAGAATGACCCCTGAGAAACCAGCAATCCTGACGGCTCTTTTGAGAGCCGCAGGGTCTTCTTGTTCCTCGTTTACATCCACAATTTGACCAATACCAGAGTCGACATGGCTGTCCGGCATGTTTTTCTCCGAAGATTCTTTCTCTATCGGAGAATCGACTCGAGGTGAGCTCGAAGTATGATGTACTGTGTTGATTGATCTTGTATGATCAAAGTTGTAATTGTCAGGAAATATGAGAGAAATGACAGACGAGACGATAGCACCGACACAGATAGAGGCCAAGTTTCCCGCAAGTTGAGCATACAAGCTTCCAGTAGTCGTAATGCTCACTTCACCATCATTGAGTGTAGCGGCCACGACCAGCCAAGATACTACCCCACAGATGAGGCCCACGATAGGTGATACGATCATGGAAACTCGTGGCTGCTTCTTCCATGTCACAGCGTAGAAGACTGGCACGACAGCGGGCCCGATGATGATGCCTGTTCACGATTAGCACTTCTCGAAGTGGCGAGGTGATTGACTTACCCATGAAATTGTACAACCAACCTAGGTCGAGCCCGATCCCATTCCATAGACATGCACCCGCAGCACATACGCAAGCCCAGATCACGATGCCAAGATGACTCATTTTGACCAGAGTCGACCCGGTTGCGTCCGGCTTGACATAGATTTTGTACACATCGAAGGTAATGATGGAAGAGACTGCAATGAGCTCCGAGGAGAGTGCAGATGTGACGGCCATGAAAAGAATGATAAGCATCGCGACAGCACCCCCAGATCCGAGCAAGGCGTATGCAGCAGCCGGAGCTGGCAGACCTGCCCCAATCTGTGACGAAGTGAGGATGCTGGGGAAAGTTGGGAAGTCGGGGTCGTGTCGCAAAGCCAGGGCGACGAGACCGAGCGTAGTTGCAAAGCAGAATGGCACCGAGAACCATGCTAGTCCACCAAGTAGATATCCTCGCATCGCAGTGGAAGGTCGAGATGCGATCGCCCGCTGCCTACACGAGTCAGATTGTTCTGGTAAAACTCCGTCAAGTCACACATACCAATAACCTTGGTCGAGAAAGACTGTTCCAGAATTTGCGCAGATGTTGATTACACCAAAAATGAGGCCTGAGTTTGACTTGAGTGTCAGGTATGAGCCATGCTGATTTCCTTCGACTGGTGTCTCAATTCCGGCTGCAACCAAGAGGTCGTAGACTGCAGAAGCACTGCCTAGTTTTGGTGAAGTCGCGAAGGCTGAGATGGAAAAGTAGAGGATGACGATCATTAGAATCACAGTGTGAGAGTAATCACACAGGAAAGTCGCCCGGAGTCCACCAAGTACAACGTAGACTACCACGCCCAACGGAATCAAGATATTCGATGCATAGACATTGACTCCCGTCAGTGCATTGACGACGGCTGAACCTCCCAGCAAAAGTTGGGTTGAGACTAGCAGGTTTGTCGCTAGTGCAAAGAACATATACAGACAATGTGTCGAAACACCGTATCTTCTGTGGATGATTTCAAGCTGTCACTTGTCAGCTTGATAGTCTCCAACCGAGGACGGCACTCACGAAGGTATGACATCGGGGAGCATTCTGCTTGAGCTTGACAGCGAGCACAGAAAAGAGGAGAATCTGCACGGTAGCACCACTGGCGTACCAGAAGCTGCCACTCACACCATACCGATAGGCGACACTAGAACTTTGCACTACCATCGGATTAGTGCCACGCCCAAGTGATGGTGCACAGAGATTGCATACGCAAGGTGGCGGCCCAGGTCCATGAACTGACTACAGCACAGGCAATCAGGCCCGGCTTGATGCTTCGACTTGCGGTGTTGAACTCTTCCGAATTGTGTGTCGAGTAGGTCGTGTATCGATTTTGAATGTACGACAGACCCAACATGATGGCCGCAGCCAGGAACCCGATGCCGACAACGATTCCGTAACCCAGCCCCTGGGGGAGGACGACCCTGAACTCGCTCATGCCTATCCCCTTGGTTCCGTGAATCCGATGCAAGAAGAAGAGTGTCCCTGCTGCTGCTGCTGCTGCTGTCCCTTTATACAGACGGAAATCACTTATCGCGAGCAGATGAAATCAGGTGGGACGATAAAAGATTGTGGCGCGAGATGCCGATATCACAACGACACCCGATTGGTCAGTCACGCGCTCCTGCTGCCTCCAGCAGTTTCCCGAATTTCACCTTGCACGTGACATTTTCCTGTGGGATAGTTTGACAAAACGGTCCCTGGAACATGACAGGAAGGCTAGCAAGACTCTGCTTATCAAGTGAACCTGTTCCTCCTCACGAGAAAGAACGAGGGCCGGGCTTGCGGTAGTGACCGGCCGAGGAACAATCTTTTTCGGTTGAGAGGCGCAGAAGTTTGCAGGAGATACACAAAGACAATCAAGGCGCGACTTTTGCGGCTGCAGGATATCGCGAATGCCACTTTCAAGTACAAGTGCGGTGCTTGATGACTGTCAGATGCCTAAAGTGAGGAAGGGTAAAGGCCATCTCGAATGAGACACCGTGTCAAGCACCATATGAGTGCAGGTACTTCGACTCAAAATTTTCACCGCCGGTAACAACCACAAAAATGGTGGTACTTGCCAAGCTTGTCGATTTCAATTTGACCTCCTGACCAGATGGTATGTTTCAGCAGCTCGATCCAGTTATTTCATGCACATCAAGAGGACATTGACGGCAGTTCTGCCACCAGCACGAATACACGAGTTATAGTCCCAATAATGAGGTGCAATATGGCAGACAAACACAGAATATAGCTGGTATCCGATGTTGATACAATACCGATCCGCTATAGTTTTATCAAGGCATAACATTTCCATTTTAGGTTATTGTTCATGAACAGGCCACAGAGGAGCTTTGATTACAGTCACACTTGCTCAATAGATGACAACAGGCAGTAGAAGAACTGGTGGGCGCCATCTGATCATGTACCCCTGTGACTGAGTATCGGTCTCCTATATAATGCGGCTCGATCTCATGGATACAACCATACCATCGGCACATTGTATCTCCGAGTCTCTGTGGTGTCTAGATATCGAGATATTCTAGAGGAGATTGACACTTCCTCATGAAATTCTCTTTCTGCCTCCTTTGGTTCTCCAGTGTTCTTAGTGTGGCAATTCAGAAGGGCTCCGATCATGGTATGACAAAAGAACTTGCCGGTCTTGAAGTGTCTGTTTCACAAGAAAGCATCGCTCATGAAACCACGAAGCCCTTGCATGTCGGTCACGACAAGTCTCGACGAGCCCGACATGTAGAACAATCCGATGCCTTTGCGGTCAAGACTCCTGCAACTGATCCAACGACAACTGGAGTGGGACAGAGCTTGGCCGGATCGATCATGACACAAGTGCGGCATGTAGAAATCTCCTACAAGTGCCCTAACTCTGGCGAAGCGGTGCGAGAGTTCGAATTTGTTGCCTATGTCTACGTCGATTTCGACAACGTACATCTCATAGGTCTTGTCAACATTGGGGACTTTCTCGAGAAATTCAAACACAAGAACAGGTTCTCGACTACGTTCGGAGGCAAATTTCAGCATATATTCTGTCCAAATGCTGGAAAACAATTCTTCACAGGTCCACTCTGCACGTACGTCATCACTGGCACGGTCGAAGGGCGATACTCCCTTGTAAGGGGATGGATGACGTTGAATCTGGTTCATGAGGACCCAACTGGAATGTTCAACCCCTGGGTGACCGAGACTTGCAATCCAAACACTAGACATTATCAGAGTTGTCCAGCCCAGGATAATGAGCACACAACACAATGTCAGATACTGGATATCAAGATACAAACTCCTTCTGGGGCCAGCCAACGTAGCAAGCCTCCTAGACCACCAAAGTATTTTGGACCACCGGCAGCCAAGAAAGGTGGGCCACCAAAGCATCATGGACCACCTCATGTAGTAGTTTCGTGATTTTGACAGACCTTGTACCGGTGATTTCACTTTTGATACAGAAATTCATCAATCCGCCAGTGAGCAGACTTCAAAATCGCATAATAATAACGTCATATTGTCTGGAATAAAGCTATTCATAGAATTTCTCAGCTTGTCATTCATGTACGCAGACAAGAAACAATCTGCAACGTCTTTTTTCAGCCTGTTTTCCTTTTAACTCAAAGCGGATTGAGCATTCTCCGAAACAGTGCCCCTTGGTATGGTAGAAGTAGCATGCTACATGCAGAGGATCGGCACCATTTAAAGGCAATTTATTGGCAGACAAATGTTATGATCAACGTTATAACATCCATATTATGTACACCGGATCCACTTGACAGATTCCTACAACGTCTCGCACCAGATATCTCAATGCTTTTGCTTGGATGTACCAGCACTTTGATCTTACTAATCGGGCATTTTGTCCGGCTAGGCTATTCATCTTCAATCGTTCCGAGCAATTTGTCCCTCGAGAGCCTTCCCGCCGCTTCGCTTGAAATCGAAGAGATAAAAAGTTGTGGTGACTATGGCGGGCACAGTTCCGTGGAGGGGATTCACGCCTCACAGGTCACAAATCATTTGTTTGCTCGACAGACTGGTCCTGGAAGAAGCTCCAGGTACGAAGTCCGTTATAAATACAGGTGTGTAGGAAGAACCCCACGGCAAAAAACATTTCGATGGAAGGTTACCCACGCCGCTTTGACTGGAGAGATCAGCTTCGAGAAACTGTATGGTATCGATGACTTCGTCGAGAAGCGAGTATATGATGATATACCGATCACATTCTACGGGGGGTTCACTTCCACCGTGTGTGTTCAGCTCAACGTGGTGTCTTGCAGGTACTACTTCACAGGATATTTCGAGGGACAAGCCAAACGGGACAAGATCGAGCAAGAGTTCGTCATGACGCCTGGGGTCCCAAGAGGCCCAAGTATCTTTAAGAGATGCGTCCCATTAGGTGAACCAATTACCGAAGATATACCACTAGAACCCTGCGAGATGCTCAGAGTGGATGCAAGAACGATGGAATAGACATCGGCACGAGTGAGAAGTGAATGTTTGGCCGGCCTAGTCGGCGTATAGTTATAATTGGCATATGAATGGCTGTAGCCATAGCTGCAGATCATATCATAATGCAATACCTGATACAATACCGGTGTGATGTCTGCCGGGACAAGACAATCCAGTCTTTCTGGAACTTGGTCATGAAGACAGTCGTGAAGTTGAGGTGATCACATCAACGAAGAACCCGATCACCGCTCAAGTTGGTCCGCACTTTTTCTCCTTCCCTCTCTCCTGCTCTGTGTCTCGTCCTTGTAGCATGATACACCTTCAGCTACATCGGTGCTGATATATAGTGATAGAGTCGTACCAGGTCGTGTCAATCAAGTCGACTGTACCCGCGGTATGGGTGTCTCACTGCTTCTGTACCGGGATTTGCAGTGCTCAATAGAAAATCAAGTAGAATGGTACGGTATTGTTGATCTCTCGTTCTTTGGGCACCGTGAACAGGTTGAGGGAAATGGCCGGCGAAGGTCCATGTTGTGGATACATCTTCTGTCTATCTTCTCGCCGGGGCATTCTGGTCTCATTGTACGATTCTACCACTGAAGGTTGTCTCCTCAATTGGTCTGGTTTCATACAGATCTCTTACATGCTCGCTATCAAGATTTCTCTTATGTTACTACAATTTTTCGGAGTCTTTACAACGATGGTAGAAGCAGTAGCCATCGCATCTGCCTTGTCAGACAAAAAGTTGAAGGCTTACAAGAATTGGCTTCAACTCGATAGAAGACTCGAATTGTGCTTCAAGTCGACCGAGAAAGGACAACGCGTGAGCAATAGTGCTTTCACGTCTGTTTCGCAACAAAGTCTGCCCTCATCGACACTTCCAAAAAGACAGCCTGGCCGTTCAGCGGATTGGTTTGCAAGGTATTATATCAGCTGTCCCATCCTGCCGCCTGCGACCCTCAGATTTGATTGGAGAGTGGTCTATGATGTCGCAACTGGAGTACATTTTGTTCCGCTGGCACATATCGATTATTTCAGTAATCAGCAGATTTCTAATCCAACACCAATCTTTTATTCTGCAGGATTTCATTACTCAATGTGTGCTCATGTTGAAAGGAGACACTGTCTTTATTATTTTCAGGGACATTTCGAAGGCCAGATACGATCAGACCGCATCGAGTTGGAGATGATCACAATCGATCGGTCTTTCTTGAGACAACCTGTTGTAATGGAACAATGCTCGGAGCCTGGCCAACGGAGGTCTGTGGCATCACCTTACAGATACTGTTTGATCATGAGAATTGAGGCTGGCTCATTGCTTCCACGCACCTATCACCTACCTTGATGGATTTACGTAGACATTTGCATCGGAGCATGAGCTTGATGCTTCCTTCACGACTCGTGCTCTCTCTCTCTCTCTCTCTCTCTTTCTCTCTCTCTCTCTTAGCATTGGATGATTGATCAATCAGGCATCGTGATGACGAGTTGATGTACAATCATGCATGCATCCGATCATGTCTGTAATTTAGACTCCGATGTCTAACATGACTCGAATTGCGTGCTATGAGTAGTACGTGCTGCAATAATTCCGATACAGATTCCGATTGGAGTGCTCACATTGTCCCGACAACAGACAACGATCTGCGCTTGACATGCCACAATACATCTCACTCCGTCGTTTTGAGGTAATTTAGGAGGTCTCCTTTCGATGATGGGAATATTTCGAGCAGAATATAAAAGCCATGATCGGCAGCACTTACTGTAAGAACTTGGGAAACGCTTGACTGACGCGGATCAACTGATGTATCACTTCAAGATGGTGTCAACCTTATTTCCTCTCTTTTGCATGGTCGTTATTATCGATGTCCTGGCACTCGAGGGAAAAGCCCATACTGAAGTACATCAGAGAGACGTGGAATTCGGTGCGAATGCTTATTATCCACATAAACCACGAACGATTTTGTGCCGGTATCATGCCAACACTGACAGCACAACACGGGACGAAGCAAATTTCAACACAACATTGAGTGCCGATCCTTCTGAGTTATCTGACCAAAAGCAAACGCAATTCGGGCCCGGACTGGCCTCGACATATCAGGCCGTCTACAGCTTCAGGTGTCCCGCCGCGGACAAGCAGCGGAAAATCTTTCGGTGGACTTCATGGTATTCAGCACTTCATCAGACCGTCTTCTTCATTCCCCAATTGAATATCGACTCTTTCAAGGATAGGGTTGTGATAGGATGGAGACCAATGTTCTTTGCAGCTTCTTTTCATCGTCAAATGTGCGCGCCAGTGGGCCACCGCACTTGCTTTTACAATTTTACAGGACACTTTGAGGGTACTGTGACACCTGATACCATCTCACAGGATATGATTACGAATTTAGAGACATCGATCCGACGACCAACGGTCACTGAACAGTGCGGCAGGAACTATGAGCCCGTCTTTATCGACTCGCCTTTCAGATTCTGTAATATCCGGCGGGTCGATGCAGAACCCTTTCAAATACCATAAACGTTACCGGTAGACACAAGCCACGTTTGAAAGAGGAAATGATTACGCCGAAGTATTGAAACCGGCTATTCTTGTAGCTCAACTATAGTGGTTCATCATTTCTAGAACAAGCCAGAGTCAATCCTGACTACAATATCACGATCGGCAGCCTATCAACCATTTACAGCTCATTTGTGTGATATGAGGGAAGCTGTAATTCTTTGTTTTATGTTGAGTGATTAGTCAAGGTTGGGAAATCCGTCACGATCATATGAATTTCGAAAAAATGTTTCTTGGCACTTTTGTAATTGACATAGGAGACATGAAAGAATCAGGTTCAGAATACAACAAACTTCAGCTTTATCAATTCCTGAACATTAGATTGCTTGGGCTCGCTCATAATATCTATGTTCTTTGCTCTTTCACCATTCTGTGTCATGTTCTCGAGCCATGCAAGACTGGTCATGCGAGTTAGCAAGCAAGTATGACACCAAGTGAGTCCGAGCTGGAGCACGGTCCAACATTTCTGAGCTCTGTTTGAGTGCCATTGGTCAACATGGTTGCAGGAGGAATTATTCTCGTAACAAGCGGCCTTGTTTGACTTTTGGCGAATCATCAGGTCCCAGACGAGATCCGGACTCTGCTGTCCCGTCGCAGACCCAATCTGGATAAATCCAAGATTGTTGAGATGATCATCAATTCAGGAGGCAGGGTAATGTTGTTGAGAACTTTGGCTTCCCCAGCTCGGGGACGAAACGATACCTCTCTTCATTTCAGGAGAATCCTCAGCCTTGGAAAAAGCCTAGCAAGATGTCACCGTCGATACGGATTCTATTGCTTGGACTATCTCTTTTCACATTGCAGACTGGGTCTTATACAGTATCCAGTCTTGCTCAAAGCACGTTGCAACATGAAAGATCAGAATCTGCACGAAACATAAATCAGATCCAAGATGTTCAGAAGAATACGACTTTACACAACTCACATGATTTAGAGCACTACAAAGAGCTTCATGACGAAAATCATGCTTTCGTAGAGCCATCGAATGACATGCTGAAACTTTCTTTTGGAACAAATGCCAACGAGTTGGTGAAGTATGGTCAAGCGACGTACTTCTTCCGATGCCCGGAGCTCTCCTACAGTGCTTTCAAGTTTCGATGGAAGGTTGTGTGGAATGTCAATGAGCCCAAACTCACTTATTCACGAGTCGAACACATCGGAGAGTTTGTTGACATGCAACAATGGGGTACAAATCCCATCGACTACTCTGCAAGCTTCAACTTCAACTACTGCAAGGATTTTCGTTGGCGGCAGCAGGTCTGTTCGTATAGGATGAGTGGATCGTTCGAGGGCAGCATGTACACACATATTGGTGTCTCGACCATGACTTTTATTACTGGCAAGCACGCTGATGCTTCGAAACTTCCACAAATCACCGAGATATGTGGTCCCTATTACGGCACCCGAAGTCGCTTCGATCATTGTCCCAGCTCACCTGGAACTCCATGTCAAGTGATGTACGTTCGCGTTAGAGTCTGATACGAGTTTGAGACATACCTTGGCCATCATGGATGTAATGAGAGCATCCATAAGAGGTGGGCAAAGATTACACTACTGGCTATACTATACAATTGTAATGGTTAAACCCTTGAACGAGACGTTAGCGTCATTACGGAAGTTGCATCGGTGTTCTTTTGTTGCTAGCCAATGTCTCACGGAGACGAGTACGGACAATATGCGTACACTCGTTCAACTCATTAAAGGTGTGGCTAGATTCTGATCATATGAGCGCTATCGCCGCCTGTTCATCAATTCCTCGCTCGATCAGTATCAAGTCAAGTGCAGATTGAATGCTAAATTGCATTCATAATATGCCCAATACTGGTGAAACTTCTACTTGAAACGTCTGACCGTATAGACAGTCTGTGTTCTATAATCCGTTACGGAGAATATCTGACAGAGACTTGTAATAACAAGTTTGATAATGCAAACAAGTGTTAAATTCCCAACAAGTCGTAAATCATAAATAGTGATCTTCGAATGAAAAGTCACTGACCAGGATCAAGTTCATGTTGAACCGCACACAAATCCCATGCATGGATCAAAGATTGATGCTTGACATATATGATAGCTTTCTGCATTTTCTTCAGTGTCCGTTGTCTACCAAACATTTTTCTCAACGGGCAACGCGAGGATGACCAACAGACTGCTCTATGTGAGCCTGTGTTTGCTACTTACTTGGCACACGATGTGCGCAGTCATTGGAAAATCCAATGCAGATAGAGTGAACGCGCCACAATCATCATATGGACTCAAGCTAGACGCTGCAGAGCAGATCTCTGTTCCATCAACGTCGAGTAGCGGACTCGTCCGATCAGATGAACCTTTCGATGCTCAAGTCTACAGAGATGCGTTTCCTCCGGGGGAAAACCTCTTACGGACTGTTGAATCAACAGAACTAGAGGACAGATCTGCCAAGAAGCTCAACAAACGGCACAATGTTGGAAGATCGGCCGACATCAAGATTTTCTTTCGCTGTCTGCAGCTCGGGCATGTGTTTGCCAGGATCCGCTGGCGAGTCGAGTATGACCAAGACAATCCAAATGAGCTTGTTTACATTCCGATTGAAAATATAAGTTTCTTCTCCAACAAGTTCCAGCACGGCGACACTCCGATAGAGTTTCGCGCTGTCTACAACTACGAATTCTGCCGACATTCCGATTGGCCTCGCATGAGATGCTTCTATCACCTCAGAGGCGGCTTCGAAGGAGGTATCTACAGACATATTGAGACGGCCGAAATGGATGTTGTGACCAATTCGCACATACCCAACGGGCCCAGTGTCACTGAGAGCTGCGTAATTGCGCCAACAGGCCCCCTGAACCGCTGCGATGCCGGCCCAGGAACACCGTGCCACATCGACTATATGGAAGTGCCAACACACACATGAGTATCATCCGCATGGACACTGATACTTCCGAGCAATCCCACACGCCCCGGTGTCAAAGCGCAAAGAAGGAATGTGATAATTAAGCAGAGTCTTGCACAGCACAGCAGCACGACTGTCCCAGGTCATGTCTATTAGTCCATGCCGTACGGTAGCATCAAATGGATTCATCGAGCTAGAAGTGACGACTTGCAGTGGAGGAGCTCTTCCAGCAAGGGTTGAGTGATTGGAAATTGGTTCAAGAACTCTGACGTTCTTTACAGTAATTCCTGGCTACAAAGTTGATGTCCGGATCGATATACTTTGCTTGAATGGGTTTTCCCCTATGACCGGTTAAATTCATGAATCATGTTACAGTGACAGAGAATGGTGCCCCTTTGTTTCAATAGATTACAAGGATTGTGTTTTCTCGAGATCGCCATGACACATCAAGCACAATATCGTATAACGATTTAGAACAATCTTGTTGTGACGAATCCAATTGCTGCACGACTCGCGGGAGGTCTATTCTGCGGAAGAAATGGTCCTGATTTTGATTGCCTCAAGTGATCACACAAAATTACGGTCAAAAATCAGTTCAAACAGATCGTCTGCTATCAAAGTTGCTGCACCTCTATCGAAGTATATATGGTGGCCATCAGGATGACCAATTGGCAAGATCCGGCATACCAGTAGTCAAGGACCTTTTATGTTGCATCTTTTGCTGTTTCCACAAGCGCTATATGCAGTCGCGATCTCGACCATATGCAATGCTACTTCAGATGTACGAAATACATGCTTCAGACAAGAGAAATCCTACACTCGGGCGGTACACCAGTCCGATAGCCAGCAAAATCTTGCATATACCTTTTCAGCTGAGAAGGTATCAAGACCTTCCGCAGTACCTGAAGCTGCTTTCGGCCCGGGGAACTTTCACAGTAAAAGGGATCCTCCGTTGGGTCAGACTTGTGTAGTAGCCATGGAAGTCAGGTACTATTTCCACTGTGAGCATTTCAGGGAATCATTTATCAAGTTTCGTTGGCGTACGAGCTGGAACCAGCTAGAGGAGAAAGTGGTATACACGCCTATCGAGCATGTCGATGCATTCTATGAAAGACGTCGATGGGGTGATTCCCCCGTAGAGTTTCAGACGATGTTTCACTACAGCATCTGTCATAATGTTCCACACCATCTATGTTCCTACAAGTTCTTTGGAACGTTCGAAGGGACAATGTACACAGGATTTGACTCTGCGATATCGACATTCATCACTTCAGAGCGGAATGATCTGCCGCATTGGATGCATCCTAGGGTGACGGAGTCGTGTATCGCTTATGAAGCAGTGACTTCTCATTCTTGCTCAAATGGTCTAGGTCGCGAGTGTGAAATTGTGCATGTCGCGATCACACCTCCCCAACACTTCGAACAATAACGTGTAGTCGGTGATGAGCAGTATGGCTGTAAACAGCACATCAGTATCCACTCAATTCTGCAGACAATTCATTCGTATGCTACGAGACTTGATTCATTTTAGCCACTTACATGCAAAAACATCACAAAGGAATTTTCATAGTCTGTGTGATACACTTTGGTGGCAATTGAATCGCACACAGTGTGCTTGTGAGTCATCTTTCGACTATAACGTGTACACTGCCTATTATGCGCGCACACTATTTCGCTACTTTGAGGTTTGTCCTGACACTCTTAACCATTCTGGGCAGGAATTTTCCTTATGAAGTAAACAGATCTACCTCAAATGAGCAGATGACTTTTCAGGAAGCCGCATCGGATACCGAATTACATAACCATTCAGCAGTCCTTTGCTAGTGTATGCCACTGAACAAGACGCACTATCAGTAACTTAAGGTAGCACATTTTCTAAGGTCACTTCTAGCTACAAATGCTTTGTACACGGATGTATGCTTTGCTGTTTCTACAAGTGAGCTTCAGACTCATTTCGACCTTCGCGGAAGTACATGGTCTAATAATTCCTGCGCAGTCCAGTGTCGAGCTGAGACAACACTCGTTATGTCAAAGAGGGTACCTCGATGAAATCCACGGGAGCGAACCTACCCTGTCTCTTTCGGCCAACCTTCGAAATCAATCCCAAGTGGGGTTTGGACGAGCAAGATCGGTCACTTTTCAGAAAAGGTTTGACGGTATGGAAAGCCAGACGAAATTGATTTACCATTATTCCTGTAGCAGATCCGGGAGAACTAAACATAACTTTTGGGTCAAGGTTGAGTTTCGGAGGGATACACAAAAAGTCAAGATCTCAAACGTCAGAAACGTGGATCGGATAACGCAGCAGTGGCAGATCGGAGTGCATCCTCTGAGTCCCATTGAATATGGTGGGTTTATGATGGCACGTACATGCATACACGACCAATACACGGGTTATACTTGTCACTACAACTTTCAAGGCTATATCGAGGGCGAAGTATATCCGAGACGCATCACTACTGAGTTCCTGCAAGATATTGAGCCCGAACGTTTGGAGCCAACAGTCACGGAGCAATGTCACTTTCCCCATAACAATCAAGACTTCTCTCTTGGGCAACCTCTACCGTGTATAGTCCACGAAGTGGAGGTAGTGCCTATAAGTACGTCATAAGCCTGCTCAGCTCCCTACTCAAAATGGTATCAACTGATCATTGGAACAATAAATGATGAGTCATTCTTATAAAGGTCGCCATGATATGTTCAGTACGTATGATCGATCAGAGTTTTGAGCTCTCTGTTACGTTGATGTTATGTCATTGAAGTCTGGAACTTTTATGGTCGTTTATGTGCGCAGTATGAATAAATCCTGCATAACTGTGTGAGAAGCGACCACAGACGCAATATACGATGGTTTCCACAACAATGCGGCCCTCTCATATGACCGATGCAGCACGTATAGTGCAAACAATTATTTATCCACCTTCATTGGGATATTGCCACAAGACTATATGTTGCTCGCGATCGACCATATCTTTGCCTGATTCAAAAATGCTATTAAACATTTCTATAATTTCGCTAGAAGGTGATCATCAACAAAAATCTGGACAACGCTGATGTGACAATTCCAAGACGAGTAGGACAGGCGACCGGTCGCACGGACAACATAGGCCTATAAACCAAAGTGATAATAGCCAGACCACTGTGCTATTATTGAGAGCATTTCCACTCAGGAGTAAGCCAATCATGAAAATTGTTGAGATCGCTCACCACTGTATGCTAATCAATGTCATTCGAATGCTGGGGTCAGCGTATAGTCTGCCTTCTGCATTGAGCATTGAGCCACTTGACAGTACATCCGGAACAATACTTGCTACTAATGTGCAACAAAGTTCTGCTTTTTTCGTCCATCGCAAGAACAAGCTTTGCACGCATGGCAAGTTCAACGTTCTTTCACCGGATGTGGCTGAGGCTAAAAAGTTCTCGACCAGAGCATTCAACGGTATCGAAACTACGGAGGAGTCAGACAAGACTAGTTCGAGAGTCGGCAAACGGGATAATGTAGCCCAGCTCTTCGATGCACAATTCCACTTTGTCTGTCCAAGAATGGGCACTGGAGGACGTGCATTTCGTTTGTATGCACTGTGGGACGCTGGACTCAACACTTTACAGTGGTTACATGACGATAACATTGGAAGTATACAGAATACGATCCCTTCTCCTGCGATGGAAGATGTCTATCCAAAGGATTTCATGGCAATATTCAAAACTCGCGTTTGTATCCAGTATCACGACAAGCAATGTTCTTACGACTATACTGGACATTTGGAAGGTCAAATCAGTCAAAGAACAATCACACTGCAGCTGATGGGAATGACAACACAGCCGGAATACCTGAGACCCTCAGTGGTCGAGACTTGCGATAAGACATATCCTGACGGTAGGGTGCTTCGGTCTGTAAGGCCGTGTGACATCACTTCTGCGGAAGGGTGGACACCATGAGCCTGGCGCAAGCAATACTAGTCTAGCAGTAGAACAGAAGACATCGTCATGTCACTGATGTGCTCAAACATACTTCATCATATCTGAAGCCCTTGAACGGTGTTCGAGACTGACGCCAACGCGATCGTAATACCCGGCAAATAGCAATTGAGTGTCGTGGCCAAAATCTCTGCTTATGGATCGTCCGTCACCCTTAAGTATAACAACGGGAAACAGATTGAATACTCTCCAAAGCCTTCATACATACCTTACAGTCAAATTGCTACTATGATTGCAGCAATCCACAACATCCATACAAGTACTCGATTGAGCTCTGAGACAGACCACTGCTGGTCAAGTCAAGATATACAAAGACATATGATATGCTCCGTTGATCGATCTGTCTTGTACATATGACACACCATGAATGCCACGGTCTTTGACATCAAAGCCACCCAAAATGTCTGCTGTTTCTCTACATCCCATGAATGCGGTAATATATCAGCAAACAGAGCACATCACAGATTACTCGTGCAGATCTGCAAGATGATACGTCGATGACTTGTTCTGTAATATGACGATAGAATTCAAAAGTATACATCACCGAATACCAAGGTTTCATTATAGTTCATCAAATTGATCTGGTATGAGAATTGAACTGGTCTTCACCAAGCTCTCTCAGATTTACTTGTTGGTGCACGGCATTCAGCCAACCTTTGGATTGGAAGAATCGAGCATTGATAGAGAAGAGAGAACCAACACAGCCTCTTTACGCAAGATTGCTAAGCATTCCACTCGTTCTAGGGTCAGAATTGACATTGCGTGCAAGTACGGGGGTTTGGAAGCGTCTACAGCTTCAGAATCAACATCTGGTTCCTCCAATCTGTCTCTCGTACTTTTTCATGACAGGACACACGCACAGGTGACGGCCAGTGGTAGCTCTGCCTTGACGAAACGAGATAACGTGGCACAGTACATCAGTATAAGGCTACATTATACCTGTCCAAGAACAGGTCCTGGTACTAGGACCTTTGCAATTCTCGCCGTGTTTGATGCAGGTCTCCACGTCATCCGGTGGTCGCATGCCCAGAACATCGACAGCTTCTACTGCACAAGACCTCTGCCGGCCGCTCTTAGCGTGTTTCCGAAAGCGTTTGTCGCCAGGTTCGAGAGTCGCCGGTGCATTACCCACCACGACACAATATGTGCTTATGAGTACAGCGGACACCTCGAGGGACAAATCACTCGTGTTGCACTGACTATGCAGTTCATCGGTGTGACAAATTTTCCGGTGGCGCTGAGACCGTCAGTCACAGAGACGTGCGATCGGACGTACTCGAGTGGCTGGGTAGAATCGACTCAAAATGTTTGTGATATTATCGCCACGGAGGTATGGTAGGGATGGCCACCACCGCCTTCGAGGAGGTGAACCATTTTTACTGAGGAATAGCCGTTCTGCAGCACCCTTCTTTCATTTCTGAGGTAATATTGCTTTAGGCCGTCTTGCAATACGGTCGTTTGTAGCATGAATAGAGGCAATTGCATACAATACTGTGATCGGCATGACAAGGTCATTCATTGGTGTTTACAGTACTGCTTGAAGAGTACAGCAACACGATGTAGTATGTCTAGCACATTTTTTCAGATATACTGATTAGCACTCTCGGCAGGTAACCCTAGTGTCCGGATCACGCAATAATTCCATCCAAGATATTTTTTTTGGTGAAAAACATTGCATCCTTTGGGTGGAGTCTGGAATTGAAGGCAATGTGTTTATACTGAAAGAGGCAAAACAAACGCTTTATGGTTCGCATGAAATTTTTCTGAGGTCTACATGCGTGTCTCTTGATAAGCACTGGAGTTCCTGCGAGCTCTTGCGATTTTTATGGCCGGACCTTGCAGGAACTCTCCAACCAAGCGTTTCACACATGCGGTTTGTAGAATTCGCACTTTTGCTCGGCAGCAACTTCCGCGCTTTGTTGCCCGTGGACGGATTTCCTACAATGTCTCTTGCTACAAGAACTATCGATGGGAACCTACATTGCAGACCTCATACTTCTCAACAATATTCTAAGCTCAAGAATCATAACATTGACTCCAAGCACGACGGCTTGTTTCAGGCAATGAAACATGATCAATTCACAGGGACCGTTGAATCAAGTTTTCAGGAGAGATCGTCAAAAATTCAACCATTAGATGACTTGTCAGTAGGGTGGACACATAATAAAACAAAGAGTGCCTTCAGGCAGGCTGTTGCAAAGCGGCAAGATATTTCTCAGAATTTTGAAACAGTTTTTTATTTCGTTTGCCCACAGTCGGGACATGTATATCGACATTTCGGCGTCTACGGCATATGGGATGCTAATACCAATATTTTGAGATGGGGTTCACCACTCAACATCTATAGCATTCAACCTACGATTCCAATACCTGATATTGAAGATGTCTATCCGAAGGATTTTATGGCTCACTTCAAAGGTCGAACTTATGTCAAATATCATCACGTGGGATGTTGTTACGAGTTTTCGGGACACTTGGAGGGCCAGATCCATCGCACTGCGCTGAGACTCCAGCTTTTGGGTATACATGCTCAGCCACCTTTTCTCAGACCTTTCGTCAAGGAAAGTTGTGAGGAGAGGATACCCTTGACGAACGAAATCACTAGAAGAGAGTCCCATTGCGAAGTCACACATGTTGAGATATGAAAGACACGCCTATCAATCGATTGGCATTGTACCTCAGATGGTCAACAACGGTTTACGTCAGCTGAGTGTGGCATTGAGCATTGATCCGGTGTCCATAAAAACGTCTTGCGCCATCGCGTTGATCGTCAAGAAAGGTCAATGAATCATCGTCACAAACAATCAAACCTATTTGACACTAAAGAGTCTTGCTGCTTGGATGTTTCAAGTGTAGATCGGATCGGCAGGGGTGATGGCAAGCGCGAATTGGAATCATACATGTATCGCTCATGTATCAGAGCATACATTGTCCAGATGAGCATCTCAAACACCTTGGACGGTCGAGCAAGGATGTCCCTGGCATGGCCATTGCTTGTGATGTTCACGAAAGTTGTATTCATACTGTGCAGTCCTTCTATTTACGCATCAAGTCTAGAAAGACCAGTGGAGAGTGGAGACATTGAGGCATTGCGTCTTGAGCAGGCTGGAGAACTCAAGATTGGCAAGATCTATACATATGAGGCTATACAAGAAATCGTGAGGACAACACAAGAACGAGGTGTGTCATCATACAACGCGATAAATGGAGGTGGACCGATGGTACAGAAGCTCTCGGACACATCTTTATCCTCGACCTCACATCTGCTGCAGAAACGCGATGAAGTCGGTGAAGTGCTACGCATTCTCTTTCACTTCACTTGCAGAAGATCAGGGCCCCGGGCTAGATTCATGAGAGCCCATTTCGTCTATGACAGATCAAATCGGGTTATGTCCTATTCCGAATTGACCAACATTGAACAGATTGTCGCTCAAACACCATATGGCGAGGACCCTACCATGTTCGAAGCCACTTTTCAGCACAATTCATGCATTCCGTATCACGAAACGATGTGTCACTACCGCTTCGTCGGGCACTTGGACGGACAGATCTGGGAGCATTCAATGAATTTACAAGTGCTTGGACCGCACGATTACCCGGTTCATCGACGACCTGTGGTGACTGAAACATGCTATCACATGATTCCTGGCTCCCAGACTGAAGCTTGTCCTACTGGAATTCTCCTTGCGCATCAGACGACTTGCTTAGTCACTCGTGTTGATGGATGGAGTCCTGAAGAATCTGGTGATACCTAGCAATCATTGCATTGCTGTCCACTACATCACTGCTGCTCCACATCAGATAGATGCAGAAGTCATGTTGTGTCGACCACCTCAACACTCATACTAGGAGAATTTTAAATCACTTTATCTCAAGCTCGTCATCTAAAATAAGACCTTTTATGGATTTAGTCCCGGGACAAGATAGATCGGTGAGAAAACCCATATTTGGCTAATTATGCAAGCTGTATACATGCATAAGGACGGGAAAGCGCTGAGCAAGTGTTCAGCAGAAAAGTTAAGGCACTGAGAAATGTAGATCCTGAAAACGCACACTGCAACATGATTATACTGATGAAGCATTATACAACAAGCAGGAGAATTTTTCAATCAGCGACCAGATTTGTTTGTTGATCAGAAATCCTAGATTGCTACGACAATTGCCTGACCCCTGAATCCTTTCACTCAGACTCAGAATGAAGATCGGGGCTATATAAAGTAGAATGAATTCGATCTCCAGGTTCATCCACCGAGACAGAGAGATCTACTCCAGCTTGAAGACCTTCAATATCATGGTAAGACAATATAACCTCGGAGGGCGGAATTTTAATGACAGTAGTGGTTTGGACTTGTACATTGCAGAGTGTTTGTACTGCTACTACTTGTGAGATGCTCAGTAGGTGTCAGCACGAGATCACTAGACAGTCGACCTGAGACACCACGCGATACGACCAATGAGTCTACCATGGGCTCAGCTATAGTATCGAAATGTTACATACGGCGTTGGCCACACCGATCTTTGGACTCAGAGGTCAGAAGCAGACGAGACTCTGCATTTGGTGAAACCGAGCACGTCACTGAAATTTCAAGAGACGATGCAGGTCTCACTCAGCGACGGGGGACCATCACTATCACACGAAATGTGATGTTTGACTACTCTTGTTCAATATTACCGCGCATGAACCAGCTCTTTGTTTTCAAGGTTCAATACCAGCACAGCACAAGGAATGTTCAAATCACGGCCTTCAGGAACATTCGATACATCTCTGATCAATCGCACGAGGGATATGATCCTATTTTCTAT
Source organism: Taphrina deformans (assembly GCA_005281575.1). Lineage (NCBI taxonomy): Eukaryota > Fungi > Ascomycota > Taphrinomycetes > Taphrinales > Taphrinaceae > Taphrina > Taphrina deformans. The sequence goes on from RHGG01000003.1 coordinate 26,838, forward strand.
GATGGAATATTGCACGGCTCAAACTGTTTCAGATTCCCTGATCGGCATGTCGATTGTCAGCTCCACTTTCAAGGTTACATTCAAGGCGAAGTCTATCCTGCACAGAACGTTATCAGTGCCGAGTTTCTTGCAGATCTCGATACAGAGGAATTTGAGCCAACGGTCACAATGCAGTGTTGGCAAACTATTGGCGGGCGTCGAATACAGTTTGGTCAATTAGAAGACTGCGTGGTACATAATGTTGATACCTATGCACCACCATCTGACCATGGCATATGATTGATCATTCGGTCCACTGAGGCCAAGAAATTGTTGCAAAGACGCGCTCAATTCCAAAGCGAGATGATGTCATTTCTGTAACATTAAAAGCTGCATATCTCATGTTTTCGTACCATGTTGAATATACATTGCCGAATAACAGCTTGGAAATCTATGACTAATACTGACAAGCAATAAAAGAACGGCGAATACAATTGGCCAGACAAAAAATTGTATTGCGATTTTTGACACCATACAGTATGTAGATCGTCTGATGTCTGAGCACTGAGTTGCGACTGTCGGCAGGCAAGTGACAATGAAGAGATCTTTAGTCCTAACATTTTTGTGCTCAATCAATATTGGTGATTACAGAGTCGAACACGCAAGTTCCGACCGTTGAGTAGGAATCCACAAAAAAAGGGGCCCACACTTCAGAGTTTTCCATGAAACGTTCACAGGGTTCTGACACCTACATTCTCGTGAGACTGAGTTGTCGCGATACAAATGGTGGGAGAAAAAGTCCGATATATCTCACTACGTGATCTGGTTTTACATATACTGTAAGTGGTTATTCGGCAACTCAGTTGTGGATTCTTTTATCCTTATAAGATTATAGTGTCAAAGACTATCAATAAATATCCAATCTGATTCCCGGATGACAAGACGAGGTCCCACTTACCAAGCCTGAACTGTATAACTTGCGATTTCACAATTTTCAGTATAAACACCAAATAACAGCTCTTTAAATCTCGATAATCACCTTTGTCTCGAAAACAGGTTGAAAGATTCGACTCATCCTTGTCCTATTGCTAACTCCAAAGCTTACATGAATTACATTGTCTGTTTCTTGCTCATGTGGCGATCTTTAGCAATATGCAATTCTACCGTAGGACCAGAAGCAGCACTCGCAAAGTCTCACGAAACAGTTCAAAAAGACATTTACCACTCTCGGACCGAGCCCTATCACGGTCTCGCCATACCATGTGGTAATGGCTTCAACCTCCACGGACAAAATAACGGGCTTGTACAAGACAAAAGCCACGACGATATCAGTACGGATGTGTCTTTACATGCTACGACGAACAAAGACAAAGACTCCGTGTTGCCATTTGTGCAATCACTAGACGGTCATAAACTTGATACGTCACGAACGATAGAGATTGTCTATCGCTTCAGTTGTCCAGTGGCAACTCGATACTCTCGAGCCTTTCGTGCGAAAGCAGATTTTGATTACATGACTTCGGAGGTCACAATCGACGGAGTTCTCAACATTGCGACTATCTGGTCAAAATGGCAAGTAGGCGAGGGTCATATCGAGTTCGGAGCCAGGATGGCAGCAAACAAATGCGTCCATTTCAGCACCGGTCATTCGTGTATGTACAAGTATACTGGCCGATTGGAGGGCCGTGTTGTGGCTGGCAGTCTATTGTTCGGGGAAGTATTGCGCGAGAGTCATATGAGCTTTTCGTTTGCTCAGAACCCTCTCGCTCCGGCGAGTATTGCGCCCACAGTGACTGAAGAATGTCACCGAGTTGATCCCGTTCATGGATCGATGTATGACTTTACGCCCGAGACACAATGTAATGTACTAAGGGTAGACGTTTCTCTGGTTGCAGCACCATGAAACTATCACGTAGGACATGTATTGCATTGTTGAATCTCTTGTTCCCGAGCTCATCGCCTTCAGGTACTTGTGTTGAACTTCACTTCTGGTGTGTGGCGGATCACTCATAACTTCTGAGAAGAGCTCCTAGAAATTGAGCGAGTCAAATGGTGACCAATTTTTCACGAAAGTCTGTCACCGTGTTTGCCTGTTCCGGATTGCCCTAATTTGGACAGTACTTGTACGATTTTTCACATGATGTCTCGGAGTTGTCACGATCTTTGTATACTTGGAAACCGGTACACCGACTGCTATCTCCAAAATTGGGTAATATAGAGTGTGGACTGCGTAAAATCGATCAAGAGCAACATTCTTGTAGTCTGTCAGACTTCTCCTTCCCATAAAGGTGAATTTTGGGTTTTCAGGCATCTATCTATCAATATCGACGCATTCAAAGCCATGCGCAACATGCAAACCTGGACTCCTTGCTGTTGTAATTGGCTGTACGCATCACTAAGAATCAGATAACATCTAAAATTCTCTATGACCACGACCGACCTCCTCTCGTAATCTTCATCAGTTTCATCGTACAAAATGCCGCCCATGCTACAGATAGAGTATGGGGTATCGCTCATAATGGATGGATTTCGGACGATCTGCGTATCAATTGGTGCTGAACCATGCGTCGAGGAATTTGGCGTTCTAGGTTGCAGAGTAGCTGCAGATTAAATATGTGAACAAGAACGAGCAGGCGAGGGCTATACAATCAGACTTTTGTGCTCTGGAACCAAAACGAACCCACTCAACCGGCATGTATCTACGTATTTTCACCGTTGGAATCTTCTGCACTCTTCAATGTTTCCTAGCATTGGTGAGCTGTCGCTTTCTGACAGCGATCGTCCCTTTCAAGGATCACATCGCCATGAATGAGGTACAAAAACCAAATTCAATGACTGAAGAACTATCAAAGCCCACAAGTTCTGTACTCGAAGACAGCCCCGGACATCTTATTGTGCCTTCAGAGCCACTTCTCGTGACTGACAAAAAGACCTCTACATCGATTCTCTCTGCCAGGCCAGTCTCGACGAATGCGCAAGACTGGCACAGCCCAAGAGAGACTACTTCATTGGAGAAACGTCAAGAGGAATACTACAAAAGGACAATTGAAATCGAGTATCACTACAGTTGCCCAACTACTGGTGAAGGTCATCGAGTATTCCAGGTCAGAGTGGAGTACAATACTATGACAAATGTGGTCAGGTACTACAACGTCCTGCACGTTGACGAATTCCTACATGAAGAGCAAGCCGATTATGATCCGGTCTTCCACCAGGCATGGATGAAAGCGACCCATTGTATACCCATGGGAAGGAGAGGGTCCTGCGAACTGAGCTTTCTCGGGTTCATGGAAGGAACAGCAAGTGAGACACGTGGTCTCGCTGTCACGTTCAATACGGGAGGTCACTTTGGCACAGCGCCGACCGTACACGAGACTTGTGGTCGTACGAAAAGGGAGCACATGTGCCCGAGTACGGCGGAGACGAATCCTTGTGTTGTGTCTCAAGTCGGAGCGTGGTCCATATATTACGGTCACTGAGCCCGGAACATCATCATATACTCTAATTGAGTGGTCCTAGTCGTCCTCTCTATGTCCTTCTTTAACTGAAGTCTTGTTGCCAGGTAGTATGTTTGTGGGTATCATTCTATAATGTTAGTCTCATCAAAACGTCAAACCATTGCGAAAGTCCTACCAAATAGAACGTGCTTCATGGCTCATACCACTTTTATGAGCTCAGCATCAGTCATCCAGTCACTATAAAGTTGTCGTTGATGCTCTGGCTCTACAACAGTACCTGCTTTCAGACCCACGAACATGCTAGTCTTAAGGTTCTTGTCTTTGATGCTAGCTCGGACTATTCATGGGAAAGTCGTCGATACATGTACTACTATCGCATGCAGTCACAACATGTCAGAATTCCAAGCTATCAACCGGATCTGCGGATCTTACGCTCTTATAGAGAAGGCCCCTATATCCAAGAATGGTCCGAAATCGCCTGTCGCTGGATTCCATCCCATTATAGAGCCACGGCAGTACCGGGAACAGTCAGTGAAGAAACGCCAGCTCGAGCTGCGCCAAGCTAGAACGATTGTCTTCCACTATACTTGTTCCAGATCAGGTAGGACCAGCAGAAGTTTTCGTGTTCTTGCAAGGTACCGATTTTGGACTGGACGAGTGACACTGCATAATTTGCTCAATATCCGAGGATTTAGCACAGTTCACCAAATCTCGTGGGATCCAATGGCCTATGATGCATACGTGTACGCTGACTATCGTCACCAATATGATGCACGGGTACACTGCCACTACCACTACAGAGCTTACCTGGAAGGTGAAGTCTGGCCGAATTCTATATGGATCGATATCATGCAAGTGACAGACTATGGAAGTGACTTTGAACCTTATGTGCACGAAGAATGCTTCGAGATTCGTCAAGGAGTCCGGTGGGCGGAGATCTGCGCGACAACCGATGAACCAGAAATATGTGAAGTAAACGAGGTGACGGTCGAGCCAAGTGCTCATTCCTAGAGGTCGAAGCAATTTCACTTAGGAAATACGCAACTCGAGAGTGTTGATCTCTAAGAGTTGTTCGATGCAAACAGATGGATATAGTTCTTCTCTCAGCACGATAGACGTCTTTGTATAATGTATGAATCGAAGAGCTGCATTCCGTCCCCTATACAGAATTTACCAATTCTGGGATATGTAAGATCGGATGGCATAGACTGACAATTGTATGTTCAGCTCATGATTCCAATCTAGGTCAAAGCTGTCGAACCATCATCAAAACATTGAGTACCTTGGCTGTGTCTAATGTTTGTAGGAGGAGAAGTCCCTTTTTCCCTGAACCGCCACAACGGAAGATAAAAGCTTCACTCTACGGAAATGATATTGTCTACGAGATTTGCAGCAATACTCTCGACATGCTATGTTTGTGGTGCAAGACAATATGGCTGTTGCTATTGCATCCTTTATCATGTCAGACGCAAGCGGAAGCGTGGATAAAAGTCAGACGAAACGGTCTTCTGCAACAGTCATCAACAATTTCTGCCCAGGGTTCACCATACTCGGTGGCGAAACCCGGTTCAGGAAACTCAAACACAGCGGAAACGTCCGTTTTGCGACGCTCCAGTGCTTGGTACTTGGAGGACTACATTCAGATAACCTACCACTATGACTGTCCTGTAGCCCGCAGACGTACTAGGATGTTCCAGGCCAAGGCATATTACATGGCCGAGACCGGGCGGGTACGATTTGCAAACGAGTGGCAGATACAGGATTTTATAGGTCCGGAATTGTACGATCACTCCCCGATACACTACAATGGATGGATGGTGGCAAGTTATTGTATGCCTTATCCTGGACACGTCATTGGAGTTTGCAAACATAAATTTCACGGACATCTGGAGGGCGAAGTATGGCCGAACCACATGACGTTACGTTTCATTGACGACCAGGATGACTTGCTTTTCAGCCCTCGAGTCTCCGAAAAGTGTCAAATACTGCGTGCCAACGAAGCTTGTCATATTGAGGACCAACCAGCGAATTGTGATGTGACTCAAGTTGATGTGGTATCGATATGATGATACTCGGTGGATGTCGAACTCACATGGCAAATCGTCAAGGGACCAAGAATCTACAACATGGAATTGTATCTCGTCTAGACAAGCCAGAAATATGCCCTGGTATGTACACCTATGGTGATAAGCAAAACATTTCACAACTAGTCAGCGGTTTTAAATATCCTCTTTAGTGACGAATGCTCAATTTCACCCGGTTGAGATTGCAACATTGATGGCATCATATAATTTAGATGAGCTCATTTCGACATGCTGTAAATTCAGACACAATCTAAAGATGACAAGCTTACATGCATTTCACATACCTTAGGCATTATTCAACCATAAATATTCATGTATGTTCTTAGTTCATACAAATCGATATATCACTAGACCGGCTTCATGTTATTACAATTAATATCTTATGTTGTGTGCTACTCCTCGCTTGTACTTCTTGTACAGGCTGGACATACTGGAGTAAGCATGAGGGAGCGAGAAGGTTTGATAGCAGTACAGGACAATGACCTCTACTGATAATTCAGGTTGGTCGCTCTCTGTTTCATCGAAAAGTCAAGCAAAACCAGGTCTCGAATCATCAAGTCTCTTGGCCCGTTCGAGCGCTTCTTATTTGGAACAGTTTATAGAGATGATCTATCACTATCACTGCCCACATTCCGGTAGCATTTCACGCACGTTTCGAGCACACGTATTCTATATAGCTCATGCAGGGACCGTCCACTTTGTTGACGTTCACAACATACAGGATTTCACCCCGACGCAGCACTGGGATAACAATCCGATGTCTTACAGCAGCTGGATGATTGCGACTTTCGGTACTTGGTATTCTGATCCTATGATTGTATGTAAGTACAGATATACTGGCTATTTTGAAGGTGAAGTGTGGCCAAATCATATGACAGTACGATTTCTCAACAATCTTCAGAGTCCGTTGCATAGTCCTCGATTGACCGAGACATGTATCAGACATTTTCCCGGTCACACGTGTCATGCTGAAGATAGACCAGTAAACTGCGTGATAAGCAATGTCGAAGTCAGTGCCCTCGGATAGTCAGAGAGGTTGTTTAGTTTCGTGCTGATAAATCCTTCGCATCATAGTTGGAACCTGACATTAGAAAAGAATAGCATTCTGGTCAAATCATGCGCAGATGGCTCATGTCTACAGTGACATATCCACACATTGGAATTGCCTGGGTGCTGAACTGCGGTCGATCGAAACATCGTGTAATTGCTTACAAGAGATACGCACTAGCGCGGAAACATAGCTGTGTTTGTCGTTACACTGGATCCCGAATTTAGCATATGCATCTGGCAATATCTATTGATTGCCCGAGTATACAAAATTGTACCGAATGACCAGTTGGTTCTGGCGAAAGACTCTTTGGCTATTGCGTGTTGACCAATGACAGAAATGACTGTAGCATGAACACAAGACGAGCAAATATTGATGGCACTTGCCATGTCGCGTGTGATGAGACAATCATCTACAATCCTAAGTTTTTGTATGCACGTGATCAGCTCCCCTGCGGCTACGATTAAGAGCACCGTACCGTGTGCACCATCAGACAAGATCTGGTCCACAAGTAGTATTCACACGGATGCAGCCGTCTCTTCACAGACCAGGTCGGAAGGATAACTTTATATCACGATGGAAGACTGCGTAGCACTGTCGCGTGCTTCATGAACTATGCACTCAAATTCCCATATGTCATTGTAGAAGCGAATTGGAAGAGACCAACACCACAGAAACACCAGAAAAGCATGACTGAGACGCGTAAACCACCTTCATACTGTGCTGTAAGCTCACTACTACCGTCCTGTCGTAATACGCGTGTGATATAGCTTCTTCCGGCATGAGTGCGCTGTGCAAGAGAGTTTGTGAACGAATCAGTATATAATCGATTTTGGTAAAATCAAACTCGGCGGACGAAATACTTGGATGGCACATACTCACAAAATACTCGTTGCCGAACGCTCAGGCTTCTTACGTCACTATTTATAACATCAGTGATTGATGCTTCGGAAAGATGACAATGGTAGCAATTCCTGATTGAGCACACCAATTGTTGTTGTTCGATATATTGCCATCAAACTAATATTGTTCTAATTTTCTTGACTTCAGATCTACACCGCCAATACGAGGCATGTGCAGCTTGTGCCTTGTAACATGGTTATCAACATCAAGCAAATGAAAACTTACGACTGTTGATAATACCCAGGCACTTTCCGCCAACCATTCATACCCTTGGCATTTCAAAATCATACACGCTGAATATTGCACAGCCGCCAAAATATAGTCTTATCACAATCATCATTGCAAACATGTGGTATAGTCCAATAAGCACTGTCTACATTCTCACCCTTTTAAATCATCATAAGACAAGTCGGGTACTGCAAGTGCTTGGCAGTCCGGTACATAGGACTTCCGAATTGGTCGCTTTACAATCAGACAAGCATAACATCATCGACTCGCAAAAGCCGCAAAGACAATGCCGGAAAGTCGCGCTCAACGAGCTCATATTGACTCCAGAGACAATGAGTAATGCCAGGACCCTGGCTGGTACAGATACGATCCCGAAAACCAAACATCAGCAAACACTGGATACACGAGCGAGAACAAATCAGCCGGTGCTATCAAAACGTCGTATCGATCAGGACCAAATCATGCGACTTACCTTTCACTACTCTTGTCCAAGCTCGCAATCAGCCCATCAGCTTTTCCTTCTGAAAGTCGGATACTCAGCAGAAACCAATCTGGTCACGTTTCACAACGTTCTCAACGTAGTCAGTTTCCATGGTGTCGATCAACTACAAATAGATCATCAGAGTATGATTCAGTACCATGGCTTCATGAACAGTATAACTCGACGCAATTTCCCCGCTGCAGAGACAGGTTTTCAGCGCATCTGTGAGTATAAATATAAAGCATTCCTCGAAGGTGTCGTCTATCTTTTTGGCATGACTACAATTGTCAAACAACCAGGAAGCTACCATAGTCCTTTTTCTCCGAGAGTGTATGAAGAGTGCTTCCAGTATTTTGTCCACCAAGGCACAGCGTATCTATGCTCAGAGCAGGTACATCCTTCTCTTTGTGTTGTTCACAATATAGAGGCAGTCCGTGCAGCATGAAAATCTGGGTCTGGAGATATTTGTGCTTTGTCATTTCAGTGTGTAATATAGGAACAAAGGAGAATCTGTCATCAGTAATGGATACGTTTTCGCGAAGCTTCATTTTCATCACGGTATTTTACTTAATTGAGAGACTTACTGACCACGTTACTGACCACGTTCTACTCACACTACTACCGTGACTGGCTAGAATTACTGATGTTGAAAAAGGTTGATGTGTCACAGCCAGTCATAAGGCCGTGATATAGCTATCAAGCATAAAGTTCGGTCAGTGAAAGATATGGGATATCTGCGCAGCATTATGTACTATCTCAGGACCGTACACATATTACTGACCATTGCTTGCAATTTGGCACCACCGCAAGCTCAAGCATACCACACTGTGAATGAAGGATCAACCACGTCAGACTCACTCGAAAATGATATCGATGGTTGGAGAACGCAACGCAATGCTTCCACAACCGTCGACGCTATGAAAACGATGCAACACCTGGTGAATGTGGAAACATTGATTCAGCTCGTCTTCCATTATAGTTGTCCGAGACAGCGAACTCACCATACGTTGAAGTACAAGATAAGATTTGATGCTCAACAACACCTCGTAATTTATGAAAACATCCTCGATGTTGAGAACTTTTACAACAAGTTTCAGATTGGTACGGGCGTGGTAGACTTCCACGCGTGGACGCTCGGACAACACTGTGTCGCGTTGACTCACACCTTGTCATGTGTATATCATTTCAGGGCGTATAACGAGGGAAAAATAACACCCGATCATATGGAGACTGAGATATCTCTGATCACGACTACACCTTTACTGCGTCCAAGGGTCACAGAGTCATGTCAATACTTTGATGAGTACCACCACGGCGATGAGGGTATGGGTGAGACATGTCCATTAGACAATGGACGAGCAATGCCATGTACCGTTCACAACCTTGCCGTCACGATGATCGAGTAGTCAAGTCCCAGAGAACCTGCAATAGAGTAGAGGGTTAAAATGCAACAGTAAAAGATTTGTATGGAGCTAAAGTCTCTGCTCTTTGGGACAAGATCGTCGTCACTTGAAATCTGTCCAAAAGATTAAAGGACGCAAACAGATCGGAATTTTTTAATCACACAGGTCTACAGGGCATGGAATTTTATCCTGATCGCTCGAAATACCTTCTCTCCTGGATTTTAGAACCCGCTCAAAATAAGCTTCAGTAATTTGGTCACCGAAATCTTTTCTTTGTGACCTTTCAGATTCCAAGGTCATCATAAAATGTTACACGAAGCTAACAGGTACTTGCTTGCTGTGACATTTTTCGGATTTCTTGCAGCAGCACACATCTTGCCGGATTTGTCCGTTCAAGGTAAGAACTTGACAAGAGAAGCAAAAATTCTGCATCCTGTGTATCATCGCGTGGATCACACAAAGTGTAGAAAAGTGCCACTCGGTCAGGCTGAGAGCCTTTCAAGACATTCAAGCCAGTCTGACATTTTTTCTGGAAGCAGCAAGAAGACGGCTGGTCAGTCTCAAGCGAACATCAAGGTGACCAAGTCACGGCATGCGCTCGTCAAGCGGCGCATCGATCAGGAGAATATCTATGAATTGATATTCTCTTATTCATGTCCCGAAGACCTCGAAGCATACGAAACGTTCTTTCTCAAAATCAAGTACACACGAGCAACAGGATTGGTCACATTCCATAATGTCCTAAATGTCGTCAATATCGGCAGGGTTGATCAAGTTCAGACATTGGGACAAACTACGATCGATTTTGAAGGCTTTATCGGGTCCTTTCTCCGACGTCATCGTGAGTCGGATTGGGTTGGATACCAACGTGTTTGTGTATACAAGTACAGAGCCTATGTTGAGGGAGAGGTCTATCTACGCGAGATGTCTGCTTTCGTTGGGCAAGCAACGCATGGTACTAGCAGATTCGAACCAAGAGTGACTGAAGAGTGCTTTCACTCCACGGTAGAGGATGGTATGATGGAAATATGTCCAGAAGGAACTGAACCGTCACAATGCACAGTCCACTCTGCGGTAATGAGTCGAGCAGAATGATGGACGTGTACCGTACGATACACTGCTCATTTGCATACAGCTCATGAAACATATCAATATAGATACGCCTAAATTCTCTCCGAGTGCTACTAGTGCTGCATAACGGACTGTTTGTACGAGTACATATGACCTGTACACATTGTGGACAATTGTTCTTCACGATGATATTTCCTAAAACGGAACAATGAAAACATGACACTAGCGCGCGTTCGTGGTTTACGTTGTGGTTCACTTCAAAGTGTAAAAGTGTCAGTTTCGATTGTTTATCAGGGGAATGCTCAGCAGAAGCGTTGAAGCGCTCTATGCGGGTTTCTGTTTGTAAACAGTGAGTTTCATGCTCGGAAATACAACTCCTGATAGGAGAGAAGTATCTAAGAGAGTACTTCAGGAGTAATAGGGGCTCAATGCGGAACCTGCTATCTTGTAAATTGTGTACTTGGCGGCTGATGGAATAGCGGGAGTACTGTATATGATGAGCAAATCACGCTTCGTTCGTGTTGGCTGATACCAAGCTATATGATCGGCATCCGGTGAGCGACATAAAATTCTACCAACGAGGTAATGTACTTCCTCAATATCGCAACTGCATTATTACTCTGTGGTGTTGCTCGGGCAGGGACTTTGCCATATCCTGACAGAGCTGAGATAGTCCTGAAACACTCATCTCCGCACAATGCTTCCATTCTACCCAGCGACAGGAGGGTGAGAGGACATCTCTCAGACGTGCAGATGACTGTTAAGGCCGTCTTCCATTATTCTTGTCATCGAATATATGAACGCTATGACTCACTCCTGTTCAGGATTTACTTTGATGCCGACCAGCACCTGGTATACTACAAAAACATTGCAGGTGTGAAGAGCTTTGACAATAAAGTTCAATCTGGCCTGGATGAGGTTGAATTTGGAGCCTCTATTGTTGGAGAGTACTGTGTTTCATTACGACGCGACCTTTCGTGCTCACATATCTTCACGGCTTCAGTTGAAGGACGGGTTACGCCTGAGCATATGGTAAGTACGATGATGCAGAACTCCTGGTTTCCTTCGCTTCGTCCCCACGTCAGGGAGTCATGTAGTCACGTTACTGGACACCATTCTGATAGTGGATATTTGGCACAAACTTGTCCTCCAGATGGTGGGAAGGTGCTGGACTGCACTGTTCACAATGTTGCTGTGACTTTGATCCCCCCAAGATCGTAATAACAAAAGACTACATCTGAGCTCAAGCATGACGTGAATAGACCTCGTGTAGCGATAATACAAAGACTTTGTCTATCTCACTATATCGCCTATTTGTGAAGATCAAAGATGCAAGGTGTCGAGTGAGTCATGTTTGTCTTTGACAGATGCTTGTCAAAAGATATTAAGACTAAGGGAAGGATTAATTCTAGGATCATGAGTTTACTCCTGGCAACTTGTAACTTGTATGCGTAGAAGCTTGCTTCCTTATCTGAGAGCACTTGCTAGCATGAATACCAGCATCTGGGATCTATCGGTCATGTTTCAGTAGTCGAAAGTGAACAACTTCATCTGTTTCAACGGACTATTCCAGAGCAATGTTGTTCAAGTGGTTGGATCTGCTTGGGTGGTACTGTGTCCTACTCCAAAATTTCACTTTCTGTAGCACAAGCGTTTGTAGTCTTCAGTCGGTCGGATCGGAGCATCCTATACAACCAGTAACAAACGTGACTATCGATAATGTCCAGCAAGAGTCCGAAAAAAACTTCACTGAACGAGTCTTCTTGAGTACTCAGAATGGTCATGTCGAAAGTCTACAGAAACGACAAGAAAATAGGTATCGTACTGTACAGATGATCTATCACTACACTTGTCATAGGAGTGGGATTCGACGTCGAACATTCAGAGCACGAGCCATGTACAATGCCATCACTGGCCAGGTCAGTCTTCATAATCTCCGCAATATTAGATGGCTCTCCGACGTCGAGCAATCCGGTTCTCTCCCAATTCACTATCTCGGTCACATGCGGTCAGATATTGAACTCCCTCTGGATAATTTTCTCTGTAAAATAACATTTTCGGGAAGTTTCGAAGGTTGGGTGGATCAGTATCAAATGTCCCTAACCTTCACGACGAATGGTGCACCGGTCCGGTTCTATCCCACAGTGAGAGAACAGTGTCGTCTTACCTGTTACTCAAACAGAAGAAGGATTTGTCAAATTGCGGAAGACCCGACGGCATGTGTGATTCGAGGTGTAGATGTCACCAATCCCTAGACTCTTCTTAGACAACAGCCTTTACTTAGGGAGCTTGGGCTCGCACATGCGACCTTGCATCACAGCATGATCGGTAGTAGTATTTTCTTAGACACATTTGACCACTCTATAGTCTCACCCTATCTTGTGCAGTACAATGATTCAAGGACCAATAAGATGAATTATGACGGATGATTTTTTACCGTCACTGTCAGCTCGGTACAAATGGATTCAAGGGAAGTTGATGTACAGGCACAAAGTATATGCTCTTACTACGTTTAATACACTGTGCTCCGGACGAATTTTGATGAAAATCAGAATACTGATGTGCTGATCATGTGATTTGTCGTTTCGTGCACGACGCGACCGAGACGCAGGTATAATCTGCAGAAGGCTATGGCTCCGGCCAAGCTTAGTATCGACGATCCCGCCATGTTTCGGAGACAGACAGACAGACAGACATGAGACGTGCGAAAGAGATGATTTGTCTGTAATGCTATGGTGCTAATCGAGATATATCTCGAGTTGATGAGCCACTCACGCGTTGTCATCTTTGTCAGATTGAATTACATGACTTGGAAGACACGTGATGCAAGGAGAAATTAGATGATGGGAATTCGAATATGACCTCTTTCAGATGCCGTGCGTGATTTCGATTCCCGTACATGCCTTACAATGAGCCATCAGGCAGGTTCTGTTGGACACAACGAGTCTCCTTACACTACAAGCTCGACTACTTTTCATTCTCGGATAAGATCGACCGGGCGATATAAAGTCAATCAATGAGACCAATTGAAGACATGTCAAGCACGGTCAACCGAAACGAGTCAAATCAGTCTTGAGCTGATCAACAGTACGAAACTCATCCCAGGATCGAAAATCGGACTAAAGAGTTGTCAACAGTTGTCCTGGCCTAAACAACACATCTTTGCTCCTGCATCGTAGAGACTATCATCATACAGGTCGTTTTCATCACTATGGTAGGGCAACTGTGTTTCAAGATTCTTGTAGCTGGAATTCTTCTTTTCTGCAATGTCACAGCTCATGTGGTGCGAAACTCTGAAATTCAAGCAGGGAGTTCCGATGGGTCTGCATCACCAGCATCGTTGGAACAAATGATGTATCGTGCCCGTGGTCGTCCGACTCGCCGAAAATGCAGAAAGGTGCCAAAGTCGGAGATTGCATTGTTGCCGGAGATCTTCAGTGATGATTCCAGCATTCAACGTCTCCCTAGTCCTGAGGCTCCGCCCCAAAAGAGGAACCATAGAATCAAAAGTCGACTATCCACTTTGGTGAAGCGACGGCGAGATGACCAGGAACATGACTACAACTTGCAGTTTCACTACACGTGTCCCGTCGGACATGTGATGCAAGAGACATTTACCGTCAAGATCAAATACACTGATGAGACCGGTCTGGTCACGTTTCATCCAGTCAGCAACGCGGTGACCGTCGGTGCCGTGAGTTCACACCACGGATTGAGCAATGGTCCGATCGACTTTCACGGATACATGTATGCTTATAACCGGCGTCACCACACTGATCAGCAAACTGGCGATGGTCAGGTATGTCTCTACAAATTCAGGGCCTATATCGAGGGAGAAGTCCTTACCTCGCACATGAATGCGGCCGTTTCGCAACCGGTCAACTGGGATGACTATCAGAGCATCTTCGAACCCGAGGTCACCGAGGAATGTTTCCAATTCGACATGCATAGGGGTGTCTCGGAAATCTGTGCATTACAAACTGAGGCGCTTATGTGTACTGTCCACAGTGTGTACGTCAGTATGGTGCAGGAATGACCCAGGTCACAAGGCAATACTGAAACGCAGTCGACCGATAGTTCGTCTTGTCAGACGTATTTAAGCAGCAGTATTTGTGGAAGCGTACAAGTTTAGATGTTGTGCAGGACAATCTTTCTCCTCTCTCATTCTCCATCTTGTCTTAATAACACGACATAAAATTGTGCCGTCTTGTGTCGGTTCGCACCGGCAAGAAGATGACGACAAAAAAGATTGATTATTCGATCCTCAGATACAAACAAATTCCGCATTTAGGCTGATATGTATTGTCTTGCGAAATGAAAAAGATCGTGTTTAACGTTCCCTGATCACATTCGAGTTCCAAAGTATGTAGATTGTCCAAGCGTCCTGTCTTGTACAATATACCCCAATCGGGCAGAGATGAAAGAATTTAGATTACCAGCTCTATATCCACCTCCGTACTGCATGTACTCGGTTGGGATTGAGATTGGTCGACAAACATGGAATTTCAAACATGATTCAAAATCGAGTTCCTTTCTATCTTCAAGAGTGATTGAGATTTGCCGTACCATACCACCCATCTGGGTATAGATCACGCTCAGGCCAGTCGTGTCGCATCTGAATAAATGTCAAAGTGCCAATCTTGCCTGTAGGTATAGTGTTCCACTACCAATGACGAGCCTAGCCATCAAGATTCAAGACGTTGCACTTATTGAGGCCGAAAAAGCATTACCCAGAGGCCATGGACACAAGGTCGACTGTGAAAAGTGTCACTTGCATAAAGCACTCAACATTTCCGAATTGTTGTTGTGATTTTGACCATTTTCCTTTGAAATTTTTTCCAGGTGTGCAGACGAGCAACAATGCTGCCTATGGCTGGTAACCGTGTCTACACTATGATTTTTTTATTCTTTGCGGGTACAGCTCTTGGAGGACTAGTCTTTTCCAGTAATCATCCGAACAGAACTGTGAATTCCACCCCGATACAAGTGCCGGTGAATCACGAACTGTATCGTCTTCGTCATGGCCAAGGACCTCATAGAAAATGTAGAAGCGTTTCTGCTACAGAGCTCGCATCGCTACTGAGAATGACCAACAGCCCAGTAGATCTCGAAACTCAGGTCCAACGTACTACGAGTCGAGAAAAGACTGCAGCCCGAGTCGTCGATAAGGACCCTGTGCTTGTGAAGCGACGGCTCGATCAAGAGCGTGTCTTCCGACTAGTATTCCATTACGCCTGTCCTGAGACGCAAGTGGCTGCTGAAACATTTTTTCTCAGAGTCAAGTACTCGGCAACTAATGACCAAGTCACATTTCACAACGTACGTGACAGGCTGACCTTCAGAAATGTCGAGCAGGAGGATCGAGGTTACCACGGAGTCATTGATTACGATGGTTTTGTGTATGCCACCCTGCGGCATCATCTATACAATGAAGAGACTGGACACCATCGGCTATGCATCTACAGATACCGGGCATTTGTGGAAGGAGAAGTTTACCTGTCTGCATTGACTGCCATGGTCGTTCAACCGCGCTTTCAGGACGAGTTCCCAAACATGTACGCGCCGAAAGTCACCGAAGAGTGTTTTATATTCTTCTGGGACAAAGACGGCACACACCTCTGCCCGGAGCGAGATGAACCATTTGAGTGTACCGTACACAATGTAGAGACGACTACGGCTGGAGGATGACTCGAATGATAGTGGACTAGTAGAGATTCCGCATATCTACCGTATAGTTGCATCTGCCACGCTTGGTATAAGTGGCCAAATGCAGGTCTTTGAGTGACCCACAGTATCTTGAATCTCATGAATGATGTCGATTGAAGTTGCACAATGCTGGCTGAACGCCAATCGCCTGGATACGCACGGTCAACGGACGACGGGCACGTGTTATGGCATGAACTCATACAGTCATTCCTGAACAGGTGAAAAAGGCTGTATGCTGATTATTCCCTTAATCCACCGTGACTTTGAGACCACCTATATCGATCGGTAGAGACACGGCAGGTTAGAAAACACAGAAGACGACGACACCTGACTCAGAGTGAGAATAAGTTTTCGACAAAAGGCTTACAGATCATCCATACCACGTACTGATCACGGGACAAGTGATCATTGAATTGAGCTCAACAGTGCGTACAGTATTGCTCTGTGGAATGTAATCTGTGTACAACCCAGTTCGTGCAAGCACAGGTCATTCGTAACATGTCTGGCTTGACCGAAAATTCCATATTATAACCAACTCTTCTATTATACCAAGATGTAAATCTACAAGGTGCCCAACTCACTAGACCAGTTGTCTCACGTGTTCATGGTTCTGTGCTGAACTAGCATTCTTCTCGTTCGATTCGAGACTGGTCGCGTCGTCCACGATCAGAGGCTTCACAGGCATTCTCTTAGCGACACGCGGAGGATCGAAGATGGTCTTACTCTCGGCAAAGACCTCGTCCATCTGCTCGAGCGTACGACCCGTGGTTTCGGGGAAGAAGATGTACATGGTTGGGACCATGATCAGTCCGACCACTGCAAACACGATAAAGTATCGGTATCCAATCTTCTCGATAGCGATCGGAGTGGCGAGACCAATGACGAACTGGAACAGATATTGTGTCGCGGTCGAGATTGCCGTGATGGGTCCACGAAGATGAAGTGGACTGACTTCTGTACAGTACAAAAAGTTGACTCCCAATAGACCGACCGGGTAAAACATGTTGAAGATGAACAAGAAGGCAGCTGCAACGTAACTGGCGCCTGGTGACTCAATGTGAGCAACACAGATTGCAATCACACACATACAGACTCCCATTCCTCCACCAGAAAGCATCATCAGATTTCGACGACCCCACCTTTCGATCGTGACAAAGGCGATGCAAGAGCAGAGTGTCTTGAGTGTGAGCACAGATGCAGCGAGAATTCGAGCAGTGACGGTTTCGAGTCCAATGACATTGATGAATAGCGTGGTGACATAGTAAGAGATCAGTGTCGAGCCCGACATTTGCTGGAAAAACTGAGTCATGATTGCAAGTCCCGCTCGCCATCCGCCCATGGTCGGTCCCATCTTGAAGAGGTCGAGGTAGGAGCCCTGCTTGCCGACCAGAGCAGCGGCCTGCATCTGGGCGATGAGCACACGAGTGGCCTCATGACCCTCGACCGAGTCTTTGCCGAGGATCCTGAGCGACACCTCGGCTTCTGCGATTCGATCCATATAAGCGAGCCATCGAGGTGATTCGGGAAAGAGAAAGATCGAGGCAGCGATGGTGATGAACATAAGAATCGGAATGGCACAAGGTAGTCGCCAAGAGACCGAGCTGTTGTGCACAAAGTAGAATCCAAGATCGATCCATGCAGCGATACAGATACCGAGAGCCAGGAAGACACCATCAAAGACGACGTGCACTCCTCGGCTCTTCGAGTCGGAGCACTCAGATTGATAGGTCGGCACGGAGGCGGTAAGCATACCACAACCCCAGCCAAAGATGAATCGACCAACAATGATTTGTGCCAAGCTGAAGGAGCAAGTGATGATGACTGTACCGATGAGACCGATGATGGCACCCATAAATATGGACCACCTTCGACCGACCTTGTCACCGATGTAGATGCAAGAGAGGGCACCAAACATGTTTCCGAGGGAGAACAGGCCAACCACGGTACCCTGAATCAGGGAATTGTGCGACTTGGTAGGACCAGACTTGAGTCCTTGCGTCCTCGTGGCAGGGAACTGTTTGTAGAATTCTGGCTGGGCAGTGAGACCACCGAGGACTCCGAGACCATACCCGATGGAGAGGAAGGCTGGAAAGACGATGAGAAGAATCTGCAATCTATGCAGGGCAGCACCGGCACCGAGACCCATGATGAATGGACGGTTGACGAGAACTGTCGAAGTTTGTATTGATACTGTCGAGAAAGATCTTGGGCAAGACCTACCGAGACCCCGAGGACTGAAAAAACTGGGGATGAAGTGAGAAAAGACGAGAGTGGTGAAAGACTGGGGGGGGATGTTGGGGACTGGGGAAGAGGGGGGGAGGCGAGAGTAGAAGGAAAGAAGGACTGTGATGCTCCCTTGTGTCTGGGAATTGATTGAGATAGATTGCGATTTGCCGGATGGTCAGAAACGCTGATCAGATCCGTCTGAAGCGAGCGGTCGTCTGGTTCTGGTCTCTTGGCTGGTGGGCGAGTCGCCTTTTCCTGCCGGAACTCTGGCTCTTCCTCCCACGCTTGGGCGCCTGTTCCGACGCTTTCCGCCGGCCGTGGGATCATCCCTCGCACTCCCCCACGGCGTGTCACCAATCAGATTTCTCAGTGATGAATCAGTTGCCGGTCATTAAATTGCTGACATTCACACTTGACCAATCACGGTGCATCACGCCCTGATATCCGCTGATTGATCATCCGCCATGCAACATGACGCATCTTCCTTCCCTCTGCTTTTCCGGGTCAGACAAAGATTCCACCCTGTCACAGAGCTGCAGTGTAACGTAACGTAACGAATTCATGTGAAACCAAATGCTTATGAAGGCACAAGCCTTTTCCATAGGATCACATACTATGCTGAGGGGGGGAACAGGTCTGGAGCGGCGTTGTGCGTCATGTTGGCTGTCACTGATGGACTTTTGTAGAATCCTACGCACCAGATTGACTCCTGAGGTTGCCCGAGTCTGGATTCTCTCGGCGTGCATACCCGTGCACCGGTACTTATCTCGCCAGAGCACGTTGCACACTGATTAAATTAACGGCCAACAAGACTGGTAGCTCTCTTTGGCGTCCATTTTATTCACCTTGAACTTGTGTTGCACTGCAGAGCTCCCGTTATTGTTCAGTCTAGAACTAACATACAGCTGTGTGGCTGAGGGTTCAATGCCCACTCTGCCTTGGCACATTCAACAGACTCAACTGGAGCATTTCAAGCTTGCACATCAGGTTGCAAAACAGGTCACTCTGAAAACATGATGTATTGTTCAAGTAGTATGTGCAATGTAGTATCGAACTCTATTGAGCAGCAATGAACCATGCACAGCAGTCCTCTGATGTGGCCTGAATGCTCTCGGAGAATTGCCGGGATGGCGTGCGGTGTTCTCTTCAAGTGTCGCCTTGTGATGAGTGAAACGAGAACATTGAGACTCAAGACTCGTCGAGCTCAGGCTTGAGGTTTTACGACCGCGAGCCTTCTCAAGTGCGGCAGAATCTCGGGCAGTAGAGTGGAGCTCGGACAACTGATTGCACCAGCCTCACAGGGCAACAGGATTCACTCAGCCTCACCTGGGGACTTCGCTGCCAATCTCGTCATATGAGCACGAGAAGAGAGCCATTGAGCGCGCTGCAACAGCCTGACAATTCAGATAGCACAGCGAGCCGTACAATCAGCGACAAGACTTGACTAGCATGCCGTTCCAGTATAGGCACGAAGTACACCGCACGACACTCATTCCTCGTTGCGTCTATCTGATGCGCAGTGGAAAGCGAATCTGGCTGTCCTTTGGCAGTGGCAGGGTAAGGATTGCTAGACCTCTCGAGTACAAAATGAGATCTGATCTTTCTAGTTGACCTACACACGATGATTATAAATGTACAGCTCTTGTCATTCAAACTGTATTAATTGATAATTACACTATGTACAGGCTTTTTTTTTGTAAATGACAAAACATACCCTCAATACACTATGGCTCATTTCCAAAGCGCATCGTAATCTGGTGTCTGATATGGTTTCGAGATGAGGAACGGTATTTCAGGAATCTTCTGCAACAGTGTGATGAGACCTGAAGCCGAGACAAGCCACAGAATCGATCTGAGTATAGCCAATCCCCAATGACTGTGAGGATACAACATCTGGACTCCTGACGGCGACACGCTCTGCGCCTCGTCGATGAACGGCTTGAGCTCTCTCTGGTAGGCTGCAAATGCCTCCCGGTAATCACCCTGCCTCGTCAACTCGCCAGCGAGCACGTACGCGCCCGTCATGGCACAGTCCACGCCCGCGCCGCTCATTGGGGACGGACAGTATGCCGCATCTCCGCACAGTGCGATCCTGCCCTTGCTCCACGAGCTGGCCTTGACTTGCGCAATGTCAGTCATGTAAAAGTCGGGCGCGGAACTGTTCATGCCATCCAGGATCTGATCGACGACATAGGCGCACCCTGTGTACTTCCTTGTCACCAGATCCTTTTGCTGCGCGATCGAAAGTTTTCGATCGAGCGGCTCGTCGATGGCAAAGGTGAAGTAGCCCCGGGTGTTCTTGCCGGTAGCATCGGGTCTCAGCATCATGTGACGGGCGCCGTGGGTCGTGTACCACTTTGCGTACTTGTCTTCGAGGTCGATGATCTTGTCCTGGATGGTGAAGAATGCTGTTGCGAGACGGAACGGCAAGATTTCCACCTGATCGTGGTCGAAGCCCGCGAGCGTCCGCGCCTTTGAGTGTAGGCCGTCACAGATGACGAGATGGTTGAACGATTCCCTCTTGCCACTGTTGAAGACGACGTCGACGGCATCGGTATCCTGTCTGATGTCTGTGACGTAATCGTCGAATCGAAAGTCGACGAGATCCTCGATTGTCTTGTAGAGTATCTGCGCGAGGTCGCCCCGGAGGATCTCGTCCTCGGAAGTGAACGAGCGGCCATAGACCTTGTCCATCTCCATCGTGCTGATGACCCGTCCCCTGTCGTTCACAAACTTGAGTCCCTTCTCCGTCGTGCCCTTCTCGTGGACGGCGCGGTCGATGCCCATGTCCCTGGCAATTTTCCTCGCTGCCGGGGCACTGATCTCGACCGCATGGCCCGAGTCTCTGATCTCGGGCGCCCGCTCGACGATGGTGACCTTGAAGCCGCCCCGGTGTAGCCAGTAGGCGAGGGTCGTACCCGCGATACCGGCGCCGGAGATGAGAATTTTCTTGTCCTCTGCCGTCTGCGGACTGACCATGGCGGTTTTTGATTAGCTGTTGAGGGTGCTGCCTGCTGGACCTAGGGGAAGGGCGTACGACCGAGCTTTATGTGGTTCGGAGGCTTTACTGGTCGGCCAGAGTCGGTCTCGCCATGACCTGTACAGGTGAATGCATAGTCTCTCTACAGGCCGACGACTCGTTGACGCGAACCGGTCATCGGTCGGTGGGACGGCCCGATTCGCTTGTCATGTGGGGGAGTCCAGACAACTCGTATCCGGACCATCCGCACACAGAATCGCCTTTTTCGCAACCTTGTGTCTGGCTTACTCTCTAGACGCGCCCAACAATCCACGCACTTGTAGATATACTGCTCTCATCATGATCAATCTTTGATGCGCCGGAGAGAAAAACTCGGAGGAGACGAAGCTTTGGGTGGCTGCGGCAGTGGCTGAATAGACTTGAAAGTCGTGCGCAAAACTCCTTTGTTCCCTTCCCCTGCCTTGAAATCATCCTCTGCTCGTATGGCAATTCCCTTTATCAATCTGTACTCGACACTGTCCTCACTCTATACATGAACCTATCAGTATACTATGCTAGTCCTGTCCCAGGCAGTCGGAAGGCAGAGAGTGAACTGCGATTGATGCTTCGTGAGGGGTTCAGTGGCTGTTGATGGCTTTCCTTCCCATCTCAAACAATCGGATTTTTGCTTTGATTCAGCGTTCGGTCTCTGCCAGCGGTACCAGCATCGGTGCAGTTCCGACTCAGAAGCGCATTTGGAATACATCGGCGACCGAAGTAACTATTGTGAGGGATGCGGATCCTGTCGGGACAGGCCAGGAGCAAGAGTCTTGTACGTAGAGGGACACAGTCGGTAGCAAAGGAGGCATCCACACGTGAAGGACTGGACCCCTGCCGTTTTGAGATTGAAACAATCGAAGCCCTTCTCTACCTCCCTCCTGCCTGTACTTCACCCTCTCTCTCTCACCCCTTCTCTCTCTCTTCTGCACTCTTGATACATCAGCTCCGTTTCATACTCAAGTCGTTTCCGGCAATTCCAGAGCTCTTCACTCGTTCTTTGATCGCACTTCCGAGCATAACACTCACTCCACAGCACCTGCGCTCTGACACGCGCACCGAGCGCGACCCACAAATAAACACAAACTATAATACCCTCAAGCAGGCGTAGCGAGCTCCAGGCGGGCATAAGCGATATCTCCCAAGTTTGCTTTGGACATCATGTCACAATTGCAGTTCACCGACGTGAGAAAGGCGCCGACACCACCCTCCATGAACCATCCAATCATCAAAAGTGCAATTTCACTTCCTACGAGCAATCCCATCAGCCAGGGATATGGTGGTCTCAACGCGGTCGTGAAGCAAGGTTGGGCAAGTGTCAAGGAAGACGGAATAAAGTCGTGGATCTGGACGAAAAAGTATATGATCCTGAAGGAGGGCACT
This sequence comes from Taphrina deformans, assembly GCA_005281575.1. NCBI lineage: Eukaryota > Fungi > Ascomycota > Taphrinomycetes > Taphrinales > Taphrinaceae > Taphrina > Taphrina deformans. Next base: position 49,824 of record RHGG01000003.1, read on the forward strand.
CTGAACCTGATGAAGAACGAGTCGAGTGCCAGCATCTCATCCCAAATTCCTCTTCGCGAGGTGACCAATGTTCAGAGACTCGAGACGAAGGGCTACTGCTTTGAGATTCTGCGCGATATAAGCAGCAGTAACGTCACAAAATCATATTTCATCTCCTTGAAGAGCGATGCAGAACTGTATTCGTGGATGGTAGGTCTACACAAGATCCATGTAGGTGTATGGAGCTAATGATGCTAGGACGATATCTACACAAGATGTCCATTGATGGGTGTCTCGAATCCGACAAATTTCACGCACAAGGTCCATGTAGGCTTCGATCCTGCTTCAGGAGGCTTCACGGGACTCCCTGAAGAATGGTCAAAGCTCTTGAAAACTTCTGCAATCACTCGAGAAGACTATGCACAGAACCCTCAGGCCGTTATTGAAGTGCTCGAATTCTACTCCGACATCCGAAAGAAGGAAGAGAAGGAGGCTGCATACAAACAACGTTTCGGTGCCAGCCAGTCACAGACCGCACAAGCCGGCGTCACACTGACGTCTGGGAGCAACAAGGAGAAATTGCACGGCAATGGATATGGCAACCACGGTACGCAACACTACCCAACCAGTCAGATGCAGGGTCTGCATGTTCAGCAAAGAGAGCAGACGAATGACGGCACGAATATCGTCGCCTCCAGACGAGCTCCCGCTCCGCCCAGGTCAGACAACCATGTCATCAAGCAGCAAACCCCTTCGAAGATCAATTTAGCCCGCCAGCCGCCTGCCGTGGACGCAAGAGCTGCGGCAGGTGCAGCGATGCGGGGAACCCATGCTAATGACAATTCCCAGAACTACAACCCGCATCAAAGACCGACTCAAGCGGTACCCGAACTACCTTCAGCAGTAAGGCAAGCACCACAAGCTCCGAGAACGCCGGCCGCAATCACCGGGCCAACGAAACCCTTGCAGTTAGCCAGCAAGAAGACCAACCATGCCGAGATTGAGGCGAAAAAGAAGGTCGACATGCCGAGTGGGACCGGCCTTCCGAAGGCATCACCTGCAGTGCAAAAGATTGCCAAGTCGGAGGAAAAGCGTATCAGTGGCATGTCGGAATCGCAGATTATGGAAAAGCTCAAAAGTGTGGTCTCCCCGGGTGATCCGAACATGCTATATCAAAAGATGAAGAAAGTGGGACAAGGCGCTAGTGGGTCGGTCTACGTGGCCAAGTCCATCCTGTCAAAGAATGCAAACTACAAGGTTGCCATCAAGCAGATGGATCTGGCTCATCAACCTCGAAAGGAACTAATCGTGAACGAGATCCTGGTGATGAAGGAGTCATCGCATCCAAACATTGTCAACTTTCTAGACTCTTTCCTACGTGGGCCGGGCGAGCTCTGGGTCATTATGGAGTACATGGAAGGTGGCGCATTGACAGATGTCATTGACAACAACCGATTGACCGAGCCACAGATTGCACTCATCTGTCGTGAGACCTGTCAGGGCCTGGCACATTTGCATAGTCAGAGCATCATCCATCGGGACATCAAATCTGATAATGTCCTGCTGGACGCCCGGGGCAATGTCAAGATTACCGATTTCGGCTTTTGTGCCAAGTTGACAGAGGCAAAGAGCAAGCGGGCCACGATGGTCGGCACCCCGTACTGGATGGCGCCCGAGGTGGTCAAACAGAAGCAGTATGGAGAAAAGGTGGACGTCTGGAGTCTGGGGATCATGGCCATTGAGATGATTGAGAACGAGCCGCCCTACCTGGACGAGGAGCCGCTGAAGGCCCTCTACCTGATCGCCACCCACGGCACCCCGAAGCTGAAGAATCCGGAAAAGTTGAGCCAGGAACTGAGGACATTCCTGGGCGTCTGCCTGTGCGTGCAGGTGCATGCCCGAAGTGGGGCACAAGAGTTACTCGACTGCACCTTTTTCAAGCAGAGTTGTCAGTTGAGTGACCTGGCGCCCCTGTTGGCATTCAAGACGGCTTCCTGAGGTCTGGGTGTGCGTGCGTGCGTGCGTGCGGGCGTGCGGGTGGTCCATGGGTATTGATGACGGTGATGATGGGAAGTGATGAGCAGCTTGGCATGGCGTTGTGTTGGTGCGATTGCAGCATAGATGCACCGGATGAGCGAGCGCGCGGCTGCTGCAGCGACGGCATGAGACTACCGATAGAATATCCTGTCCTGGACAAAAAGACTGAGGACAGTCCGAGATCCGAACATGACAGAATGAATCAATACAATAAACAAGAAAAAAGAAGCGAATCCGCAGCAAATGTCAGTACGATCAGATACGGTGAATGTGGCTGATGTGGCGCGGACCTTTGTGTGTGGAACCCAAAACTCAGCACAAGTCAAAGCATCACATCAAGTCGGATGCCGTCCCTTCCTCTCCCTCGCCCTCTCCTCTTCCTCCGACCCATCGTCCGCTTGTCTGTTCTCATCATTGTCCTCTCCCATCATCCCTGCTTCCTCATTGCTTGCGCACAGAGACACGCACGCCGCGCTGGTCTGGGGACAGAGCATTTCGGCACGGAAATGACGGCGACGAGGCACATGTCGACGCTGGTGCGGAGGATAAATGACACCAACAACTACATTTACATTCCCTCGCTCGCGGGGGCCGTGGTGAGCTTTCTCATCTTTGCCCTCATCACGGGCGTGCTGGCGTGGCAGCTGGTGCGGTACCGGGTCAGGTACCCGACCATCTTTGTGCTCGGGGCGGCGTTTGAGGCCCTGGGGTACCTGTTCAGGACGCTCTCGGCGAGCGGGGACCGATTGATGAACTTTACCCTCTTCATCCTCATGGACATGTTTGTCATCCTGAGTCCGTTGGCGTTCATGGCCGGACTGTACATCACCTACGGCCGCCTCCTCTCGAGATTCACCACCACCACGACGGGGGGTTCCGGGGCAGGGTACAAGTTCAGTCTCATCCCCGCCTCACGCTACGCAAAACTCTTTGTCGCGTGCGACGTGACGAGTTTCCTGATTCAGGCGGCCGGGGCGGGCCTGATTGTGTCAAAGGACGCAGGGACCGCGGCCACGGGGAAATCGATCCTCATGGCCGGCCTGGCCTTTGGACTCTTCAGTTTCAGCATCTTTGTCGCCTGCGTCGTCTACGCGTCCGTCCGTGTCCGCAGGGCCGAGCGGGCAGGGACCTTTGTCGCGCTCGGGTTGGCCCCAAATTGGCGGTGGGTCCTCCTCCCCGTCTCCGTCTCTGCCCTCTGCATCCTCGCCCGGACCGTCTACCGCATGGTCGAGTTTGCGGACGGGTACCACGGACACATCTACACCACCGAATGGTACCTCTACGTCTTTGACACCACCCTCATGGTCATCTGCATCGCCGTCTGGGTGCCCTTCTTCCCCGCCCAGTACGGACTCTCCCAGACGCTCCGCCCGGACGACGAGCAACTCTCCGCCCGGTCGACCGAGGATCACGTCACCGTCGTCACTGGCGAAAAGGTATAGGTCAAAGACTTAGACTTGAACATATATATATTTACACATTATTTGACAATGACATGGACAATAAGAAAACCATTTAGAGTCCCTCTGGCATGCGCAGAGAGTCCAACAACCAACCTGCTGTCCTGCTGCCCTGGGACGCCTGTCCATGTAACCGCGCCTGCACATGTCGTCGCACCTTGGCCCCGTCCAGACCGCCGTACTTGACCTCCACCTCCACCGCCAGTGCACAGTCCTCCAGACTCAACGAGGGCGTGCTCGTCAAGTGGACCAGGAACTTGGTCCGTGACGCAGGCAACAGGACGGTCGCCGTGGCCTCGAGATTGTCGTCCTCGTTCACCCTCACGGCCAGCGGGTGGGCCGACTCCACCGCCTCGAGTTCCTGCATCAGTCTCCCGACCGCCGTCCAGCGATCGCGAATGTGCCTGATCTGGTCGTGGGCGGCGGGTGACGAGGAGGCGGCCATCTCGTCCAGCGACTGCCTCAGTTGCGTGATGTAGTACTCTTGCACGACATTGTCTGCGGCACTCTCCGTCAGTCGCAGGCTCACGCTCAAGTCCCCGAGCGACAAGTCCACGAGGAGGGAGTCGTCCATGACCAACTGGATGGCCGAGTCTGTGACGTGCAAGACACAAACGCCCGTGCTCTCGACAAGTCGTCGGTACTCGAGCTGCATCTCCTGTATCTCGCTCGCCGAGTAGCCACGGTGCTTCTCGACCTGCGCTTCGAGATGCTTCACCTCTGCGAGTTTCTGGTCGTATTCGAGATCTATTGCCGCCAGCTCTGCATCCAGTTGGGCGTCCTGTGCCTTGAGACGCTCGATCTCTGCCACGTCGATAGCCATCTGTGCTTCCTGTGCTTCGATTGTCTCTGCAAGCTTTGCGGCCTCCTCATGGTCATAGGAATCATACAAATCCTCCTCACGAACGAGCTCGTCCACCTTGGCTTTCAGTTCCTCGTATTCTCTCTGTACCTGCTCAAATTTAGGCGTGGCCTTCTCCTCGAATTCCTGCAGTCTAGCAGCTTCCTTCTCCAGATCGGCCAGGTTCTTTTTCAACGGCACCAGGACGCCGCTAAGAAGATTTTCTCGCCAGACGTACCAGACCCCTTTAGCAGATAGACGGGCGGTGGTCTTGAGCTCCTTGAATTTGCCTTCGAGATCTCTCTTTTCTGCTGGTCCCGCCCGTCGATATTGGTCAAAGAGTTCAGGGTTCTGGTCATTCATGTCGGACTCGATCTCTTCACACATTGCACGTCCCTCGGTGATGTACCTCGTCAACTCGCGACAAGAGTGCTGATACATTTCAAGCATCGGCACAGTATAGGCTTGATCTACCAGATGTTCAATTTCACGATCGAGTGGGTCCGCCGACTCTGAAACCTTTTCAGGCATGACGATAGTCTCCCTTCGACGTGTAGTCGAGAGGCCAGTGAGGAAAGAGATACCAGTCATCTTGAGAAATTCGCTCAGAGTCGTCCGCGGTAGTGGAGACTCGATCACGGCTCTAGCTGGCGTCATGCTCAAACTGCTGTTAGCTCTGCTGACTGATGCAGAAGGTGCCAGTAGAGATCTCTGAGGTGTCTTCTGAGGGGTTGTGAAGCGTGCTTTCTTGGCTGGCGAAATTGTCTGCGAAACTCTATCTTTGAGGGGCGAATCCATCGAGTTCCGAGTTACTTCGCGTCTAGGAGTCAGACTTTGGATCTTCTCCTTCATCGAAGACAATCGTGAATCTTGGCCAGCAAGCAATGCAGAGCCAAATTCTGGCCTTTTCGAGGAGCCAGGCTCAAGCAGTACTTGTGCCTCTGGAGTGCCAAAAGCTGGAATGTCGGACTCCAGCAGAGACTTACGTCTCGGAATGCTGGGCGTACGTCTGGGAGTGGTGGGGCGAGCTTGCTCTAATTTCTGCGGTGTGCTTGCAGATTGGAGTGGAGTCTTCGGTGTTCGAATAGCTCCTGAGCTCAAACGACGCTTCAGGGAGGCTGATTTCGGAGTGGACACTGCGGCAGTCGGCGTCGAAGGATTCGACTTTTTGGGGCTTTGTCGTATGGGTGTCTTGGCTGGAGAAATTCTACCCAAAGGCAGTGAAGACTGTTGCGTCGAGGTCACTTCAGGATGAAGTACAAGCTGTGTGGCCGCGCTTGCAATCACTCTTGTCATATCCATGTTCACTGTGTCGTCCTGATCTGCTTCTTGTGGCAAGGAGTGATCTTCGAAGATATCGGAAAACGTGGTTGGAATCGCTTGAGTCATATCCATATTCACAGATTCATCGTTCTGTGTCACATCGGCCATGCTTACATCCATGAGACTGACCTCTCCCACAGGATTTGCTCCCCAAGAGAAGCCTACGTTCGCTTGCCGCACAGGTGAATGTCTTGTAGCAGTTCTGATTTGTGTAGGGAGAGCTCGGGTGATGTCCATGTTTTGTGTAAAGCCATCTGCTTGGGTGACCGAACCCTCACAAAGTCGTTGTGTGTCGTCCTCTTCCGTGGCAATTGTGTACGAAGTATGTGAGGTAGGTTCATCTGTCCCAAGGGTCTGCCTTCGATTGATCGTGTTGACGTCAAAGATTCTAGTCTCATCCATGTTCATAGTCTGGTCGTCGCCGTCATCCGTGTTGTCAGGTGTCTTGACAGGACTTGATGCTATGAGGCCATTGTCAGAAGTTCTAGCTTGAGCTGAAGAGATGATGCCACCGACCAGACGGGTCATGTCCATGCCGTCGTCATTGATTTCGTCTTCGAGAGACTGCAGAGCTGCGTTTGATGTAGGTTGCTCAGTATTGAAGACTCGTGTCATGTCCATGAGTTGAGTCTCATCATTATCATCATTGTAGACTTGTGCTTTCGGACTAGGCTTACTCCTGATCGGCAGACGAGATTGTCGAGGGGTGAGGACGACATCTGACATGCTAGCGTGACTGGAAGCGACCGGGAGCACATCTGTCAGATCCATGGCTGATGTCTCGTCTTCGGCCTGTTCATCGTTGCTAAAGTCGTCCTCCGATTCGTCGTCGTCGTCAGAATTCAGGAGCGCATCAGTCAACGGGTTGGTCTGCTTGGGTATGATACTCGTCAAATCCATCGTAAGCTCGTCATTACTGTCATCATTGTTCGCGAAGCGAGCCGCCAGTGGTGAACGTGTAGGAGAGTCCTCCAACCTGTCCGTGATTGGAGACTTTGCTGGAGACAAACGATTGCTTCGCCTAGGTGTGGTCTGGGGCGAAGAATTTACTGCCTTTTCAAAGACTCGCACAGACGCATGAGACGCAAAACTGACACGTCTACTCAATGACTTTCTCCTTTTTTCCGCACTTTCCGAGGGTTTCTTGGAGGGAGAGTGTATCGGTATGAACGCTATCGTATGAGCATCATCTCCGCCATTTCCCTTCAAGATGCCGCGCGATATGCGACTTGTAGCAGGTTTGGTAGTCGGTGGTGTTGAGAACGATTTTGCGCGTTTGCGCGTGAAGGTTGGTGTCGCAGCAACGTTTTCCTTGTTCATTGCTGCAAGGATGAAACAAAAGAATGTTTAGTAATGAGTGGATGAAGCACTATGTCGTGGTCTCGAGACAAGGACTATACTTGATCTATGTATGCAGTTGTGGTCGTGGTTTCGTCGTTGCGCGCTTCTGCTTTGTTGTTTGTTTTGAAAAGAGCCGGTCGTTCCTGTCGTCTACACACGTGATACTTCAACGGCATAAGTTCGGGAAAAGTCAAACAGAACTGGGGTATGACTCCGCATTGACAGCCACATCTCATCTGTAGGGGAATTCCAGCTTGTGGAGCAGACTAGTAGGGTACCCATGGAGTGTTTAACGGACCAGCTGCTGCACTGCTACGTCAAGAAATTGTCGAGACACCTTGATGTGTATCATATTCCTGTTTCAATACTTGGTCTAGCATTGACAATTGTTATATTCCATCAGACTTGCAATGGACACAAGTACCTCGGCCGCGAATCAGAAGCATTGGTCCAGTACCGCTAAAGCCTACAGTGTTCAACCGGGCTTCGAAAAGGTTTCGGCACAGATAAGGTCGAACCTGAACAGGAATGCATCGTGGATCGGACTTTCTGCTGATCGTGCTGATTCTACGACGATAATCGACTATGCCTGTGGTCCTGGTACGGCCGGTCTGTCCTTGTTGGACTACGCCAGCACCATCATTGGCATAGACTCCGCCCAGGGCATGATCGAACAGTTTCAGACGCGTTGTGAGAGTGAGGGGCTCGATCCGTCCAAGATTCGTGGCGTCCATGCAGACTTTTTGCAAGAGGACCCAAGTTCTGCGCTGCAGTCATTTTATGGCACCGCAGACGTGGTCCTGTGTTCTGTCGGGTTCCACCACTTTGACCATCCGGAAACAACGATCCACAAGTTCCTACGTCTTCTCAAATCCGGAGGGAGACTCGTGATCATTGACTTTCTCAAGCACGGTGGTTTTGCTGCTGCTGGCATCACGAAGGACGGGGCATCCACAATTGGTCATGGAGCCGGCAACGGCTTCTCCTCTGATGACATCAAACACATATTCGAGGCGGGCGGCTGTGTCAATGTCGAGGTCCGCGAGTGGCAGCCTGAAGACAAAGGAGGAGAAGGTCAATTCGTCTTCACTAAAAATGGACAAGAGAAGAGGTTCGACTGCTTCACCTGCCGAGGGATCAAACCGTAAGCCATCGCATTGCAAAGCCCTATGCCGCAATATACACGCGGATTCACCGACTTGAGACATGGTCTGATTCACTGTGCCCCTCTTGAGATGAATTTTGGGATAAGATACATAACAAAATCGAAATAGACTACATGAATTGAATCCGCCAATCGCAACTAAAGATATGGGATTTTGCGCTTTCCTGTATGAGTGTGCCGTGTTCAGAAGAGAGCCAACTCGCGTTTCGTTTCCATCAATCGTCGTAGTGGCTTCACAAAGGAATTCCAAGGACTCTTCTTTTCGCTCGGACGACCACTGTCGGGGCTAAGCTTTGGAAAGTTACTGTGGCTCGATAGGTAACGAAATGTCAAGGGTTGTTTCGTGTCCAGCGGATCGCTGGCGACAGAAGTGCTGTCGGTGTCAGATTCCGATGCAGACTGGAAGCTGTATTGGGTGGATTCGGACAAGATTGAGTCTGTGTCGAAGTGATCGAAGATGAAATCGGGGCAACTGCTAGGTTCGATGAACTGCTCCAAGCTCAGTCTCGTCTCTTGGGCTTCGACCTTGCTGAGCGCGACTCGTAGCATCTGCACGTACTGGTCTCGTCGTTTGATATTCAGGACTGCACAAGCAGCAATTTCGTGTTTGAATTTCCGTAGATTTGCATGCAAACAGGACCAGTAACAGAAGAAGATTGACCTCAGGCAGGGGGCAGTAATGACGTTCTCGAGCGCCAGGACGGTTGAGATGTTTGAGAACAGACCTATAGAGGGTACATCATGTCCCAGCAAACACCTAAAGGTCGCAAAGGTTCCGTCTTTTGTGGTGACCAGATCGACCCGTTCATTGGTCGAGTAGGTTGTGAGTAGAGGCCTGAGCAGAGACAGTTTGATGGTATCTATAAAGCTGAGGTGAGCAATGACTGCTTCAACTGCTTCACAGAGCATCTTGTTTGTGCCCCTCTCGATGATCACGCTCAAAGTGCCGGCGATCAGGTTGAGGTAACCTTCCACGGAATCGTCGAAAGTGCGGTAATTCAATTTGGTCGTAGCGACACTCGAGCGAGATGAATTGCTCGAATTGCAGGAGCTGAAGGAAGTAGGGGCCGCATCTTCACGGCAGTCCGCAGAGAGGTCAATGTGTGCCTCAATCTCCCTAGCCAGACGACATATTCTGCTGTTGAAGAGGTTGGTGGCCGACCGGACAACATCCACGGCAGAGGTCTTATCCGCCAAGGTCAACTTTGAGCCTGCGAAATCGGTCTTGTTGAGTGTTTGCGTAGCAAGACTATCTTGCAAGACATAATTCACTGGATATGGATGTCTCTTCCTCTCTCGTTCAGTCAAATCTGACCTGTAACTTTTGTCTAATCTCTTGACGTGCATCTGATGTCGTGGATCTCCCGTCACCTGCAACAGGCAAGATCGACCCTGGGGGTGATGAATCTCCTTCTGCTTCGATTTCCTGGACGTGGATGTAGCACAAGCCCAGCTCTGAGACAAGAAGAGAAGATTGTTGTGCGCTGCAGTACTCACCCATCCAGCCATAAGGCTGCAGCGACCCCTATAAGGATCCGAGGACACCTGGCCGAGAATAGTACAACACTACACTTTCCGTCACTTTTACACAGTTACGGTGGCACATCAGCCATTTCCTCCACACGGCTTCAAAGCGCCGGCCGCTGCAACGCATCTCATCCCTTCAGGCGCCCGCTTCTCCCCTCAAATCGCTCTCCAATGCACTTCCAAGGATCCATGGCTCCAACCAAGCGCCCCGACCTTCCGTGCTCCAGAGAGGGACTTTGCGGCCAAGAAGCCTCGGACACCTCAGGTTTGCACATGGCAAGTGCAGGCCAAGCGCCTGGCCTAAAGTCCCTTCTCCCTATCCGACCCTCTCCAGGTTGCGCACGGTCCATGAGATGTACTGGACAGATCGGCCCTTTGTCCGGGCACAGGCAAAAATTCTGTCCCGGTCATGTCGACGCAAAGTTCGGCCACGGGAGACCACAAACTGTTTAATGTCCATCTTGAAATTAATGGACGGCAGATCGATCGGGATCACAGCCAAACATTTTCTTTTGGCTGCCGTATTGGCTGGCTTCCACGCGAGTTTCTGTAGAGGCACGTCCTCTGGCATTGACCTCTCTCTAGCCAGAACTCTGCGACTGGCTGGGTAGCCTGACAAGAAGAACTATCGCCATATCACTTTATCAGCTACACATTGTCCACGAGGTCAATTGTACCAACTTTTGTGTACACGGAAAAGCACTCGTGACTTGTTGACGTTAAGATCAAAGCCATGTTAGTTTGGCTGACTCGCTTGCCGAATCATGACCACACCCTAAGGGGGCGAGCTCGGACCAATTACATCTTGAGTCGAGTTGTTGCGAGGTACTTTGCAAGCACGGGTCATCGGTCAGCTTGGAGGTGCGAGGTGATTCGTATAACCAGCTGTCCGGCTGGCAGACGACTAGGAGAAGAAAGGAGCACGGTCAATGGCATGACGTTCAGATGGGCTGAGAGCAACCACGCGAGCGCACGACTGACGGACGCATCGCCGCACTAGCTCAGATCAACGGCCGCACTCTACCATGGTTCATCCCTTCGCTTGTTCCCCGTCCGCAGGTCTTCCTTCTCCTTGCATCTCGTACTCGCCAAACCTTCCCCAGCTCAGTTTCCTGCCAACACGACAAGGTCGGAATGGTCAGTATGACATCTCTTCTTGCCTTGACTAGTCTGGCTATCACACGTACTAGTTTCCGCCATGGGAACAAGGTAATGTCGTAAGACCTTGGCATGCTCGCAGGATCGTGAGTGGTTTGCGTAGAGTATTATCTCATCGTGCAGCTGCTGGTACGAGGGTCCAGGGCATCGTAAGACGCCAACAGATTCGGTGAAGCCGCCAAAAGTAAAGGCTTCTGTTGTGGAGCCGATCATCTAGAGCTGGTAGATCCAGTAGATGCTTCGATCTCCAATGCTTGCTTCTTCCTCCCTCAGTCTCTCAACATCACCGTTCTCCGAGATCGTCTGAGGACTTGAGACGTCACTCCCTTGTCTCGTTCGTCTGCTCTGCCATTCGTCACGCGCGATCGCCTTGGCCTTGTTCCTGCGATTGAGCAGTGCCCATTGAGTGGCAGCCGCAGTGACCGTCAGTCCCAAAAATCCTAGGGCCATACCATGGCCTAATTTGTACGCCGGACTCTGCTTTGGTCTATACATCTGACTGCCAACCACCGCACCACCAAAGATACCTATCGAGATTTGTGTGGCACAAGCGACGGCTCTCTTGGTCTGTCCAGAGACGTTGTTCGCGGGCCAGGAGAGTGTGATGGCACTTGCAGGATAGATTCCGCTGGCTGCAATCATCACCCCGGCATATTGTGCCCCGTGCCTCAAGCTCGACAATAGGACGATACACCCAATACCGGCAAATACACAACCAGCAATGATGAACGCAGCCCTGATGCGGAAGACAAATGAATAGTGTGCAGCCAAGACTGTCGTGATGAAGGCCAATGCATACGGCGGCACAGTCAAGAGCTGCGCGTTGGCCGCTGAGTATCCCAGATTCTTGATGATTGTGGGTAAGAACAGACTGAGCGTGTACAGTGGCAGACTGGGGCCAACGTACAGCGCTGCGTAGAGCCAGACACTGACGTCCTGGAGAGCTCGGTACACATTGTGCCAGGTGACCGGCTCGTAGTCGGTGGCATCACCACTGGCCTTCAACCTCGCGATGCACAGTTCTCGCTCCTCTTCATTGAGCATTGAGCAGGGCCATCACTGTGGGCAACCAGATCCTAGGAGGCACTCGTCGGAGCACGATGTTTGATGGCACTTCGAAGAGAACATATCCGAAAAAGTAAATTGTCAAGGTCCACAGGTAACTCTCATTCGACATGTCCAGGTCGGTGGTGAGCCCCTCGAGTTTGGCATTCCCGATGTTGGATCGGTCGAGGAACGACAAGAGGTACAGGAGTGTCAGAATAGGCAGGACATTCCAGTCAATCTTCCGCAAAAGGCGACGTTCGGCCGGTGTGTTGGGCCGAATTGAACTCGACGAGGAGGCCCCAGAGTACGACCCTTTGGTCTCGACTTGCACAGACTCCTGACTCATCTGGGTGCCTGACCCGTGCGACTTGTGCTTGTGACCACCCGCCTCTGAAGATGGGTACCACGACGTATCATATACCACGGCGCATGCAGCCACATATCGTGAAATTCCAAGGGAGAAAAATGATTTTCGATCCTGGTAAGGCATAGTACTGGCGTGATCTGCCAATTCAACGTCGCCATCCACTGCGAATGAATGCCCATCAATGCGCCGATTTTTTATCCCGCCAAACTTCATATCAAAACCTTGATTACAAGCCATTCACTCGGAATCGCCCAATCACAAATCACAAAGATAAAGTGGGTCCCGGAAGATGGTGTACGGCCATCTGTTTATGCTTAGCTATCTTACACGACAGGGCATTCCTACCTCCCTGTCTTTCTGCAATGTACTCTACAGTAGTCTGGGCGAAAGCTAAGCGAGCAGCTTGTTTTCGGCTTCCTTGCTGCCCTTTGGTGGTCTATATGGCTCGAGCGAGACGGGCAGGTATCCAGTATACCCGAGGTCACTAGCACGCGTCAGTCATGGCTCGTGTCGATGCAGTCGAGCGGGAACGAACCCCATGGCAGTCTCCAACAGCTTGGTTATCTTGCCGACCATCTTTGCGATCCATTCTATCCTCGTTAGTGCATGACTCAGAAGGAGTGCGCGGTCGACGAACGGTCGTTCATGATGCCCTCCACAACAACTTTTTTCATCCCGTCCTTCATGCCTGTGCAGTCAGCCTAGTCCATCTCTGTTTTAAGCGACGCACCCTTATTGATTGACTGTGACAGGTCCTTGATGTTGTGAATCTCGCGATCCAAGATGCCCGGTTCCTTGGCAACCTCCACTACCTTCGTGGCCTTGACCAGCGCAGCGATAAAGTTGAGCAGTTCCTGGTCGAGGACGGCGGGTAGTCTGGCATGGACACCCATCTTCACATTACATTCGTCCTTCTCCGCCATCTCCAACTCGCTCTGCGCACGGACAGTCTTTGGCTTCCCGTCCGCATCCTCCACCTCCTGCTTCAACTTTTCCGTGTCTTTGCGCGTCGGTCTCGGGGGCAACAAGTGCTCGTGGTGCGGCAGTAGGAAGGAGGGCAACGTGAAGGTCGCGTCGGCACCGCCCAGGCGGACAACTTCCCGCATGTCTAGTTCCTTGGGCAACGTGCGGTACACCATGACGTCCCCGAAGCCGAGGTAACAGATGATGTCAAACGAAGAGAGGAACGGCACCTGTGCGAGCCCGCTGATGTCGGCCAACTCGAGTGCGAAATTGGCATCCGACAGCCAGGCCGAGATCTTCTCGTGTAGGCGGCGGACTTCGGCATTACGTTCGCCATGGTCCTTGAAGATCTCCTGATCCAACAGCTCGTTGATCCATTTTCCCGAGCCGGCCGCCGTGATTGAGCGGATGTAGACGGGATGCAGGTACGCCAGCGGGTTCAACAACATTCGCAACAACATTGGCAGGCGGTGCAGGAAGCTTCGTACCCACGGAGGACTGAGGTTCTGTAGGGTCGTCACCCTCACTGACCTGCGAGGCGGGTGCGCGATCGAGGGCTTCTTGTGTAATTTCGAACAGATTGCTGCACGTCTGTCTTTGGTGTCTGCGGCATCAATGTTGTCGAAATCCTCATCGTCAGTCTCAAACTTCGTGTCGAGCAATTTTGCCTGTTGGAGCACACTTTGGCGACACTCCATGATGCAATTGCTCTCCTTGATCCACGAGATTGTCTCGCGGTACTGTTTGCGAGCCTTCTCATTGTCGGGCGATAGCTGTGTCATTGACTGGGCCGCCTTCTTGGCCGATGAATCCTTCGGGGCATCGCCCTCGGTCATTTCGTCCCTCATCTTCTGCACAACGGGCGGGACACTGGTATCGGCTTGAGCTGTTGCCGCTCTCAGCAGGGGCGTGTCGGTGTTCATCACGGCATCGCCGTCAGCATCGTCGGTCCGTTCAGCCAGATCACCGAATTGCATCTCATACTGACCTCCCTTGATGTTGCCATACACGTCACCGATATCAATCTTTCGGAAAAGAGGGATCGTGACTCTCTCGACAGCCAGAGCCAATTCCATGTCGTCCGAGAGTTTGATGCCAACCTCGACTCCATGGACAGTGATTGTCAAGGAGGACAACTCGATCGTGAGTCCACGGACCACAAAGAGGCCATCCACCTCGGTATCAATCTCCAGTGCCGGAATGTCAAAGAACGCAATCTTGTCATTGACGAATTGAAGCTCCTTGAGGATAGTTCGCAAATGATGTCGCACAAAGTCAGCGACTCCCTGAAACTGAAAGAGACAGCTGATGAATATGGTGGGATACACAAACACCGTGAAGATCCTCCACAACAGCCAGGACGTCTCGGCAACGGCATAGACAAGGTTCAGGCCGCCCAGTAACGTCCACAGCGGGATGAATGGCACGATCCGGTACCCTTTCGAGGCCCCCAACAGGATCAGATATGTCAGTACCGGGGTCCCGGACACCAACCACCACCTCGGCCACTCGTAGAGCGCCAACGAGAGCGCTACATTAGCAGCGAAGAAATCGGCCGTGTTGAGGCCGAACAAGTCCTTGATCGGATCGACCTTTTCCTGCTTTGAGGGATTCATCAATTTATCCCGCGGAATGGAGATGCCCCCTGCTTCACCACTCATCTTGACTGCTGCTGAAGTCAGTATCGTCTGATGCAGTTCGGTGCGTGAGAATTTTACTGGTCGCGTAGTTCTTGTGAGAGCATTCCCGCGGAACAGATGGTCTCGATCTCTGATGGGAATTCTCAGCCACTGAAGTCATTTTTGGGCGCTGGGACGGGCCGCAGTAAGTCTAAATAGATTGATTGACCTATCCCTACCAGCCAGAGTACTTGGCCCGGACAGAATGGCCTGACTTATGGTCTTTGATGTTATCTATTGTACACCGGCTCTACCTATACTTACAAGCTGTACCGTGACACAAGAGTTTCCTATCATCTGTACAATCGATCAGTTCTTCGAGCCGATTTGGCTTCTGCGAGCCTTGACGACTTCCTTGGCCAACTGACAACGAATGTTGAGCCTGCCTTCCAACTCGTTGTTCTCCGCGTCAAGAGCCATCCTGAGGTACTTGTAGCACTCGTCCAGCTGCTCACGCACTTTCTTGTTATCAGTGAGATCTTGAAGTTCCCACCAGATACACACAGCATATTCGTAGTATCCGAACGCAACAGCCCATGCTTCCGCCGTCTTTATCTTTCTGCCACAAAAGTCCCGCAGGATGCTACTCGCGCCTGCAATGTCGCCGAGATTGCGAAGAACCACGGCCGACATTAGTTCTCGACAAATCTCGTCATCTGAATCCATGTTTGGCGCGGGTGGAACAGACTTCCATCGCGTCAGGGCTACCTTGTTCATCCGTCGGTATCCATTATAGACATATATCAGTTCCATGATTGGTGAAGGACCGGCATATTCGGCAAGGCCACCAGAACCACCTGCCGATACACGCTTCTTGCTCCACTTGCTGATTCTTCGCTCAATCAGGCTCTCGATGGGCACTGTCACCTTTGTGCCGCCAAAGAGTTTCTGTTTGGTCTGAAACATTGCGGGTATGCTTTCCAGCAATTCATTGGCCTTGGGCAGAGAATCCACATTTCCATTCGATCGAATGTCCTCGATATAACAACAAGCCGCAAAGTATGTATAAAGAGCATGCGACCAGTCATTCTGATCACGGACTCGGATGTAGTATTCGGCGGCCTTGACATACTGGTGGTCAAAAGAACAGTCGAGAGCATATTCGAATAGCATCAGAGTTTCGATCTGCTGCAACTCCGGCTTTTCCGAGGCGAACCCACGATCAAGCACCGCTAATGCTTCCGTCAGATTCTTTTCCATGCCCCTCAATTTCGCATCATGAAGAACCCAGAGTTTACCTCTTGGGTAGTATTGATTGATCTGTTCGAGGGTCTGAAACGACTTTTCGACCGGCCACCCGTCTTTACCAGCTGAAGTATCATATATGTCGCACAGTTGCACTGCTCCTCCGTAGTACTGTACCAAAGATGCAAAAGAGGCTGCTCCTTGTAATGACTGCGGTTTTGAAGCAGCGATCCAGAGGTACTTCAATGCTTCGTCACGTTCGCCGTGGAAACCGAGAAGATTAAGTACTTTTGTCAATTTCGGTGGCAGCAAGGAAATGATGAGAGTGAGGAGTCCATAGCACATCAAGACTCCAGATTGGATGGCCTCATCTACGAGAGGAACATTGACATCTTCATGTATGGTAGTAGTATCCACAGGTCGCGCATGTTGCTCCGTGATCTTGGCGCCATGCTTCTTCATGATGGAGTCGAAAGTCGCGAATGCGCGCTTGATTTTCAGCACTGATGAGAAGCTCTTCATGATTGATTCTCCAGCAAAGCCGCAGATAGCATGCATCAGCTGTACCTCTCCAAGACACACTTCGTACTCCATGCCACAAGGATATGTCGATGTCCTCATTCTGTACTTGGCAGCTGTTTTGAGTCCCTTTTCCAGCGCATCCTCAGCGGCCTGCAACTCATCCGACGCACGTTTGAGAACAGCAGGCTCGAATCCAAGGACACCCTGTATGAAGCTGATGACAGCTTTGCCAGTGAGGTGAAAGGCTGTCGACTTGCTGTCGAAAATCTCGACTGCTTCTGGTATCCTGTCGTCCATCACCAGATCCAATCCTTTGAGAACTTTGATGAGGGCATCGGAGTCAACCGCGGTCAAGTCCACAGACTCTTTGCGAGATCCACCAAACAGAAACGACATCTTGCCTGTCTACCTGTCAATAGATGTGCGACCACCGGCACTTCAAGCGTGACGCCAACGAGCAGGCCTCTCTACTTGTCTGAAGCAGAAAGAAGTGGCTACTACCAATTATCAATCCTGGAACGCGTAGAGTTTCACGGAGCCGGTGCTTCAATCCCAGAAGGGAAAGTCTAGCCGGCAGATCACATTCGTTTCCCCACGTTTCCAATCAATTGCTGGCAACCAGATGAGAGACATTCCTGTAGCACAAACATTCAGGTGGCACGTAAGGTCGTCTATACATGAAGGCGATGTTCCGTTCCGGGCTATGGTACATGTTCTATCAGGGTGGTCCTCCACACATCGCTATAGAAACGGCATTGTTGTTTACATGCAGATGAATATGCTTCTCACATCTCTTGGAAGCGGCCCTCGTCAACGGCTTGTTGTATGGGATTCTTGACATTGATAATGCCATTCTTCTCCAGTCTTTCGAAAAGCACAAATAGTCGTTCTGCCTCAATCTCCTTCTCCTCTTCAGTCATCTCTGAGAGACCTCTTTGAGCCTGCTCATATTCTTCAGCTTCGATATCCTGTCCAGTAACCGGATTGATAGCCCTCCCATCACATTCGGCAGGAAGATCATCAGGTGCTAAAGCGATTCCTTTTGAGGTCAGGAATCCTATGGCATGCCCATATCCAACGTTCTCGACAAATTGCTTGGGATCACTATCCGATACCTGGTACAAGAATGTGCTGATAGAGTCTCGCGTTTGTGGCCCACTTGAGTTCATGAGCTGTAGTATTTTGGCTTGGCTCGAATTTGATCGCCCGAGCGGCACTGCTCGCTCTGCTGATGGAATTAGAAAAAGTGCTTTGATATAATCTTGGGCTCCTTGGTCCGCCTCATATGAAAGGTAGATGTTGCTGATCACAGTCAACAAAGGAATTATATGGTCATCTGCAATTTGTATTGTGTGCCACTGCGTCTTTTCGAGCATGGCATCCACATATTCATATAACAGTTGGAAAACAGCTGTATATGTTGACGCTTTCTTCGTATTGTTCTTGGTGTTCCCCACTGTCGTTAGCAAATTGACCGAGTGAGGAATCGCGGCCCAGGCTCCATGAGCAGGACATTTCCTCAGATGCGTTATGACCGCAAGTAATAAGGACTCAAAATCCTCATAACCCTCGATTGGAAATGCCGATTTCAGCACTTGAGGATGAAATAAGGAGATATTAAAGCACAGCTTGAGCGTCTCCATCAAGGCAGTATGCCTTGGTGATGTATCCATGTCGGGACTCTGATTGGTCTGTTCGTCTTGTATTTGAAGCCAATGTCGCGCCAACCATTGTCCCAAGATCTGGGTCAATGGTATCCGATACTTTTCTAGGTCATCTCGGATGGACGCTCCACGTTTACCCGTAACGAGAAACATTATTCTTGCATACAGGAATTCGTCCTGAAAGCTGCAATTTCCAATGGTGCTTGAACCTAGCTTGAACATTGAATCGAAGCCGTTCGTATGTAAAAAGATAGGTACGCAACGATCTTCCAATGTCAGAGCATTTGCGAGGCAACGTTTTGCCTCATCCGCGGCCACCAGACTCTCAGGTGCCGCGGCAAAGGCGAACTCATAAAGTAATGAAAAGCTGCTAGATGTGTATAATGGTTCAGCGTTCTGCTTGTTTCTTGTCAATTCCTTCAAAATTCTGAGCTTGCTCTCCATATCTTGGTCTGAACCAAGTCCGGCCTGTCCATTTGAGAGCCATGAGAGGATTTCATTGACTGAAGAGATCTCCATGTGGTATTGATATTGAAGCAAGTTATGGTCACACCAGGTTATCAAAGAAACCCATCACGAATGCCTCCTGTGTCGAAATGCTGACGCTGCAGATACCAAAATTCAGATTCAGAGAAGGAAAGAGCCGCAGCGCAAATATAACCGCAAAGAGTATGCAATGCTAAGAGTATTTGAATTGTACACACAGATGTTCATGTCACAAGAAGTTGGAGTGGCTGATTTAGTGTGCTTCTGAAGCATCAGAAATGGATCACAACAAGTGTACAGCTTCTAGTTCCATAGAGTTACACTTCCAAAGGGAAACAGGTCACATACAGTGCTATCAAAGTGCATGAATGCTTGTGTATGCTGCTAACACCAGACCTGATGTGGGAGACATGAGTCCTCCTGAGTTTAGTATATTCGTTTATGTATATATACGACTTGGCATTTTCAGCTTGTGTCTGGAAGGTCACTTGTAATGGAGCGCGGGGCTCCTGATTTGGTTCTCATAGCATGATCCACCCTTGCTTACTGGCTCTTGCATTTATCGGTGCTACTCCTGCAACATCATTCGAGTTGAAAGTTCGTAATGAATTTGTGACTGTATCGCAGATGCTGTGTAGTGTAAACGTCTCAGTGGTGTTCCCCGGTTCCCACAAATTTCTCAACGACACAGTAAACTGCAAATGCTCCGACACCAAGGCCAAGACCTGGCAAGCTTGCCAGGTACTTGGTGCGAGTCGCGAAAACTCCCTTATATCGCCATGCTTCTCTATCACCTCATCAGTCGGTTTGTCAAGAGTCACGTTCATCGTGCTCACCGCCTTGCCCAAGGATCTTTCGTAGTGTTTGCAGGCCCAGCCATGATTGTCGACGTGTTCCCTCAGGGTGCTGAAATGTACAGACTTGACACAGAAAGACTTGTCAAGGAGGATTAGACGCAACCCTCCGGTAATGCTTCACTCGTTAGCCGATGATTTACCGAAGCTCAATCCAGCCGCTCCTGATGTCCGCATAGACAAGTACCGAGCAAATGACTACCAATATACTCTTGGAAGTGTTCGGGTCAGATTCTATGCTGTCGTGTAACTCTTGTTCACCTTGAGTTCAGTGTATATCCAGCACGGTGGAAACAAGATAAGTGTGAGCTCGGTATCTGCTCCACGCGACAGAGATATGGTCTCGTATAGCCAATTGACGCATTCCAACTTGCATCGTCACACACAGCAAGAAGGAAGGCCGATACGACAAGTATGGGCATACAACCTCGATGCAGAAATGGTGACGATTCGCGACCTCGTTGACCGCTTTCCATATGTTGCCATGGACACCGAATTTCCCGGCGTGGTGGCCCGCCCTATGGGTCAATTTCGAAGTGCCAGCGATTACCGCTATCAGGTGATGCGCTGCAACGTAGATCTATTGAAGATGATACAACTGGGCATCACATTCTGCGATGAGAATGGGAGACAACCTGAAGGCATAAACACCTGGCAATTCAATTTTGCATTCTCATTGTCCGACGACATGTATGCTGGAGACTCTATAGCTCTGCTTAAGGAAGCAGGCATAGATTTCGCCAAACACAAAGAACAGGGCATCACTCCGCAGGCATTTGGCGAAGTTTTGATTAGTTCTGGCTTGGTACTGTTCCCTGATGTAAAGTGGTTGACATTTCACGGCGGGTATGACTTTGGCTACCTGCTCAAAGTGTTGACTGCCCAAGCACTGCCGACGAGTGAGACTGATTTCCTCGCACTCCTCAGCCTATACTTCCCCAACTTTCACGACATCAAGAATACGACGCGCACAGTCAAGTCTCTCAAGGGAGGTCTCGCCGAGATTGCAGAAGATTTGAATTGCAGCAGGACTGGAACGGCGCACCAAGCCGGTTCCGATTCACTCTTGACTGCCCGCGTCTTCTTCGAAGTATGGCGTCAGTTCTACCCTCAAGGACTACCTGAGGAATTCAACAACAAGATTCATGGATTGGGCAAGAGTGAGACCACGTTCGGTCAAGCGCAACAGACTGTACAGGCAAATCAACCTCCTCAGATGAATCCTCTAAGCAAGACTTTCCAGGCTCGTTGACAATAGTATGGAGGTGTGATCGTCTGATCGTGGTAATGGTATGGTGTTGAAGCTGGGCATGGTAAGCGTCATCAGTAGCATAATGCGCTGATTGTTCTTGTAAATAAAGCACCCATATATAATGGTTCCACACATAGTAAATGTTCATTCACAATGACGCTTTCTAATCACGTCTATTAGGTGATGTTCTCTGTCATCATGCTAGAAGGTTGCGAGACGCAATCTGTTTTATGCCGAGATTCTCCTTCGTGGCACTCTTTGCCAGGTTGCCGTTCACAGTATAATTCGTCCTCGCGGCGCCCAACCACGCGATCGTGCCCAAGAGTGCGACAACGCCAGTAGCCGCAATCATGTAGTTCATATTTCCGGCAGTAACCGGGTACCTCGTAGGCACAAAGAACCAACAGCATTCGAACAAGAGAAAGACGAGCCCCGTGATATTGCACAGCACGCCAACTGCTCTCGGTAACTGCCACGGACCAGGGATGAATGTTTCTTGTGATCGGGAGTATAGCATTGCAGCAATAGCCATGGCGTAGGAAAAGTACAGGCCCACGGTGCCAATCGCGAGAATGGTCAAGAAGGCTGTAGACGAGCCAAAGTATATCGCCATGACGACGGCTTGTGCTAGGCCAGTGAAGAGGATGGCATTGACTGGGACCCTGTGGGTAGGATGAACCCGTGCAAACCAGTCCGAATATGGCAGTCCACGGTCTCGGCCGAAAGCCATGACTGACCGACTAGTCTCTGCGACGAAACTTGCTTCTGCAAAGACTTGTGTGGCGAGAAGAATGAATCCAAGTACACACGAGCCAGCGTAAGATTGAGTCGCTTGATAGTATATAGGGAAGATTGGATTGTCTGCCTCAATGACTACACTGAGGTCTGTTATGCAAAACATGGTTGTCAGAAGATAAACTAGGCCGGTGATGAGTCCCAGATAGACGCTGTATACCATTGCTCGTGGTGCGTCTTCCTGCGCATTGTTCATTTCTTCTACGAGATGAGCTGGAGCCTCGTAACAGCACATAACATAGCTCAGATTCGTGATTCCAAGGCATACGACGACGCCTTTGTACTTATCGTCGAGTCCAGTAACATTGGTATATTCGGTCAACACGAAACTAGCCGTCTGAAAATGCTCGGCCATCGATAAGAGGACGATGACAGTGATTGCGAGTCCGACCAGGCCCCAGATCAGAGCAAGCCATCCAAGACTGTTGAGTCTCTTGCGTCCGTAAATATTGAAGGCACAACACAACACAATTACACCCCAGCATTCCAGTACGACCATATATGGTCTTTCCTCAAAATCGGGTCGGATCATTGTGGCCATACCATATGTGCTCTCTGCGACATTTGCCGCAGCCGCAGCGCCAATGCCGATGAGCCCAGCCAGTTGTGCAACAGCAGTAGTGTAACTGAGCCCACGACCCCACCTCGGACCTGCGAGTATGGCAACCCAGTAATACTGACCAGAGTTACACGGATAGGCTGAACAGATTTCAGCCAAGGAGAAGACTACAGGCACAGTGAAGAGACAAACACCAAGCCAGCCCCACAAAAGTACGCTGGGCCCACCAGCAGATAGTCCAGAAGTCAGTGACGAACCCAATTCTCCCCAGCACGACAAAACAGAGAACGCCAGTCCCAGCATCGCCAGTTTGGACATTGAGCGACTCAGTTCTGGCTTATAGCCCAATTGTATAAGACGTTCATCATCAGGCATCTTTTGAAATGCTTCATTAGGATGTAGACAGACTGTCGAAATATCGTCTATGCGCTTTGCCTGGGCACAATTTTCTCGCTCGACCATAGTATCAAACTTGGAAACGATAAATTCCGGTGTACTCGTTATAACTTCTTCTCTTATAAAATTTTGTAATAAGAAGAGTTTCCCTCGATGCACGAACATTCGACAACTTAGACCTTGTGCATCCAAGCGTCCAATATCAATTCTTGGCGGATCTCAAATGCTGAGGCTTGAGCTCAGAGAACAAAGCGCACGCCTCCCGCGAAACTTACACATTCTCAGCCATTCTAGAGACTAATTGCATGCTGATATACCTGTCTTAAGACGGCGCGGCATATCATCTCGAAGCCATAGCAATCTCTTACATGCCGCGAAGTTGATCGAAGCTTGCGAGTAAGCTGTCTTCCTCCTCTTTCGGCATTTTTTTGCTTGATGTTTTATTTATCGGTTTCTTCAGTAAAATATCCTCACTGGTGATCTCTTTGTCTATCGCCTCTTGTAAAGCCTTGTCTCTGACGTTTGATCTTTTCTGGATACGGCGATTGGCCGTTATTTGCTTCTTCATAAGACTGGGCTTTGACTTGACAGACTTCTTGCCGGTACGAGCCATGGTAACGGATTTGACAGACGAAGTGATGAATCGGGAACGTGCACAAACTGTAAGTTCAGGCAGTACTTGGCAGAGAGAGACGGGCCAGTCCGATATGAAGGTGAGTACTAGTAGATGACTTGGTTCAATGCTTCACACACAAGTTCTAGCAGCCACAGACATTTTCCTGCGGGAGACGCGGCCCGGTATGAAGGACGACAGTAGTGGGGGAAGCTCAAACACTCCACACTCACTCTCCTGCACAGTCGGTATCCCTTGCACTTGTTACCACTGATGTGCTTGAGCTTGCGTGCTTCCTGTCATCCTAAGCCAAATGGTTCAGCATCACCAGGCACAATGACTTCTGGTTGAAGTGTGTTATGAGTGCAATCGAGGGAACACCATCTTCACATGTGCTACTCGATAGTCGCGGCAAGAAGCTCAAGAAACCTCAATCCAAGAAGCCACAACGAGGACAAAAAAAACAGAGACCAGTGCAGAAAGAGATAAATCCTGAAGTGAACAATGAACAGGATCCGCCGAACGACTCTCAGACCGTTGGAGAGCCGAAGTTGTCGAATATTCCTCTCGATATGGTCCTACCTCCGAAGAAAGCCAAGTCGTCAAGAAAGCGAAAGGATGGCTACGACCCTGCGCAGCTCGTCCCTGAGATAGTCGTGCCGAGTAAGCAAAGATTGGACGCTGCCTCGCAAGGCCTCATCAAACCTAATACGATCGTGCAGAAGCCTAATGTCATGTCTGGTGTCAGTAAAAGGCAGCAGGAGATCAATCAATTAAAAAGACGTTACGCAGGCTCTTTGGATATCGACGAGGTTGCTGACACATATAACATACCATTTGTGCCCTCGGATCCTGACTTTCCATACGAATTACCAGAATTGCGTATAAAGCTTACAGTTTCGAAAGACTATCCGAGAGAGCCAGCAATCTTGGCCATTGCAGAGGGTTTAGAGGTCGGGTTTGCCAGGAATGTAGAAAGGTGCTTTGAGCTTGAGCGTGTGGGCTTCGGATTCGCTGGGCGTGGTATCCTCGGAATGCTCACATGGCTTGATAGAAACCTCGAGCATATCCTGAGCATGAAAAAGTCAGACACGATCAAGATTGTCCGACCACAAATTCAGCCAATCTCACATGCGGCAACTCCACAACAAATCGCAATAGGAACATCGTCCACGGAATCTGTGCATTCAAGTACTCCGGAGCACGACTCTCTTCAGAATTATAGTTCGCATCAGCTACAAGAAGCAGCAATGATCCGTAGGTCCGAGCTGAGCAAGCTGCGAATGGTTCATCCAAATAATTTGGACGACGACTCATTCTTGATAGAGCTTTCTCCAAGCATGACCATCCAATTACAAGTACCAAAATTATTTCCCATGAAACCTGCTTGGTTGATGGTTGTCAAGGGCGACCATCAGATCGAGGCAGCAGCCAACGATGTCTTGAAGGAGAACAAGCGAGGCCTCGGTCGTACTATCAACTGGTTGAGTGCAAATATACACAAGCTTCAAAAAGAGAGCGAACCCATGGAGTCAAAACCTGCAGTCATCGTCTCGGCCAAGCCATTTAACCATACCGTAAGCACTCGCATTCCAGAGCATTCTGAACACGACGGTTTCGTGTTGGTGGAGAATCAACGATACTCCGTGCCCACTGATGGCGAGGATGCGATGACTGGTTCGGACTACTCCTCTGGTGACGACTACGACCATATGGATGATCTTGACAATGGTCTGCACGAACTATCAATGCAAATGAGCGACACAGACAAGCCTGTAGACAAACCCCGAAATCGAGCCAATTTAGAGCAAACGCAAGAAAAAGGTACGGCAATCAACACAGCCACTCTGCTCACTCACATTGCACTGCTAGAGCCGTTGTCCTTGATGCTCAACCTAAAGTGCCTACGATGCAAATCTACAGGCAACCATATTGAGTCAGTGCAGGCAGGTGGTACGAGTCACGTCCAGTGTCCTACTTGCTCGTCGCAATTAAGCGTTGTCTTTCGAGGTCAAGCCTTACACGCAAACAATTCACGCATAGGCTACCTCGACCTGGTCGGAGCATCCGTTCTGGACATGGGTCCGGGTACTTTTTCACCGACGTGCGAGAAATGTGATGTCGTTGGCGCCGCATTTAAAGGGTTAGTCGCTGGACAACCTCAGACACGTCCTTGCCGTGCTTGTCACATCAAGCAAACGGTGGCAATCACAAGCACTTCATTCTTGGTGATGAACTCAGCCACACAAACTGCCAGCAGAGGGTCGCGAGATGCACAGAACTTGAATCTGCAACGAGGCAAACCATTGCCCAACAACGGCATCTGCAAGCATTACCGCAAGTCGAATCGCTGGTTTCGATTCGGTTGTTGCAACAAAGTCTATGCATGTGATCATTGCCACGATTCACTGACCGATCACCCGATGGAGCTGGCCAGGTTCCAGATTTGCGGTTGGTGTTCGAAGGAGTCTGCCATACGGGGACTGAAGCCGTGCGTGCACTGTGGAAGAGATCTGACGAGGAGGTCTCGGGGAGGTTACTGGGAGGGAGGACAAGGCACCAGGGACCAGAACAAGATGAATCGGAATGACCCACGAAAGTACCGCAAGAAGCTCGGGGCCAGCTCTGCCAAGTGAGCAGAAGAGCCAAGGCGATGAATCTCTATTGTACAAACATGTGTAAATGTGTAAACATATGATGATGACGACGATGATGATGATGAGGCACTGAGGAGGAAGCAGAAGTCGCTAAAAAGACAGAAAAGTTCCCCTCGAGCATCAACTTTACTCCCGATGATTTTCCTGCCTGGAGGCTTCCCTTCCACAGACGAAATGGGAAACTCACCGCCTGCGCGCCCACATTTACATAACAACCACACAGAACGCATCTCGTACCCTTCCGACCCTCTTCTCCCGGCTGCACTACCCTGATATTTGCCAATCATACGACTCGTGCGCATCTACAGTGATACCCACGTATCGACTCGCCTCTTGACCGTTACATTCGTTTCCTGCACCCTGCCCATATCGAGAGCGCGACTATCGGGTGCCACATAAGACACGGATGCACTCTTAGCCAGACTACTGCTTCAAATTCGACAACGGTGGATGAGAGTTTGCGATGACCACGTTCATGGCACCACTCGCACAGACGGAACCGACCAGGGTTCCGCCTCCTGTCGTGATAGCTGATGTCCCTCCTCGAGAGTTCTTGGACTTGACAAGTGATGCCCCGGATGAGGGCGGCGTCCAATTGCTTCGAGAAATCCTGACTACCTCGCGCAAGATTGTCGTGGTGGCAGGCGCAGGGATCAGTGTCGCAGCCGGTATACCTGACTTCCGAGGCGCGAAGGGCATCTTCTCTCAGATGAAGGCGAAGGGACGATGTAGGTCCCGTCAAGCATCTCCCACTTCAAGTATTGACTGTACGCAGCAGGACAAATGATGTTTGACACCTCAGTCTATAGATCTGCGGACACTATTGAGGACTTTCACGAAATGATTGGGAATCTATACGAAGCCTCGAAGCGCACTGCACCCACTCCCTTTCACAACCTACTCGAATCCTTGGCAAAGAGCAATCGATTATTACGACTATACACACAGAACATCGACTTTCTAGATACTCGACATCCTAATCTGAATACTGTCGTGCCCGTCCCAGCTGTTGGACCTTGGCCAAAGGTGATTGCAGTACATGGCAGCTTGGAAAAGATGACTTGTACAAAGTGCCAGATTGTCAAGGACTTCAACCCCGAGCTCTTCAGAATATGGAAGGAAGACACGCCGGAATGTATAGATTGCAAGAGGGACGAAGATGCTCGAGCTGCGGCAGGCCGGCGCAGATTGGGTGTGGGCTTCATTCGTCCTCGTATGGTGTTGTATGGCGAACCTGGTTACGATGCGTTGAACATAGGAAGCTGCATGGCGTCAGACTTACGAAATCGACCTGATGCACTTATTGTCGTTGGGACGACTCTGAAGATTCCTGGGACAAAGACAATGGTCAAGGAGATGTCAAAGGCCGTTGGCAATCGAGGACACATCATCTGGTTGAATATGGATGACGCTCCTGGTGGTGAGTTTGACGATGTCTGGGACTTTGTCATCAAGGGTGATTGCCAGAGAGTGGCTCGGTTGATGGAAGGTATTCCGATCACTCACAAGGACCAATCATTTGTGTTGGAAGAGGCTATCAGTGCCTCGCAGACTACTCAAGCAGATGTTTCCGACAATCCTGGTGCACAGTTCTGGAAAGTTGTCAGCGATCAAACCAGACTGGGACTGCTGACGCCGGCACCATCCATACCTTCGACATCGGACGATGAGAAGATTATCTCAGGCATTTCGATGAACCAAGCTATACAGGCCAAAATGATGAAATCATCAACCAAGAAAAGCACAAAGGTCATTCCACAAACAGATGCCACTGCTTTCTACGCTCCATTGGCCACAAAGAAAACAAATAATTCACTGAAGAGGAAGCGCGGTGACGACATCGTCGAGTCAAAGCTTGTCTCTGGCAAAAAATCTCCTGCCATCGTACCGAAACCGAAAACGGAGAAATCAACCCAGACTTCAAAGAGGACACAATCTGCAAGCAAAAAGTCAAAAACAAGCAGGCCGAGTCTCATCATCAAACTGAAGCTGAGTCCGACCAAGGACCGGACACTGCATGACGTGTACAATGATGAGACACAACCGGATGTGGCACTCGCAGTGACTGCCACTGCACTATCGAATCGACTCGACCCGACACCCGACCACGTAGCATCCATCACACCTATCGAGGAGTCTGCCACAGACAGTGCACTTGTCGGCCTTCCTGGCACGACGGGAACGGGGCCCTCACTGTCGAGGGAACCGACCCTCGAAGACGATCCACCTCAAACAGACACATCCGTTCCACCAATAGGCAAGACACAAGTCAGTGATTCTGGGGGCAAGCTCAACAGGTGGGCCAGCCTGGGGAGACGGAAGAGTTCGCGCATTTCGAGTCGCTGTAGCGTGACTTGATGTCGTTGTAAATACGGTAAAAATTTCCCCTAAATAAATAATGGTATATCCCTCTCGTCACTGTCGTCTCCACCACCAGCATATCACATGGACCCGTCTTAGATTTCCAGGCCCGCGAGCGCACCGAGTCCATCCTCCAAGACATGGCTCAGTCGCGCCACTTCATCCCGCAACGCGACATTCTCATCCACGAGTTCCTCGTACGAGACGTCCCCATCAAACGTCGGCACCGTCGTGCCGGTCGTGGACCGCGGTGGCGAGGTGACACCCTGACTCCCGGCCGAACTGCCAATCGCCGAGTCACCAGCACTGCCACCGCTCAGGAAGGACTCAAAGGGCGGATCAAAGGGCGGGGAGTAGAGCGGCCCGTCGAGGTCCCCCGCCAACGCCCGTTCCAGACCCGCCAACTTCATGCGCAGGAGCTCGATTTCCTGAGACTTGTCCAGTAACTGTTCCGACAGGATCGAAATTGTCAGATCTTTCGTGTCACGCTCCGCCTCGAGGTCGCTGACCTTGCCCAGTAAGCGCGACTCTGTCTTGGCGTAGATCGATTTACAGGCGCAGGGCGCAGGCAATGTCTGGTGATATGATTGGGGACGGGAGGCCAAGTGGCCAGTAGGTCGAGGAGTGGTCTGGGAAGATGTACTGGTCGGTGTAGTGGAGTTTGAGGCATGGATGTCTTCCTCTTTGGGGGTGAAGAAGCGATCGAAAAACATGCTTGACGGTCTCGCTTTTCTCGTTGTTTGTTCCGGTAGGGTTCGCGCGGTATCAGCTGCACGAGGCTGATTGCCAATGTTTATGCTTAGTCCGCGACGGTGACCGACAGCAGGCTTGTCTGCAGCGCTCGTCTGTTGTCTTGATGCCGGCGCACTTTCTGGTTTGAGGACTAGGGGAATGATGTCCTTGCCAGTACGCACTACTGAGTTGGTCCTTCGGCAGGACGGTCTTCGGGTGGGTGCCAGTGAATATGTCGAGCCAGAACGCCTGTGAGAATAAGGGAATGCCGAGACAACATCTGATCCTTCGTCTTGGCCATGCAATGCGGCCATCTGGCTATCGATCATGGCAGGTCCCATGAATGGTGCGGATACTGTTGATAAAGAGAGCGTGTGAGACATCTTTAGCTGATGTCGTATAAATTATGTGTTGATGATTAGCGGGTAGCTGATTCGGCAATCAAGCAATACGCGAAATAACGATACTGTATAACGGAGGATGGTTCGTTACGTGGCGGGTTCGAGATTGATTGTCAAACTTGTGGTGACACACGGAGTTACCCGAATCTTATGCTAAAACGCGCCCTTGAGTGTGATGGACAACGAGGCAAAGGAGTGACAGGGTCTATTGTCGATGACGGTCGGTGTGGGCTATTTGAATGAAAGAGTGTGTATCTTCTGAAGAGAGAGCGAGAAAGAGAGAGAGAGAGAGAGCGCGCTGCTTTGTGAGACAAGAAGAGAAAGGACATTGATATCCTTTGTGTGGTGGGTGAGACTGAGTGAGTGAGTGAGTGAGTGAATGAGTGGATTGTTCGCTTGTGCGCCCAGGAATTTGGTTGCCACGAAACAATTCCCTCATTCCTTTCTCCCACGTGCTCTTCATCTCGCTCTCCTATCATAAATCTCGATATCGATAAACTCGATCCAATTTGTGCTCAGATCTCACCAGATCAAGGAGGTTGTTCATATGCTAGCAGTCGCTGTGGTGTACAAGTACATTAATGATGACTACGACAAGTATGTAGAAGATATTTTACATCGCAAGAGTCAACTAGTTGAGACTGCTCGCGTGGTTGATACCGTCCGTGTTTTTAGATTATTCTCATCTGCGTTTCCCTGGCACGCACCCACGGTTCTGGGCGGGACAATTTAAACAGATGTCGAGAGTCTCTCGTGTCACGATGCACGCATGCCCGACTCGTCTGGACACAAGGTGCGTCTGTTTGCAGTACGTCGACACGAGAAAGGAGAGTCTAGGGTCCCCTCTTTCTTGTGTACGGCCGCACTTTTAACTTTGTCATCCTTTTGTATGTTCTGGACTGGAGCACCGATGTAGCTCGCATGTGCAGCGAAGAGCAAGTAGGTGAATGTATCGACGGTAGGTGACCTCGTGATCCATCACCCCACGAATGGGACCAGATCAGAGGCCTAAAAAACCGAGGAAACTCTCTCTACTTCTGCATAATGGTGAACGCATCCTGGAGAATGACAATGATCCACAAAGTGAAGCAGAAGGGTTTTGTTAAAAGATGATCTTTCCACAGCAGAATACCGTACAATTTTATCTGCCTGGCGGTTGTGCATCTGGAAGAAACTTGGAAGGCATGGGAGGAGCTCTTTCAGCTACTGTGAGGGCGTGACACGCGCAGTTGACCAGATTACTGATCGTGATCATGCCTACTTGGATATCCGTTGTGGTTTGTTCTTCTTCCTACTGACTATGGCTGAAACAGTTGCAGATGGAACATGCAAAGTACGAGAACTAATACACAGAACTAGCTTGTTGGAGAAGGAATGGTGCTTCATGTCTGCGACCCAAACTCATGATTTATCGACAAAGTGGGAGTTCTGAGCTTTGACAGCTGCTTTTTAAGTATCGCAATTTGGGCTGACGCGCTCTGTTGTGCAGCGGACTCTCCAAGCACCGTCTCAAACTCCGAGACCTTCTCCCTGCACCTTGACTGAAAATTCTGTACCACTTGATCGACTTGTGTCGACTTATCGATGAACTTCGTCATATTCTTCTCATGAGATTACAATAGTGGCTTCATTGTTTTGTCCAAGCGTAATATTTCGAACTTTATCAACTTCTCTTGCATGTCAAGAACATGGTTCTCCAGATTACAGAGCTTTTCATGGACAGAGTAGTGATTCGTTGAAGGGTGCATGTGAGAATGAAACCTCGTTGTCCTCGAAAGTTAATTCACTCGGCCGCACGATGCGGTCCACACCCTAGCTGGTTACACCAGTGAGGATTAAGCAATGATTGTATGCGGATCGCTGATGACAAATATGGAGGGTCCAAGCACCCGCGTTCACTCTGGGCGAATTGTAAGTGCATTTGTCGCCATTGTCGCATGATCGAGATTGCGCCGCAATGGTTGCTCATCACCTTCACGTCGCCTGTCCATGTGGTTTTGATGTGATGTAGGTATCTTGATTGTACATCAATCGAAAATTTGATGTTTTTAGTGAATGTTGTAGATCACCAGCCATTGAACCTTATCCAGACATCTACAACCTTTGCGTTCAAACCGGACTCTTCTACTATGTAATACCACTCATAGCTGGCACCGGTGATACAAGCATGTTGAGGGACAATGAGGACCTTTTGGCCAACGGGAGTCATCGTCGCACTTTTATCACATCTTGTCAAGATGCCATGTTCTTGTGATATTCGTCCCACGGTCCAGCCAGTCGCAGATCCACAGACATTGCCGTAGCCCGGTATAGGTCCTGTCTCTCGAGACAGTGCTATACAACCAGCATTGATGAGCATTTCATCTCGTTCGTCGTACTGAGATACCACTTCAGCCAAGACTCGAATCGAAATATCTTCAAACTCGATCAGGTTCGTAGCATATTGCTGTAGATCACAAAAGCCATAACAACCGGCATGCAGTTCTAAAGCTCCGGACACGGCTGGAAGTTCAGCCTTTTTGACTGCATGCGAGGCATGGGCAGTGGGCGTCGCACCAACACTAATCACGAATCGCGAGGTGTCCTCAGATTTAAGTACCGAAAGAGCGTACTTGGCCGCTGCATCAGCACTAGTAATTTCGGCAAAGAGGGTCTCTTTAGCGGATCCTGTGCTCGTGTCATGATATGAATGACCTGCATGACAATAGAAGCCGTATATGTCGACAAACTGCGACACTTCAGGTGCAAGCAAGTACGAAATCAGTGACTGAAGAGCCGAGGAGTTCGTCGGTAGTCCAGCCCTATGCGTTCCACAATCGACCTTGACGAATACGCTCCACTTTTTGGTATCTGGTCTAGCTCTCGAGTGTGCTATGAGCGCGTCCAATTGAGCTTCAGAATCCATCATCAAGCGTAAGTACGGCATCATGGTTGCCAGCTCTGCCAGCTCGGGTATTTTAGAAGGCGCCACCGGTAGTCCATACAGAATATCGTGCACCAATCCTTCCTCGACCAGAGGAAGACACGAGTACGCTTCCATCAATGTCGAAACGATGATCTTCCCATGGTTAGACGAACCGAGCTGTAATCTGACACCTTCCAAGGTTTTATGAGTCTTGATATGGGCCCGAAAACCAACGCCCAACGATTCTGCGTTCGAGAGCATCGCATCACAGTTGTCCTTGACCTTTGTCCGATTGAGTATGCAAGCTGGCGTCGGCAAGTCCTTGACTATTTGACCTATATATGCCTGCTCGAGTGCTTTTCTATCTGGTTGAGCATATCCTATGGACGAAGAGAGCACCATATCAACCATCCAGTCTGCAACGAGTACCGAGTCCTTCTCCAAGCACGATATCTCAGACGAGGTCCATGTGGTCAACAAAATGGGCCTCAAACCAGGTGATTGACGAGATGAGATGTCATGGAGCGCCTTCGGATGAATCTCGGTCCGTACTTTAGGCAGACCTGCGCCTCATCTGAATTTATTCTTGTGAAGACGAGTTTGTGTAGCAGTTCATCATACTTCAGAGCCTTCTTGGAGGTTCATAGCACTGTTTCGAGCCTACAGTACACCTTGACAATGCCATCAAAGAATAGCGTCAATCGCCCAAAGAACAAAAACACGGCTCGTGCAAAGGCTCAGCATAAATCCGCTGTCGCCCGTCGCAAACCGCAAACTGCCATCATCCGCGGGAAAGTAGACTCGAAAAAGGTGCAACAGAAGAAGTTACGACGTACTCGATTAGCTTCCGCACTAGACAATGACAACGATGCAGCTGACGAGGAGGATGATGTGATGCTTGATGAGGAAGAAGCCAAAGTACTGGACAAAATCGACACCAAGGCCCGAAAAGAGGCGAAACGTGCTGCCATGTTGGAAGAGCAAGAAGAGTCCAAGAACGAAGCTGCGGAGAAGGTCTTTAAGATGGACAGCACCACTGGTAAAGGAACCACTCTCGGTGGACCATCGCCAAAGTAGTGAGGCAACCAGCATTTCTGTACAGTATTACCTCCTTTTATGGCATAGCGAATGCGACGTCTCACGATCACTGAATTAACAATTCATCATTATTACTATCCTCGCTATACTGCCCGCTTCGTGCTGTGCTAAACGCCGCCATAAATGATCCAAGTGATGTAACTAAAATGTTCCTCTCGTATTGGTGATGACCATGATGCACCAGCCACATCAATCTCCACTCTTCCCGCGCCTTAAGACCACATCTGTGCAGCGCTCACACCTTCCTTCATCTCTTCTTGTTTTTCAGCCTTCTGTTCCGACACTGCGAATTGTTCTTGTCTCGGCGTCATGTCTGTATCCAGCCAATGCTCCTCACCGAAAGATCTCGGTGCACTTCGACTCACTATGCCATCTCCGCCGGGACCTGGCACGTAGTCACAAGAGCCTGTCTCGGAAGTGCTACCAACTCTCGATGTCGGTTCGCGCGGTGTCACTTCGCCGTCCTCGATCCTGGCACCGACATCATCCATTGGTAAGGTGCGTGGAGACGGTGGATTCAAGCTGTCTCTGAACGAGATCGGGTCAATCTGTAACTCCGAATAGCCAATGTTTGGCTCGGCATTGTTGTGCGGAAGCACAAAACCTACTCCATCGTGGAACGAAAGACTCCTTTCGTCAACGGATCTCGAGGCTGAGAACGCTCTCTCTTCGTATGGGATTACGTAGCTGGCATCAGAACCTTCAACATCTGAATAATTGCTCATGTCCTCGTAATTCATCTGTGACATGCTGTACTCGTGACTGGGTTGTCCGTAGTACTGCATGTTCTTGAATTCTGGTGGATAGTCAGAGGCACTAGAACTACCTCGCTCATGCAACAGCATGTGTTGTGCGAGATTGTCGGCATGAGCAAAGCTCTTTCCACAAGGGTCGCAGACATGTGGTCTGTCATGCGTATGTGTACGAACGTGTCGTTTCATGTGTTCTAGTCGTTTGAACATTCTGCTGCAACCTGTCACAGGACATCCGTAGGAAGTGGTCGAATAGGGGCTGCCATGGTACGAACTCGTGCCTAGGGAGCCGCAACGCTCCAAACTGGCAATCTCACAGTCTTGCTTGTATGTCAAAGGCTCATCATAGATGCTGCTAGTGCTGCTGTTATTCATGTGCTGCACAAGATGGTCTTGAGTCCGGTCTTGCGGTGTGTTGGTCATGGATCTTCCTCTAGAGGCATTTGAAATGTGCTTGGATAGAGGTCTGTCACTCACTTGTGGCTCTGTGTCTGCTCTCTGTTCGTATCGATCTCGCGCAATTTGAGCTTGCTCGCTTAATATCAAGCTGGAAGGAATGCTCTGACGTCTGCGCCGTTGCTTATATGACGGATTACCCTGCGAAACGCTGAAGTGCCTCGGCATACCGAAATCCATTCCTGGATCTGAAAGCTGATTATAGCCGAACGGCTCCGGTGGATAATTCGGCAAAGAGCTCGAGACATCGTACGGCATCGTGAAACCATCATCATCCACTGGCTGACGATAGGTTGGCAGTGTTGCTCGGAAGTCATTTTCGGATCCAATGCTATCCATAGGTGCATACAAGGGAACTTCTCTGGGCAGCGGCTGTAACATGTCGTACGACATGCCTGCTTGGCCCAGGTCAAAATCCCCCAGAGATGCGTCACGGTCGATGTCACCGCCGAATGAGGTCAGCCTTTGTCGGTCGTGGTCAAGCTGAAACTCCGCTTCTGTCGCGTAGCCATAGCCAGTATATCCGGCCGTGCCATCCAGGTACGAGTCTTGGGGTATCTGACTTTGACTGGACCTTGCTTGTCGAGCCAATTGTATACCATGGACACCATGTGCCACCGGCTGGGCCTGGATCTTTTGGCTATCGGAAGAGTGCTCACGGTAGTCGATCGGGATTGCAGACTGTATGCTCTGGGATCGTCCTCGATAACTTGGACCAGGTAGGGACCCGTGCACACCAGCATGATATTGCATTCCAGCAGCACCTTGGTATTGCGCCATCAGGTTGTGGTGTGCCTGCTGAGCTGCCAATGAGGCGCCGACCTCTGATGCGGCAGTTTGTTGCAGCGACTTTGTCAATTGCTCATACAGCGATTGAGTTGCGTCGAACACGAATGACAGCGCTGGTTCCTGTACTGCGATAGTTGTAGACTCTGTGCCCATCCGTTCGCGCTTGAGGTCGCGTTCTAGGGCATCGAGGAAGAGCCGGTCATGTGGGACAGAAAACCAATAGAAGACCTTCTGTTTCTTTTGAGTTCGAATACAATTATTTTTATACAAAAGATCCAGGAAAGCTGATTTCGGTTCTTCGAGCGAAGCATCAGTACCACTGAAGAGACGTTAGCGATGTTCAAGCATTGGCGCTGGACTATTACGGCTTAAGATTTCTCAAGTCACTGAAGATTCCTTCTTCGAACTTCTTGACATTGTGCACTGGTCTGCCAAAAGCCTGGAATCTATAAGCGAGCGCCCTGACAATGTCCGTTCCTGTAACATGGAATAAGTTTCTAAGCATGTCAGCAATGCTCAATTGGCCGCGCGAGTGGCAGATATTGAGCTTGTTGACAATTCATCAACCTGCAACTATTGCGGCGCGAATACACAGACACTCTCGATCTTTCATGGCACGAGCAAGTCATCTACTCACCTCCATAGTACACAACTGACATATTCTCCAGTCGGCAGTAGATACCTTCTGATTATCTGGTCCACTTGCCAATTGGCAGGTGCCGTAGCAAGGAAGTACTTGAGCTAGCGATCATGTTAGCCCCTGATCAAAGTACGGCGTCCTCAGTGACTTACATCGTCGACTTGTTCAAGCGCAAGTTTTGCTTCAACTGGAAGATTCTCTAGCTGCTCTGCAGAGAGCATGAACGTTTCTGGCTTGGTCGTCGCTGTCGGCATCACTGGTGGATTCATTGAGAAGCTCATGTGATTCTCCTTTAACCAGATCGTGTCAAGTTTCCGACTGGATTTGGAAGGCGTATCCCGCACAATAGATTGCTATCTTGCAACGTTCCTCAACGTCACGACAACGGCTATCAGGCTACCGAATCGGTTCCAAAACCTTGATCGTGTCTCGATATGGTTCAGTTCAGGACTGTTCTATCAAGGAAAACTGCGGTCATCCTGAATCTATACTGCTGTTTGTGGCAGAGTCGCTTGAAGCGCTTACTCAAACGCACGTTTCACATGGCGAGAGATGACCATAGCTTTTTGAGCACGGACGACTTTGGTCTATCCCACTGCGCTAGATCGCTTGCGCTGCAACAAGTCTTACATGTTCTCAAATGTGAAAATTGAAAGCCAGGTCGAAAACAATTATGTGACCTCACTAGATGAAACAGTGAACCCGAGTCCGCAGAAGAAAATAGTTCAAGAACTGTTCAGTTGCTTACCGCGTCAAAATTCATACGCTATGACTCTTGAGCTGTGACACAAATCAAACAATTTTGGCGCGAGATATATGAAACGACAGCCTTGCTCGCAGTGTCACAAAGCTGCATCTCCAAACTTCGCGATCATGTGTCAAGCGATAAACAAGCCCATCGGGTCGCCCCAGCACCGAAACGTGGTTCTCGTACAGGCCTGTTGTTGTCGCACACATCTCAAGAGCAAGGTCATAGCATAGATGGTTCGAGCACTCGCGAAATTGCTGCCAACACTGGGATCATATCAAGGTATGATACTGCCGCGAGCAGAAACTGCTACTTAGCAAAGCTGTCTTGAGGCACTCAAGCCGTAGAAAAAGCGTGCTTGTTATTAGCACGCCTCACAGATTTCTGCAGGCAATGCATCTTCAGTAACCGCGTTATTCCGTGTCTGTTGCCCAGTCGTGAGCTGCAATCCGTGTGGTTCGAAAATCAAAGATTGCTTCGACTGATTTTACCACTCGACTCTGCTACAAGTGTGGAAAAATCCGCGATACATCCACTGCATAATTTTTGACGAGCCATCGTGAAAGGGAGAGTGGCAGAGTGCCTTCGAATCGTAGGGATAGGACAGAGTGTTACCCTCCGTGTGTACACCAAAGCGCACGGTCCGGTCACAGCACATGCTTTGCGCGATTACAACACAACCAGAGTTCTATCACAACCTGGCAAGCTAGCAATCTTAAGTCAGTGTTTTCAGCGATCTCTTAATCGGCTCTCCTCTTCTGTTTGGCGTCTATAGGACTGCTACGAAACAACCCATTTGTCATCTCATCAAGTCCGTTGAATTTTGGCCACTCGAAGGATGTACTCTCCTGTTCCTCGCGTCCGTCCATCCAACTCGTGCAGAATCCACACCTACTCGCGTTCTTACTAATCTCCTTTCGACAGTACCGGCAGTTTTGGGTTTCCTTGACAATCTTCTTGTGCCAAAATAACTGGATTGATTTGATCATGAGATAGAGACTACATGCTGAGATCAAGAATTGTAGAGATGTCTCGAAGAACTTGCCATATGAGAGCGTGATGGCACCGTCTGTCGCCGCCTGCGCGAGGGTATTGTACTTGCATTCAGCTTTGATGCTCCGCAGAGTAGAGTCTTTGTGCACATTAGGTCCGTGCCCACAGCTCAGCACCACGAATTTATTCACCAGGTTGCGATTGAGAAATGGTACCAAGCTCAAAAGTGGTGTGAGAATGTCAGTCACGAGCGAGACTGAGACGGCAGTAAAGGCACTTCCGATGATGAGCGCGACTGCGACCTCGATGACATTGTCTCGTCCACAAAAGGAGACAAAGTCGTGGTAGACCGCGGTTCCTTGGTCAATCACTTTGTTTGAAGTGTCGACCAGGTGCAATGGTAATTCTCTGATGACTGTACGGCGTGGAGGAAGAGCCGTCGGTTGTGCATTTTGAAACCAATCCATCTCTCTTTCAATCTTCGAGTGCTACGAGACGATGATTTTGCAGTCATGAAACTATGTTGCATGAAGCGCAAAAGTCTTGCTCATTCTGATGTGCTTTCGCATGGATTCCAGAACAACGCTCTATTTGCCACGCCGCTCGATGAACGTGGTTTTTCCGACCTTTACTTTTCTCGCGTGCTTCATGATGAGACTTTGAGCCACTTTTTGGCCTCCCTCAAGTTCGAGCAAGAATGGAAGCATCTCAGACTCCAGCCATCGCTCTTTAACGTCCAGAAGCTGTACAATACGTTGTTTGCCATCGACGGACAACTCGTCACTTGCAAAGTATTGGATTTGTGTAGAGACTGGTTGTATATAGTGTCCCCCCAAGATCTGAAAGTCCTTGCAATACTGTTGGAAAGGTAAAGGGGTCGCTTGTGCCCAGAGTGCGGCAAATCTTGTAGTGCCGATGGGCGAATTTGCGTGCAACGATAGTGTTGCCGTGCCGGTGTATCTTGCCACCTCTAGACCATCAATGCCAGTCCTGGCATGTGCAGCCTCACTTTTCGTGGTATGGACTGAAAATCTATCCAGAAGGAAAGCGAGGACATCTTGGTTCTCATTATCCTCATACGTAAGTTTCAGTACGTGATTTGATTCAAGAGCATTCAGATCCAATCCCTCTGCTACAATGGTGTCCACCAATAATTTGAGCAATTTTAGGACATAATCTGGCTCTAGTCGGACATATCCATCATGTAAATTGATACAGAGATTCTTGTGAAGGGCACCGTGTATTTCTGCATTAGATGCAGGAAGTCTGGAAAAGAGCACATCCTGAGTAATACCCTGCACGCCGATTGCTTGACCGCCATCAAAGATTGGGACGCACGAAAGATCTATTTTCGGCTTGAGTTTCAAGACAGCTTCCAGCCAACTTGCTGCTTCGCCCTGTACTTGTAACTTCTCGGGTGCAGAACTGCTCAGGAACAGTAAAGAATTTGATTGCTGCACATCCTTCAGCTGGTAAGTAGAGCTGTTAGTGCAGAGGACAGTAGAATTGGAGGATACAGGCTTTATGAACAGTTCCTGATCCAAGATCTCTGGAGTGACCTGCACTAATATATATTGTTCTGGTGATGATCGATGGAACATTACTTCCGCTGCAGCACTCATTATATTGTTTAGAATGATATTGTGCAAGAATTACTTCAGAAGTCTCTGCTCAATTGAC
This sequence comes from Taphrina deformans, assembly GCA_005281575.1. NCBI lineage: Eukaryota > Fungi > Ascomycota > Taphrinomycetes > Taphrinales > Taphrinaceae > Taphrina > Taphrina deformans. Next base: position 89,249 of record RHGG01000003.1, read on the forward strand.
GAACTAGTGTGACATGACCACAGATGTAGTTGTAAAGATCTATCAGTCAGTGGCAACTAGCATTCCCTATGCCGAGAAGGTGATGAGTTGTGCCATGACCTTCCTCTTCGACAGTGTCGGCCATGGCAGGTACTGTGTAGCTCGTTGGACAGGACTGATCGGGTGAGATGTCGGTCGAGTACTGATCGCCCAAATGCTCTGGACGCCGGATCTGATCCTGAAAAAGTTGACCTTCTGCTCGCCTAAAAGCGACTTCCGTGCACGGCTGCTGCGGCACCGCGGGAACAGAGACCGGATTGGGCATCAGAATGACAAAATGAGTTCGCTCGCCTCTCCAAGGAAGCTTTGTACAACGCCTCTATGGTCTGTCCTCAGACTTGAACTTATTTGTCGTGGTACTTGACTCGGTCGCTCTGTTTCGTGCCTTTCTACATTCGCTCATAGTCGTAGTTGGTGCTGGTGCTTTCGGTTCTCGCGTTGCACGTTTGCAAACAGCTGGCAGGATGGACCAGTTGTTTCTCGCGAGTAAGAAGTACAGACAAGCTTTCTGTCCACAACGAGAAGGCTATGGTCCGATCTCTGATTCGAAGTATGATTTCACACCGTGTTTCGATTCTGCAATTTCCGATATTCCCTCTTTGTTCATCATTGTGTTTGGAGCATATGAGATTTTCAAACTGTCACGAGTACGTGATCTTGGTACTCGCAAGGATTGGCATTTCTGGACCAAGATAGTGGCTACTTTCGGCGTTCTTGTCACCAGCGTTATTTTAGCTGTGATACAGGCGAACTTGAGTTACCGACCACTGGAAGATATTCGAGTATGGTCGTACGTCAGCAGTGCTTTGGGTATTACCTTTGCGCTTGCCATTCACTACTTGGAGCAAAGTCGTCGGCGCGTCTCTTCGGGAATCTTAATCACATTCTGGTGGTCGAAGCTTATTGTCGATTCGATCAAGCTGAGGTCCATCGTCTTCCGTGGCTTCCCAATGATGTCACACGCCGATGAGTCCTTCTTGTTCGTGCCATTCTTGGTTCATTTCGTCTTCACAGTCATCGTCTGGGGTCTACAGTCATTTGTCGCTAAAGCTAACAGTGATTATGTCTCCTTGCATGACGAGGAGTACAAGTACAAATGTCCGGTTGAGGAAGCAAACATCTTGTCTAAGATCACCTTCCAGTGGCTAACGCCAATCATGCGTCAAGGCTATAACCATTTCCTTACTGAAGATGATTTGACTGATCTAAGGTACACCGATAAATGTAAAGTCGTCTCTGACGATTTTGAGCGATTGTGGGCAGCAACAGAGAAGAAGAGTGTTTCGCGCTTGTGGATCGCATTGGCCAAGCTTGAAGGAGGTACTTATCTAGCAGCTGCATTCTGTAAAGGTGTTCAGGATGTCCTCGCATTTGTACAACCTCAACTTTTGCGAATGCTGATTAGCTTTGTCAATTCCTATGATACCGACACACCAGACCCTAAGATCAAAGGGTTTGCTATCGCAATCAGCATGTTCCTTGTGTCATTATTTCAATCAGCATTCTTACATCAATACTTCCAAAGAGCATTCGAAGTGGGTATGCGAATACGTTCTGCTTTAACTTCCACGATATATAAAAAATCTCTTGTTCTCAATAGCGAGGGCAGGGCCGAGAAATCTACCGGAGACATTGTGAATCTGATGTCTGTCGACACGCAAAGGGTCAGTGACCTTACACAGTATGGTCAGATTGTATGGTCAGCTCCATTTCAGATCATATTGTGTCTCATCTCGCTTTATCAACTCGTCGGCATCTCGATGATAGCTGGGATAGTGATCATGGTCATTATGATTCCTATCAATGCTTTTGTTTCCAAAATCATGAAGAACAACCAGAAAGCTCAGATGAAGAATAAGGATGCACGGACACGGCTGACTACAGAGATTTTAAGCAATATCAAGACCATCAAACTGTATGCGTGGGAACCAGCCTTTCTGAAAAAGCTATTCCACGTTAGGAATGACAAAGAATTGAGAATGCTGAAGAAAATAGGTGTTCTGAACGCTATCGCGAACTTCACCTGGTCAACCGCGCCGATTCTCGTCTCTTGTTCAACTTTTGCGGTCTACACGTTGGTCAACAAAAAGCCATTGACCACTGACATTGTTTTCCCAGCTCTCACGCTCTTCAATCTGCTGAGTTTCCCGCTGGCAGTCTTGCCCCAAGTTATTACGTCTATCATTGAGAGTGTTGTCGCAGTTGAGCGTCTTGTCAAATTCTTGGCGTCTGGTGAACTACAGCAAGATGCTGTCGTTCGGGAGGAAGCAGTGAAGCGCATTGGACAGGAATCGGTCAAGATCGTGGATGGAAACTTCCATTGGGGTTCCAAGAACGAACCAACATTGAAGGACATCAACTTCTCCGCGCATAAAGGAGAGCTATCGTGTGTGGTCGGTAGTGTCGGTGCTGGCAAATCTTCGTTCCTCCAGGCTTGCCTAGGAGAGCTTCACAAAAGTCAGGGTACTGTCACCACTCGGGGCACTGTCGCATATGTAGCACAATCACCATGGATCATGAATGCTTCTGTACGTACCAACATTGTCTTCGGACACAAGTTCGATCCTCAATTCTATCAACGCACGGTCGAAGCTTGTGCTCTTTCTGACGATTTCAAGGCTCTCCCTGATGGTGATGAGACCGAGGTCGGTGAAAAAGGTATTTCCTTGTCTGGAGGGCAGAAGGCCCGTATCTCGCTCGCTCGAGCGGTATACTCTCGCGCAGATGTATTCTTCCTTGATGACCCACTCAGTGCAGTCGATCAACATGTTGGTAAGCATCTCGTGCACAATGTACTGGGACCACAGGGACTTCTGAAGTCAAAAACAAGAGTTCTTGCAACGAATTACGTGCCAGTGCTCAGTGAGGCTGACAACATCTTACTGCTCAAAAACAATGTTATATTTGAAACTGGTACTTATGATGACATCATCTCTGGCGAGTCGAGTGAGCTTTCTCGTCTAATAAAAGAATTTGGCAAGAAGTCCCAAGATAAAGAAGATGAAACCAGTAGTGATGAACAGACCATGGTCCAGAGCTCCAGCAGCAATTCTTCTGAAGATGAGGTTGCACACAAAAAGCGTCGCGAAAGTACAATCACATTGCGAAGAGCGAGTGCGGCGTCTTTCAAACGACCACATGGTCAGATTTTGGATGAGGAGCGCTCTGCTCCTAAATTGACTGGCGTACTAGCTGAGTTCGCAGAGCAGGGTAATGTGAAGTGGATTGTCTACAAGGAATACATCAAGGCATGTTCCGTCACTGGTGTCATGTTTTTCCTCGGATTCCTTTTTGCATCACAAGGTGCACAAGTCGCTTCTAGTGTTTGGTTGAAGAATATTTCATCACAGTATGATGCAGGTGGTAATGTCAATTCTGCATACCTCCTGGGTATATATGCATTGCTCGGCATAGGAGCATCGGCCTTGACGATGTGCTACACTCTCATCCTTTGGATCTTCTGCTCCGTCAGATCATCCAAAATCCTGCACGAAAACATGGCAAATGCAGTGTTTCAAGCGCCTATGACATTCTTCGAGACCACTCCGATGGGTCGTATTCTGAACAGATTCTCAAACGATGTCTACAAGATTGATGAAGTCTTGCCTAGAACGTTCAGCATGTTCTTCAGGAATGCTGTACAAGTCTGCTTTGTTCTAGGAGTGATCTGCATCAGTACGCCTGTCTTTACTTTCTTGATCATCCCCCTCGTTGTCGTTTACTATGGTATACAGAAATATTATCTCAAGACTTCACGAGAATTGAAGAGGCTCGATTCGACTACCCGAAGTCCAATATACGCTCATTTCCAGGAGTCTCTTGGCGGAATTTCCACTATTCGTGCGTACAATCAGCAAGGTCGCTTTGCACAAGAGAATGAATGGCGAATGGACATGAATCAAAAAGCTTGGTTCTTATACATCGCCACTAATCGATGGTTGGCGGTGAGACTTGAATTTATTGGCTCATTCATCATCTTGGCCGCTGCCATACTCGCTGTCACCACAGTCTTCACAACCGGTATGAGTGCTGGACTTGTTGGACTGTCTATGTCTTATGCGCTACAAACCACACAGTCACTCAATTGGATAGTCCGCCAGACAGTCGAGGTCGAGACGAACATTGTATCTGCTGAAAGAGCTCTTGAGTACGCACATTTGGAGAGTGAAGCACCTGCTGTGACCTCATTCAAGTCGCCGGCTGCATGGCCGACCTCTGGAGCGGTAGAGTTCAAAGGCTATTCTACTCGTTACAGGGAGGGTCTTCCGTTGATCCTGAATGAAATCGATGTCAAGATCAAGTCTCACGAAAAGATCGGAATCGTCGGCCGTACTGGAGCAGGCAAAAGTTCGTTAACAATGGCTTTATTCAGAGTAATCGAAGCAGCGGCAGGTAATATTACAATCGACGGCGTGGACACCTCAAAGTTGGGATTACGAGATTTGCGATCAAAGCTGGCAATCATTCCGCAAGATGCCCAAGCATTCGAGGGCACATTGCGGGAAAATCTTGACCCGTCCGGAGACTACGATGACACAGAGATGTACTCGGCATTAAGAAGAGTGCAACTCATTCCTGACGGCCAGGAGCACGCTGCGGCTGGAAGTGCTGAAGTCGTGGAAAGCAATATGTTCACAAGCCTAGACTCAACAGTTGGAGAAGCTGGAGGAAACATGTCAGCTGGGCAGAAGCAATTGATGACACTCGCAAGAGGTTTACTTCGACGAAGTCCGGTTGTCATTATGGATGAGGCTACAAGCAGTATCGATTTTGGTACTGACAAGATGATCCAGAAGATTTTGAAGACAGAGTTCGACAACAGCACAGTTCTGTGCATAGCTCACCGACTTTCTACTGTTATTCACTACGACCGCATCCTTGTCCTGGACTATGGCAAGGTCAAAGAATTCGACAGCCCCAAAAATCTCCTAAAGAACCCGAACAGTCTGTTCACGAAATTGGCGGAGAGTTCAGGTGAGCTAGACACTTTCAAGGAGCAGCTTGGACCTTGAACGAACTACAATGTGTATAATCTCATATGTAGATAGAAATGATATAGGCATCAAATGTATCTCATGGGAACTAATTTCGCCTTTGTATGGAGGACCTTGCCGCATTGTGGCCAGATTTCAAGTTGATCCGCAGCGGCAAGAAGAGGCGCCTCCCACGTACACAATTGCACTTCCTCCTCCCACCATACTCGTGCACACGTCACTTACGAATGCACGCCACTTCCGAATGCACGACGACGACGTCGTCGACGTCGTTTACAACGACTTTGGCACCCTTTGTAGCCATACAACGTGGATTCAAAGATGGGAAACGACGCTACGATACTCAGCGACCCTCTCTGACGTTTGACCTTTGAGCCCGACGCTTCTCCTCTGCAGCTACACGACGTTTTTCTCTCCTTTCCTCCTCAACTGCCTGTCTGGCCAAAAGCTCCGTCAAGTGGTCAGTAACGTAGCTGGGATCAAAGAACTCGCCACGAGGATACCTGACCGCCTTCCTCGATCCCGTAGTAGTCTCTAGCAGCTTTTGCGACCTCTTCAACAAAGTTATCTCTCTCTCTGCTACCTCCTTTTCAGCCAGCACCAACGCAAAGGCCTTGTCAAGCTTGCCAGTGTAAGCGCCTTGCGTCACATCGCTCCGACGCAAAGCCCTCTTGTTGCGAGCATACGTACGCTGAGTCAGGGGTGTTTTGAGCTTGTATCCTTGCGTTGTTGGAGGCGTAGTAGCACGACTTTGTTCACTTTCTGCACCTGGAGCCATGACCTCTTCGTTTAATGGCCAGAGACCCGACTCTCGCCAGGCAGACCTTATCAACCGTGTGTTGCCAGCTGTAGCCCTCCATGCCTCTTGGAACCAGCCCCAAAACATCCCTTTGGTAACCCTCATTGTATCCTGGGCGCCAATGTGTAGTAACTCAATTTGCTGAGTGTAGTGCAGCTTCAAAGTGTTGAAATAGTTGACGTCAAGAGGTTGGAAGTAGCTACTCATGTTAGCTGGCAATGCGCAGACGTATATATTCCTCTCTAAGCACGCCTCGATGAAGTCCACCTTGACGTGGGAGTTGTGGCCATCGAGAAAGAGTATCCTTGGTTCAGTTTGGGCACGATCCCTGGTAGCAGGATCAAACACCTCGATGAGCCACTTGAGCGCAATGTAGTCGTTACTCCAGCCTGAATCTGTTACTATGGCTCTCATAGACACGTCTTCGTTGTTGTTGAACCAGGATTCCTGGAGTTGTTGACCTCTGTAGATGACTAATGGTGGTACGGGAGCGTCAGTTACCCCTATCGCTGCAACAACCGTAACGTGCTCGCTACTCTCCGCCCGTGCTTGCTGTGACTTTGTATAGCTCTTAGGAGCTACCTTGATTGTTTTGCGAGAGAAGGCGAGCTGGAATCCGGCCTCATCCATGTTGTAGATGTTGCAAGGTTTGATGGAGTGTGAGGCATACGCATCCTTGACCTAACGGCTTAGCCAGCCCTCTATAGACTCCAGGATTACTCACCAAGGCGTGAAAGGCCCTTCTCGTATCAGGGGTATTCGCCTTGACACGTAATCGATCCTTGTAGCCATGGTACCTGGAGGTCAATTCCCCCTGCTTACGACGTATGAAAGTAGACACCCAGTTGACGCCTAGTTTCTCGCCGGCAAGCAACTCTGCAATTCCCCTGACCTCCCTAGGAGTCAGTAGGATGTTGAAAGATGCATACTGGTTAATCTTGGAGACTAGGACCTGCTCCTGAGCCTCTGAAAGTCGTTTCTTTGCAGCGCCTTCGTGAGATGTATGTCGGCCAGTCAAGCGGCCAAACAACGTCGTTTTTGGGATATCAAAGGCGTTTGAAACCTCCTGCCAAGTCGCAGAGGGCTTACCATCCTTGTAGGCAGCAGCAGCAGCAAATTGGTCCATTATTAGAGGCTACAAAGGGTGCGAAAGCTCATGAATAGCTCATTACTATGGTAGGGATACGTATTCGGAAGTGGCGTGCATTCGTAAGTGACGTGTGCACGAGTACTGTGCGATTCAGACACAACATAGCCCAGAAGCCTCTACAACCAGCAGAGGTCCGTGCGAACGAGCCTGAAAGTAAATTTGTTCCTCGTACTCGTCGAGTAACTGATCTTACAAGGGCGTTCTTGCCTAGAAGAAATCTACAAAGCTCGGTTGGCGACTGACAGGAACTGAAACAACTCTTCATCCTGCTTGGAGAAATCAGTACAACTCAAGAGAGGACTGACTATTGATATCAGAGATGGCTTCTCGAGTCAGGAGAATTGCGAAAGAGATCGAAGACTGCCAAAAGGCAGACACTTCGAACCTCAGTGTTCACACGATAGGGGATGACCTCAGTCACCTGAAGGGTACTTTCCATGGCCCGACAGAGACACCATACGAGGGCGGTCTCTTCACCGTCGACATCCAGATCCCGAACGACTACCCGTTCCGTCCACCAAAGATGAAGTTTGACACCAAGATCTATCACCCAAACATCAGTTCCCAGACGGGGGCCATCTGCCTAGACATCCTGAAGGAACAGTGGAGTCCGGTGTTGACCATCAAGAGTGCGCTCGTCAGTCTCCAGAGCATGCTGAACGATCCACAGCCGAACGATCCGCAGGATGCCGAGGTGGCGAGCCATTACCTGAAGGACCGTGCGTCGTTCGACAAGACCGCCCGGTACTGGACGCAACAGTACGCTTCCGGAGGTGCAGCGAGCGAGGCCGGCGGAGGAGTACAGGATCCGATCGAGATGTACGGCTTCGACCGGTCATTTGTGCAACAGTTTTACGACATGGGGTTCCCGCAGGAGCGGGTCATCGAGGTCCTCAGGCGGCTGCAGGTCAAGAAGCAGGCGGACTGTGACAGGTTGCCGGGTGGACTGAACCACATTGTGGAGGAGATTGTCAAGTAGATTCAATGCCAGTCAATCATCTCAAAAGATAGAGTGGTCTGCAGGTGAGGCATGGTAGTGGTCGAGTGGTGGTTGTAATGTAATGAACGATGCACTTTTTTTTTGAAGAAATCAAAACACGAGGATGAGAATGCGTGTCAAGTGGATTGAATATAGATCATTTGGCCGGACGCTACGCTATGCAATGCTCAATCCCAGAGAATTCATTTCTGCAGCCCCCATTCACTCGACTGCCATGACGCCCTTCTTGTGTCTCTGATAGGGCCTCAGTCGCCACTCGACGTCGGCGTCGCCCATCTCGATGGTGCCGAGTTTGATTTCATATAATCTCAGGTCGAAGCGTGGTCCGACCTCTGCCAACTCGACTTCCTTGCCGCTGGTCCTGACGTAGACGTGGTTCCGGAACGAGATGTAGTCCTCGTCGTTGTTGAACGTAATCACCCGGGGCGACGTGGAGGGTGGAGAGGCGGGAAAGAGTGCCTTGAGGACGTTGGAGGTGCGGCGTCCCAACTTGCTGGACAGGTTCTCGACGATGAGGTTCGGGTAGGCCTCGGAGACGTTGCCGACGTTGGGAATGTCGTGTCGCAGGGTGACGTTGTGGAGTGTGAAGGAGACCGTTGGACCGTACGGAAAGTGAGAGATCACGAGGGCGTCCGGTTTCCCGCGGGTCTCGTGCAGGAGGATGAGATCCGAGATTTCAGACGACCGGCACGCCCCGGCGATATCGGCCACGACGTGGTTTCCGCGATTGATTCTCTGGGAGTTTGGAATCAAGAGGCGAAACTCCTTGGCGAACTGCGAGAGTTTGGTCGAGGGGTCACGACTTGTCGTGATGAGGACCTTTGGCTCCTTCTCGCCCAGCGTGCGGTACTCGTCGTCCATGTCCTGTAACTCCGCAGACTCGTCGAATTTCAAATCTGCATTGAGCTTCTCGTCGTCCCGAATGTCCTTTCGCAAGTTTTGCGAATCGTTCTGGATGGCTCTCTTCAGAGCTGACCGTTTCTCGTGAAGTTGTGCCTCTTGCAATTGCTGCATGCGAGCATGCAGATATTGGCGCCGCTCCCTGGCAGTCTTGCGCAGCATGACAAATGATCCTATACCCAACAGATGCTAAGGGGATGCTAAGAACTGAAGTATCGATCGCTTCGTGATGACCAGGCACAGCAACGCCAGGCAATTCAGTAGCGGGAAGGGATTCTGTCTGTGGCTGAACCAAAATCTTGGAGGCGCTTCCACACATACGGATATACACGATATCGATAACGTATTCTATCGTAGCTGAATACCTAGATCACGTGTTTAGGGCAGAGCTCGAACACGTGCCTGGGAATGCTATGGTTGGCATGACGACTACCGTACGATTCCGTAGCGCCTGCTGGCACACATTCGTCGGGAGGGAAGTTAGCCACTAGAACGAAAAAGTCCCGGCGGAAGAATATGGTATTAGAGCCGAGTGAAACCGTATCAGTGCCACCGGTAGCAGGGAAGATCCGCGCAGGTCGCGTCGTCCACTTGCGTCTTCTACCTGGACGATAGTCACGCGGAGGGGCATGCGTTCACGACGGAAAGGCGCAGATTCGGTGGTAGGCGCTTACCTTACCGAGATGTCATCCAGATCTAGATGGAAAGACTCGCCTCCGTTCCTGAGACAACGTACTCACCTGTCACCCGCTTTGGCCCTCTCCTTTTATCCGGATGACTCTTCCCGTTCAGGCCACCCACCCCCTCCCACGATTCCATATGTTGGCTACATCACATTACGGTCCAGTATCCTCATGGACTTCCCATAAGGGACATCTCCCCGGTGTGTCTCCATTGGCCTCAACGGACCCGGCTAAAGGCTCCTTCTTGGACGCCCTCACATTTCCAGGGCCATGGCACATCGAAAACGTTCCTGATGATTGCCATGGCTCACTTCCCACATCCGATGTCTCGTAGTGACACACAGATCCTCGCCCTCACCGTCTCTCTCTTCCCATTGAGACGGCAAACGGCTTGCCAAAATCGTCCGTGCACGCGTTGACGTATGGATCTTGCTTCACCTCGCCTTGGACCTCTGTACAGGAGCAAGTGTCAGTTGCGCTGCTCATCACAAGAGAGTCATGCATCAGACATTCTTCAATCCGTTGCCATTCGAGGGACTGGAAGCTGAAAAAGGAAGAGCTTGAAGGGTTGTTGTGGGGCGGACCCGGGTGATGACAGGTGTGCCGAGCCGGTGGATAATGCTTAGCTAGGGCCGGTGTGAGACTTTCTCAGGCTGGGCATCCTTGTTCGACTGACAAGCCTCCGGGCTGCCAAATATGCATCGGGGCCTTGGTCAAGTCGGCCTTTGCGGACACATGCAGAAACAGACTGCTGGGCAGTACGACCTCTTCGACACTTGCACCTTCTGGAATGTCATGCCTCCGACCCATCGGACAACTGCATGACCCATCCGAGTAAGCGTGTGCGTAGCGCTTATTAACAGGTATCGGGGGATTCTTGGGTCGTTGTGGTGTGTCCTTTGCGTGCTCATGGTCTACGAATCCAGGACGGAAGTCGTCTCGCTGGCTGGCATCACTCTCATCATGTCCTCCGTCTATGCGGTATGGATTCGCGAAAGGATACCAACCAAGAGGGAACAACTACGCGCCATGACTGTCAGTGATTACCGTGCGCTACCAAGTCTCTCGAAAGAGAACATCTGAACTGACCTAACTCAGTCGTCTTTTTCGGGCACGTCTTTGGCGCTATATTCGTGTTTGGCTGTGCTATCACGACCATCTTTGGCCTGACCGACATTCGTGCGTGTACCTTCGCCGGCGCCAGTTGCATCGTCGCTGTGGCAGGCTCAAAGATAGCGGCAATCCTGCTCGTCAACGAAAAAATGAGACAGATCTCAACAAAGTCGACCATGAATCCCAGAACGAAGGACCGCGGATACATTATCCATGTGGCGTGCTTCTTCTGTATGACCTGTGGGTTTGCAGGCTGGCTGCTTTCAACCTTTGACCCCAAGGTCACTGGTGACGTATGCCGCTTTCGCTGGGGCGTGTCTGCTTTCTTTTCGGTACTGCTTTACGTCTCTGCGTGCGAGCTCTATCTCACAATCAGGTGCAGCTGGACACTGATACGAACAAAGCACGATGTCATGCGCTCTTGGGCCTATAGGCTAATTCTGGGTTGTGCAGTCTGTGTCGGAGCCACCATCAGCAATCTGGCCTATTTGGCGGTTATGAAGGCCAGGATGGAGTCCTTTGGTTGTCTGAGATCTTGTCTGCTGGATGTCTTCTTCACCTCACTCGCCGTGCACTACCTTCTACAACCGAAGCCGCTGTATAAGGCAATGGATGACCTGCCAGTCAATTCAACTGTAGACTTTGAGCGTGGGTCCCCAACCGGGGAGGTTCCGGCACCATCAGTCTTCTCCCGAATCGCTCCATCATACAGGACAAGGGCAACTGGCGACAGCAAGAGCTTCGGCTTCCGGGCTTCATCGATCAAAGACAAAGGTTCACGGGTCAGTGTCGCCCTCGTCTCTGGTGCGACACCAGATGGAATTTCAGCATACCTCTCCCAAGTATCGGAGGAATCGCCGGTCATCACTAGTGCGAAACAGAAGCCAAGACACGTCAGCTTACTACCCAGCCACCCTTCCTTCAGCAGCTACGCACGTCCTCGCCCGATCTACTCTTGTTATCCCAACTACAGTCTGGAAAACATCGAGAGCATCCAAGATGACTTTGAGACCGTAGCCGTTTCGCCATATCTGCGAGGTGCTCCCGGGACAGAGATCCCCATCCAAGAGCCACCGCACGACAATGGTCGACACACGCGCGAGAGAGCTGACCTCTATGGCTGTGAATCGGACCAGGAACACGATCACGAAGAACTCGCCTTTGGTCATGTTGAGACCTCCCTCTCCACTGACACCCGCGGCTCAGGTTCAGGAAAACGACGCAACTCTGGCGTCAGGTTCCTGAACGGAACATGAGTCATCTGCCCCATACAATTTTTTTTACTTTTTCACCAGATGGGTCGGAAAGACCAAGCATTGTCAAGCGCCGGCGCACATGGAATCAATTTTGCAGCATCGATAGGGGGGGTAACTGTAGGAACATTTAGGAGTTTAGTGTCAGGGTGTGAGTAGGTAGGGCGAATGTGTCTCAGCTTAGACAAGAGTCGACATGACAGAAGCGAAGGATGGCTGCAACGTTTTCTGTGTGACCCGCACTTCAGATCCGTCACTTGTTTCCATGTTTCCAGCTCGTCTCCAGCCTCGGAAAAGCTCTCCGCACGAGAAGAGTCTCTGGACCGGATCTGCCAGATTTCTCAAGCCACACTGAATTTTGCGGAGAAGATTCGTCCCTCTCTACATTTGCTGGCAGCGACATTGCACTACTTCTTCAAAAGTACCAATCCTGCCAACTTTACCGACTCACTCATTTCGGGCGCGCTACCCTTTCGTCGCGCGAGCCAGGATGTGGAAGATGAACATGTACGACGAGTACTCGACCAATCCGAGGACGGACGCGCCGCCCATCATCGTGCCGTACCACATCACCCTGCTGGGCCGACACCGACAGCTGGCCGTACAGTTCCGGTTCAACACGCTGACGCAGCGGTGCACGTCGACAAAGGGAGACGACAGCCAGACTCTCTCCGGCATCCTCCGGCACCGGTTCGGCCGGGACGCGATCGGGGTGTTGGTGGGGGGTAAGGCAGAGTACTACGAGGACGAACTCGTGCGGTCGGGCGTGGTGCCCGTCGAGGGCGCACACCTCCACGTCCTCTACGACGACTCTGCACCGCCCTACGCACCACCACACTCTGACTCCCGCACCGGAGGAGGAGGAGAAGGAGGAGAAAGTGTCGACGGTGCCGACGCCGACGCCGACGCGACACGACACTTTACGCTTCCCGACCTCGACCTCGGTTCCGCACGGCGCGTCTGCGGCCTGACCTACTACGACACCTACCCCCTCTTCACCGCCCGCCTCGCCGTCCGGACGGCCGATGGGTCCACGCACACCCTCCGACTCGACAACAGGGGTTCCTCCCTCCCCACCGACCCCGTCGCCCACTTCCTCGCCACCCGGGCCGGCGACCGCGCCGTCGCCATCCGACTCGGCACGCGGGAGTATCGAGACGATAACCTGCTCTTTGACAGGCTCCTCCGCCTGTCCCCTCCTCCCGACGGTGCCGCCGCCGACGCCGACGCCGACGCCGGTGACCGTGTCGATGCCGTGGTCCACGTCACCTACCGCGCCCCGAGTCCCCTCAATCTCCTCCAAAAGTCACTCGACAAGAGGCGGGACGTCAAGTACTCGGCCCTGCCCGAGGCCACCTGACCGATTCTCTCCCATCGAGCCCGTCAAACATATCGGCACAAGGGCTCGGAATAGCTGAACGGGCCCACAGGTCGGGACGCAACCCGGCTTTCCCAATCGAGCCGCAGCCCTCACAAACACGGATGCGATAAAAATGCAGTGGTCAATCAGGAATTGATTGAAGAACAAAATCTCCGAATCAAGCACGTCACGTGACGGACCTGACCTTTGATGTCCTCCCGATCTAATCTAACCTCAGACACAAAAATGTACAGTGTTTCTCCACAATTATTACATACTGATTGTGCTCATCAGACAAATATCTAGCCGACTCGAATATGTACATCGAAAATCGCAAAGAGCCGCCAAGCCGCTAGACGGAGTGGCGCCCGTCAGGACGGTGGATGACTGCGGCGTGATAGTGTCACCGGATGGCAGTCGTGATGTTGAAGGCTGAGATGTGAGATGTGTCAGTGATAACCGTCATGGGTGTTCTGCAGGTGTTCGACCTCATGCATCGGACCGGGACCAACTGTTCTCGGCGAGTTGAGATAGTCGGAGAAACTCACTCCTTGTCCTCGGGTAGCCGAGAATGTGCCTTCTGGACGCAGCGGCGTGGGTAGATACGGACTGGACCGTAGAGCCTGTTGATTTTGGTGGGACAATTGTGTCTGCTTAGCAGGTGTTTCATGGGGTCCTGCGGGAGTGTAAGTGAATGTCTGCGTGGGTTGTGTCATCTGGTGTTGTGACTGTGACATCTGCGGCGGATCGAGGTCTGGCTGCTCAAAGATGCCATGAATGTTTGGCTGATGCCAACCTGGCTCGAGATTTTGTGGCCAGGGTGTTGCTGTATAGCCCTGCGGTGTCCTTATGGGGGCAGGCGTACTCTGTCTCCGAGACTGTACTTGTTGTGCTACAAACATCTGCTGCTGCTGAGCTCGTTGAAACGATTGACTCGAGAGCGCGTGGTTGGCCGTAGACATGACAGCTGCGTTGCTCTGTCTCGCATAAGATTGATCCGAGGAAGGATAATAAAAGTTGTGTTGCGGTTGTTGTTCATCTTGGTGATGTTGTTGTTGTTGTTGTTGTTGTTGTTGTGGTGGCAGCATTGCGAAATTTTGTTGCAGATCGCTAGTCTGTGTGAAGGGGTCATGTTCGTCAAAATGCACCGTAGAGTGCGACAGAGATCTCTGGAGCGTCATGTGAGCATCGAGACCAGCCGATTGGGGAGTCATATCGTCGTTCGGTCGAATGCCGGCGGTCGAGGGCGAGTTCAAGTCATCCATGCCCAAGCTATTGATCGAGGCAGTCGCTGCGACAAAGATTTTGGTTTCTGCAGGAATCTCGTGACAACGAAAACGTTCCTCCTCTCTCCCGACACGATAGATCTCACGTAAAAGGTTGATCTTGTCGGGCGGTATGAAAGCCGCTACCTCAGCAGTCGCCAGCTCAAGACGATTGGTCGGGACCTTGCCACACCTCAACATGGTCATCAACAAAGTGATGCGCTCGATCTTCTTCAGATGGTCTGGCTCCTTGTGACGCACATCCTCCGGCCACCAAGCAGGCTTCGAGTCCTCACCTTTATTGTATGGATAACGGGTTTGCTTCTTCGGTTCAATGACCTTTATCCATGCCTTCGCTACAATCTTGCAGACGAGCTGTTGCAGTTGTCTGAAGCGAGTCTCCAGGAACCCGGTGACCTCCTCGTGATCGCCTATAGTCAATGGCCTGTATTCTGGATTGGATGAGTCTGGGGGTCCCTGCGGCAGATGGAACTTGTGGTGGTCTTCATTGATCGCCTTGATGTCAAGCATCATCGGCCTCGACTTGTTCCCCGGCAGTGCTCTGAATGATAGAGAGCCCGAATTGGGATGATTTTGATCGTGTAGTGCACTTGGCATGGAAAAAGTACGCCTTAGCTCGGGAGCCAGCGCTCTCTGCTTGACGAGGGTTGTGTAATCCACAATCTGGAGTGGTGCACCCGAGGTTAGATCTGAGCTTCTCTTGTCCATAGACATGTCCGACGCCGCACGGTCCCAGGTGATGATGGTGGGACCCATCAACTGATCTTCTTGTTCAAGACCATCCTCGTCCTCGGCCTCGAGATGAGCATCATCATCTTCCATTTCCCGCTCGGCAAAATGAGACAGTCCACTCTCCTGTGTGGCCTGTGCCTCGCCAGCGTTGCTGACCATCTGACGCGCCTGCACAATCACGTCCTGATTGAACCAGGCCCCGAGCTTTGGCTGAAAGAGTTCGCTTGCGTACTGCTCAGTCTCGCCCCGGGAATTGACCCAGAGAATGGCAAAGTGAGAGCCATTTATGTAACTTGCCTTACCTAGAGCTCGCAAAATCTGATCGCGCTTGTTTTTAAAGTGCCGCTGTTTCCGTTGCTACCTCAGTCAGTTTGCTGACCAAGCATTCGTTCATCTGCACGAGATTGAATCTTGGAGATCCAATCTGTCAGCGCTCAAACTTTACATACAGGGCTGGAATAGGGTTCTACCCTGACCTAGAGCACGTCAATACTGAAAAGCTTTCAACACACATCACGGGTGTTCGTGCGCAAACAAACCGTGCAGTTCGTGTATGACTTACAGGTATACGGGGCATAACCTATTCGCAAGTGTCGGCCGCTCTGAGAAGCTAGCGTCTGTAGCTCTGATTCCTGTACTGTCTAAACCCCTCAGTGTGTGGTGTCGTCCCTTCGAGACAAGCGCGAGATTGGCTGTTGCGATGTGCCGCAAGTTCCAGGGAGAGCACGAATGCACGCTGAATCGCTCGTCTAGTGGATGCTAATGTCTTGTAGTATATCGAACGATGCGACAGGAGGCTATGCCGTATGTTCTTCGACGATTGTAGATGGAAGAGAGAAAGACAAAGCTGGTCCAGTGTGCACAGCGTATTCCTTAGAGGGAAAGTTCTGAATTGATGAGCCCGGATCGCATCAATTAGCAAAAACAGATGTTTGTCGGTCCATCGGATGTGGTCTCGTCGATGGCTATCCCTGGTCTTGGAAAAGACACGTCGCTAGCTTGTATCAGCGAGGAGCAGGAGACTCTATAGAGGGAGGGTGCGACTGTCTGGGAAAGAGAGCTAGAGCTGAGCTAGAGGTGAGCTGAGCTGAGCTGAGCAGTAGAGAGAGAGGCAGAGAGAACAAGCAGGCGGGCCCGGCAGACAAGGCTGACAGGACAAGAGGCTGACGGGTCCGGGCGCAGGTGAAGAAAGGAAGGAAGGAAAGAAGGATGGAGGGAGGGGCGGCTCCTGGTTGGAGGATCCCCCCTCCTCCCCCCCAAGCCGCACGCACGATCAACCTTTTTCCCAAGTGGCATTCCTTCGGCGTCCCACTGGGCTTGGCGCTGCAGCCACAAGTCATGAAGCGCCCGCCCGAGATCGTGGCTTCAGATCCAGTTCCCACCAGCCGGTCTTTTCCCTCTCTCTCTCTCTCCCTTCCGATCTCCCCGTCCATTCTTCCACCTCACCTCCCGGTCTCCCTCCCTCCCTCCCTCCTACAACAAACAGCTCGTCCACCGTCATTGTCATTCTCAGTCTCCCTCTGCCCTCGCCCTTGTCACTCGCTCTGCAGTGCTCATAGAGTTACTCCTGTGCCGCCAAGTCCCGTGAAATCCTCTTTACATCATCCAGGTACGGCTTATCTACCCAGGTCAAATCCCGTCGTTGTGGGTCTGGCCCTTCCCCACCTCGGTAGGAGCTTGTTTTGATCTCTGGTAAGTTATCCCGGACTGTGCCGTTTTTTCCTTTGGGCCACCACGCGCGTTCCCTTCCTCCCAGCCAGACACCCAAGTGATGTCTTCATAGGTAGCTCTCTCCTGCCCGATGCTGTTCTTCACCGCCCAGTCTGCTATTTCCCTTGGCCTTTTTTATTGATTACCTAGTCTTGGGTCACCCCCTTAGGCGAACCTTCCTCTTGCAGTGCCGATATCCCACACCCTTTTCGGCTCTGTACCCGGTGCCCAAGGAACACGTTTTTCCCTCGTTTGGGTGTTTGTCCAGATCTTGGGTTGCCCTAACCACCGGATAGACACGCCTTATGCTGTACCAAAGCCCAGGGATCATCCTTGCCTTTCCCGAGGGGCAGCATCCAGACCCCAATTGTCACTGCCGCCCGCTGAGAGAGTCTGTGCACATTTACGCCGCAGCAAGTCAGCTCCGATCTGGCATGCGATTGCCAAACCCTCCTTCGCCGATGAGAAATCTTTCCCGTTTATGGAACTCATTCATTGCAATTCCGATAGAGACCTTCACGGCTTTGACGGTATGGAAAGATCGGGCCAAGCGAGACTCTCAATCAGGTGCAGGTGTACGTACTCTGATGCAGGTCGAGTACAGCCGTGCCCGGATGGCAGTATGGCTTACCGGAGTTGTCTGTTGGAAATGCCTTTGATTGGGTCCCGGCAGCCGGCGACTAATCTTGACGAAAAAGCCACTTCGAGCCCAACCTCGTCTTTGGTAACGGTGCCACTTTCGACTTAAGGCAGGACATGCCTGTCTGCATCACACTTGCCCCATAGCTGGCTTCTGCTGCAGAATCAAGATGTTGAATGTCGTTTAGATGACTTTGGTCTGGGCATAGGAAATGGTTCAGCGGTCCGGCGCTTTCTGTCCGGATCGCCCCAACGCCGTCATCAAGTGACCTCGTGGTTGGGCGCGTTCCAGAACTTTTCGTGTCTGAAACTCATATAAGGAGCCCTGCAGAAGCGAGTCATGATCGATTCCGCCACGAGGAATTGTGAACACAACGCAGATAGTTTTGGATGAGGCGCTCAAACGTCCATATTTCCTTCCCAAGATCGGTTTCGAAGAGGCTCCGACAATAATCGAACGGCACACCATGGCTAATCCCGTTTCAGTTCGTAGATGACACGAAATCGACAGGTAATGTTCAGCCACGACCAGGGCAGATCATGGTTTACCAGAGAGTTCGTACATCCACTCCGACACGTTGTCTTGGCGGCCCTGCGAAGTAGGCCGAGCGGCAAAATGTCCAATTAGACAAGCCTCTTTTGAGCTGACCAAATGATATGCTCATGAGTATATCATGCAAAGGTGAAATGCTAAGCGAAGATGGGTATACCGCCAGCGGGCAATACAGATTTTATCTTATCTAGTCACTCTTAGTCAGTCATAGGAAAGCCTGCACTTGAGAAAGATCGTGTCAAGTATCACTGGAATCTCGGACGGTTCACCGTGAGCACAATTCCGAGTGGAGATTCATGCTCGACTTATGGTAGACTTTACGGTCGACTTGCGGATGACAGCAGCCGTGTGTGGTGATGGTGATGTGATCAAATGTCAGGACGACTATTGCCATTGTGACAGCATTGTCGCGGTGTCCAGAACACCGTGGCTTCAAGCAAAGTGCGGAGTACGTCTGGCTAGTGAGTGACACGAAAAGACGTGCACGAACAGGTTGGTGGTCATTTGCATCGTTTCCCCTCGGGGCGAGATTCCTTAATCAGGTCGGATATGATCGTCGGTACCCACTTTATGATCCTGTCGACTGTGTGTATCAAATTCTAGACCTGGTCTGGTGGAAGTATTTTGCACAGCACAAACCCCTAGCCGAGTGCCGGCATGTCTGATTGACGACATCGCCCAGATGGCCGAGCTCAATGACGAATTGTTCAGTAGCTGTCGGCCCGATTGAGACCAACAATATCTCTGTTGTGCTCGGGGCCTAGATTAGCCTGGCCTAGCTTGGTCATCGTTTCTATGGCTGCTGGCTCGACACCTGTCATTCCATCGGGCAGTGGTGTACTGCGTCGAGAGTGCGATAATTGCTGGGCGAGCAGCTGTAGCTGGGCAATAGCCCGGGGAGAGCTGGCAAATGCAATCGGAATGGCAGGAGTCCGAGCGGCGTCAGCCACGCGACCGATCCCCCTCCGAATTTCCCCTCCGTGGCGATTGAGGTCGGCTGGTGAGAGCTTCTTTTTTATCGTGAGCGTATGCCATGCATACCGCTGGTGCACCACCTGGCCAGGGTCTGGCCGTCCTTGCAACGCGCCCCACAACTACCGTTTGAACACGGCCGAGGACTTTTGGCAGGTTCCTCGATTAGTACTTTGTCTCCAGGAGTCACTAGCATGGCTATCTAGCAGTATCATGACATGGGCCTCTATCTCGAGCTTTCGTGTGGTGCTTGGAGTGATTGATTTGTGGCACAGTGGTTGATCCCCACCCTGAGAACACCATCCCTAAAGAGGGGACACCCGCCCTCAGAGATGCATCCCGTTTTGCCATCTTGTACTACCAATATGATGTTTTTCATCTGTCGCGTCCGCTGATCTGACGGGACATCTCTGAACAGGTCTGTGCGTCTCGTGCACCATCTTGCTCCTATATGGAGAAAATTGCGTCACTTTATTGTCTTTTCCCCTTTTGTGCCCCTGCTCGGCTTTGTCAGGTGGGACAGACTCACATTTTCGCAACACCGGAAAACCAAAATGTGGTGCATGCAATGACATTGCGATGCGACTATCGGTCCCTCCCTCCGACCCATCTCGCCTTAGCCCAATGTCAACTAGCGAACGCCATCCTGTAGCGCCATTGCTCGCCTGAGGAGTCGTGTTTTCCTCCATCTATCGATAGACATCGCGAAACCTCCATCTTGTGGAGGCTTCATGTCACGAATTGATTGTCATCCTTGCGAGCTACATGCGACATGACACCTTGGTCGGATTGATCGTTTGACATGTCACCTGAACCATGTTCGTCCTCAAAACAAGCTCAATCAAGACCCACATTTAGGAGCTGGGAGCCAGGTAATGGTAGAGGGTTTCACATGACTGGCCCACTTGGTGTGTCATGCACAAGTGCTGTAATCTAGCAAGATTTATCTCTCAATTATGTAGTCAACAGATTCTGCAGGAAAGCTGTATTGCAAATCCACAGTAGTCGACACACTCAGTATTTGACTTATGTGATGCCTCCGAGGGGCACTGTAAGCCGGAACGTCGTACTTGCCTCAAAGGGCATATAGGTGGGTCTCAACCGAACCCTACTGTAAATGCGTCATTTCGATTTCGAGTCATAGCTGAACTAGGCACTCGAGGTATGAAAGCCGAGTGATGTTCCAGCCGAGACGACAGCGAGCACCTTTGTAGGGAAGTACCCAGAAGTTCTCGGCAGCTACATCACGATTTCCGAAAAACACATAGTCCGCGCCACAATGAAGGATGGCTGTCTGAAAAAGTTTTGAGATTAGCATGATACACATATACGAGGAAGACCAAGAGGACGGCTGTCCATGATACCGACGGACATTCGTCAGGATATCCTGGATGGCACAAGAGCTCACAAGCTGAAGAAAAAGTTGGTTAGCCACGACACACAACTATCCGGTGAACGGAACCAGCTGGCGACTGCACAAAAAAAAGTCACGAGATGGCAGATTGCTTCAGATCGATATTTCGATATTTTGATGGGGTTTTCTTGTATGCAATTTCTTGTGATAGATACTGTTGACTTTTATGGTCGACGACCTTGGCGTTAATTCCTCCCGCTGAAGATCTCCAAAAGATGAATACAAATTTGATTGAAGTCGTCTGAGTTGACTGGTCCAATGTATCAATGTTTCTTGCTTGGAGATGTGTTTTGATCGTGGAAGTCTCACTCTCTTGTGAGAGGCTTTGCAGAGGGCAAAACCATTTCACCGAACGTGGTAATTTGTATCGCTCATGATTGTCGTGACATTAGCAGACTATTTGGATCTGGCTCTAGTCTTTCTTCTTTTTCGCTTGAGTCTTCTGACTCTCTTCTTTCTCCACTTGGCTCTGGATACTGTGAGAAATTGACGCTGAATGTCATCTTGATCACATGCTGATACGCGAACGATTGGAGGTTACAGATGATTTAAATGTTGCTTGAAAGCTCAACAATGAAGTTAAATCAAGTGTCACCCTAAGATCGCCCGTGTATGTCATGTACCAAGACTCGTGTTGCTTCTTACCTCATACTGGTACGAGTGCTGCTGTCGAGTTTTCTTGGGAAACTACACTATGTGCTTGAGAGTTCTGATAAAGAGGTGTGCATGCGGTTACACTACTAGGGTTTAGTGCTACTTGGGGTCGTGGACTTGTGTTTTGTTACTGAGAGGCTTCCCACGCTTCAACGAAAGAGTGGAGCCGAACCTCATATCCTTGCTTGGGACGAGCGATGCAATACATTAACGTTTCCGAGGTTGTGCCTATACTGTCTGTCCCAGGCCCCCATCCGTGGAAGGCATTCCTCAAAGTCAGCCGTCACAATTGAACTATGGCGATAGAATTACAAGCTACCACACACTGCAAGTTCTCCGATGTCATGATTTTATAGAGAAGTAGAGACAGGCTCAACATATTTTACAGTGTGGATATACTATACTTGTGGTTGCACTCGCCATTACAGGACGATAGATCTGCAACTTGCGTTGATCATCTAAGAGCTTGTTGACCTTCGCACTGACTGTAGCTCCTCTTCAGTGAGACCACCATCATCTTGGATCGCTTCAAGGACACTCTGAATACATTCAGCCACTTTACGCCGGCCTGTGCCTTCCCATGCTGCTCTCAATCCAACCACATTCCCTCTTTTGTCTTTTTGAGGTTGCTTGAGCTGACGTAGCACAGGTAGAACATCAGCCATAATCCGAGTTCTCATGAAAGATCCAGCGAATGTGATGGTCCGTGCTATTAGTCGCAGGACCGCAGCGACTACAAAGGGGTTGTCGTCCTCTATACGTCGTGTCAGTTGTGGCCAGTATGTATGAATTAGTGGCAAGAATTTATCTTCATTTTGAGATATCACTGGCACACCCTTGTGAAGAAGTTCAAGTACCCTGATTCTTATGGTCGGATCATCATGAGAGAGAAAGAGCTGCGCTTTTTCCATGATGTGAAGCACCATCGTATAGCTTCGAGGATCCTTCGCAACAGGCGATTCGTCGACTGCTTGACTCGGCTCGATATCTTGTGCCTCGTCGAAACGATCTTCGAACGATTTCTCGACATTTGGAATTGAGATAGTGTCCAGAGCTAGCTCGAACTTGCTGACTGGTTGAATGCCTGCCGTGGCTTGCACGACAGCCTCGAGACTCTCAAAGATGCCTGACACGAGAACTTGATGCGCATGGTAATCGTCCAATACTTCGAAAAATGTCGCCACCACATCATCTATAAGCTCAACGATTTCTGGCACTACCCTGACCAGGAGCCCGAGGACTTTTGTTGTCCGAGGATTGAGATCTAGCGTGACAAATGCAAGCTGTAACTGGTTGATAACATAGTCCGCGTTATCTATGAGCATCTCTTGCACAGATATATAATGACAAGATTGACTGATGCTCTCGAGAACGAAGTAGTTGGTCTCAGGTAGTGCGAGAATTGCATAAAGTACGTGCATTAGCTGAGGCTTGAATGATGGTCCCAAAAATTGCGCTTCTGCAAGGATACTTGAGAGACAGAGATTTGTGCAGCTCGATATGTTTTCCATAGCATAAGCATACGAATTGAACCCTGACTTCTGTGCAATCCAAAATGTCTCAGGTGATGAAACTGTGATAGGCTCGGGGAACTCGCATGCAGCAAGCAGATTTGTAAGATGTTTTTGTGTCTCGGCAGCAATGTGCAGTATGACCGGTTCAGATGGAGCGATCATCTCGTCTTTCAGGGCTTGATGAAGTATCTGATTCTGTGGAGCGAATTGTATAAAGTTGTAGAATTGCAGCAAGATTCTTTGCGAGAGTATTTGACGACTTGTGCTTGGCAGACATGGCATGGCTCGGCTCATTGTCTGGAGCATTTGCACTTTCCGAGCTTCGTCTGCTCCATTCAAGATACGTATCATAGCATCCACATAACTTTCGAGAATGTCTGCTACACCTGACTTGTGGACTTGAAGCACGGATGCAGGACTTAGACGGAGCAGAAATTCGAGGTATATAGTCTTGATCAAGCCCGTGCGAGCTAATACATGCTCGCACAATCTTATTGTTTCTGTCCTGACAGTATTATGATCGTTTTCGGCCAACCTTGACAGCACCGGGGTCATGGCTAAGAGCAGTTGGCCTTCTGTGGCTTTGTACCAGTCACTCGAACGATAACCAGAGATCGTGCCATCGAAAGCCTTGACGATGCAAATTTCTAGGATCCGCACGGATTCGATGATTATGGACGATTTCTGGTTCTGCTTGAGCAATACTTTCGTCAAACTTGAAACAGTCCCCGGCAGGAATCCAGCCGCTGCATCAGCTTCAATTTGGGTGTAAAGTCTATGTACGACTCTGAGGGCGGCGACTGACGTCCCAATGCTTGCACTCTCCTTCAGCGACAAGCTTATCAGTTGTGCAAGTGTTGGTCGGCACGGCAGTGCATTGACTTCACCCTTGGCAACAACGAAGAGTGCCTGTAGAGCTGCATAAATAGCAGTCTTCAACTCCTCAACTTTTGCTTGAGCCAACAATGTGGTGAACAGTATGATAAGCTGACCTGCCATCTCAGTACCCTGCACAAACCAGTTGGTCTCCAACAGCCATGCAATGATCTCAAATACCAAACACCGTATCTCTGCATGAATGTTCGGAGCCAAGAGAGGCTTGAGTGGGAAGAATATGTAGTTTCCAACATTTTGGCTTATATGGGATTTATCAGTGCGCTGGAGCTGACGGTGCAATTCCTTCAGTGCCGGCCCTGATTCATTCGGCGCTCTCAAACTGACCGCGGAAAGAGAGACACAGGATGGCTTCAAGTGCCGGAATGCAAGTAAAGCATTGTCATGCATTGACTATAGACAAAGTCATGTGCGCATATACACGCTCGACTTGAGGAAGAATAGAGCATCCATGCAGGTGAGCAAGTGTGCGGACTAATCGATCTCCTTGGTGCGGGTCAAGACTCTGGGCTGATCATGATTGCGATCACCACGGGGAAGGAAGCAAGGAAAGGCGGGAAGGTGAAGCAAGATCCCGAGCATCCGATCGAGTCTGTGATCAGACTCGCGGGAGCCGCAGATCAGAGGCGCGCGCATCATGGATTCATGGATGTACGGTACCGGTACGGTACGGTATGCATAGCATGGAGCCGGTCCTCGCATCCCCGACGCGACATTGACTCGTATAGAGAACACTCACTTGAACTTCATTCTCCTCTGTGGCATACCGCAACTTTTGCCGAATCAACAAGCGCGGACAATGCGGTGAAGCGCTTCGAATAGTCTCTCAATCCAGGCATAATTCTCGTGCATCGCAGATGTGATGGCGCTTTCGGTGCGCAGACCAAGTGACTGGTCCGTAGTATTATGTACCGCTGCAGGTCAAGTCATCAAGTTCGACAAGACGAACCTCAGACTCATGGCGGCGCACACGGGACAAGATACGAACAGAAGAAGCAGAAGTAGCGATGTAGAGCAGAGTAGTTGTCCTCTATGCCATCAGACACTTCCTGCGGACTTCTCAAGGAGCGGTGTACGCACGGGACAGAGTGCTACCTCTGTTGATGATACCAGCACACCACACAATGCTTTCGTACATCCAGAATATTTTGGCCTCTTGGCTAGCTGCTTGGAGGAAGAGCACGCGCTTGACATGGAAGATGATGATCACCTGAGATCAGATTCCTTCAACCAAGGCTACTGCGCTCGTTTCTTTGTCGAGGAAGGTGTTCTTGGTCGTGGTGGAAAAGCAGAGGTCATCAAAGTGCGACACGTTCTTGAAGGCGTTTCTCTAGGTGTCTTTGCCTTGAAACGTGTTGCAGTTGGTGACAGTCAATCTTGGCTTATCAAGACTTTACAGGAAGTACAATCTTTGCGCTTCAAGCACCCAAATCTCATTTCTTACAACCACGTCTGGCTCGAACGTCGTCAAAGATCTTTCTCGCCCACCATACCCGTCCTCCACATTCTTCAGGAGTATTGTGACGGAGGAGACCTGGAGTCTTTCGTATATAGGCAATGTGGAAAGATCGAGCCTAGCTTCGAACAGTTGAAAGAACGTACACGAAGGCGATCTCGTGGCCAATCTACACCGCCAGTAACCCCGGGTTTGAGTGCCGACATGATTTACTCTTTTTTCCGCGATATCCTTGCAGGTCTGGCATTTCTACACGATCAAGGTATGATTCATAGAGACATGAAGTCTTCAAACTGCCTACTAGACATGAATGGTCCCACCACGACAGGTGTGCCGCGTGTAATGGTGTCAGACTTTGGCGAGGCACAATTTGCAGCGTCACGGGAGCAGCGGAGTGGTAGCACTGGCACTCTTGCCTACACGGCTCCAGAGATCATACGTGGAGAGCAGTGGACTACTGCCGCAGACATCTTCAGTCTAGGAATGATCCTATACTTCTTGACTCACGAAGGAAGTCTCCCTTACAAATCGAGCGTAGATGATTTCGATGGTCTACGACATGAAATTTTGTCCTTCAAAGGCTACTCGTTGTTCAGCACGCACAGCAGAATGAGCGAGGAGGATCAGCGTGAATTAGGCACAGTCCTGTCAAGTTTGCTCGCTCCAAATCCTGTTGATAGACCCTCGTGTACAGAACTACTTGCGTTGATGCAATTACACGAGCATAATACATCGCAGCCGAGCCTTACTCGTCCGGTGGCGAGACGATTTACCCATACACAAAACGCAGATGCCATGCCAAAATGGCCGATCACAAGGGTGTCAGCAAGTCTCCCAATCGAGGACAGAAGATCTAAGCTGCTGCTAGAAAGCGATACTGCTATGATGGCAGAATCTGTACACTGCCTCTCGTTTGCAAATATCCGATCACAGGTTATGTGCCTCGCTACAACCATCGCAAAAAAACAAGACGAGCTGCTGTCATTGGCTTTGCTACTCATCCGTTTCAATCTGCTCGAAACGCTTCTGTCCACTGATTCGAGCCGAAGTCAGGTCCTGATGGCGATACTTTTTGTCAACCTTGGCGAGGTTTTAATTCGTCTATCTCATTTCACGCGGCTACTCAACACTCTGTTAATGGCTCTATTCGTGTGGGCTGTACAATTGTAATTGTAGTATTCAGCATCGTTTCGTAGCAACAGCATGGGCGCCTTTTATTCATCTTCCTCGTTAGGATCTTGCTCAAAGTCCCGCTTGGGGCGATGTAACTCTACTCTCGTGATCGTGCGGTTGGACAAATTCAGGAGCTCGGGACATCCGTCACTTTCACGGGCTCCACACAATCTTCGGATTTGACATCCATGGTACATCATTTAGTCTGCTAGAGGCCAATTGCACAAACTAAAAAGCCAATCAGTGAGCAGGGTCTCTGTATTGCATCGACAGTATACGGTATCGCGCATTGCGGTTGCCCGAAACCTAGCCAATCTCGATTATGCCCAAGATCAATTTGCATAATGATACAGACAGACTCGATTTTCTGCGAAGCTCTTTGATTGATCATGCTCTATCTCATGGTCTTGTTGTCCGTCCCCAACCAGCTCTTTGTGAAAATCCTAGGTCGTGCTTGGTCACCCATGCTCCGGTAGCCTTATGTCCGACAGAATTTCCACGATCTGCGTTCCTTCACGCCAAAGCAATACAGAAAGACTACAACGAAATGTATGCCAAGATTTCAATGGACGAGTCATTTCTTACGAAAATCATGGAGGAGTTACGGCACGTAGATGATTATATGAAGTCTTTATGGGAACTTCACCTTGAAGTGCGGGATCGTGCGCCGACGACGACACTCGGCTTGTTTCGATCGGACTATTTGCTGCATAGTGTAGGAGATGAACCTATCTCGATCAAGCAGGTTGAATTCAACACCATTTCAGCCTCATTCGGCTCTCTAGCTACTAGGACTGCAGAAGCTCATAAGGCAATGTGTAAGCTCGGTGCGTACAATGCATATGGCATTAAACCGCAAGATTTGCCTCCGAATCCCGCTTTGCCAGAACTTGCCAAAGGCTTGGCCAAGGCGCATGAATTCTACTTCCGAGACAACCCATCGGCTGCTGGCTTGGTCTTCATCGTACAAGCTGGCGAACGCAATGCCTTTGATCAACGTTGGTTGGAATACGAACTTTTGGAACGTTATGCCATACCTAGCTGGAGAATCCCATTCACGGAAGCACAAACATATTTGTCCCTCGAAACCAAGACTAACAAGTTGCTACTACAGACAAGCGCAGAAGAAACGAAAGTGGAGATTTCTGTGGTCTATTATCGAGCAGGATATGGTCCAGAGGATTACTTGTCGAAGACCGAATGGGACAGCAGGAAGATGCTCGAGCTTTCATTGGCAATCAAATGCCCATCCATTATAACCCAATTAGCGGGCTCAAAAAAGGTACAGCAAGTGCTTTCAGAGCCGGCCGTCGTTGAGAACTATCTTGTACCCGAAAGAGCGACAGCAGTACGAAGCACCTTTGTAGGCATGCACACACTAGACAAATCGGAAGAGGGACAAGAAGCCATAAGAATAGCTCTCGGAAGACCTCAAAAGTATGTCTTGAAACCCCAACGAGAGGGAGGAGGGCACAATATTTATAGATCAGCCATACCAGATTTTCTACGAAGCATTCCCGAGGACCACTGGCCTGGCTACATCCTCATGGAACTAATCGAACCACCTGAGGCACACAATGCAATCTTGAGAACGGGTCAGATTTTCCCTGCTTCTGTTGTTTCGGAGCTAGGCATATACGGTGCTATCCTGTGGGACTCGAAGTCCGGCGATGTTTGGCATAACGAGGAGGCTGGCCATCTTTTGCGGACCAAGAGCAAGGACACGGATGAGGGCGGTGTGGCAGCCGGATTTGCATGCATCGATTCACCTTGGTTGCAATGAGTGTTCCACTTTTTGAAACATTCGAAACATATTTGCACACACATTCGACGTCCTAGAATTTGCACAAGATGAAACTATAATATCATACCCGTCTGGACATATATCAAGCCACTCACTAGACATTCTGTGCCTGTATAGACTTTTTGACTACTAACCCATTATATGCAGTTCAATATAACATTCAGAACCTTCTATCTTTCTATACTGACGCCTGTGCTATGCCAGAGAGCTCAACGATCAGCCAGAGCAACAATCACAAATGCAAAGATTGGCGCGAGAGCACCGGACGGAAGTGAGATTCTCGATAGGCAATATACCACCAATGGCCTAACACTACGCTACAAGATCTCTGCACCTACTTCGGCAATCTTATCTGGCGCGACTTCAAACGACACTGCGAAAATGGGGCTCAACGTCCTTTTGCACGGAGATGGTGGTGCGTCTTTCGAGGACTTTCCAAACAAAATTGTACAGGGCAATCTGATGGGGGTAGTGGTTCTGGCGCCCAACGATGCCTTGTTGTGGGGCGGACAGTCCACTCGTGACGTGCAGAGACCTGATGGGGTTGCGCATTCCGCCGCCGTTGACAAGTTGATTCGTGAGGAACTTTCGAGGGTAGTGGCATATGATCCCGCCGACGTCTGGTTCAGTGGTGTCAGTGGGGGTGCCATGATGCTGTCCGGCTTTTTCCTGCCGCAGTACTTGTCCACGTACAAGACTGGTGCCATGTTGATGTGTGGAGGCATGGCCCCACCGGAGAACCGTGCGGGATTCAGCAACACACTCGATGCGGAAACAATGAGTCGGGCGCGGATTCACTGGGAGTCATCACAACAGGAGTTGGCCCAACTGAAGACCACTATCCCGGCAGGCATCCGGTTCTACGAAGATCAGGCACGCCAGACCGGCCTCAGTGATGCCCAGATCGGAGCACTACAGACTGCGGATGCCACACCGACTGCCGGCCACTGCGCATTCGACAACAAGGGATTCAACAGTGGGATCTCGCTGGTCAGTGCGTCGTGGAGTCGGGTGTTGCAGGGCGGAGATGGGATGATTGCGGGGATCGGACAGGTGGACAAGAGCGTGGTGGGTCGGGAGAATCTCTTCAGGTAGAGCGTCACAAGTCATCATTCATGCATTAGTAGTGCTATGCCGTGTATGCGTCCCTTCCCTCCATATCACCTGGCCATCGTCTCGAGGCCCGCTTGATCTACATTGTCCCTTTCCGGCCCGTTCAGTGCGGCATCCGTCTGCCTGTTTCTCGTCCTTTCAATCTCGTCGAGCACGGCCTTGGCACCGCCGTCTACCATCTTTTGCGCGACCTGTTCGCCCAACTGCGTCGCTTCTGCATCGCTCTTGACTGGTGCTGAGATGGTGGCATCGACGGCCGTCTGTCCGTCGACGGAGACGACGATGCCGGTCAGTGTCAAGAGTCCGTCCTCGTACTTTGTCTCACACCCGATCGGCACGGAACAGCCGCCCTGGAGGTACCTCATCATGCCCCGCTCGGCCCAGGTACACATCCTCGACTCGAAATGGTCGAGGGGCCGCAAAAGGGTCTCCGTCTCGTCGTCTCCCTCGAGGACCTCGATGGCCAGTGCGCCCTGGCCGGGGGACTGGTACATGACTGGTCCCTCGAGGTACTGCGTGACTCGGTCGAGGAGGTCGAGCCGCGACAGTCCAGCGGCGGCGAGGATGAGGCAAGCGTACCCCAACGAAGGATCGTCGAGCTTGGACAGCCGGGTGCCGACGTTGCCTCGCATGTCGGCAAACTGTAGCTCTGGAAAGGCACGTTTGATTTGTGCAGACCGGCGGATGGAAGAGGTGCCGACCACCGAGCCGGGCGGCAACTCGGCCAGCGTCTTGGCGTGACAGTGGGTCGCCATGACGACGGCATCACGAGGGTCCTCGCGCTCGCCTACGATGGCAATCTTGAATCCGTCCGGCAGCGTGGTGGGCAGGTCCTTCAGACAGTTGACCACCATGCGACACTTTTTCTCCGCGAGCAAGACCTCCAACTCTTCCGTCCACAGACCTTTTGCAGCGTTCGATGAGAATTGATGTAGTGGTGTGGTCTGATTGATGTCGCCCTGTGCAGAGATGCCAATGATTGGAAACGATAGGTTGGGATGGAGAGTCTGCAGGAGTCCCTGAAATTGTTCTGCCTGAATCATTGCCAATTTGGACTTTCTCGTCCCGATTGGGAACGAACTCGATGTGGGAGCCATCTATGGTGACTCTCGTGCTGGATCACTGGTGTGCTTCTATGGTACAGTCCCGCGGTCTACAGGTTACTTCTTTAACTTATTTGAAAGTCGTTCATGTTTTCCCCAGCTTTCCAGATCTGGCCATATCAACGGAAGAACGATGGGATACGAGCTGCGTCATTCATTTCATCTGAACGTCGAACATCAAGTCCCTCGCTGCACATCTACTTCCAGATTCAGAACGAGCTTTCAGTTCAGATTCCCAATCAGCCATAATGGAATTCGATGGAGAGCTCACAGGTGTCGTCGGTCCCCGAACTGAAGTACCGTTCAGTCAGCTCTGGCCCGCGATGGTGGACAAGATCAGACACCCGGAACGGTACCTGAAGGGCGTGGAAAAGGTCGAGTGCAAGGACAACGAGGACGGCTCGATCTATCGCGAGATGACGCTGTCCAGCGGGGTCACCATGAAGGAGGACATCTACGCCTTTGAGGACAAGGCACGTATCGAATTTCGCGTGGTCGACAAGCCGTTCAATGTCATCAATGCCTACCATTCCGACAAGGGCGCAATTGAGTATGTCGTCGAGAGCAAGCAGGGTAAAGTGCTCGGGTGGATGAAGGGTGGTAGAGAAGGCACGTTGGAGGCGATCAAGGGGCAGTATGAAACGGCCAAGGAAATGTAGTGAATCCTACGGGATATCAAAGTGCCAATTTGCGACTGACTGACTCTGCGTATGCCCTTGGTCAATCACGCCAGGAAGGAAAGCTTTATATCTTCAGGATCGAGATTCCCTCGTTCTAAGCAGCTGAATCACATGCGCCACTTTAGACAGTGGAGCCGCGATTTCTGCTCCAAATTGAATCCTTCCTTCCTACCTTACTTCATGAATGAATGAAGCATGTCATGGCTAGGTTCATCTCACCCAGGGTGCAACTCCCCGCTCGACTGTCCTTGGATCTTGGCATCCCAGGCATGATACAGAACTGATATTCCACGGCCGACTGAGCCACGATGAATAGCCTCAATGACAGGACGGCAACCACGGTGCTGGGTGACCACACGTTCGATGGTCGTGTCTTTGTCTTCTCGTCCTGGCTCAACATCTGGGACTTTTCACTCCCGCATCTGTACTTGATTGTTGCATTCTACAGCGTAGCGACGAGGAAGAGGACGCTGGGTTGTATTGCTGCTCTGCTCGGAGTCAAGGCATATCTGGAGACGACGCAGTCATATCACCTCTACTGGAAGGGAGCCACTGCTCTGATGTGCTTTGCTTATGCTTACGGAGCAGTCAAAGTCGCCGAGCTAGGTATCGTCATGCTCAAGCACAAGGAAGATCAATACGACCCACAAGTCGGAAGGGGCACCCGAGGCACTGCCACCGTGGATAGTATCAAGTGGAGTCTGGCGGCCACGGCGAATCTGCGGTGTATAGGTTTCAAGTGCGGCAAGCGAGAGTATTCGATTCCTCGGCCAACGAGGTCGGAAATACTGTTTCCCGCCTTCAGGAAACTCGGGGTCGTGGACGTGCTGACGACAGTCATGCATCACTTGGCGGTACACAACGGAGGGAGCACGTTGACTGCCAGGCCATTCTGGCAACAGATTTCAATCGTTTTCCTCATTGGCATCTCACTATTCAACCTCTTCCAAGGACTGTATGGGGTTCTCCAGTACTTTGGGCTGTACTGGCTAGACATGTCACCGAGTCAATGGCCACCGATGCTACTCAAACCGTGGACGGCCACCTCGCTCTCGCAATTCTGGTCCAAGGAATGGCACTCGGTCTTTCGCCGCATCTTTCTCTTCTACACAGACTTGATTGTTGAGCCCATGACGTCGCACTACAGGCTGAGCAGTAGGTCGCAAGCTGCCCTGCGCACCGTGACCGTCTTCTTCATGTCTGCGCTGCTCCATGATCTGGGACTCTACCTCTTCTGGCGACAGCACAGTCTGCGGACATATGTCTTCTTCCTGAGTCAAGGACTCGGCGTCCTCCTTGAGCAATATGTCGGCATCTCAAAGTACCCGGTCCTCGGCTTTATCTGGACATACTCCTTCCTCTTCTTCTCCGCTGGACCGTTTGGCATGATTGGTGATGTGGTGGATCATGGGATGCCAAACACGATCTTAACGGATGGATTCTTCCATGACATTTCCATCACTTCTCGACTGATCAATTTTTGTTTCAACACCAACCTCTAAATTACATTCCACAGGGTCTGAGATTCTTGATGGACTGGCATTCATAACGTCAATGGCGATCTATCATCTCTATTCAGCTGTAGAAAGGAATAGCATTGGCCATTAGCAAAGGGTTTAAAGGGCATTGAAAATGTTAGCATTGAGTGAGACCACTATACCTGCTTGTAATATTGATATATGCTAGCTATGCAAATATGTGTCGAGAGGGCCAAGAGACAAAGCCCAATAATGGTGGCGATGAACGTGACCGCTCGACAGGTAGAAATCTCCTCAATTCGTCGAATGGGCTGTTTAGGACTCGAACAGTTCCTTGCGGAGATCCGAGGCGAGTAATCATCCAGACTTGTTGCAGCACAATTTCGCCATGTAACGCCCGTGTCGTAATCGTTGCACGTTTTTTTCCTGCAGTGATTGTCCTACACATCCTGCCACTCTCGTTTCTGCTTCTCGCCGGGCTGGACATGACTCATGCCCAACCGCCTGAGTGTCCGCTCCCCGACTGGACGGGGCAGGGACATCGTCTTCTCAAAGACGACGCCGACAAATTGTCGTTTGGGCTGCTTCGGGTCCTTGAAGAACTTGACGAAGCCGGGCTCGGTCGCAAAGATGGTGTGGTCCTTGCCGAGTCCGGTGTTTGGACCGGGGTGCCAGACGGTGCCTCGTTGCCGGACGATGATGTTGCCCGTCCTGACTTTCTGGTCCCCGTATATCTTGACGCCCAGGCGGCGACCCGCGGAGTCCCTATTGTTTCGTGCCGACCCGCCCGCCCGTTTCGTTGCGTGACGGATCTGTGAGAGGTGTGCGGTCGATGTGAAGAGGTTCGGCAGGGAGGAGAGGAGGGAGGTCCGGTTCATTGAGAACATGATGCGCAGTCAAGGATCACCACCAAGTAAATCGATCGATGGTCAAGTCAGTTGTCTTTAATCTCCAAGACGACAAGTTGTAAGGAGGCCTCATTTGCGACGGTAGACTTTCTTGAACTTTTGAAACATGGCCGATGGTAATGTCGTATCAAAACACGAGCGCTCACTTCACTGCGGCGGCGGGCACAGACAGAGGTCGACGCATGAAACCGACTTGTACACCTTGAACCGCCCTTCACAATCCTGATTCTCACGAGTCAATCCTCAATAGGAGATCTTTCGCATCCTCCATCTCCCCCTGACCGACACGACCGCACAAGAGAATCAGGATGAAACCGATCGTTCCCGCAAGGTAAAATCCCCCCTCCTACCCGGACACGCCAAACTGGTCAACGGAGACTGACCCACCTCGCAGCTACGCATACTTCTGCACCCTCCTCTCCCTCTTCGCCATGGTCATGCTCGGCATCATTGCGGCCCTCTTCACGATCGGCGCGGAAGCGCTCGTCGGCAGTCTGCCCGAGGACGTCAGCGGCAAGGACGCCGCCGGGACCTGTATCGCGACCATCATCGTCTATGCCGTCTTCTTCCTCTTCTGCGGCGGCCAGGTCGTCCTCAGCCGGCGGGAGAGCGGGATCCGGTTGTAGCAGTCCGTCGGTGATGGTGAAGCCGGGTTGGAGTTGCAGTCCCTGTCCCGCACTCCTCTCTGATCTCGCCTCGTCATTGCCTGCCTGTATGCACGAATTCAAATTAGGGAAAATCAAAGGGGAAAGTAGTAGTAGTGGTGGTGGTGGTGGTGGTGGTAGTAGCAGGAGGGGATGGCACGAGAATGGGGAGGAATCGTCGTCGTTCACGAAGAATGAATGGGTTTCGAGCAATGTACATGTCGTTGATTTTTTTGCCGTACTCGAAATATAGCACTCTAGTGTAGTCCATCGGCACCCTCGCCAGAGGTGTACTGCAACAGTGGTCTTGTAAATAGACGTTACCCTCTTGTGCTTGGGACGATTATCGCGGGCTCACCTAGAGTCAGACAACAAATCGTCCACCTCCTTTTCCACTGCCCTGAGCTCTTCGCTGTGTGGTTCATACGTCAGGCCGGACCGAACCACCTCCTTTGCCTCTCTGTACCTGCACAGCTTGATGCACGCCTTTGCCTTCCGGAAATAGCCCTTCATCCAGGGCTTCTTCAACTCTATGCAGGCATGCGCATCGGCATACGCCTCCGCGTAGAGACCTGCTCCCAGGAACGCAGCCGATCGATTACACAACAGGATCGACATTTCGTCGTTGGCCAGGGCTGCCGGTTCCCACGGTGGCCGGGACGCTGCCATGTCCAGGGCCATCGAGTATAATTTGAGTGCTTCCGGCCAATTCTGGGCCTTGAATGCGTCGTTGCCCGACTTTTTACTAATCTCAATCTGCTTGCTGCGGTTCGGGTTGATCGATTGAGGGGGTGGAGGAGGGATTTCCAGCGCGAATCCGGATTGCTTGAAGCCGTTGGTCAGGGCATTGATTTGGTGTATCAGGGGTGTGATGGATGGGTCGTTACTGGTGAGGATAGAGACGGTCTTGTCGCCCACTTGCTTATCCTCCATTGCCAGTGGCAGGAGGGTGAAGGTGTCTGCCATTGCTGACCTTGGCTACCGATCGGTCGTCCGCGAAATATGCAAGACTCTGGATGCTCCTGTGATGAATTGGTGTTATGGATCCTTGGTGGGTGGTGGAACTTTTTGGCGCGGCGGCGGCTGCGATGATTTTGTGGCCCCAACTCAAAAACGTTTCATTGAGGAGCGATACCGTACGACCAAGGTGTCGATGACGACTTCTCTTCACATCTCATCACGATAGTTTCATTACTTATGTACAGATCACTTTCCTGATCCAAGTTCTACAGGCGAGCAGTCATCACTTGTCTTGCGACATACTTCTCGCCAGCACCAAGTGTATGCCACCTGCTCACTGCTCCAGCCTCGACGCAGACCATCCTCTTGTAACCATCCGCAGGGGCAAAGTCACCCATCTTTTGGCAGTCCGCCCATGGATTCCAGAGGACGACATCGTCTAGTCCCTGCCTTTCTATCTCGATCGACACCTCCTCATTCTCGTATATCTTGACAGTGCCCTTGACATTAGGATACACCCGATCAGTTTCCGAAGTGCAGGTGACAGCCTCAGAAGTCTCCTTGACCTCCGTTGCGGAAACCTTGTCCTTGTAGGTAATGTCGTTCAAGCCAGTGACGTGCACTTTTGAGATGTCACCCACTCTGAAGTATGTGTGTAACAGAGTCTGGAAATCAAAGTCCTTCGAGTCCGTGTTGTGTATCTGTAGCTGTGTATCCAAGGTACCGTCCTGAATCGTTATGCTGTACAACAACTCAAATGAATACGCCCATTTCTCCGTTGTCTCCTGTGGAAGCTCTGCAGGAGTCAGGCTCAATGTGGCAGAGGTTGCACTTTTGTCTTTGATTGTCCATAGATTATTCCTCGCAAATCCGTGCTGTGGCAGTGCAGCGCAAGGTCCCGAGCTGGCCTTTCCAAAGACGGGAAAGACCGGAGGTATACCACCTCTGATGGCCTTTGAACCATCGAGTATCGCCTTGTCCGAGAGAAACAGCCTCTCCTTGCCCTTTACTGTCCAGCTGATGATTGTAGCTCCAAAGAGGCTGATCTTGACTTTCGAGCCCGAGGCTTCATCCATCAAAGTGAATGCCTTCATCTCCATGACCCAGTGCTTGGTTCTATGAAGGAGAACTCGAGAAGAAGGTAGAAATCACGAAGCCAGGTGAAGTGTTGTTGAGGATGAATTCCGTAGGGAGACTCAAAGTGCGATTTGTGGAGAAGAGAATCCCACGAGATCTCGTCTCGCTTTCCCTTCCACGCAGCTCCTCCCAGAAAATTGTGCGTGGTTTGTGAATTTAGGATGACTTTCTTCCTCTTCCAATTCTTCCACCTCATGCCCTTCTGGATACCGACCTCCAGGCTTTTCAAGATCCTGTGAGTGTTGCATTTGATGTCAAGGCACATCAATGTAGAGAAGATTCATGAGCTGGGCTCATCTCGAGTGATAGAGGACTCTGATGCATCCGATGATTCCATCTTCCGAACCTCAGCGCAAGCATCCATTCCTGAACAATCGACGATGGAGGAAAGCGACGACGAGATGGACGTTGATGCCTTGCTAGACGCAGCCAGTACGGCTCTGGCCAAGAATAAGCCTCATACCAACAAACCAAAGGTCAACAACACCTCCGCCACTGGTTCTCTCATCACACGACGAGATGGAGTAGCGAAATTGAACCGTGAAGTATTGATGTCGCAAACTTCTCGTCAGGCTGATGCGCAAGCAAGCGAAAAGGTAAGCAATTCGACGACATGTACACAAGGGCGTCGAAATGATGACAACTTTTTATATGTAGCGAGTTTCTAGGGACCGTCTTGGTCTCTTCTTGCGTTGACAATCTATTTTTGTCATAGTTACACTGATCTTCTCGACCTTGTGTGCAAATCTCTCAGATTTATGCTCACAGAATAGGCAAAGCAAGTTGGGACTGATTGGTTCGAGATCAAAACACCCGAAATCACTGAAGACATCAAACGAGATCTACAGGTGCTCAGAATGCGTTCTATCCTTGATCCTAAACGACATTATCGAAAGGAGAGTACCAAGACTAACAACCTTCCAAAGACTTTCCAGATGGGAACCATCATAAGCGACTCGACCGAGTCGGCAGCTCACAAGATCCGACGCAAGGATCAGAAGGAGACCATAGTTGAAGAGCTTCTCAATGACATGACTCGACGCGACTACTTCAAGCGCAAGGCAGCCGAGATTGATGCCAAGAAGCGATCCGGCGGCCGTGCCTTCTACAAAGGTATCAAGGATAGACGAGGCTCTAAATTCGGCAAGAAGAAGGGATGAGTATCCATGCACAACCACCCAACACATTAATACGACTCATTGCAAATGTCTACCTAAGTTATCTCCAATGAGCGCAGACTATCATCGGCCACGGCCGTCCCAGTCATCGTCACTTGAAACGACAGAGACGACTGCTACGAAGGTCTCTAGCTTGCACTTTTGCATCATGTCAAGTTGCAATGACTGCTAGGGTGACGAAGCCCAGCTTCGCACCTCGGTTCAGAGTTTATGTCCTCTGCCACTTCAGAAAAAGTAGTCAGCAGTGCTCATATGCCATGCTGATGAACACGGTCACTCTGTCACGCGGACTAGGCAGTACCGCTTCGCTTTATCGCTCGAGGCACTCCAGATGCGCTAGATTATCTATGAATCGACGCACCTGCCACAGGGTCGACCATGTTCATTTAGTCTTATCCAGAACTTTAATCCACGCCTTCCTGACACCCCAAGCCTCCAGGACTTCGACCACTTCCGTGGACTTTTTACCCTGCACCATGACTTCCACACTGCTACCCGGTTTTGTCCCCTTGACCTCTCCGATGCTGACTGAGACGGCACACTTCCGCTTCAGTTCGTCCACGATGAGATTGACGTCTGCGGGGGAGGAGGGAAAGAATCGGTCGAGGTGGAGGAGTCGGGTGACTGATTTCTTGCCCTGCCTGGACTCCATGACGATTTCCAGGTCCGGCACGGGCCCTTTCCTGATTTTCCCGCCGTCGATGCGGTGGTGGACGGCACAGAGACGGATCAGGCCACGCAAGAGGACGTCCCTCGACAGTTGGCGCTGCGAGGACGTCTTTGGCACGACGGCGTGGAAGAGTTCCGGATCGACGGTGATCATCTTTGGGTTTGTGGTGACCAGGTCGTGGGTGGCGTAGTACTTGTCCATCATGCCGGACAGCTCGAGTCTACTGTACATCCCTCCTCCGCCGGTACCCAAGAGGGTGTCTGTCGATGATGGCGGCCTGTAGAGTTCTTCCACTTGAATCACCTTTTTCTCCGTCCCCGACTCGGGGTCGGCACGAGTCTTTTCTGCCGAGTCGATGGCTGGGGGTGGTAGTTTATATGGTGCAAAGGAGGATATTTCCAGTGCTTGCCGGTCGATGCCGGTGATGTTGAGTTGTCCTTTTGTCTCCTTTGTCTTCAAGAACTTTTGCTTCGTCAAGAACTTGGATGCCTTTTTCCCTGCGACTGGGTCAGTGACTGTGATCTTGCACACCATGATGCACTTACAGGAGGTCTTCTTGAAGACTAGGTCGGGGTGCCTCGACGGCAGGAACGGCAGGACATGGGCGTCCACGAGTGTCGAAGACGGTATGGGCAACTGTATCTCTTGTTGGGCACCGGAAGCAGCATGTAGACCAAAGAGAAGTGCTTGTGAGAAGGCGGCATCAATCTCTGCTGTGCTCAGACCAGGAACCTCTTCCTGGACTCCCTCATCCTCGACTTGGACGGACTTGATGTGTGATTCATTCTGTGCCAAAGAAAGTGAGGAAATGTCTTGATTCAGTTTTACTTCCTGCGCGATATTGTCCTCCGTCGGGTATGCTGATTCGGGCGTGATGGTGTCGCCCAAGCAAGTGACCAGCAAAAGACCTTTGCCTCCTGCTTCACGGTTGACTTTATCAAAGTCCACCGCTGCGAGCCCAACGGCAACGATGTGTGACTTTCCCGTGATTCTGATCCCGACCACCTCGCCGGCCTTCACTCGAGAAGAGTATTCAAACATGCCCTTGACCATCAAGTCCGACCCGGCCTGCAAGTTACCCAAGACTTGTGAGCCTGTGAGCACCGTAGTCGTCAAGGCAGGGCATTTCCACAATGTGTGTAGTGTAGGGACCAGGTGCGTCTCGAACCTGATGAAGATGGCCACGTTGCCGCAACTGTACAACGTTCCTCGATGACCTTTTGTGCTGGTATAGGTACTCGCCTCGATGCCGGACGCAGGCAAGATCAAGTCGACAATCTCCTTGATGTCTTCCTCTGACTTGTCCTCAAAGGCAGGTGCATAGATTCTGCGGACATCTGCTACGAGTGACTTTCTCTCCGAATTGCGGATTGCAGTCGCTGACTTGTACGTCGCCTGTTTTTTAAACATGGACAGACGGGACCTGTCAAAGCCAGACTGCTAGGAGACACTGGTAATTCTTCTCGGATTGTCGGTCCTGAGAATCCGCAGGTGGAAACCACAGCTCAAACCTGTCACAGATACATAGTCAATGAAGTCAAATTTTAGTGGCGTGGTCGAAACGACATGTGGTTGGAGTATGATGAATTACATATAAATCGTGAATGCTAAGAGAGAAAAATGGTCAAATTA
Organism: Taphrina deformans; assembly: GCA_005281575.1. Taxonomy (NCBI): domain Eukaryota; kingdom Fungi; phylum Ascomycota; class Taphrinomycetes; order Taphrinales; family Taphrinaceae; genus Taphrina; species Taphrina deformans. The sequence continues at coordinate 128,844 of RHGG01000003.1, forward strand.
CAATGCGCCAGAACCACAATATTCAACATCTCGACAGTGGACGCCCGAGCCATGGGCCGGACTCTAGAAGGCATTCTCCTTGTCTCCCTCTCCATTCTGCTTCGCTACCTGCGAGAAACGATTTTGCAACGAAAGTGGCTTTGCCCTAGAGTGTGTCAGTGGAATCCCAATCAGGTAATCCTTGATGGACGTACTTGGTATAGTGTCGCTTCTTGTTTGCCTGGAGCTTTGCCGTGCAGGGACTCATCATGCTATCCGTCGGAGATGCAAACTTCCCATCACTCTCGGCGATTTTCTTGGCCAAAAGTTGTCTTTGGTACTCGAGATTTGATTGTTGTGGCTTCTTGTCCTGGTGCAGAGGCTGGACGTCCGAGGCATTCGTGTCCAGAGTCTGGAATGGCGTAGTCATGTTGATGTAGACGGATCTGGGACGCTAGTGCAGTGTGCCTTATGAAGAAGCAGCCTCGTGTTGTGGGTGCAGCAGAGGAAGGCCAACACTCCAAACAGTTGGCAACCAATTCACCCGTGGGTCACGTGTTGGAACGATGACCGTGAGGCCCAGGAAATTGAATGATTTGCACCGAATCTCGTTCCCGTAGTTTCTGTCTGATCAGGAGCTACCACGCCACAAGACCGATCAGTTCTCGAACTCAGCAGTCAGTTCCGTTCATCCTATCCTACACACAATCTACTGTCCTGGCAACAGTCAATATCTACCTGGCGCTTCGGAGAGTTGTAGGCAATCAGAGAAGGGAACTGCGATATACAGTTATTAGAGTGATCGAAGCTACAAAGAAAGCAGTCATCAGGGTTCAATGCCTGGAGCTGGCCATCCATCATTATTGCGTTACTTCTTGTCCCGGGGCGTGAACTTGAAACGTTTGTTCGCTGGACTGTCAGCCTCGCCTTGTGCACTTTCCTCAATCTCAGCAAACTGAGTCTCGGGCTGATTTTGCTTATAGATTCCAAAGAAGCGTGGATCTTTCTTGGCAGCCGCATCATATTTCAATAACTCTTTTTGTGGATCCTGATCTCTGAAATTGGTCAAGTCCCCTATGACCTTCCTTTCCGCATACCGAGCTGTGCCAGGCAGTTCAGGCATATTCGAAAGCCTCGGATCTTTTCGAGCCGCATTCTGTGCACGACTCGAGGATTGTGCTAATTGTGCAGCTTCATCAGGACGAACCTCACCAGCCGCCTCGTCGATATCAGCCGTTACCAGGTCATCAATGTGTCGAGATTTCGGTGCTTTGGAGACCACGAGCTTGGCCCCCCTAACCGATTTATCTGGTGAATATAATACATGGATTTTACCATCTGCATGACTAGTGATGATTTGGTTGAGTTGTGAGTGGTAGATAACCCTGATGGCAGGAGATGTGCAACTTATCTTCTGTATAGGTCGTAGATCCCTTGCAGCCAAGACTTGTATTGAAGCTTGAGATCCGGTTGAAGTCGCTGTCAAGAGCTCCTGGTTATTCGGAGAATATACTAGACTGGTTTGTTCGTAGCGATTTGGTAGATCGTCCAAGATAGCCGTAGGCACCTTGAAATTCCGGCGATCCCATAATTTCACACAGTTCGACCCTCTAGAAGCAAAAGCGTATCCGTTCAATGAGAAAGTGATGTCAGTCGTCTCTGTCCCAGACTGATGGGCATCGATGACCGAGCCAGCCATAGGGCGATGATGTGGTCCGTCAGTCGCCCAGAGACTCAATGTGCCATCGACAAATGCACTGCCTATGATTTTGCCATCAGGCGAAAATTTTGAGACAGTACACTTGACCTTTCCTGCACCGGCTTTTTTCGGTTTGTGGACTAAAACCTGCAAGCATTTGGAGACATTAGAGGCGTCCCATATTCTTATTGTTGCATCGCTAGCGGAGGTAACACATTGGACTGCATTTGTTGGATGCCAAGCACCCGAAGTAACTTCGCCTACATGGCCCTTAGTGTTCTTCATGTCGCGAAGATACGGATCTCCCCTAGGCATTTCACCAATTTCCTCACCCTCCCTACTCACTATTTTTGGCTGCCAGTTTGCTGCAGTCAACAACAGGAGTTCGCTCGTACTGTTGAAGTCAACCGAACGCAACTGATGTGACTCGAAAGGCTCTAGTATCTTGAAAGCTCGACTACTCGAATTCATGCCCGAAAAATCCCAGAATGCCACAAGGTTATCATATGATCCACTAACAATCCTGCTTCCTGATCGATCGAGGGCCAACCCGGACACAGCTCTGGTATGCTTCTCGAGCAAAATTTCGTGTGAGATGGGCAGGAATGTATCATCTTCATCACTACTACTATCTTCTAGCGAATCATCATCAGATTCGCTTCCATTACGAAGCTTTGTCTCTACAGGAGAAGAAACATCTATCTGAGTAGCCTCAGTTCTCTTGGTCCTTGCATATGCCGCTTCGAGATCTTGCTTGGCGTTGCGCGCTCCGAACGACGTTGTGCCGAGAAACTTCTGTAACTCTGCTTCCTGATCTTCCATGCTTTAACTGGTAGTGGAATGTACTCGAGGCTATATTTCGTGTTCACGTTGGCTGGGGATCGAGGCAGATATCGACCGCATTTCCACCACTGTCGCGCTCAAAGTGGATCCGTACGGAGTCTAGATATTCTTGCAATCGACAGTAGAGATCCGACTGAGCCTGTGTGCTGTGACTCAACATGTATCAATTTCCAGTCATCGATGGATAGTATGAGATTGGATCGGAGTATGAGTCCTTGGCATTTTCATGTGGAACGGCTCCACAACCTTGAGCGACAGGGTAACGCAATTCGTGTTCCATAAAGAGGTGTATATTACTCCTGTCACTTGCTTTCCTTGCAGAAACTTGGACCTCAATATGTCCGGGATGAAGTTGACCTCTACGACGGTCAAAACTCTGGCAAATGGCGTGCACATACCATTGGTCGGTCTTGGTGTGTATCAATCCCGAGCCGAGGAGTGTGTTCATGCTGTGACCACCGCGCTCGAAGCTGGATACCGCCACGTAGATTGTGCTCTTGCATACACCAATGAAGGCCTCGTTGGCAAGGCCTTCTTAAGCTCGCAAGTCGCTCGCTCTGATTTTTTCTTCACCACAAAGCTACCTCCTGGTAGAAGAGGCTACGAGGCAACACGAAAAGCGATAGATGAATCTTTGCATAATTGTAAATTGGGTTACATCGACCTCTACCTCATACACGCGCCGTATGGGAATCGCGAGAGTCGACTAGGTCAATGGAAAGCTATTGAGGAAGCGGTACAAGCGAAAAAGATCAGAGCTGCCGGTGTCTCGAATTATGGCATACATCATCTCCAAGAACTCTTGGATTCGAAGCCCAAAGTCAGACCACAAATAAACCAAGTGGAACTACATCCCTGGCTTTGTAGAACAGATCTAGTCAAATTTTGTGCGGACAACGATGTGGCACTCGAAGCCTATAGTCCGTTGACAAGAGGCCAGAAGGTAGCGGACCCTAAACTCAAGAAGGTGGCGGATCGACTTGAAAGAACACCTGCACAGATCTTGATCCGTTGGAGTTTGCAGAAAGGTATCTGAACATTCACTTTTCGCAAACACAGCTCACCAATTAGGCTTCATCACTCTACCAAAGAGTGTCACTTCAGAACGAATAAAGACCAATTTCCAAGTATTTGATTTCGAATTGTCCTCGACCGACATGAGCGAACTTGATGCTTTCGATGAGAACCTTGTCACAGGCTGGGACCCGACTGTCGAGCCGCTATAGCCTGCGCGCGCCTTGAAACCTTAATTCAGCTCTTTACTGGTCAGCAGGATCCCGAACTGCCTCTACTGTAAATAGTTGTCCATGTATTCTCTTGCAATAATCTTATATGGCCACAGGCTGAATTGACGAAGACTTTTGTGTCTCTGCTCGGGCATACAATCAAGCAGGGCAATCCCATTGCTGTGTTGGGCTTGTTCATGATGCGTCGAGGTTGTCCGCAGAGGAAATTCCCCACAATCCAAAACAGAAAATCGGACCGAACTCGGCAAATTTGGAGTGCAGCTCAGTTACCTAATTGGTGGTACAAGGCATCAGCGGCTATTGTGTAGATAAATATTATGTATACATCGGATATCGATCCGGGAGCAGCAATAGTACCATTACCTGCCATTGTCTTTGCTGAGGCCTGGTGACTTTCGCAGAATAGGCAGGGAATCCAGCTGAAGACAAGGATCTGTGGCCATAGAAATTGGTCTGCGCCAAAAGCCAGTCGAGCATTGGATTGTCTTGGAGGTACTTGTAGACCATAAGACTGACATCATCGATTATGTTGGTCTCAGAACATGTCGAGAAGCCTGAGACAGACACGAGAAGCTACAGAATAGTCAGGCTGGATAATGAGCTGGAGGCCTTATTGGTACACGATGCAGATACAGATAAGGCATCAGCTGCTCTAGATGTTCACGTCGGTCATCTGTCAGATCCCTGGGATGCTGCTGGGTTAGCACACTTCTGCGAGCATCTGTTGTTCATGGGAACGGAGAAATACCCTCGAGAGAATGATTACTCAGAATACTTGAGTTCGCACAACGGCAGCTCAAATGCCTATACTGGAACTGTGGACACCAATTACTTCTTCGATGTTGGTCACGAGTATCTGGAGCCAGCTCTGGACAGGTTCAGCCAATTCTTTCTCACGCCCTTATTCCTTGAGAGTTGTAAAGACAGGGAACTTCTAGCGGTCGATTCAGAGAATAAGAAGAATCTCCAGAATGACATGTGGCGCGCTTATCAATTAGAAAAGTCGTTGAGCAATCCGGAACACGTATACTCGAAATTTGGGACAGGTAATATCGAGACACTGAAGGACATACCAGCAAGTTTAGGCCATGACGTACGAGACGAACTCCTGAAATTTCACTCAGAATTGTACTCTGCAAATCAGATGAAGCTAGTCCTTTTGGGCCGCGAATCATTAGACGAATTGGAAGCCTTGGTAACTTCGAAGTTTTCTGGTATCTTGAACAAGAAGAAAAGTGCACCGATGTTCTCAGGAGAGATACTGCGTCCCGGTCAGGAGCTGGGGACTATCTACACGTTTAAACCAATCAAAGAAGTACGAAATCTAGAGTTATGCTTTCCTATACCGGAGTGTGATTTACTCTGGCGTTCACAACCTGCTCACTACCTATCTCATCTTATTGGTCATGAAGGACAAGGATCTATCCTGTCATACTTGAAGGCTCGTGGCTGGGTCCTTTACTTGGGTGCTGGAGGATCTGATGCTAGCCCGGGCACAGACTTTTTTAAAATTAATATGGAACTCACACTCGTCGGAGCGCAGAATTGGGAAAGAATAGTAGAAACCATCTTTGCTTACATCAATATCCTCAAGAAGGATGGTATTCAGCAATGGATCTTTGATGAGTTGAAATTGATCAGCGAAGCTCAATTTCGCTTCAAGGAAAGACAGCCGGCGTCTCGCTTTACATCGAGTACGGCTGGCAAGCTTCAATCCTCTATAGAAAAGCGCTTCATTCTTGGTACATCCGTGCCAAGAGAATTTAAACCCGATGAAATACAATCTGTCCTGGACGCACTCAACTACAAAAATTTCAGGGTCGCTTTTGCAGACCCAGCTGTTAAAGATGCAGCATTGGAGGAGAAGTATTATGGCACACAATATCGAGTTGACAGACTTTCAGATTACCTACTCGAGCGCTGCTCACCTCAAAGCCAGGTCAATATCCCCGACCTACATCTGCCACTGAAGAACGAATTTGTTCCGGAGCACTTCGACACACACAGAAGGGAAGTGGCCAAGGTTCTCACGAAGCCTTCATTGATCAAGCATACACCTTTTGTGAAGGTGTGGCATAAGAAAGACGACACGTTCTGGGTGCCCAAGGCAAATTACCTCTTTCTCATGCGCAACCCTGCTTATCGCGTCTCTGCTCAGACAACTGTCATGACTAAGTTGTTCCTCGAATTGCTGAAAGATAATTTGAATGAATACGCTTACAATGCCGATATTGCCGGATTGCAGTATGCAATGGATCCGACTGTTGGTGCCTTTACACTTACATTTAGCGGTTACAATGATAAGATGGACATATTGATCGAGCGGGTGGCAAGGCGTATGAAGCACTTGAAGATCGACAGTGATCGTTTTGACATAGAAAAGGATCGTCTGCTCAGAGACCTAAGTAACTTTGACTACGAAGCCCCGTATACACAAGTTGGGTATCACATGTCGTTCTTACAAGCTCGTGTCGCATGGTCAAAAGAGCAGCAAGCTGCTGCTCTCCTTCATGTGGACTTGAAAATCATGCAAGAATTCGCGACTGCCATGTTCGACAAATTCCATATAGAGGTGCTGGCCCATGGGAATCTTCGTGAGGAAGAAGTCCTGACAACCACTCAGAACGTTCTAAACATCCTGTCACAGAACAAGTGCCAAGCAGAAGATGCCAAAGCTGTCATATTGCTGAAGACCAAGTCCACACCCATAGATCCTTATGAGTCTGCTTTCGTCGAGAAAGGGTTCCGACCATACTTCGTCCCAGTACTCGAGCACTCAATGGTCAACCTCGATCGATTGTGCTCATCGTGCTCAGCTGCTTCCCAGCAATACTCAGGCATGATCGTCACCAGTCAACGATCAGTTGAAGCAATTGGTCAGATTCTTCCGAAACTAGAACAGAAAACCAAACAGGAACTATTATGTATGCCGATCTATACTGTTGGTCCTGCTACTTGTAAGGCAATAGAGAATCTTGGATTTACCAATGTGTTAGGATCTGAATCTGGCAATGGTGATGTCCTTGCGACCTACATCCTTGATCATCGTGATGAAAACGATGCTAGGCCGTTGTTCTTCATCGTCGGCGACAAACGCCGAGACATAATATCAAAACGAATGGCGAAGGCGAATGCGACTTTGGAGGAATTGGTTGTTTATGAGACCGGGACGGCACCCTCCTTTGAGTCCGAGTTCAAATCGATAGTCGAGGAAGCAGGGTCAATTGAATGGCTTGTGTTCTTCTCGCCAGCCGGCGCGGACGTTGCATTACAGCATATTGTCTCCACGGACAACAAGACGAAAATTGCCACCATTGGACCCACAACGGAGGACTATCTCGTGTCTCAATGGTCCACGCGACCAGATGTGGTTAGTGCGAGACCAGATGCAGACTCATTGACTGAAAGTCTCTCAGGTGCACTCAAATCATCAATGCCACTCAGCGCCGAAGACACAGGTCCTATGCGAGCTCTTTGGATGCCGAGAGGCTCACACTCTGTCTCACATTCCCTCAAGGATCCTTCCAACACGAATTCATGTATCGAGTATTTTGTACAAGTCGGTCCGACTGCAGACATGAGTCAGCTTGCCACGACCCGGCTGTTCGCTCAAGTTTGCGCTGAGCCTGCATTCAATCAGCTCAGGACTAAGGAGCAGCTGGGCTATGTTGTTGCGTCAGGCTCCAAAGTCACACTTACCTCGAATGGATTCCGAATTCTGATACAAAGCGAAAGAGATGCATCTTATCTAGCTTCTCGCATAGACTCTTTCTTAGACGTTCTTAGAGAACTACTCATCGACATGTCTGGGGACGAATTTACAAAACACAAAACCAGCCTGTTGGACAAGCTGAACGAGAAGCCGAAGAATTTAGCTCAAGAGACAAAACGATATTGGTCACACATCACATCTGGGCTGTATAACTTCGATGAGCAGGAGCAACAAACTACATTGCTGCAAACTATTGATAAGTCAATGCTCATTGATTTCTTCGATACATATGTACATCATTTGTCGACGCAGCGACGGCATGTCTCGATGATCATGAGGGCCCACAAACTGACATCCAATGCTACCGCGGATATCTCGAGCACTACTGTTGTAGACGACGTGGAAGCATTCAAGGCCAAATGCCAGGTAATGGATAAACCTGCAGGCAGGCCTGAGGACCATTACGCTCACGCCAATGGCTCGAAGCTATGATCGACTATTAAATGTGAATTCAATAGGGGATGACCGCCAGACGACGGCTCCCAACAATAAGCCCGGAGTGTTGAGCAGTTGTGTTAGGTAGACAGGAAAAAGTCAAGTACAAAGACAACACATCGAGGATTGTCCACAGGAAATGTGTTAATCATGAGCAACCCATCGGACCCTCCGGCCCGATCTGATGCGCAGCTCATTATATCTGCTCATCACGTGCCGTGATAACTGTAGCCTCGTGCGATTTGTGAACCTCTACATCGAACTCGGACCTCGTTCTAGCACCGATACCGCGCTGCTTGTTAGTGATACACAGCGAGTCAGTGTTCATACAAAGGACTTCCACATAGCTCGCTTGAGCAATTGACAATTCCTGACAAGCCCTATTGCTTGACTATCAACGAAGTTGCATAATCCCACATTATCTGAGCTTACTCGCAGCTCAATTCTCCACTACCTTGTTTGACCAAGAGTCCTCAGACACGAAGCACTTGCGTACTTGTCTGTGGCTGCTTTTGTGTAGCGTCCTGCCGGAACCTGGATAGAATCTAGGACGAAGAAGGCATGGGAAACAACAACTCCAAATCGAGTAGCGGAAATGACTCAACGGTGCCGTTCTCGAAGAGTGACACACAGGGCTCAACCAGGTCCTTCAAATCTTTCAAAAACTCAGTACTAAAAAAGGGTGACAAGGGTGACAATGATGACAGCAGGAGTCTGCAGGAAAGCTACAAGTCTTCTCGGAGATCAAGTACTGCAAGTAAGGATTTCGATGACACATTCGACGAACCCCAGTCACCCGGAGAAGCTCCACCTCGACCTCCGTCTCCGACGCATGGTGAATTTACTGGCCAGCACAAAGCGGCACGTTCGAACCAGATGAATGGTGAAGTCAGTAACACGTCCGACAATGCTCCCAAATCACAACCCCCGACTGCCATGACACCAATCGCCCCAAAGCCTCCCATTCTTATGAAGCGCGATGGACCTGCTGTGACAGGATCAGCCACCCTCACCGTACCAGCCGCTATGGATGCGGCAGTAGTTGGTTCAAGCCCTGGCGCGAATTATGGCTCCATCAGAAATCTTGATGTTGATGAGATGATACAAAGGTTACTAGATGCTGGCTACACTGGAAAGCAAACGAAGAATGTCGCTTTAAAAAACGCAGAGATTGTGGCAATCTGCACAGCGGTTCGTGAGGTTCTCTTATCCCAACCCACACTGCTAGAACTAGCTCAACCCGTGAAAATTGTAGGAGACATTCATGGTCAATTCACAGATCTGATTCGACTTTTTGAGATGTGCGGTTTTCCTCCTTCAGCAAATTATCTTTTCTTAGGGGATTATGTCGATCGAGGCAAACAATCGTTGGAAACTATACTACTACTAATGTTGTACAAGATCAAATATCCGGAGAATTTCTTCTTGCTCCGTGGCAATCATGAATGCGCGAATGTCACACGGGTTTATGGTTTCTATGATGAGTGCAAAAGGAGGACAAACATCAAGGTTTGGAAGACCTTCATCGACACCTTCAACACGTTGCCAATAGCAGCAATAGTCGCGAATAAGATCTTTTGCGTACACGGAGGCCTATCGCCCAGCCTGGCACACATGGACGAAATACGCGCAATCACACGACCGACAGATGTTCCAGACTATGGCCTGTTGAACGACTTATTGTGGAGTGATCCAGCCGACACGATGAACGATTGGGAGGACAATGAGCGGGGAGTGTCCTATTGCTTCGGAAAAAATGTGATATTACAGTTTCTAGCAAAGCACGACTTTGACCTTGTCTGTCGTGCACACATGGTGGTAGAGGATGGCTATGAGTTTTTCAATGATCGTACTTTGGTGACAGTCTTCTCGGCACCAAACTATTGTGGCGAGTTTGACAACTTTGGTAAGTACAGAGGATGACGTTGTCCAGCGGCTCAATTGTACCATTGTTGAGCTTCCGCGACTGAGGATGTCGTTGCGACAAGAACTGACCATTGCAGGAGCTGTTATGTGTGTATCAGAAGAGCTCTTGTGCTCTTTCGAATTGTTGAAACCATTAGATGCCTCGGCTCTCAGGCAGCATATGAAAAAGGGAGACAGCAAGAAACAGTAAGCACAATTGTTGTTACACTCTATAAGCACTGATTGATCAAAGTAGCATTGCAATGCATTCCCCGCCAGCAAAGTACCTCAGTCGATCTGAATAGTGTCAACTTTCATGTGGTCAAGCATCTCACGAATAGGTCGAGATCCAGGGTCAATTCAGCTATGCTTGCAGGTATGGCTAGAAGCGCGCTAGGCTGTTTGCTCCGAAACGACGCGGTGGCTTTTGGTTGCAGTTCGAGGGTTGAACTTTCTTGGCAATTTTCAGGGAGACTGGTCAGGCCTCAATTGAAATTTTAAAGGACGCAAATCCAGCTGTTGGCGGGCATGGACACAATGGCAAGCCTGTATGTAGTGACTTTTGAATAGGTGGGTGTCAAGCCTCAATGTCATGTAGTAATGTTCACGAAGGAGGAAGGATTTGTGCATTGGTCTGGTCCGTGCATGCGCATGACAAACCGTCCAGACATCGGTGCTGCTTGGCACACCCAACCATCAATCTCACCTGTGATCGCGAGCTCGAGAGTTGCATCACATTCGTGGGGCTGCTCATATCACGTTGATGAGGGATTGGCTCTACAGAGAGTCTAATTCAATCTACATAGATTCGACCCATCTAATCTGCGCATGAGACTCCAGATCGCAGCAAACGCCCCCTACACCACGACATCCTGTCTGGTGACTGCAATCTCTGGAGCCGTGATCTGCAGGCTCGGTGACCAAGTCTGGGTCCACCTTGAGGCAGCAAATCTCTTGGGACGGAAGACACGGGCTAGAGGACGGGCAGCAGCGGCACTGGCACGTTTCGAGGTCACCTGCAGTCGGCAGTTGTGCAACAAACATTAGCACAATGTGGCCGGCCGACACGAGAAAGTCTGTGTCCCTGATGAGCAGCAGCAGCAGCAGCAGAGACCAGCGGTGGAAGACGGGCAGAGGCAGGGATCTGCAGCACCTCGCGATACCCCGGATTTTTGTCAGATGGAAGGCACTCCTCCCAATAATTCTTCAGGCTGCTGCTGCTGCTGCTAATCTCTACAAGTGTGTGCCGGGTTTCTATACGGCATACAACAGACAAGAATTTCACCAATTGACCGCCACCATACCAAGATAGTGCCAAGTCATGAAGGCTGGCATGGTAGTGCCTGGAACGACTTGGCAGGAATGCGGTTAAAGTACCAAAGATCTCGGGTTCTAGTGCTCCCAGATCCAGCCGATGAGATAGATCGCAGGCCTCTGTAAGAATCGAGTGTACAGGCTAAAGGACAAGACCTCCAAGCTGTAGAACTGCCCTCCCCGTGCACTTACCCCTCATTTCATGACGAGTAAAGGAAGGGTTCCAGTTGCTGGTTGAAGGGCGGGGGGCGAGCGTCATTCCTCCTTCCGTTGGGACGATCTGCGCAATGGCGTCAGATCGCTGACCTCATCATTCCACTGGGGGGGAGCGATCCAGCCAATCCAGCTCAGGGAGCCTAACACTCCATTCCACGGCACCCCCTCCAGACCCCGTTTTTCCCTTCCCCCAGGTGCCCTGTTCCCCCCGTCCCGTCCCATCCCATCCCACTGCCCAGCACAGGCACAGGCACCTGCAGGCACTTGGGAGACGGATTTGCCCAGCCCACGCGAAAGGGAACCCATGCAAGGCCGGTCCCAGTCGAGGCTCGTCTAATTGCGCCCATTCTTGCGGGGAAGCGGGCGTGGGTGAGAAAAAAAGCCGTTGCTTCCTGTTGATCTCCAGTCTGGGTCTCCGCCTCTGCCTGCTCCTGGCTCGTCTCCCATAAACTCCCCTCCCTCCCCCCTGCTCGCTCCTTTGTCGACCACCAGCTCCCATCACCCTCTCAATCTTTGCCACGTCTCTCGCTTCGTACACATCAGGACCAGTCTCCTCAACTTACAAGAGCATCAGGCAACAATGTCAGCACCACCAATTGTAGGAGACAAGCTCGACAGGACTCAGCCAGTCGGATACAACAACAACAATGTTGCCTACAACAACGCTGCGACCACAGACTACAGCACCAGCGCCAACCAGTACAACCCCAACCAGGGATATGCTGGCAATGGTAGCATCAACACCTCTGGTCTCGATCTCGAGCGATTAAACACCATCTCCACCATCCTTGGACCAAACGCAGGTTCGCTCTCCGTTGAGCCACACAAGCGATTCAGGGACTTTGGAAATCCATCCCCCTTGGGACTCTCGGCCTTTGCCCTCACCACGATGGTGCTCTCGCTCGTCAACGTTCACGCAAGGCATGTCACTACACCAAACATCGTCATCGGTCTAGCTCTCTTTTATGGAGGACTCTGTCAACTGCTCGCTGGAATGGTAAGAAAGTGACGTGCCCCCCTGAAGAATGAGTTCAGGGGTAAACATGGCAATTCAATCTGCAGAATGCTAATAAAGCAAGTGGGAATTTGCAGTCGGCAACACTTTCGGTGCCACGGCTCTTTCATCGTACGGTGGATTCTGGATGTCCTTTGCAGTCATCTTCATTCCGTTCTTCAACATCGAGGCTGCATACACCGAGGGTTTCGCTGATGCCGTCGGTATCTACCTTGTCTGCTGGGCCGTCTTTACCTTCTTGCTCTTGCTCTGTACCCTAAAGTCGACCATCATGTTCTTCTCACTCTTCTTCACGCTTCTGATGGCATTCATTCTGTTGGCTGCTGGATACTTCCGGATGGCCGAGGCCAATGCTGCCGACCTTCTCAAGGCTGGTGGATACTTTGGTATCCTGGCAGCTGCCATTGCATGGTACAACGCTCTGGCAGGTATCGTCGAGAAACACAACTCCTTCTTCGCTGTGGTATGTTTTCTGCAGAAAAGCTGCCTCACATTTTTGCTAATTCATTCCAGCCAACCATGCCATTCCCATGGTCTGAAGCCGGACGTGTCGGTCGTTCCTCGCGACGAAACACTGTCCGCGACGAAAAGGACTCGTAAACGTATGCTGGGCGAGCTTGTCCGTGTACCGATAGCGCGGGAAACGTCTCTTGGCGTCGTTGGCGGTGTGCGGGCTTGTGATTCTGCAAACCAAGTGTATAGGAATGATTTAGCCGTTGAACGTCGATCTATTAATACAAACATTGTTGTTATCTCTGTCTGTGTAGTTTTGAGCCCATCGAGCAATGTCTGTATAGGTCGAGTGGACCCTACGTTTGGCTGATGTTGATGAGAGTGATTTGCAGGTTGGATTGGATGTGGATGTGGATTGTATCAGATGAGGTTGGCGAACTGATTCTGAGTCAGTCTGGAGACAGAGACAGATCCGCGGGCTGATCAGTGCATGCGGATGAAGGCAGGAAGCTAGGAAACAAGGAAATGAGGAAATTCAAAAAGCCGTTGGCAAGAGGAAATCTGAATCGATAAATTTCTTAAACGACAAGGACGGATTTCTACTGTAGATCGACAGACAGGTCAGGCAGCTGCGCCGACACCGGGCACCAGGTCCTCGAGCTTGCTCTGTCCGGTATAGTTGCTGGCGCGGTCCTCGGCGCGCATGGCAGCTACTTTGGCGTGTGCGGCATCACGCTTGACTTCGCGCTGGACACCAAAGAGAAAGACTCGGGTGCCCTCGCGGACTCCGTGCCGGCGGACCCGGTTGGTCCATTGGATCCCAAGCACGCAGGCACCGAGGGTGAAGAAGGTGCCGAGACCGATGGCGGAGGTGATGAGTAGGACGGGGATGAGGATGCAGCCGGCAAAGAAGAGGACGGTGCCGACGATGCAGGAGGCGAAGAAGGCGACGGTGGAGATGACGAAGAACATGAATCCGGCAAAGACCAGGAGCGGAACGCCTGCCAACAAGACTTGGATCGTCAGGAAGGCAGACACTACGGGAGATGATTGGGAGAATGAGAGGTATCGTTCCCAGTACGCGTCTGCTTGACTCTTGACGCGATCGACGTACGGCCTGGCCGCCGAACTTCCGCGTCTCTGGAGGTCGGAGACTGTCGCGCCAGACTTTTGTTTCAGGTCTGCGTAAGTCGAGTTGCCAGAGTGTTTCAAGTCTGTCAGTGTGGATCTGACGGACGAATCTAGTTGAGACATCTGGGCGGAGACTTTCTGCTTCAAATCCTGGGTGCTCTCGATACTTGACATTGCTGCACTGACGGTTCTCTAGTACTGACAGATGGCAATAAAGACTGGCAAGAGAAGCCAGGTGTGAGCGGTGAGAAGGAATCAAGGCAGGATTTAAGACGAAGCTGGAGTCTTCGCTGCAGGGAGATGACGCAGTTCACGTGCAATCACATGCCGCTCCCAAGGTCCTAGAATTCCCCTCCTGCAGCTGCTGATACGAAGCTTCTTGACAGCTCTGGCCTCGTATTTCTGGCCAACATATGCTGTCATGATCATCATTCTCGTTCAGGGCGATGCAAGTGTAATGTTGTACCTGCAGCCAGAGTGAAGAGAGGCTGGAGACTTGGCGATGCTGTGCTTAGCTTCACTTCATCTGTAACCGCATCAGTCTCCACTCCGGGACGAACGCAGAGCAGAGGATGAATTGATTCCTGTGCCAAGTGTCTCTCACAGCCTCCGGGCGTGTCATCTTGATTCATAGACTTCCTCAAGGACTGTGCTTGTTTGTCTCAGACCGATGTCAAGAGCTGTACTGCGTAACAATCAGAGTCCAGCCGATCGTATCTTGTAGCGTCAACTTTCGTGCGACTTTCGTTCGTTTTGGGCCTTGCATGCACTTGCGACTTCGCTCGATATGCTATGAACTTCTGGCACTGTCATTCCTCCATGCAGATACTCATGCCTTGCAATATCTAGATTTCTCATCACCCTTTGAGACGTCGCCAGCCGTCTACGGACGTGCGCTGAACACAACAGCACCCATCGGTGATGGTCAGATTATAGACGATCAGCTGTCATGGGGACAAACCGCCAACTGGGCATATACACCCAACAACTCTTCAAATATAGATGTCTACATCACACTGAACATTTGTACTCAACCCAGTCCGGCTCCGAATCTGGGTAATGGCACAATCAAGTCGCTCTGGAACACAACCACAAATATTCCCACTCTGTTCATCTATGGCTCAAACGATTCTTCCATTACTCTGCCTAATGCTACTGCCTCCACGGACCAACGTCAATTTCAATACGGTTTCGCGAATCTAACCTATCCGGCCAACAATCGGAATCTATACTTTACCATTGCAGCACCTCCTTATGACCCATCCTGGTCGAACAATACTTTTTCCTACCAAATAGGAGTCTCCTCTTCGAGACCACTGCACCGTGCATGGGCAGGTGACCAGAACAGGTTTCTCTTTCTCCAAGACTCGGACTTTTCCGCTGCTCTACTGACCACCGGAAACTTATCATCAGCCGACATTCCGAATTATCAGATCTGGATCAATCCATCCGCTCAATCAGCAGGACGCGGCGATTTCTCTGCCTCAATACAGAATAGCTTGCGATGGTCTTGGTGTGGCATAACCAAGTCTTCAGTACAAGTGAGTCTGAATGACGCCGATCGTTCCATGACTACCAGAGGTCCTGGTGGTCATCCCAAAGAGCAATTCTATGTGCACGGCCTCGTGCCGTCCACTTTCTATGATTCGTACATCACATTACAAAACAATTACAGCTCCGGAGGTGCAGTGTGGCCAGTGCAGACCTTCAAGACCAGAGACAATACGACTTGTCAAGTTATCTACAATCTACAATTTTGCAATGAAGTGGC
The DNA here is from genome assembly GCA_005281575.1 of Taphrina deformans. Lineage (NCBI taxonomy): Eukaryota > Fungi > Ascomycota > Taphrinomycetes > Taphrinales > Taphrinaceae > Taphrina > Taphrina deformans. Next base: position 144,624 of record RHGG01000003.1, read on the forward strand.
ATATTCTGTGCCCTCGAATGCGACCTTGTATAACCCGAATGCTCTAGCTGGATTCTATGACGAGCTGGCTGCTTCGTACTACAAGAACTTTTCGAATTCCGTGCAGATTGTCAATTGCAATGCGAGTGCAGATGCTGTCTACTCTCTCATTAGCGGGTGCGAAGTTTGCAAGAGAGCTTACAAGGACTGGATTTGTGCAGTAACGATACCACGTTGTGCCGATTTGACGAATCCGGCACCGTATCTTGTCACTCGGAATGCCTCCCGTAATCCAGCAATAGACAAGGCACTGGTGCCGGGATTGTACAAGGAAGTTCTACCTTGCGGTGATCTGGTCCAATCTGTCACGCGAAAGTGTCCAATTATCCTTGGTTTGAGAGCACCGAATGGACATGACTTTTTCAAGGCTGCATATGGTGAACGCAGTAACAACGCTACCATTACTTGTAATGCTCCTGGTGTAGACTTTTGGGTGGCGGCAGGCCTAAAGACAAGCCTGAACTGGTTGGTGGTCTCCATATGTGTCCTTGCAGCGGTAGTCGTGCCGCGAGGACTTTAAAGGACGAAGTAGTACATATGTCCATCTACAGCATTGTAGCGATGGCCTTTGTAGCGACAGCATTTTATAGAGTGCTATTCATTGCCTTTCCTGTGGGAGCATGTTCTTACTGATCGGTTGGCATATCGGGAGTGTTTGCCTCGAGTGATCATGAATTATAAGAAGTGAAGGACTAGCCTTGACCATCATTACAGCACAGATCCACTCAGGAAGATTGCAGCGCACATCTCGTCAATACATCATTGGTCTCTACATGAACTATGATGTTCCAGGAACGCAGCAGGCAGAGAAAGACATATGTTCATACCACATTTACGTGAAAGAACCGAGTCTCGCCACGGCTCAAGAGGTTGAAAGCTTGATTCGGGAGATACACAATCCTTGGACTGTTGACTATATCTGGCAGGTAGAGTCATTTTCAATCGCAATCAATGATGGTAAAGTTTCAATTACTTGAATTTGACATGTACTAATGATTAGACTACAGCCTAGGTGGATCTACGAGGTTCGGTGATTGTATCGAAGACGAGTGGCTCATCGTCTGGATCTTGACTGAACTGTCTAAGCGTCGCTCAGATGTCTACGTCAGAATTACGGACACGGATGGAGAGTTTCTGCTCATTGAGAGTGCTATGCATTTGCCACGGTGGTTGAATCCTGATTCGGCTCTCAATCGTGCATGGATACGCGAAGGCAATTTTGTCATCATCGAGCCTACGCAAGCAGACATCACTGCAAGGAATTGTCCATATCTCAGTCTTGAGGATGCTCTTGATCATTTACGAAAGAATGGAAATATCTTGCATGATGATCAGATCCAGCAAGATGCACTTGCACGAATCAGAAAGTACCCTGAACAATCGAACAAAGAGATGCATCGAGTCAACTGTACAGTGCCACGCGTCGTAGCGACTCTTTTACACCAAGATCCGTCATTGATTGCGCCCACCTGTATCGAGCTCTGCAACAGGGATCAATTGCAAATCGAGCAACAAAACAAATCGCCCAGTAGATTGAGATTGGCAGAGGCTGCTGATCAAGTGACTATTTCGGTAAAGCTTACTAGGACACTCTACGCACAGATTAAAGGACTCAAATTCACCGTGCCGGCATGGTATAATGAGAAATTCGTCCCGGTGAGTCAATTACCCGCAATAGATACGGGGAGTAAAGTGACGTGTGGACTTGACCTCTTGTTGATGTCGAGCGAAGCAGCTATCGAAGCAATAACCAGAGCTCGCAGTAATCCTGCTACAGATGCAGAGATTGCCAAATGGGACACGAGAATCGATTCAGATGCCTACCTCGATGTGAACTTTGAAGAGCTGGAGAAAGTCATGGCAGGGAATAGTGTTGATACGTCCAAGGAAGATGTCGAGTCTGAAGACACAATCAGAAAGATGATTCAACAGATGCAAAAGTTCATGAACACCGACTCCACTTTTGAAGGCGCTGAATTTTCCGGCGATGAACATGATGAGGATGATGAGGAAGAGGAGGAAGAATTCGATGAGGAAGACGTCGAGGACGGCTTCAACGATGAAGACATGGACTTTATGAACTTTTTGAGGTCGACGGTGAGTGATAAATCGGCGCTCGAGGCACTACGCAACGCACGTGAGGACAAGGATGTCGAAGAAGAGAAGGAAGAGTCAGAGCCGGACTCTGTCGGTGATTTACGGGAGTACATGTCTTCAATGGACGCGGAACTCTCTTCCCACGGTCTCACCTCAACAAGTACAAGGCAGGATAACGACAAGGACGAGAATTTAGACGGAGAGGACTTGGACGACGACTTGAAGATTGACTTTACGTTGGCCAAAAACATGCTGGAGTCAATGAAGAGCGAGGGCGGCATGAGCGGTCCGGCAGCGGGTCTCCTCTCCCGCATGGGCATCAGCGTGCCACGCAACGACGAGGACGAGGACGAGGACGGCTTGGAGGAGGAATTAGATTGACATTTTCGGGTCTACTGCTTGACCACCACGAGTCCCTCCTTTTCCAGATAGGTCATGATTTGAGCGACTCCCTCCTCGATGGAGATGTCGGTATTGTCGATCCTGACCTCTGGGGCGTCCGGTGCCTCGTAGGGGGCACTGATCCCGGTGAATTCCTTGATCACGCCGGCCCTGGCCTTGGCATACAGTCCCTTTGGGTCCCGCTTCTCGGCCGTCTCGACGGAGACGTCGACAAAGACCTCGATGAACGGCAAACCGGCCTTCCGATGCAACTCTCGCGCCGCGTCCCGGTCCTTTTGGTACGGCGAGATGAAGGAGGTGATGGTGACGCACGTCGAGTCGGTGAAGAGCTTGGCCACCTCCGCTATCCGTCTGATGTTTTCGTTCCGTGCCTTTTCATCGAACCCGAGGTCGGCATTCAGGCCGAACCGGATGTTGTCCCCGTCCAGACGGTACGCGTTCACGCCCAGGTGCAGCAGGTGCTGTTCCAGTGCCACCGCGATCGTCGACTTTCCCGACGCCGAGAGACCGGTGAGCCATAACGTCACCCCCTTCTGACCCGTCAACTTTGCTCGTTCCTCGTGTGTCACGGAGCCCTCGTGAAAGGTAATGTTGGTCGCCATTGATGAGGACGTTCTTTCCGAAAATGGGCAAGATATGGAATGGTCCCCGTCCTTGAGACTTGATTTATGCGTGTGGTGTCAAGATCTTTGACCCGCAGTTAGATGGAAATCTTGGAGGCGCACGGCACGCAATTTCATTCGAGCGGGAGGTTTTTGCGTGGGTAGCACGACATTTCAGGTGCAGACGTCAACGGCCCCGTGAAGCAACGTTCAGAATCAAAGGTCTTCGAAAAGTGTGATTGTAGTCATCAACGTTTGTTTCATTTCTTAATGCTGCTTTGGGAGACTGCATGATGCCTCTGCTCGGATGCGACATGTCCTCTTCATAACCGCAAATCTATAGATACATGCCACCACTGACTCCATCATTGTCCTTGGTCTTCATCACACTCTCGCGACCCTCCACAAAGTCGTTCCTATTGACTCGCATCCTCCTCTCTCGTAGCGCTCGTAGTCCGGCTTCACTGACTAGGGACTTGATGTCTGCACCAGACAGTTCGCCCTTCATTCCTATAAATTCCTCAAGATCAACATCATCCGCGAGATTCATCTTGGAGGTGTGAATCTGGAAAATCTTTCTTATCGTCGCCGGGTCCGGATTAGTGAACTCAATCTTTCGATCGATTCGACCTGGTCGAATTAAGGCAGGGTCGAGGTCATTGATTCTGTTTGTGGCCATGATCACCTTGACGTCTCCTCGCATGTCGAACCCATCGAGCTGATTCAACAACTCCAGCATGGTTCTTTGAATTTCTCGCTCGGCGCCAGATTGTGCATCGTATCGTTTCGTTCCAATGGCATCAATTTCGTCAATGAAAACAATCGACGGCGCATTCTCCTCGGCCACTCTGAACAATTCTCGAACAAGCTTTGGTCCGTCGCCGAGATATTTCTGAATAAGCTCACTTCCGACGACACGCAAGAATGTCGCAGATGTTTGATTTGCAACTGCTTTGGCCAACAGAGTCTTTCCAGTACCAGGAACACCATAAAGGATCACTCCCTTGGGAGGACGAATTCCCATCTCCTCATAAAGTTCAGGATGTGTCAGCGGTAACTCTACTGCTTCCTTGATTTCCTGAATTTGTGATTCCAAGCCTCCAATATCGGCGTAACTTTCTGTCGGTGCTTTCTCAAGTTTCATCACAGACACCATTGGATCAACATCGTCACCCAACACTCCTACGATACTGACTGTCTTGTGATGCAGCAACACAGAGCAGCCGGGTTCGAGTAGATCTTTATCGACAAAAGACAGGATCGAGACATAGTATTCGCCGCCGGACGTAGACGACACTATTGCATGGTCGTCATCGATGATTTCCTCCAAAGTGCCAACGGACATCGGACTGCCGCGAATCTCATCAACCCTGCTGCGCTCTTCGGCAGTCTTCTCGTCCGTGGGTCGCAAGCGTTCTTGATTGCTCACAAATTCTTCCTCCAATAGTAAATAATCGTGTATTCTTTGCATCTTCAGTAATCTCAGCTTGCATCTTGTGTTGGGAGTCACCGTCGGCAGCGACACGACACTATCTGGGCCCTTCTGCTTCTTCTTCTTGCCAATCGTCGTTCTGGGAGGCGGCTCATATTTTGGCTTCTCTGCCTTCTTCTTGTCTTTCTCTCCTCCATCGCCTCCAGGCGCGCCACCTGGGAATCCCGACTGAGCATTACCCATAATGAAGCTTTTGCGTCAGGAATCAGTTCCTATGTAGAAGCAGTAAGGTTGGGTCCTCTTTGTACGTTGCCATCATGCCTGTGGCCTTGGAGTGTACGCGTTTCGAGTGTGTGACGTGAGCTCCGCCGGCTAGCAAGACCGCTCGTGTGGCTCAATCCAGACCGAGAACAATTTGTGAAATTTCTGGTAGACGACAACTCCCGTCGCTGTAATACTGTAGTGCTCTTTATGAAGGACTCGATTGGCATGCTTGTTCGTTGCCGTCAGGATCGCAGTACAGTCGATGATCAATTTTGGTCACTCGACTCCTGAATTGCATGACTTCTTGCTTGAAAGCTCCTTGAGTGTGTCGAGTGCTTTGCACAGACAGAGTCAAGGTGCTGTCATAAGCGTCCTGAAGCGGAGTTTCGATCTGCAGTGACCAACTCAAACTGTGGTGCACTTGAGAAAATCTTTCAAGGCCAGATGTAAGTCATATTCAAGGTTCGGTAATGGAAGTGCTCCAAAGGATGATACTTGCTAAAAAAATATCAACTAGAAGCTGTTGCAGAATATATAGTGTTGAGAAAATTGGATCTGACAAGGAGCACTTCCGCCACATCAGCATGTGTAAGAACGATTACTGACACAATGTAGCATCATCCGTCATAGAAGCTGTGTGTGTTGAACGTATTAGTGGTGCGTAATGCCCAATTGATGTATGATAGCACGTCGCCAGAAGCAGCAAGATGACTCCGTCTGCTGCTAGACGGTACCTGTGCCAGATAGATCCGTATGAGTGATGTCGTACAGAAAAGGAAGTCAATGGGACGTCTAGAGCATGACGACCCCAAGGTGCCTAGAATCAATATACAGTGACTACAGCCAATTGTACATATGACTTTGTCTCGAGAAATTGTTCGGTAAAGACATTGGCCTCACTCCTCAAGCACTGTTTCTACCATTGGCATCGTGCTGATAACGAATTCTTCGTTTCCTCCAACAGTCTCAAGCATACCTCTCCCAATGCATTCCTTAACAGCATCCTCCACAGATCCCATGACCGGTGGCCAAATGCCCTCGAACTCGCGCCAAGGCATACCGCCCTCAGGTGCTGGTGCGGAGTTCATGATCTCCATGATAAGCTTCGCGAGTACACTGAGTCCAGCTAATGGACCTGTCTCCTCTGGCTCGATTGATTGCTGCGAGGACTCTGCCTCTTCACCCGACAAGTCTTCCAGGTCTGTCGCATCGGCATCCCCATCACCCCCAAATTCGTCATCCTCGGATTCACCTGGCTCAAGCAAGCTTTCCGTACTTAACTTGTCCAGAACAATTGCCTTCAGTGCAGTCGACGTTGGCAAGGTCTGTAGTATGATGTCCAGAAGAGCTTTTCTAGGTAGACGAGCTATTAAAGACGCATCAATACCACCAATGAGCACCGGGACTCCTGCATCCTCCTCGGTCTTGATTGTAGCATCCAATCTTCGTTTCTTCTGCTCGGGCTCGCTTCTCAGTGCCTGTTCCAGGTTGGCCGGTGGTGATCTGCCTGTACTCATTGTAAGTCTGGTTAATGGGATCGCATGAACGAGGCGTTGCAGGATCTATCCATCTCAAGCAGCCTGTCCTCATAAGCAGTAAATTGCATACGGTACCGTAGAGGATCACGTCCATTGAGTCGCGTCTTTCGGCAAGCCATGTCGTATCTCATCGTGTTATCTCCACATCCTGCAACCAATCTTTCCTGACCAGGATTTGTGTTTCTTGACAATTCTGGTACTTGGCTTTTCAGGTTATTCCTGAGCATCACGAATTGTCAAGTAGAGCTATCACAAAACACATGTGAAGCACTGAAGAAGTCTCTTCTTGCATGCAGTATGATAACTCCAAGACAGTCGCACTCTTGGACGACTCGGCTTTGGCTGTTCTGAGATCAGAGTTGGACATAGTACAACTGCTGCATCACCACAACAAGAATCAGCATCGCGGGGCAACATGGTACAAATACGTCAAATTACTCAAATCGTGCCTAAATCGCATTCTGACTGTGGCTGTTGTCAGACAGGCAAGTTCGAGGGAGACTACAAAAAGGCAGAAGTCCGCGGAACAGGCTCGATCGAAGGCACTATATGAGGATGAAATTCATGGCTTTCTACTCCGATACCAGAACATATACATTGGCTTCACACAAATTATCGGTACCGGACAGTACGTTGCCCTCGGCATGGTTCTGCTCGGTGTGCTTGCCAGATGCTGGCAAATCATCCGCAGCCTGATCACAGCCCAAGAAATTGATGATGAGGCAGCGGTCGAGCTGAAGGATATTGAAGATGCCAGAAATGATGATGGTGATACTGACGGACTTGACGAGGGTATTGTTGTGCAACGCTCGATATCTGTAATCGAGTCCTCGCAGCCTGCGGAAAACCTTCTCGCGAAAGCATCAGACACGAGAGTAGATTCGAGCAAGCGAACAAACATGGATAGCATGGCTGCACCTGTACCCAATAGCTCGGTCACTTCGTCCCCACGTCAGACTGCTTCAGCAGCAAAGAAGAGAAAGAAGAAAAAGGTTAAGAATGCGGATGAAATTGATTCCATTTTTGGCTAGAATTTGACTATAGCAAGCCGTGTTCTGTCGTGTCTTATGCCTTGCTTACCACTGCGGTTGTATCGTTTCACTGAAAGATGCACGAAAGGACAATGCGTGGGAAAGCCTGTTCAGGAGAGAGACGACTGATTTCCACGGCGAACACTGATCACGACTACATCGACTGATCAGCTTGTCCCACGCTCTGCCAGCTTCACCCTGCACATCAGCGGATCCCGTGCATCTTCTCCCGTCCATAAATCCTGGTATTCTCCTTCGTATCTAGAGTCAAGTTTTTTGCTCTTTGCTGCATTTAGGCGAATCAGGATCGTTCTGTGCTTATTGATAGCAACAAGAACTTCTCTCGGCGCCTTATCACTATGGCACTTCTAAAGACATGAAAGGCCTCTATGGATGTGGTCCCCGTGATCGCAAAACCTGCTCCTAGCAAGCGTAGACGTCAGCATGGGGGAACCTCTGCTAGAGGACGCAAGAAGAGACTACACAGTGATGCTGATACCATCATACAGTCGTCCCAGCGGACGAATCAGGAATCTACCTCGTCCCTAACGTTTTTGGATCTACCCGAAGAGTTACTGATTGAGATTTTTCTCCTGTCAGCAAATTCTGCATTACCAGAATCATGCTGGTTTCTATACAACATTCTTTGCGCGAATCCAGGAGCAAATCTGCGAAACGAAGGTCCTCCCATGTGGCTTCAGCTGGGCTTTGTTCACAATACAAATCCGACCATTGCTTTTGCGGTCGAAAAGTGTCTTCGCCGTCGATTCTTTGGTGCTGAAACTTTCAAAGCATGCTTGCCCGAGCTATTAGCAACCAAGTCCTTGGACAGATTGACAGTGCCGTTGCGATGTATCACGCGAAGCTCTGGTAATACCAAGGAGTTTCTGCTCTATACCGAATTGTTCTTGAATGGTATTCGTCTAACACGGAGTTCTCGTAATAAAGCTCTTGTCTATATCTGCAACCACTATCCTCATGCAGAACCGAGCTCTCACTTCTGGAAGGCCACTTCAGATCTTGATTTCTCAACATCTACAATTCTGCAAGCATTTACCAGTGCTGCGAGTAAAAAGTACTACGATCCTGTGATTGGCACGTTTGACTTTCTTGTTTCACGATTCGGTATAGACGAAGACGTCGGCGAGTCCCTATTTGACTTTGCTGCGACTCATCACGACCAACAACTGATAAGTATCTTGCAGCGCCATGGCGTCCGACCAGGAATGGCAGCCCTTCAGAAATTGATGAAAGCATATTGAAGTAAGTTCAATGGTCGATAGGGAATGCTGTATACCGAAAATGATGATCAACATAATTCAATGCATAGTTCAACAGAATATTTCATGTCGAAGACGATTACCATCAAACTTAGTCTGATTCGAAAAACACGCATTCCCTAAAATTATGTGGATTGTTTGCTAACGAATGTCAGGACAGGGTGAGTAGTCTTATCAAGATTCGAGAAAGTGTCGTCCATGATGAGCAATATCTACATTACTTGAGTGCCTCTATGACAAGCAATATTCTAATTTTTTCCCTGAGACAGACACTTTTCGATAACAATACACGAGTGCGGAACTAATTGAGCTAGTGATATTATACTCATGTGATCCAATAGATACAAACCTGCCTACACATCCCAGTGCCTTGTGCCTCTCGCTAATTGACGATAGCATGCCCGCACGCTGCGCTACTTTATGCCGAATATGTACCGATCCATAGCCTCCCTAAATCGCGTTTTATACATCTTTGGCGTGACGACCGTCGGTTTGGCTGACCCGCCGCCCACTAATCCCCTCTCCTTTACCCACGACTCTAGTTTCTTGTCCCACGTATACGTCCTGATGAAATCAATAATGCCAACAATCAGTTCGTGTTTCTCGTCATCGATGCCGATGATGAGTGAATAATCCATAACGTTGTTTTGTGCCAGGAACAGTGTATCATTGTGCAATGCCGACTTCAGGAACCGTCTGGCGTGGTCGCGCACAAATAACGGATTCTCGGAAACCACTAGAAGGGGTCAGCATTGGACTCGTACAGACAGACAGGACTTGCATTCCACAAAGTTTTCGTCCAGCAAGACTTCATTCTCGCGACCCGTCTGTTGGACCTTACGGTTTCTCATGGATCCCTTCAAGTCAAAGATTCGGCTCGTCTTTCGCTTATAGAATAGGTTCTCCATCACGATGACGTCCATCTTCATGAACTTGTTCGTGACAGGATTCTTCGAGGTGATTTGATAAAAGCCCAGAATCTTGCACAACGAGACTGGCAGTTTATTGAAAAAGTTGTCGGCCATGTACTCAAAGTAATTCGGTGCGAAGCGCAGGAACTGTTCAGTCTCAATCTTGGACAACTGCTTCACAATCAAGCGGTCGTCTTGAGTCTTGAGGAATGCTGCCCCCGACTTGCCACCCGAAGAGTCCCACTTGACGCACCGCGACAGGGAAGTCACGTAGTTTTCGTCGCAACCACAGAATCGACGGAGTGCGTCGAATTGTTCGGCATAAAAGATGCGGCTGGTGAGGCGCGCACTTGACTTGTCACCACCCCATCCGAAACGCATGTGGGTGCTCGTGACGTTTTGTAGGGTAGCACGTATCCTCCTGTCTTCAAGACTGAGGTGTGCCGGATCGGCCTGTGCCACGTTTGTCGGTCTTCTCTTTGCTGCCTCCCTCAAATTGTTGATCTCCGATCTATACTCCTGTGCGCTCAACGTGAAGGCGATCAAAGAGCTAGGCTCGTCCTCGCGCACTACTACATCACTCTCGAGGAACATGTGTTCCGACGGAGGCAGCGGATACTCCAACGGCGTCCAGTTCGAGGACGACCTATCTGCCCAGAAATTAGATAGTGTCTTCATTAGTGTATTCCGTTCTGCAGCCGGCACAAGACTGGCTACAGACGCTTCACCATCCAGCTTCTTTTCTGTTTCATCCGCTCCTTCGTCTTTTGTTGAGTCATGTGTGGTAGTTCGTCTAGTATGTCCCTCGTCGAGAAGATGTTCTGGTATATCCTTGGTAGCTAGATCTACTGGTGAAATCGGAACCTGTGCTGGTGTTCGATTCGGAGTTGAATCCGTGGTCTGAAGGTTGTTGAAATGATAGGAATCCCCCCCAGAGTCCAGCAGAGGTTCAAGGTTTGGCTCTTCCTCGTCAGACAACTGATCGACTGCATCGTCGACATTATCGAAAACAGCCACTGTCGGCTTTTGAGTCGCCACAGCAAATGTCGGTCTCCCACGAGAGTGTAACATGCGTCGAGCTCGGATTCGTTCCTTTTCGAACTCCTTAGTGAGCTGCTCGAAGTGCTTCGCCAAGCTAGTGACCTTAGTCTCACCTGCCTTGTTCTTTTGTTGCTGATCTTTTGTCTGTGCACTGAACCGTTTTTGTTCAGACCACCTTTTCTCTGCCGAGCCCACTATGCTCACCCCAATGTCCTGAATTTGTTTGCTCAGCACGTGATTGTTGGTCAGTGACTTCTTTCGCAGATGTATTGGGTCGTGTAGCCCTCGCAGGACCGGTATAGAGCTATTGCTTGATCCACTCTTGAGGTCTATGGAGGGTGATCGTACTGATGGCCTTCCTGACACCGAGGTATTTCGTGTAGGTATGAATTCCTCTGACAGGGTACGGGGACCTAGGCTTGGTTTCGGGATATGGGAAGGCTTGGTCTGCTTCGCATCTGCAGTGTCTTGCGTGTCTACGGTCTCCTCACGAGTTCCATCTTGAGACTCGTGGGTCTCGTCAGTCTTAGCTTTGATCATTTGTTCGTAAGTACGGCGCGGGTGAAAGCCACGAGGTTCAGCAGCCTCGTCCAGGTGAATAGTAGGCATAGAGACGACTCGATCACTATTAGCACTTTCCTGATTGGGCTCGTGAGGTACTTTTGCATCATCAAGGTCTTGCGACCCGGCATCAATGTGCTTCTCTGCTTCTATGGAAGCGGTCGGTGCACTAAATGACCTCTTGCCATCGGGATCGCCTGTGTCCTCTTCTCCTATGCTGACTCGCGATCCATCATCGAGTGAAAACAGTTTTTTCAGATGTGCCGTGGTCAATCGTCGAATATCCTTCTCGGATGGAAGATATAATCGTTCCATTTCATCAAAAGTCTCGTTCCAGGAAGTAACCTTATCTTGCGTGGCTCTCAGCGCACGATTCAAACACAGGTATTCTAAGGGTGCTGAGTGCTCGAAAATATCTTGCAACAAGTTGAGAAGATAAATCCTTTCATCTTTGGCCTTCATTCGCATCTGAATGAGGTCTGCTTTGTATGCTTCGGCTTGTTCTATTATCAGTGTTTCGGAGTTCATATTGTAAAGTCTGAACTCTAAAGAATCGTAAAATGCTGTGATCTTAAATTGTATGGACTTGAATTCTTCGTTCTTGAGTCTCACGAAAGTGTCTGGCTGCCAATCTACGAAGGGTTGTGGCAAGGCGAGCCCCATGATTTCTACAGGGTCATAATCGAAACGGATTGCCATATCTCGGAAACCGAAGTACCGAACGTGATCACGATATAACGTATGCTCGCACTTGTCCGCTCGCACGCCCAACTCCTTGTCATAGAAAGTCATCTCAAGATACTTACCGAACGAGTACATCCAAGTATTTTCGGACATAGGCATCAGAGGTGTCGCAGTATCGCAAAGCTTGCAATAGTTCCACATCAATATTGTGTTTTGCATGCCAGGCAAGGGACACGCATAGTTCTCTGTAATAACACTCACACGTGCCTGTGCGTGGACATAGCTACGGTGGTGTTCCATGTTCCTTCGCCCACATAGGACAGTGGGACATGGTCGAGTTGCCGAGTAGACTGAATCCTCGATGAACTGTCCCAAAGGCCAATCGTTGGCAGTGTCCTTGTAAAATTCTATGACCTCCGTGGTGGGCATTGTGCACGGCGTGCCCGTCTCGGTGCATACAGCTGAGAAAAGTACGGAGATAGACTGACGATCTTCTGGGAACGCGATCATTCTGCGATCTTTGATCTCCCGTTCAAGCAGAGTCTTCCATTGTGACTTACAGTGCTGCAAATCCTGGTTCAGCTTGCGTTGCTCTGCGGCTTCCATCAGTTTCTTGATATTGTCCTGTTGATCCAAAGTCAGATCCGAGATGTCCTGCTGCTGTTTGTCTGAAAGGAAGAATATAGGTTCGGGAGGATTTTCCAATAACTCTTCGGTACAAAGATAAGCTTGATAAGCTTTGTGTTTGGTCAAGCGAGATTCTATATCAGCTGCCTTTTTGACTAGATATGGCGGCGGAAATCGGACTCCAGGAGAGGCCGAAAGAATTCGATGTTCAAAAATCTCCAGAACTTGTGCGATCGGGAGATAGAGTAAAGCCTCGTTGCTATAATTCATTGGACGTTGCACGAGCTCTGACCCGCTGACGGACTTCATGTTGCTCTGTGTAGCAAATTGATCTCTGCAGAGGCTGGTCTCGAGTTTCAAGCTATAAATCATGAAGACCATGAGCTCCACGACCCGTTTTATCTTTTCGAGAAGTGCCATATTGCCTCCACGAAGGACAATAGAGCAACCTAGATCAGGCGAACAGCCTCGAAAGAAAAAGTAAGTCTTCTTGAAGGATCTGTCTACCTCGTGTATAGCATAGGTTTTGACCTCGAAAAGTTCACATCTGCCGATTCTAGGGTGGAAAGCAAGGCGATCGACAGAGGTGATAATATCAGCTCCGGTCAATCCACTCACTATTGCCATAGCAGATTCCTTGACCATGTATGCAACGGCAACATGTTGTTCGAGGAGGTACTCGAGCGCCAAGCCACTAATACTGTTCTGAACAAGTACAAGGCTCGGACGCAAAGCCATCATGCGGTTAACTAGGTTTCGAAGATATTCCTTCTCTTGGGCCATCACAGGCTCTAAAGACAGGAGCTGGGATGAATCTGCTCTGTTATAAACCAAGGGAAATGCTACAAGCATGATTCGAGGAGATTTAATATGTCTTGACATGTCCTTGTTGGCAAGCTTGTGAGTGAATACAGCCCCAGATAGAAACTCACAACTTCGAGGTCTCGATCCTGGGATACGTTTGATTTTGACGTAATTATTGATGTAGCCACTAGCACCATCCTTGACTTTCGGTTGAATATGTTTTGCAACCTTTAAGAGAATGCTCAGCAGACGATCTTGCCATTCATTACAATCATCGATTTGTGCATCGGAAAGCATTTGCGATAACATGTTCTTAGCGTGTCGACGAGCAACAAAGTCAAGATCCTCAGTAATGAGTTGTGTGACACTATTTGACCTTGATCGGGCACGGTCGCGGGTACCAATCTCTGAGGAAGAAATTGTTTTCGGGCTGTCCAATGTCATCAAAGTGCCATGTCGAATCAGCGATTTGGACTTGCTGCGGACATGTTTAGTTTTTGTCTTCCTACTTTTTGAAGTGGAGGCCTCTTCTTGCGAAACAGAACGATAGCTCAAGGCTCTCGACAGCCTCGCTGACTTCATGTTGTTCGTGCTCGTCACACGTACAGTACCTGCCCATAGATCGTCTTCCTCCTCACTGATGTCATGCTGGTCATCAGCTTGTGTAAGGCTTGGAACCGAAACCGGCTTAGGAGGAATAGAGGAGTCGCGGAGATTGCCCGGTTGTGGTAGCAAGCTTGATTTGACAGGATTAGAAGAATTCACTGCCGTCGAAGAGAGACCAAGGCTGCTGTTGATGCTAGACTCGACAGCTGTCCGACAAGGGGTAGCTTCAGATGGACGTGCGGATTCTCCTGGAATCTCTGAAGATGGCGCAACAGTACTATCAGATATTTCCAATCTAACCTGTTTCTTTGGTTGCAACTCTGCAAATGGAGTGCGATTCGCTGGTATAGCCATGAGCGGTGTGCTTACCGGCTTCATCATATCAGGCATCGAAAATTCGTTGCCCTCACCAAGTAAGCCCAAAGGTGGTGATTTTGCCTGATGATACGCATTCAATAAATCTGCATCAGAAAAATTGTCGAGGTCGCTTTCGGAAGACAAAGCGGCGTACTCATCCATAATTCGATTGCAGGTATTGCATGCACGAAACCGATCCCTTTGCTGCATTCTACGGCCGCTAGTCAAGATAGTACAATTGGCACAAAATATTTGTCCACATAAACGACAATGATGCTTCCTGCGAAATGCTTATTCATCAGCGGTTCACTACTTTCGTAATGGAAGGATCTTACTATTGAATGGAGCCTCACACCTGAAACAGGCATGCGCATTCTGATCCTTCATCCAGAACTCTTTCGAAAGCCTTCCACTTTTGAGTCTCGTCAATACGGTTGAAATTGAATCCTCCCTGGAGAACGAAGGACGTCTTTTTTGACTTGGTGACGCTGGCGCCTCGGACTCTGAACTGATCTCTCTTTGGAGTGCAAATCCGGGCACAGAATTTTGCATTTGATCCAGAGGTGAAGGCGAGCTATCCTTGGTCGGGCTGGAGTCTGGCGTCTCGACAGAGTCGAGATCTCCCAGGACTGTGAGAGTTTCACTCCTGACGAACGGTGCGGCTTTAAGTGCAGCATGGAGCAAAATCTTCGATCTGTTGAGTGACAAAGAATCAGTATCCTCATTCGTGAACGAATGAGAGATACTGCTACGACTTGACTGAGTTGCTGCTATGGTTTCCTCATCAGCAAGTTGGATTTCAGTCTGTGCTTTCGTGGGACCTGGTAAAGATGTGGAGGCATTATTGTTCAATGAAGCTGCGACAGCAGAACTAGATACGATAGACGCTAGACGACGATGTACCGTATTGTAGAGCTTCGATATTGCTGGCACAGGGTCATCTGCAGGCCTCTCGGGAAACGAGACATAATGGTCGGTCATGCCAAATCAACCCAGGATCGCAGCACTCTCCACGCCACCTTGATTCATCTTTGTATGTAGAACGACACCGAATGATTCATGAGGATAAAAGCTCGTACTAGCCATCCATTTCTGTCGTCCTGCATCAGGTAAAAGCGACGACGTAAAATCTGGGGGTGTTTATGGTTTGTAGAGGTTGGGTGAATCGAATCGTTCAGTCTGAAGGCAAGAAGGTATGGAGCCGTGCATGACCCCGTGCACAATTGATGCGCGTGTGGAGATGCACAGTTCAGCGATCGATCCTCCTGCGAAGCTGAGAATGAAATGCTTCACCCCAGAGGTGGTCCCAACGTCACTGGACAGCAGATCAGGAGCCTATGGTGTGTCTGTGCAGATTATATGATATAATCTAGCTTGAGCTCTAAGAATGCTCAGCCGGCTCCGAGGTTAGTGCATCACTTGCCGGTAGCACCGAACTGTGTAATTTTGATCTGACGATATCCTACTCTTCACTCACCTCGTAGTGTAGCTACAGTCGTGCTCCGGGCGGAGCCTTCAATAATTTCTCTATATATCCCGAGGACATACATAACCTTTTGAAGCACCGCAATGCTCTGAATTTCCGCACGATTTGCAGCACGTTGAACAAGTATAAATGGCAAACATGCTTAAAAGAGAATGGCTACAAGCACAGCTCCTAACACTCTTGGACACAGCTGAATCTGCGAGGATCTCATTTCGAGCTCGCGGGTATCTGCAAGCACGTATATTCCACAACTACCGCTTCATGGATGGACTGAAAGAACTTAATCCGCATGAACTGATCTCAGCTGATGTGTCGGATACATTTTGCAACATCCGTAGTTTCTTCACTCGCGCTCTCGAAGCTCGACTACAGAAAGAGAAAGGCTGGCGCCTGACGGAACTCAGGGGTTCGATCCTGGCAAAAGTGACTGGTGTCCTATGCATCACAGAAAACGCGTCGAGCAATGGTCTGACCGTGGCGTTGGAGATAGATTCTTTTGTGCCGCTCGGCGATGCTGGTGGTGCAGTGTATGGCGAGCCTGTCTGGTTCGACAGCTTGCCAGAAGTTCGGGTCATACTGAACAAGCACCATGTCCTTAAGCTTGTTGGACCCTCCACGGCCGATTTTGGGGATATTCGAAGTCAGGCTAGCGAACAGTCCTCGGACGAAGAATCACAAAAACATTCGAGTCAATTGCTCACGCAGTCAGTGTCAGCTCGAGCAAAGACTGGGAAGATCAAAAATTTACATATTGACATGGTTCAAGCTAAGCACAACGATTACCTTGTAAACGACTTTGATTCGTTGTTACCGCGAAGCACAAAAAGGAGACGCTTACACACAGGCTGGGCAGACTTTCGTGATCTGACCTACTATGACTGTCAGATACCTGCTGCTCAGCGAAAAATTCTCGATGATGAAGATTGCTGGTTGCCCCGCGGGGACTATGCGATTGAGCCTATCAAGCAAAAGTCCCGAAAGAGCCAAGCGACGAAGTCCGATGCAGGTCCGAAGCAGACAAAACTCTCATTGCAACAATTTCAGCAAAAGTCTCCAAAAATGAAGTCGCTTGACCACGGTGAAACAAAGTCTGATGCTGTTAGCGATGATGATGTTGATGACCATATCAGTTGGGCTGAATCGCCAGAACCCGAGCCGAAGAACGAACGTACTTTCGTCTTTAATGCTGAGCAGCTTGAACGCATTCGACGTCAGCAAGTAGACCACAGCCCTCCACCAGACTCTTCACCTTCTTCGATTCGGGATGCATGGACTTTGTCGCCAGTCATGGCGGATCAGGAAAGCGAAGTTCAGGCTGCAGCGACTAAAATGCCATACGCGGACGACAGCTATCCGTCTAGTGCTCTGGCAATTACCGCGCATCCTGTGAATGAGGCACACCACGAGTCATCCGCAAACAGCCATAATCCAGATAAACATAGTGCTGTTGGGACCCCGATAGAGCCTTTTCATAATGAAATCAACAAAGGGAGAGGTTATCCCATTGCAGCTGTGCCTATGTCAGACCGGCCAATATCAGATGCTGTTGACGAAGTGGCAAATGATTCACAACCATTAACGAAATCTACTTCCAATGTAGATCAGGTCGCTCTCGACCGAAGAATACGCCTTACGCTCCAGAACAATGCTACGAAGCCAGATAGTCCTGTCAACAACATGACCAAACTCGTCTGTAACGACGTGGATACCGTCTTGCAGCACGATTCTGACGCCCTCGAAGCAGAGACTACTGCTGCTCAACCATCCTCCCCACAATTCATCTCCGTCACAAATGAGTCTTCACCACGAAGCACTCAAGAACTACCGGCATCGTCTTCTCTTATGCCATCGCCGCGACAAGTTCAAAAACCAAGGACGATTCCCTGGGCATCAGCTTCTCCTGTAGTTGCCCCGGCGACGAGTCCATCTGTTGAATCGGCCTCTGATCGTAAGACGGTATCAAGTACAGCTTTTGTCAGCCCATATGATATCGCAGCTCGCAGGTCTTCCCAGAGCCCTAAGACCACCTGGCGATCGTCAAGACCTTGGCAGCAAACAAGCTCATATCGGCTTGCATATGCTTCACCTCGATCGACAAACGGCAATTCCAATGACCTACTTGACACTCAGATCCATCGTCGTCCTACCAAGGTGGAACTTCAGAGATTGGTTTTTGCTGCGCGAGCACCCAGTCAGGAGCGCTCTTCGCCATTAAGAAGTAAAGAGTATCAACCTGCAACACCAACCGGCGTGTTGAGTGTCATCGATGATACTCCTCAGATGCAAGGACTAGATTCCAGAGGCAAGTCTTTCATGAGCTCAGGACCAACCAAGACACCACTTATCATTTCGCAGAAGCAAGCTCGTACTGACACGCAGGGGCACGAGCGAAGGTCGTCAAGAGTCCGCAAGTTTGACTTGAGCAAGTTGCAACAACAGAACGTAGGTGGAAAGGACGTGCAGGATCTGCTCGACCGTCATCGAGCCACGTACCTGCGGTACCGCCAACCTCCGCCCTCGAGCGACGACGCGCAAT
The DNA here is from genome assembly GCA_005281575.1 of Taphrina deformans. NCBI lineage: Eukaryota > Fungi > Ascomycota > Taphrinomycetes > Taphrinales > Taphrinaceae > Taphrina > Taphrina deformans. The sequence goes on from RHGG01000003.1 coordinate 162,922, forward strand.
TCACATTGGCCTTGCCTGCCGATACTCCCATGCCTTCTCCGACCAGAAAGCGCAAAGTGGACGAGGTCGAGGAAACTCAAGGGATTGAGCCAGTACACGATCCGACAAACAGTGACGACGAAATCTTTGATACGTGGAAACAATCCATAGGGCCCTGGTACGATGATCCAGATACGCCATTACGAAAGATACTCAACACCACACTGAAAGCGCGTGGTCAGGAACCTGGTTGGCACGTCACGAGTTGGGGCGACACCCTGGACGCCCTCGACAAGCGCAACAGAGAAAGGGGGCATGAGATTACGTGACAACCACACCTTTTTGTAATAATATAGTACGTGTGACGAGTAGGAATGAATAAAACTTGCGCTACATGATGTGATGTTCGCTATTGTCCGCCAATACTTACACGACTACTTGGTATGGATCCCTCCCACCGCACTACGACTGGTTACTGGCGACCTTTTTAGAACTACTTGCCTTTTTCCCGGCTTTCGCAATGTCCTTGCGCTTTTTCCTCAGGTTGGCGACTTCATCCTCCTTTGCTTTATTGGAGTACTGCATCTTGGCATACAACTTCTTCTGCTTGTTTGACATCATCATCCTCGCCAGCTCCTTGCCCTCCTTCTCGCTCTTTTCCGCGGTACTCAGTAATGGCACCTTGTTCTTTGGTGTCTTCTTGGTGACTGTCTTTTGAGCTTCCGAGAATGGCACGCCGCTCGCTTCTGCTTCGAGTTCGGCTTGTGCTTCGATGGCGCCCAACTCCTCCGGTTCGATCTCGAGGACGGCGTCATCCGCTGCAGCGTCCAACTCTTCCTCCTCCTCATCGCTCGCTGGCTCTTCCATCGCTTCTTCGGGATCGTAGGCGCCATCAGCGATCTTGGCAAAGGGACTCAAGTGGGGAGGCAGGATTGCACCGGGACCATAAGAGTCTGCGGGTTGCAATTTGCCCTTGTTGATGCAGTCGTAGATCCATTGAGGCTGCACGTACGTCCGGCCCTGGTACTTCTTTTCCTGTTTCGGGCGATCGCAGACGTGATGTGTGATTGAGCCGTCCGACTCGACTAGTGGGGAGCCTGCTCCCAAGATCGCGTCCCAAGCCACCTTGCCGCCAAATGCCTTGATGACAAACTCTAATGAGTAACGCGGCACTTCTCGTGAGAGGTAGAATGTGAAATTTGACAACAAGTTCGTGGGTGCCGATGTTGCTTGCTGTGGAAGTGGCTCATCGTCGCCCTCCTTTGGTGCCGGTGCTACCGTCGAGAAGTCGTCCATGTCGGCTTCCCCGTCATCGATGTCGTTCTCTTCAGCTTCCGACTCGCTAACCTCATCATCCTCAGGCCTCGACTCGGCTATACGGCCCATATCTAGTGATGCGATTTGTCGAGAAGTCTTCTTTGGCTTCAGTTTCTTGACTTTTTCATCCTGACCAGCCAGACCTTTGCGCTGCACATCGAGCGAACTCAAACCACCAGCTTCATCTTCTTTGCCTTGATCAATCTTTGGCGGATATACCAGACCCAATTCAGTGTAAAGCCTGTAGTTCACGAATCCCACATATGTTTGATGAAATTCCAGGAAGGTAAGCATGATACGGAAATCAACGTCTGTAGGAACTTGCTGTGAAAACTTGTACGGTACGAGCCAGGTGATGTCTTGACCCTTGATCTCGGCTTGATAGTATATTCCCTTTATGGACAGGAAAACCTTTCGGAGTGCCTTGGACCTTATAACATAGTGTTCGAACTCCCTGCATAGTCGATCACAGTTGGCGACTATCGTAGCACCAACTTTGTCTGTGGTCGGCATGGAAGCGAACAGGAAAAGCATGGACAGTGCATCATCAAGATCTCTTAGTGCGTCTATAAAGGTTGGATATCGTTCTTTGATGATGTGATCCAGTGTGTATGTCGGCTTATTCTCCTCCAGCTTCTTGGCAGTATTATATTCCTGCTTTCCGAGTGCTTTTGAGAGTTTGCGAGCAAAGATCTTGTGATCCCTGAACTTGTTGAGTACCGGCTCATGCACCAAGTATGAGATGTCTTTGGTATAGTAGAAAGTCGTCGGCGCTGTGCTACCTTTATTTGCCTTCTTTTTATTTCGCGGTTCCCGTGGATATATTCCTTTCAAGATACATAGTCGTCTGAAATCGGCGAGTGTGACCTGTAGCTTTTTTATGGCCATATTCCTCGATATGAAGTTTTTGGCGGCACCGCTCTCGCCCTTTCGCTTGATTTTCGCCATGATTCAAGATGATGTATGACGGGATCTGAGGAGAAACAAGTTTTTTCCCTTATGCTACCCTCTCTGATGACTGTGAAGCGCTTCTGCTGGGCAACAGCGTTGATATAGTCAGAGGGACGATGAGGATGAAGCGAATCTCAACAATTTCGGTTCCTGAGATGCGGCGCCCTCCGCCACACTACGGCCCGCGATCGTGAAAGTTGGTGGAGACTTCTTCAGGTTGTGATGACGTCCTTCAGGTCTGTAAGTCATGGCCTCGCTCGTTCAATGCCATATGGATGCTTGTTGAACTGACAGTCATCTGAGGATCACTCTAATTCACACCCATCCCGAAAATGCGAACACTCTGTACATAAGTTCACGACATCCGAGTGCATCATGGGTGTCATTGGTCTCTGGTCAATATTGGATGCTGGTGCTCGACCGGTGCGGCTTGAAGCGCTTGCCAAGAAGAGGCTCGCCGTGGACGCGTCGATCTGGATCTATCAATTTCTAAAGGCTGTCCGTGACAAGGAGGGAAACGTGTTGAAGAATGCTCATGTCGTTGGTTTCTTTCGGAGAATATGTAAACTACTCTTTCACGGCATTAGACCAGTCTTTGTCTTTGATGGCAAGGCCCCTCTACTCAAAAAGCAAACGTTGCGAAATCGTAAGGTGCTGAGAGAAGGAGGGCGCATAGATGTAGCCAAGACGGCAGGCAAGATTCTGGCTGTTCAGATGCGAAAACGTGCGATCGAAGAAGCTGAACGACAAAAGCAGGCACAGGATATTGCGCAACGAGAGGAAGAGGCTGTACCAGAAAATCCTGTTTATTTCGATGAGCTGGAGCTACAACCTGCACAAGTCCAAAAAGCTAGATTTAAAAAGACTGACCAGTACCATTTGCCAGAACTAGATGTGGACCTCGATCGGGCCGGAAGTTTGAACGATCCTCGGATAATGACTCATGAAGAACTTCAAAACTACGCCAAGGACTACGAGGGAGGAGAAGATATGAGCTTGTACGACTTTTCCAAGATTGATTACGATAGTGACATGTTCAAATCCCTGCCTGCGGCCGATCAGTACAGTATTCTCAATGCCGCAAGACTACGATCTAGACTCAGGATGGGCTTGAGCACGGAGCAGTTGACGGATCTTTTCCCGGATCGCATGGCATTCTCAAGATTCCAGATCGAGCGTGTAAAAGAACGTAGTGATTTGACAAACAGATTAATGAACATGAATGGCATGAATGATATTGGCGTGCAGCGAATTGCGAGTGAGCGTGGACGCGAGTATATACTGGTGAAAAATGATAGCGTGGATGGGGGCTGGTCCCTGGGAGTTGTGAACAGTGCAGAAAAGCCTATCATAATCGACAAGGAGCTTCAAGAAACACATGACAGTGAAGAAGACAACGATATGGACTTTGAGGACGTCTCTTTGGAGCCTGAGAAGACTGTCGATGAGACACAAAGCACAGTAGGCATGACAGAGGACGAAATGATCAAGTTCGCCATTGAGGAGTCACGCAGAGCCCAACTAAGTGCTACCAGACCAGAAGCTGGATTTCGGCCTTCAAGTCGTCGAAAAGATATCAGGTCAAGTAATGCTCGTCGCGAAGAAACAACGAGGTTCGCTGGCAAGCCTTTGTTCTTAAGGGACGAGTCAATGCAGCAACATATGGACGAAGATTATCTTGAAGATGTTGTACGTCAATCTCCATCTCCGTCGCATGTGGAAGCACGAGATGATTACGCACAAACTCTTGAGGAGGAGGAAGCTGCGGAGCTTAAAGAAGCCCTGGAAATGTCGATGGAGGACCCGGGAGGGGCAACTGATATCGGAGGGGGCGGATTTATACTTGATGAAGACGATATCGAAATCCCAACTGTCAGTGCACCGGAAGGAAAGGCAAATGATTCGTCAATCCCTACCCATGAAAGATTCGAACTGCCATTCCAGAAACTTGACTTTTCAACATCCTTATTCGCACGCGCCAAGACTGACAAGGACTCAAAAACAAATGTCACAAGTGGCAAAGCACCGGAGTCCACACGAATAGACAGACCTTTGGACAAGCTGAATCGTGCGATTCAGTCAAATTTTGAGCTGGATCGAGTCGATCTTGACCCAGCTTCGAAAACCGATATGCAGCCTGAACAAAATCACTCGAATATCGTGATGGAAGCGACCGACGAACCTGCTACGAAAAAGCCTCTTGCTGCACCATCATGGTTTGAAGAGGAAATTAGAAGGCCAGAACCTCGAGCTACTTCTGCATCACCAACTCCTGTGGAGTCTTTACAAGAACAGCATTTGACGACGGCACCGAAAGTGTTCGACCTCACGAAAGACGATTCAGACGACGATGATAAGAAAAGTGTCATTTCTGTGGCAACATCTACATCAGTTCCAGCACACGATCTAGACAGTCTCCGAGAAGAGCGTCAAGGGTCGGGGTATGCTCAACAAGCAGGCTTGGGAAGTAACAGTACTGATCCTGCCTCACAGCCGGGCATTGTCCAGACATCTAGTCAGGCGAACGTGTCGACTCACGTGAGTAAGACGGATGAGCCTGGTAGTCCAGACTGGGGTAACGAGCATGAGGACATCCAGATCGAGAGTCCTGCTCAGCATGAAGTGTATGGGAGTGATGGCAGACAGCCGGCAGCATCAGAAATCGAGCTGGAGAGGCAAGCTGAGGTCGTGCCAATACTGGCTGCAGAGGAATCATTCCTAGATGAAGCAGATCAAACAAGACTCATGGAGGAGGAGGATTTGATCAGTCGCATGGCAGCGGAAGAAGATGAATACGCTCGCTTCTCGGCGGAGCTTGGACACAAGAGGGCGGACAACTATACAAACACGGAATACGAACAAGACCTCCGAGCGCTGAAGAATCAGCAGAAGAGAAATCTCAGAGATGCTGATGAGGTTACTCAAATCATGGTTCAGGAGTGTCAGGAATTGCTTGCGCAATTTGGTATTCCTTATATTACGGCAGCTTCAGAGGCAGAATCGCAATGTGCACATCTAGTACAATTGAACCTCGTGGATGGCATTGTTACAGACGATTCTGATGTGTTCCTCTTTGGTGGTACCCGAGTATACCGAAACATGTTCAACGCCGCAAAGACAGTGGAATGTTATGTCCTGTCAGACCTTGAACGGGAGTTTGAGCTGGATCGAGAGAAGCTCATCAAGTTGGCACATCTACTTGGGAGTGATTACACCGAGGGCATCAAGAAGATCGGTCCCGTCCTGGCACTGGAACTCGTTGGGGAGTTCGGAGGGCCAACAGGCCTGGAGGACTTCCGGGACTACGTCGATCGTGTGCAATCAAACACAGAGACCGAGGATGACAAGACCACACCTTTCAGGAAAAAGTTCCGGAAGACGGCCGAGAAGTTGGTGCTTCCAGAGAACTTTCCCAATCCACTAGTGAAGCAGGCCTATGTCAATCCAGAAGTGGATGAGGACGCCTCTAATTTCGAGTGGGGCCAGCCGGATGTCGATGCACTGAGATCATTCCTGATGCGATCCTGTGGATGGCATCAGGAGTACACCGATTCTCAATTGCTACCGGTGATTAAGGACATGAACGTAAGATTGTGTTGTGGATGACTGAGCAGCGTACTGATGTGCCGATAGCTAAAGTTACGGGAAGGGACACAACGGAATTTGACGGATTTCTTCACCGGAAGTGTGGGTGCAGGAGCGGGCGGTGCGAGGAAGGCAGTCAAGTCTGCAAGGATGCACAATGCACTATCCTCCCTCAGGAAATCAGGCGGCCCGGAACGGACGGGCAATTCGGTTGCACCATCCTCCCCGTCAGGAGCATCGGTCATCGGGGCCTCGACGGCGACAACGAAGCAGAAACGAGCCAAGAAGCGATCGAAGGCCGAAAGTGAGTCTGTGGCTGATGAAGTAACCAGCGACGGTCAAGTGGCGCATGAGAGTCGCCCTGCGCCCAGAAAATCCAGGAAACGCAGACCAAAGGCCACTGCTACCGGGCAAGAAGACGACGACCCCAATGATGGCACTTGAATCGTGTTCATTTTACAACGGCATCACATCGACAACTGTCCGGACTATGGGCAGCGTCGGGGGGACGCAGAATTGCCAAGGATTTCGGTGCCCGGGTCTGTGAGAGGGCGGATCATTGCTCTTCCTGCCTCAATCTGCGGGGCCGCATCCACTGGAATCACGTCGAAATGACGCACAAACGGTTCAGAAGCTCCAATCTCCACCTTGCCTCTCCTTCGTACTCCGTCAGGCGACGCGGTGGCTCCAACTCCCAACTGCCCTGTGGTTCGCTGGCACCAATGCTGTTGCCATCTCCCGGCGGCCTATATAAGCTCCATCCGCCTCAACATCATCCCCAACCCGTCCAAGATAGAAGACAAATATGAGCTCAAGCACAGAACATAAAGCACAGCACGCAGGTACGGTCATCGAGTGCGTTGTGATCCAGGTGGTTGACAGTATCAGAACAGTCTGCAGAGCAGAAAGTTACGGGCGGTCATGAGACAGTGAGCAAGTCATCCCACGAGTCCTCCTCGTCCTCTTCTAAAGAGACGTCGAGCACCACAAACGCAGGAGTGGGTAGCGGACACGGAGTCGGTCACGATTCGACCACTGGCACTGGTACCACTGGTTCAGGCTCCCACGACCACAGCTCGAGGGGCAATCCAACGAACGACACGACGGTACGTGGCAAGGGCAAAGAACTTGTGGCAGGACGAAGAACTGACGATGATCCAGGACAAGAGCCAGACTGAGGGAAATTCAAAAGCCAACAAAGAGGAAGAGAGAAACTCTGATGGGTTCATCCCCGGCGAGCCACTGGAGAAGAACCACAAGGCGAGCGTCCACACACCAAGCAACAGCCACACCAAGGATCACGACTCGACCACGGTTGATCACGAACACTCGCACAAGGAAAAGGAGGGTGTCGGTGCGAAGCTCAAGAATGCTTTCCATCACGAGAAGAAGACGACTTGAGGTACTGTGATGGTCGGCTTGATAATTCTTAGTTATTGATCCTTGATTACTCCTTGCATCTATCCGTTTCTGATCCACTATGCTCCCTTCTTTACCGACTCGATGCGAACGTGACGATAGACGGCGAGAGAAATCATTTCGGCGAGTGATGAATCTATCGACCTTCTAAATTCCTGACCCTTTCCAACTCCCTTATCTGGACCAGGTAAAGTTTTTGTTTGGTCCGGGTTTGGCAGGGACTTTACTTGGCCGTATGATCGTCCCCGACTTCCCGATCGACCTTGTCTGCAAACGCGTCTGTCGTCTCGGGCACAAACGCATCGCCTTCCGGTGTCCGTCGTTGGCCTTCCCGGCCGGCCGGTACCTCGCCGTACGTGTCGGCGTCCATGTCCTTGTCTGTCGAAAAGGGCGTCGGGCGGGGCGGTTGGTTGCTCGATTGGGAGGCTGGGATGGAGGAACTCGGTTTCGTCGACAGTAGTCGTGCAAAGCCGTGCCGCGAACGAAACACCGACATTTGTCTCTTTTATCTTTATCGCTTGTGGTTTAGTCACCGACTGGGTAGATCTTCCCAAACTATTACCTGTTGGTAGAGGGTAATGCGTGGTGTTGGATAGGTATCGTACGGTCGTCTGTACAAGTACCGTAGCTCGGCTCCACATGACTCAACTCCACCGAATGACGACTTGCTCAGATTTAGGGTACTCGCGAGAATCATTCAAGAGACGGTCAGTCGACACGGAGCGGACGCATGGGCCCGCGAATACCGTACGTGGACAAGGACATCCGAGGCCCGGTCCCGGAGGCCATCAGGGCACGACGAAAGGGCACTCTGCTCGAGCTAGACCGGACCCTGTTGCGCAACCCTGCCATTGCAGCAGGCTGGAACGTGCTGCTGGATGCCGTCAGAAGTCACACACGGCTCGCGGCCTCGGAGAAGGAAGTGGCCATCTGTCTGGTCGCAGTCATCAATGGTGCAGCATATGAGTGGGCCCAACACGCTCCACTCGCCATCGATGCAGGCGTTTCCCCACGACTGATGGACTCGTTGAAGCGTGGAGACGTCAGCGGATTTGATGAACGACACAGACTCGTGCTGCGGGTGACGAGGGCAATGACTGACAATGTAGGCCTCGAGGACGCCTTGTTTCAGGAGGCGGTGGACGTGTTTGGACACGATGGTGCGCATGATTTGATTGCTATTGTCGCTACCTATAATATGGTCTCACGCTACCTCGTTGCTCTGAAAGTGGGGCAGTGAGCCTGCCTGGGAGTCTCGTTGGCAAGTGCAGTTCTGTTTCGTGGTGACTCAGATCTGTCAATAGCCAGCTTACCGAGAGATCAGGTCACGTACATCCTCATGCAGAAAGGAATGTTGAAGCACGTCAGACATCAATGAGCTCAACAGGCTTCATCCATCTTTCAGAGTCGAGAACTCTGCAGTTCACAAGACATGGCAATGGGAGAATGACAGGCTCAACGATGGTGCTCGAGAAACGAAAGTCTCGTCATTTCGCACCAAGAAGGAGTCTTTGAGTTGCCAGTGCATTCTGACCAGGAGCACTCGCCGCTCGATCAATTCTCAGCTTGCGAGTCCTCGTGGGGAATTTTCCAAGGTTGCCACGGACTTCTTGAGCCGCGAAGCAAGAATGTTCAGGTCGACAATTGGTCTCAGGCATGTAGGCAATCGACGAATAGTTGGGCAAGATTGCGGAGAATGCAGCTCGGTCCTTGACCCTTGCTTGACACACTCTTATTCGTAAATTGAGCCACAAACTCTTAAATAGTTGCAGATGGTGGAGAAAATGCATGACTTGACCCTGGCATCAATTCGAAATGACAGCTGTTCCATAAGTACTTTTCGATTGTCGGGGATTAGTTTTGCATGGCTCAAGTCAGGGGTCGCAGTGCGTGGATGGCAGGCCGAGTACGAGTGATCTACATGAAGTTGCAATCTCCTCTTTGCTTGTCTTGCACGCAAACGTTTCAATGCCTTTTGACCAACCTACCATGGTGGATGACATTGGAGAACAAATTGTTGCCGGCAGCGGATAGTCTCACGTGTCTATGTTATGACAATCTGATTGTATGTATACTATAAATTGTCGTGTCGATAGGTGTCACTCACAGCTTCTGGGCATCCATTATTCAGCCTATCTAGTATCTAGCATCAAGAATGAAGTGTAATGCGTGCCTGTAGTTGTAGATGGCATGAGAGGTAACAGATACCTGATTAATGGTACCAATCCTAACTCTATCGTCTGTAATGTAAAAGGTCACCATAATTGTGTATGTGGTAATTGGGCACCGAAGATGAGCCGTAGTCGAACACCGGCTGGGCCGATGCCGCCCTCCTCTGACTGCGTGTCACTCATCATCATCATCATCATACATCTGCATCAGTTGCCCAGATCGTGTCACACACGACATTCTTGACACGAGTCCACTCAAATGTCATGTATGATATGGTCACGAGACTTGAGAATGGTGTTGGCACAGACTCCTCGTGATTCATCCAATGGTCAACCTTTCGTGCAAAGGTCCTCAGATTTGTGTGAAAGGCTCATAGTCAGCTGAATAACAAGATTATCTAAAATCACGACTATTCGAGGTATTGGCAGGTCTGCTGATGTCCGCAAACAGTGTTCCGCACTGAGGTAGGTGTGCATTCAGCCCTCGTCGCAGGCTGGCACCTCATGACGTATGCTACATACCAGCGCCCGCAAAGCACTTTTCCATGAAACAAAAAGTCGCGTCCTCACCAGCCCCGATCGCGTCGCACCACTAATGCATTACCACTATATTTTGAGCCATGTGGGTCACACCCATCCACCACCCAAATGTGGTTGTGTCATGCCTCGATGGTGCACGATGATGTATGCCAATGCAGACAGCACATCATATGGATGTGATGTCGCGGCACGCTCGAGTAGCGAGAGACAAGCAAGTCGTGTATGCCCCTTGGTCCGAGTGAAACAGTCACGGCATAAGATTGGTCTTGATGTCGTCTCCGCGGTTCTCCTCAAGACCAGGTCGGACGTCTTGAATCTTCGAGAGATTGTCTGAGGAGCGGACGGCGGTGGTCAGCCTCCGATTCGGCCACAGAGTCATGCGTCAAGTGGGCTGCTGCTGCTGCAGAAACCGGCGCGTGAGCTTAAGTCTTGGAGGTCGGAATAAGCGCGAGAATCTGGAAACGATGGGAGCTCTCGGGCTTACGCGACCAAGTGAGGCTGCGTAAGTTTATCCAGCAAACTGGGAATTTCTGTGGCAGATTAGAGTAAAGCCACGGCACCCCTTGCGTCCACCACCGCTCGAGTCGGAGACGAATCAGAGACGACCTCGACTGTTTAAGAGACTTTCGAGGGTCACGCAGTCCCTCTGCTCGTCCTGAGCATGACGATACGAGAACATACTGCGGATGGCTCATGCCGGATGCTGCACGATTTGCTGATTTGGGAGACGGCATAAACCGATGAATACAATCTATTCGTGCAATGTTTAAGAACTTGTCTGGTATACGTGAATTTTACCAATATATGATATCGGCCACGTATTATCTAGGACAGATGGAGTGATACGAAGCCAAGCATGACCGGTAGGAACCTTGCCGGGTGCCGAGCAAGCGAAGCGGTCCGGATCTTTGTCCCATTTGAACAAACAAGTCCGTGCCAACGTGGGTGTACACCACTGATAAGAGTGTGGAGGCAAGGGGTTCGCTTGTTGAATATTCTTGGCACGCGATAATGAACTGGACCAATCCTTGGGAACAATGGCACTTGACTGGCCACAGTCAATCATGATCAGACTAGGAACGATCCATAGCATCAATGAGGACGATCCTCTGAGTATGTGATCCCGGAAACGGTGTGGTTCGTGTCATTCATGCTCGCTTATCAAAAGTCGTGCTTTGGAACGTGTGCTTCTGTGCTTCCTGTTGCGAAAGCACAATCTAAATTCTGTCCATCATTTTGTAGTTGTAGAAATACTCGAGACATGTCACTTGACGTTTTTGAGCGAGTGTCTGAGCAATCCACCTATTCTAATCTCTACAACAAGTCCGTTCGATATGTCTTTGTGGATCCTCTGCCACGACCAGATAAATTGACGCAACGAATCGATTGGACTCGTCTCAGCCACGAAATCTGATGGGTGGCCACAAATCATGGACGGCGGAAAAATCTATAGAGTTGTACTGATGGACCATATCTGACCCACAAGGATGACTTGCTACCGGTTGAATATGACCAAATCAAGGATAGGGCTGGTCGTGGCAGATCTGAGGTGCTTCAGCTCCGACAATGCCAAGGTCAGGTAATGGATGGTGGAACAATCAGTCGGTATTGCCGCACAGGCACACTCTCGAATTGGCTGCACAAATAAAATATGATGATGGAAGTTGCACTGACAGATGATCACAACACCAATTCGTGATGCATCAAAAGTTATCATTTGTGTGGGCAGACAGATACAGGACCGAAGGCAATATAGGTCTCGATCGATTCAAAAGCCAGATGATCGACCACGCTGAAATTTGCTCCATTTGGTGAAAAATTGTAGAGGCTAATACCTGCACGGGACGAAATCGTCTGTGAATACATGTGATCAGCCTCCGCTCGACATATGCGTCGACCCCTTGTGTGTTTTCAGAAACTTTTAAAGTGGGCCTAAAACAGGGCATATGCAGGGGCAGAGGCACCAATCTGCGGTTGTCTCAAATGGTAGATTACAGACACGCTTGCTGTGCTGCAGGGTGATTCCTGCCTCTCATGGTGGAAGCGAGGACGATCGACGACAAAGTACGCAGGAACACCAATCACAAAGGAATGCAGGGCGTGTACCCAGCATTGGGGGCATGGGACTGCAAGAGGAAACCCTTGGTCCTGGACCACACACGCAGAGGTGCATCAGGAACTGCGTAGGTGGACCCGATAGGCTGGTACGGGCAACACGAACAAGGCACGTCGGGAATTTGTATTCTTTTGTTTCGAGACGGGACATCTGTTGGAGACCTGAGATGGCAATATTTTTTCCCCTGATGGATTGACTGGATGGCTCGCTCGCGATCGTGTTTGGGGCGGAACTGCAGCTCGGACATTGTTCACGTCAAACCGAGGCGAGTTTGGCTGCATGGAGGCTTGCACATCCACTCGACCGCCCTCCGGTCCATCAGATCCTCGCCCCTCTTCCTGCCCTCCAGTCGCGACTCGTTACCTGCTCTTGCCCTCTTGCCCATGGCTGGCAGGCTGACTGACTGACAGGTATTCTCGCTCATCTGACTACTGCTGCTAGTCTAGATATTTCTTTCGGCAAGACATCTTCTCAATACGAGGTGTCATGCTTTTCCTACGCGGGCTAGAGCTTAAAAGATTGTTTTAGATAGAGAGCCGTTGGTGAGCTGCAAGCGTAATTGTGTTCCAATCTCTCGGCAGGTAGCCAGCTGCAGGCTGAAGGACACATACAGGCTCGTCCTGCTGTCACGCCCACCAACCCCTGGAAGCCCTCGGTGGCAGCCTTCCGTGGCTACCATTGGTTGACCGGCCTGGTATCAGTGATCAGCTCAGCAGATGCCTAGCATGTTACAGCTGTCTGCAGAGAGTCTGAGATGATAGATCAGACGCTGCTCCAGCACGCAGACTGTTCAGCTGAGCAGTGAGGCCAGTTAATTCACCGTTAGACAGTCGATATGGGTGTCCTGAGTGAGGGCTGTGTGGTGGAAAGGAAGGGGAGAGCCCATGCAGCAGAAGCAGCGGCCCAGCTGGGCAGATCGGTGGTGTGTGTTGTGTGTATGTGTGTGTGTGTGCGTGTGTGTGTGCAGGCAGATGCTGCAAGCCTGGGCAGCCTGCAGCGGAGATCGAAGGAGGCAGAGGCAGAGGCAGGAGAGGAGGGCGAAGGAGGAGATCAGGCATGAAACTTGGGCGAATCCTGTCCAGGCTTTTTACTCCACCAAGCGCTTCCGTCTCTTGACTCGTCCGTCCGTTCCCAAGGACGGTCCTGGCCTGCATATCCTCCTTGACGCCCTTGCTCACATTCCATTCCTCCTTCCTTCTCGCTCCTACTTCCCTCCCTCATACCCAAGGATACGTTCCCACTATCCCAAAGGAGCTGGCTCAGGTCTGCCTCCCGAGCACTTCTCTGGACCCCTGCCCTCCCTCCAGGACGCCGTGATCGGTCTCCAGTCACGACGAACAAAAGGGAAGCACAATCTCCAATTACGTCTTCTCTCCTCACACCAATCATCCTCTCTCCTCTCAATCCACTCTCTAGCTAAGGTCTTGCACTAGAAGAAGCTCAGTCAAGACTCGACTCTTGGAACTCCTCACTCAAGACACTATACATTCTACTCTCAACACCTCAACCACCTTTCGATACCGCCAAAAGCAAAGATGTCTATGAAGAGAGCTTCCCCAGAATGCCAGCGTGATGACGCTCCATCGAAGAGACGATCCACCATCCCTCCTTCACCACCCTTGTCCCAGACTGCCACGCCCGTCATCGACCTGCACGTTGGCATCACCTCACTACAGATGAAGATTGAGCGAGCTATCAATGCTAAATTTGAGCTCGACTACAAGGAGGACATTGTCAAGTACATGATCGAGTTGGAAGTATGTACACTCTATCGTCTCGCGAGAGTCAGACATGCTTGATCAACCAGTGCTAACACGCGTGCAGGAGCTTACAATGGCTAGTCCCGATATGATGGATCTCCAGCCAGAGTTGGAATGGTACATGCGACCCTTCCTCCTCGACTTTCTCATCGAAGTCCATGCCGGCTTCCGTCTGCAACCCACCACCCTTCATCTCGCCATCAACATCATTGACCGATACACCTCGAAACGTGTCGTGTTCAAGAAGCACTACCAATTACTCGGATGCACTGCACTCTGGATCGCCGCTAAGTACGAAGAGGCCAAGGACAAGGTTCCATTGGTCAAGGAGCTTCGAGCCATGTGCTGTGACTCGTACCGGGAGCAGATGTTCTTGCAGATGGAAGGTCACGTCCTGAAGACGTTGGAGTGGAACATTGGAGCAGCTACCACAGATGCCTTCCTCCAGGTACAGCTCACTGAGCCAATGATTGACGACAGCAACAAGACTCTCCACCTCGCAAGGATGTTTACCGAAATTGCACTCTTCCACCGCGAATTCGTCTCCTTCAGACCGCAGTACATTGCCGATGGTGCCCTGCATCTGGCTCGACAGATCTTGGATCAGAACACATATGGCGGAAAGCGATCCTATGACACGGATGACGTCGTCTTCACTCTTCGAAGCAAGATGGCTGAGGCATCACCTGTGCTCATGAAGAAGTATGCCTTGCCTGCTTACGAAAAGGTTGCCATTATCCTCAAGGATTTTTTAGACCCACCGGTGGAAGTGCAGTACTCAAGACCACCGACTCCACCAACGTCGGGCATGCGCGTCAGGCATCCAGGCAGGTTAGATGCCACCAGCGAACTCACACCCGTTCGAATCTCTCAATCTCGCGCATACTCGCGCGGCATGATTACTCCGCCGTTGGACGCTGATGACTGTCTGCCAACCACCAGCTTTTGCTCGGAGCCGGAGTCTTATGACTGCTCCTCATCGGAGGCTTCCCTTTCACCAATCACAAGCTCATGTGCCAGTATCCTCGACTCCTACCATGAGGACTGCCACAATTACAAGAGCTCGATTGTCATCTCCTGATTCGGTCATCAGTCACATACACTACATCCCATCACCAAGAAGGAGACCAACACATGGCTAAACTCATCAAGCCTTGAAAGGCATCTCATGACAGTGTTTAATGATTGAATCACTTCGAAATTCTGCAGCGATACTTTTTACCGGCGTTAGCATCATGATTCTGCACTCAAGCGAAGAACTCTTCAAATTCACGGCGGCGTTTTGTCTTCTATTATACCGGCTTGAAGCCCAGCATCAAGCACGCTCACGACTTTGATCCTACGCACAAACGAACATCACCTCAATACATATATGCAAGAATACATAAGACACATGCAGTCTGCTGCGGCTTCAAATTTGAAGACGTCTTTCCAATAGTAGATACTTATATCGGCATAGTAGAGTAGGCAGTCCCACTAAGGAATAAATCTGATGATTCTCACGCAATCGCATATAATATCCTTTGTGACATTGTATTGGGGACGCGTCAAGAAAGTGGAGAAGAACAGACGACTCGCTTGTTACACGACTATTCAATGTTTGTCACACGAACCTGCTGTTGTCCTACTTGAGTCGCGTGGATGTATGGCGCAAAGCACATCACGATACAATTCGGATATCCCGCACTTGACCCTGCCGACCTATACGAGCTCTGGCTCCATACCGTAGTCATCCGTGATTGACACGGCTTGCATGGCTATAGCTACGCTGGCTTTACCGTGGCAGACGGGGAGGCCAGCACGAAATACTATATTCCATGATCAGGTCCACTGGTGTGTAAAGTATGGTTGTTCTTCTGGCAACTCTCCAACACTGAATCCGTCCAGTGCGGATAGATTGGTGAGCTGTGGACAGACACGCAGATAAAAACACTCTCAGCCTTTTCGTATATGATCAGTTGTTGATTTCATATGCTTGAATTTACAGCACTGAATGAGCTCTCAGGCGCCGGCTCATTGCTGAGCTTCGACTCGACTCTGGTACTGATTGACCCGGCGTGTGACAAGCTCTTGCGTTTTGATGCCGAGAGTATTCCTCGGAAGCCAGACCTGATTATCCTATCTCATGCGGATCTCACACATCTCGGTGGATATGTCTATGGCTTCAAGCACCTCGACTGGCACAATGTGCCGGTCTACGCGAGTCTGCCGGTGGTCAACATGGGCCGCACGACAATGTATGATGCACTCAAGAGCACATTGACGGAATATATTGCCATGGCGGACATTGACGACGCCTTTGATTGGGTCACTTCTCTGCGGTACTCACAAGCGACACAGCTGTCGGGGAAATGTCAAGGCATCACAATCACGGCCTATAATGCGGGTCATACATTGGGTGGTGCGCTGTGGAAGATCACGAGAGGGTCGGATCACATTGTATATGCCGTGGACTGGAACCAAGCTAGGGATCAGCATCTCAACGGTACTGCGCTGTTCAGTGGAGGACAAGTGCAGGAAAGCCTTGCTCGACCGAGTCTGCTCATCACTGATTCCAAGAATGCGACGAGCATGGTCCCGCCACGATCCAAACGGAATGCTGCCATGTTTGATTCAATCAGTTCCACCCTGCAAGGCGGTGGGTCTGTTTTGATACCAATAGATGCATCTTCGCGAGCTCTCGAATTGTGTGAGATGCTCGAGAATTACTGGGCGAATGTCGAAGCAGTCCGTGCGACCCCAGTCTATTTCTTATCACACAGTGGTTCAAAGACGATTGGATATGCGAGAAGCATGCTCGAGTGGATGAGTGAAAAGATGATTAACGATTATGGATCAAGCGGTGGCCTATTCGACTTTAAGCATCTCAAAGTCTTGTCGAGTGCCTCGCAAATCACCAATTTGCCAGCTGGCCCAAAGGTCATCCTCGCTACCTCGTCTGACCTAGATAGTGGCTACTCTCAAGCCTTTCTGCATTCGGAGGTTGCCAACAATCCTGCCAACCTCCTCATCCTTTCCCAACGCTCTACTTATCGTGCAGACTCGCTGGCCGGGCAACTCATGCAAAGATGGACAGAGGAAACAGAGTCTGTCAAGGATGAACTGCCCGAGTACATCACACTGGATCTGGAACGGTCGATCGAAATGCGTAAGCAGGTCCCTCTCACAGGACCGGAACTCAAGGAACACAACAAACGCGAACAAACGAGGCGTGATGAGGAACTGGCCAAAGCCGCCATAGAAGAGCGCAATAGAAATATATTGGATGCTGACGACTCTGAGTCGGAAGACGAGGAGGAACAGGCCGTGCTTGCCGCCTCAGGTACTCTCGCCGGACGAGGAGCTACTTCCGTCCTCTCACTAGGCTCTTCGGCCTTGCTGGGCACGTCGTTTGATCTGTACCTCGAAAGTCCTCAAATTGCAAAACTTCCAGCTCGTCTGAGAACTTTTCCGTTTGTGGAAAAACGACGCAGATTCGATGACTATGGAGAGATACTACGGCCTGATGAATTCAAACGGGCTGATGAGGAAGAAAAGGACATCGAGACTGCCTTTGTGGAGACGACCAAAAAGAGTTCCGGGAATACTGGACAGAAAAGGAAGTGGGGTGAGATTGCGAATGGCAAGGTAGCAGAAGAGAATGCAGAAGAGGTCGTGGATGACTTCAGAGCTGTACCCTCCAAGTTGGAGATATCTGAAGAGACGATACGTCTGAAGTGTCGGCTGCGCTACATCGACATGGAAGGACTTCACGACGGAACGTCCCTGAAGAACATTGTCGAGTCGGTCAACCCCAGGAAACTTGTCGTCATACACGGCACAGCAGCCGATAAAGAAGAGATGAAATCCGCCTGCGAAAAGATGAAGGCATTCACGAAAGCTATCATCGTACCAGAATTGCGTGTCTCAGTAGAGGTTAGTCTGGACACGAACGCCTTCGACGTACGATTATCGGACGCATTCTCTGCTTCATTACATTGGCAAAAGTTATACGAACAGACAGTGGCCCATGTCACCGGCAAATTGATTCCCCAAAGTGAAGCAGAGTCCAAGGAACCGCCTGTACTCGATGTACTGGCGAGCAAGGAGGACTTTGATAACGCACCACGGATCCAAGCTCTATTTGTGGGAGATATTCGTCTCGCTGATCTGCGTCGACTGCTGATAGAAAAGGGCCACAGCGCCGAGCTCAGGGGCGGAGGTGTATTGTTCTGCGACGGCTGTGTCTCGGTCACCAAGGCTTCTGCTGGAGAAGTTTTGCTCGAAGGACTAGGGACCGATCATTTCTATGGAGTTCGTGAAAGCGTCTATCAAAGTTTGGCAATCATAGAGACTAATTAATCATCGCCCACTCGCACAACAGTCCTTTCGTGTCGTCTCATCTGTATCTCACAATGCCAAGGGCAGACTGAATCACATATACATGTAGAAAGCAGTTCTGTAGACAAGAGCTGGTTTGAGCCAAGCTCTGCACAAGTCAATCTAATGTGCCCCAGCAATTTGAATTGAGCCCATCCAAGGAGCTCCTCTCAAAGTCATCTCAGAATCTTCCCGAGCACAGGCTACCGTACCGTACATTCTCGAATTGTGCATGACTCTCTGTATGGGCGACTGCTAGGCTAAATTTCCGTGTCCTTAGCACTGAAGCACTAACGACAGCTTTACAATCATGACTGAAGTAGAGACCAAGCCATTGGCGAACCTCAAAAGCGTCGACTTGGGCGCGACAGAACATGAACAGAGCGAAAATGTCACTGTTTTCCATGACCCACAAGCATTCACCGTCAAACATCCCCTGATCAACAAATGGACCCTCTGGTACACGAAACCACCGACGACAGGTCAACGTGGCGCAGATGCGTGGGCAGACAATTTGAAGGAGGTCATCACTTTTGACAGTGTCGAGGAATTCTGGGGGTGCGACCTTTTGCATTGAACCTTAATCACACGTGACTAACGATGGGCAGAGTGTACAATAACATTGCAAAAGCAACAGAGTTGTCGCAAAAGTCTGACTATCATCTCTTCAAACAAGGTGTCCGTCCAGAATGGGAAGACAAACAGAATCAAAAGGGAGGCAAATGGGCGTTCCAGTCCAAGGGTGCTTCCAAAGAGCACCTGGATGATATGTGGCTTTACTCTGTGAGTCCTCAGCGCTAATGAAGGGAAGGGTAGTGCTGATCTTGCTGTAGATGCTGGCCGCGATTGGCGAGACACTGGAGAAGGAAGGAGACAACGAAGTCATGGGAGTGGTTGTCAATCTACGAAAAGCTCACTGGAGAATTTCCGTCTGGACGAGGACTTGCAATAACAAGGAAGGTCTTCTCGAAGTCGGCAGACGGTTCAAGGAGATCCTGCGATTGCCACCAAGCGAAGCTCTGGATTTTGCCAGTCATAATGATGCAGCTCAGTCTGGGTCAAGTCGTGCCAAGGCCAAAATGGTGAGACACCCGTATAGGAAATAATTTGATCATTGAGCTAACGACAACAGTCTGTCTAAATCGTCATTGCACCAAAGATCCCGGCCACACACCCTACTTTTCATTCTTCCACAATCTCTTTTCGGACGATAGGAGCTGTTCCCGCTTGATGCAGTGAGCTCACCCCGTCAAGTGAGGACAAACGTTCCGTTGGGTCCATCATTTGACCTGGCATATATATCTCTGATCATAAGTATCTCTACCCAGCACGCAAGGTGCATCGATCCACGAGCCATAGCACCAAAATTTGAATATATCACTAGGGCAGGTCCTCAGTCTGAATCGTGTAAATTGTTTTCCACCCCATCTTGACACCATTAGCATATTCCTAGCCGAATTCCCTCCAAAACTCACTTGTCAATTCTCGGATGCGAGCACTTAGCTTCTCCTTGACAGTCTGCTTCTCGGCATCGGAGAGATCGCTGCCGGTCATGATGGTCTCGTAGACCTGAGTCAATTCGCCTGCCAGTTCCCTGGCAGTCTCGTTGTCCTCGACAGCGTAGGTCGTGCCTTGGGACTCGAGCGCACACTCGTACTCATCCTTTGCCTCTACAAATTTATCCTGGATGGTCCGTATGGCGCGGGCGAGGGCGGGAGAGTCGATGCCGCTCGGGCGAGTCTGGGAGAACAGGCGGGCGTGCAAGTGTTGTGGTCTCTCGATGGAGGAGGCGGCCCATGGTCCCGGTACCCTCTTCGGGGCATGTCCTGACCTCTGAGCGACGGTCCTGATGATGTGTCGCAGCATCTCGACAGTGTCGACCGACGAGTAGGCTGGGTGACAATGACATGGTACTTTTGAAGAATGATGTTGCCGTAAATGTGGAGAGAAATGTTTAGTACGAGGGAATACGAAGGATGACACTTGTCTTTTCATTCATGCCACAACTCCCTTGCCAAAAATTTAGTCGTCGTTGTGGTCTCGGTGTAGTTTGGACAGAAGACGACGGGTAGGACGGGGCATGTTGCGACAGATTCGCACGATGGCAACACAATCGAGTCTCGGGCCACTGGAACAGGTCATCCGCTCGAAACTGACGACGGCCCTCGCGCCGTCGCTGCTGGAAGTCCACAATGACTCGCACATGCACCGGCACCATGCGGCCATGGCCAACTCGACGTCCCCGGAGACGCACTTTCGAATCACGGTCGTCTCGGACACGTTTGATGGACAACGACTCGCCGCTCGACACCGGGTCGTCTACGGACTGCTCAGGGACGAGATGGCGCGCGAGGGCGGCATCCACGCGTTACAGTTGAGGCTCAAGACGAGGGCCGAGGAAGTGAGGGATCGTGAGGGTGGGGTGGCCGGTACCAGGGCAGAGACGTGTCGCAACAAGACTGGGGAGCGGTGATGGGAGGCAGGGAGGCAGAGAGGCGAAAAGGTGGTGGTCGGGACGATTTCTTCTTTGGATGGTGTGCGACTTATGTACTCGACGCAAACGTCCGGTCCCGCCAATGTTCGGCAATCAAAAAGGCGAGTTCCACGCTCTGTTCGTAGTTGAGTCTCGGGTCGCAAAAGGTCTGGTACCCCTCCGTCGTGATGCTCGTCTCGACACTGCCGCCCTCACATTCAGTCACCCGCTCGCCCGTCATCTCAAAGTGGACGGCGTTGAGGGTGCTGTTGCACCGGGCGTGAATCTTGAGGGAGGACTTTAGTTCGTCGAGAATGTCGGAGAAGGATCTCGTCTTTAGATGCGGGTGGGAGGCGGACGAGTGGGTGTTGCCGTGCATCGGATCGCATGACCAGATGACGACGTGTCGGGTCGAGTGTACTGCCTTGATGTGGTCCGGCAGCAGCGACTCGACCTTCGTAGCCCCGTAGCGACTGATCAATGTAATCTTGCCCGGCTCAAAGTCTGGATCGAGAATGTCGAGCACGCGGATGAGTTCTTCGGGAGCCATGGTCGGACCGACCTTCAGTCCGAGGGGATTCCTGAGGCCTCTAAAGTACTCGATATGTGCACCGTCCAATTGTCTCGTCCTGTCTCCGATCCACAGGAAGTGGGCCCCGAGGTTGTACCAACTCTCCTTTCCATCCTCCCGCACCACCCTTCTCGTCATACTCTCCTCAAAGTCGAGGATGAGACCCTCGTGGGAACTGTAGATGTCTGCTCGCTTCAGCGTCTCGTCGTGGTCGGCACCAATGGTCTTCATGAAACTCAAGCAGTCCAGGAGGCGGTCCACGATGCCCGAGTACCGTTCGCGCATCTTATCGGAACGAATCCAATCGAGGTTCCAGTTATGTGGTTGATGCAGGTCGGCGAATCCAGAGTAGAGTAGTCCCCGGAGATAGTTCAACGTCGCCGCCGAATGAAAGTACGCCGCCACGAGCCGCGATGGGTCGGGTGTCCGGTCGTGGGGCTCGTAACCATTCACATTGTGGCCCCGGAAACTGGGTATCTGACGGCCCTCAAACAGTTCCGTCGGACTCGACCTCGGTTTCGCGTACTGGCCTGCCATCCGGGCGATCCTGACCACCGGTACCCGGGCTCCCCAAACCATGATGAGGGACATTTGCAGCAGGACTTTGACTTTTGCTTCGATCGGCGACGCGCTACAGTCGTCGAAAGATTCGGCACAGTCCCCGCCTTGCAGTAAGAATGCACGACCCAGGGAAACGTCCTTCAGTGATGCATTGAGTCTATCGACTTCCGAGGGTTGAACGAGTGGTGGTAGTGTCGACAGTTTAGTGAGTGCCGCATCGAGAGCCGATTGATCAGCGTAGACGACATCTTGCTTGATGGGTTTCGACCGCCATGAATTTGGAGACCACATCCTGCAGTACTGTCGGTACCGTGCGACGAATCTACTGTAATTTATATGCACGTAACTCTGTTTTAAACTTTTCACACAATTTTGTGTCTGTGCGGATCCTGTAGACGCCCAAATTAATATCCGCCCGAATTACTTGGTTTGCGCCACGTTCCACCTCCACAACTTTTCGTCGAACGATTCAAAGAAGAAGCTTTACATCAAACGTCACTCGTCACTCGTCTCCTGGTCATGGAGCAAGGAGGTCGACGGTTCAGGACTGGTCTCGAAATCTTCAGGAGGCAGGTCGGGCGGTTATCGTAGCCGCCGCGGGTTACTCAATTACACATCGCCTCATTGGACGATACACCCATGCGGACCCTTCGTCAGTGACATTCTTGATCAATGCCTTCACCAGTGCCTCGTTCGGAACCTACTCCTTCCTCGCAACGGACTATGAAGAGGACGTCATTGACGGATACCCGAGTCACACTAACACCGGCCTCTCTCTTTTTGGCGGATACGCACTCTACGATGTCATCGCGTCACGCCATCGAGGCGCACTGGCGAGCGACGTAGCGGTCCACCATGTCCTCGGCATCTGCGGAGTTCTCGGCGCCATGACGACCAGGAAGTGGAATTTTCTGCCTGCTTCCTCCATGATGGCTGAGGTGACGCTCGTCTCTGTATATTGGCTGAGTAGAGTCAAACGAGAAGACTCACGGGTCGCACTCTCCGGGAGAATCAGGAAGGCTGCATTGGTCCGGATCCTGACGACTCTGCTCTTCAGAACGTTTCTGATTCCGTTGTTGGTGTGGCGGTCGTATGCCATGCTCAAACGACAGCTCCAGCTCCAGCGCGCTGGAAAGGATGCAAAACAAGTCACATTCGGAGACGTGGTACGCAATCTCCACAAAAGAGTGCCAGGATGGGTTTTGGGTGCACATGCAGTCAATGCCAGTCTGTTTAGTGTTCTCAACATACACTGGACGTTACAGATGATTCGGACATATCGGAGACAATACGCATCTCGATTGCTGGTGTAATTGTGTCGACGGTCCCGTTGACTATGAGGATACTATATGCTAAATCATGATCTTCGCCGGCGCTGTTATCTTTAGGCATTAAAATACATCTCAGCAACGTCGCCACTGAGTTTCGTGATTTCTTTCATGAGGATTCCCAGCGTCCGACGACGTCTCGGAGTGATAGGCCGACCTTCTTTCAGGGACTCTCGGTATTGCTGTAGTTGTATGATGAAGAGGTCTTCGTCGATCGACTCGCGCAATTCATCCATTGATTGGTCGGGAGCGGTTCTTGCAGGTTCGATGTCTTGTATCTGAAGTTGCATTAGGTCGTCGCTGTTTGGCGGTCTCAGAGCGATTCTTGGCACATCATTCACGACGATGACGTCCGATTGTCGTTCTGGCATCTCGAACTCCTCCTCATCCTGGTGGATGATAGGTTGATCTCGGACTGAGGGTGATAGTGATCTGGAGGCAAGTCTCAAGTCTTGCATTATTGGTGGTTCTGTAGAGGTCGAAAGCTTGCGAACACGCGAGTAGACTGAAGGAGAGCTTTCAGAAATCGGGTCGCTTTGAATTTGTGGTGACATGGCCCGTAGATCACGTTTACGCAGCGTGAAGGTCGCGGAAGATTGAGCGCCAAAGACATCATCGCTTTCCGATGCACTCGCTCTTGTGGCTCGACGACTACTCTTTGCTGGAGACAGCTTTTCAGCGCTCGAGTTTGACCTTTTCTGACGCTTTCGCGCGGACTCACTAACTTTCTCAACATCATCATGTTTAGGCACGACGTCTGCTGTGCTCGTGTCCGTCGATGTGGTTGTACGGGCCTTTTCCGGAGAATGGTTACCTGGCGCGATTATCGAGCCGGTATCGCGTCTTTTCCTTTTCTTGGAGACAGCTTTGGCTGGGGAGACTTGTTCTTCAGAGACAAAGCCTTTGGTAACCTTTCTAGCACGAGAGTTCGACCTACTAGCACTTCGTGAACGTGAACGATCTCTTGGCTCCACCATGGTCTCGTCTTCTGTGAGGACCTGCATCTTGGGGGGAGCGAGCACCATTTTCGACGAGCTTGAAGGTGCCTCGGTGACTTCTGGATCCTGCTCTGGCCACGTTGGAAGCCTCAATAGACCAGCAGATAAGTCGGCCTTCTTGACCATCGCAACAAACTCTGGTGAATAGTCGAGTCTGTGGGCATTACCGAAAGTAGTGTTCCATGTGACCACACCCTGCTCAACAACTCTAGCATGCTTCGATGACAGGGAGGCGATAAAGACAGGCTCGCACGCAGGCAGAAGAGTGGGTTGCACAGATGCAATCCGACCGACCACTCCTAAGAATGAAAGAAGCATAACATCTGCGCCTTCGTCTACTCGTCCGACCCACTTGACTACCCCTTCGGAGATAGATCGAACAGCTTCATCGGCTTGCCTCGAATCAAGTCGGTCTAGGAATTCCGCAACTGCTTGCAAGAATGACAAAGCTTCCTCAGATAGGTGGTAGCGCTTCCATTTCGTTTCCATATGCAGAAGTGCACCTGAAGCTAATTTCGGAAGCGATGGGACGTCTAGAATATCATGCTTGGCACTATTCCTGTCTGGTTCCGCTGCCGAGACAACTTTGCCAGGATCGAACCTAGCCAGGGTCAAGAGTGTCTCAACGTATTCAATCTGCGTGCAACCTAAGTCTAACAAGAGCTTCGATAGCGGTTCCACAACGTACAAGTTGCCCGCATGAGCATCTGCTTGCGCCTGAATAGCTGTCGTCAGTGACTCAAGCAAGAGTAACCACTCTGGAAATGCGGGACCGTGTTGCAGCCTGATACCTGTTTCGAGGATGCTTCGAGCCACTTGCCAGTATTCCTCAAAGTCCATTGCCTTCGATCTTGATGGTGACTGAAGTGCAAATCTCTTGTTCTCTGCTTGGATCTGCGTGTGTGCAATTTCTGCAAGGATTTTCCAGGATTGTACAGATAACTTCGATTTCTCAATTGTGATGCACGACATACAGTGATTCAGAAGAATCATACACTTTCGCAGGGACTTCTGATTGGCCAGACAACGAGTACTTATGCTCTCAAGCATATCAATGTAGTCAGGCCCAACCATTATCTCATGCGCCGGTTTCTGGAATAAATCAAAAACGAATTTGAGACCAGTTCCATGACCAGAGCTGTTTGAGTCTCTGCTTATTGACGGGGTTTGTGAGGGGACAATCTCGCCCCCATCTGCGAACGAAAGAGTCTTCTCCGTAAAAGATGAGGTACCAAAATGCTCGAATGTTATGAGAATCAATTCACTGATGAAGGACACCCGCTGAGATACATCCTCCTGAACTTTATTGCTCGGACTGCCGATGACTGGTAGTGGCGCTGTCCAAAGAGCTTTGTAGATGCCACAGATGGAGGCAGTAGCGTCCATCGTTTCAGCACTGATCTGTATTTCCTTCGCACTTGCACTACGAAGAGATTTCTGCACGTTTGACCACAGCTGTGCTTTGGTCATCCTGGACGCCGAGCTCTGTAGTGCCAACGTCAATAGAGGCGCAATCTTGTGAATTTGTGCTCGCAGCCATCGAGCGTCGAGGTGCTGCAGGTCCTTCTCCGTGATAGTTTTGTCCTCTAGGAGACGATTTAGCGACCAGGGTTCGATTGTTTTGACTTCAAACAATGATCCCAGAATATCCACTGCTTTTTGTTGGAGTGGCACTTTTTGATAGTCTTGCAACATAGATTTGAATACAGGCTCGATGACCTCTGACCATACAACGTTCGTTTGGTCGAAGCTCGCGGATGGTCGATTCAATGCATATAGCAATGAGCAAGCAGTATTGATTGCAGCCATGCGTACAGTGTCGTAGACTTTCACGTCCGGAGAAAGCATTCGACAGATGGGTTTGGTCAGGTAAGCAAGATTCTTCTCTCGATAAACGATATCACCATTATTGCCGAAGTAGTGAATCATCCTTACCCAAGCAGATTGTGCCATGATCTTGTTTTCAGTCGCCGGAGAATTGAACACGATCTGCAAGACGTGCATCCACGCCATCAAAGTTTTGCTTTTCTCCGGATTTTGAGAGGAGGAGAGTGTACAGATAGATCCCCATGCATGTGCAATATAAATACCTCCTTCTGGTTCCTGCATGATAGTCTTGAAGCGCTCAGAAGACACTTCTATGTATGGTTTGCCTTGCACTTCACTCTTGAGGTGGTTCTGGACACACCTTCCGACTTGAGGCACACGACACAAGTGTTTACCAGCTTCCAGTGCCATTCGCAATGCGGCTGTACGAATCTGTTTGTTGTCATCGAGCAAATAATTGATCACTCGTGGAAGCCATAATTCAACATTCTTGACCATAGCTTCGCGTGACTGGTCAAGCAATCTGAAGAACACAGACATGCGCTCTTGATTGATGATGAGTGATGGAAACTCGGCCTTAACAGTAGCAAGCAAGATGCGTTCCGCTATTTCTGTTGTGATACAAGCGCGAGGAAGATGCTGGGTCTGCCATAACCAGAGAAATTGAGTGCTTGTAGCTTTGGTAACTTTTTCAGCTTCCATTCGTCTCAGCGAATGCTCTACCAAATTTCTTGCCAGTTGATTTGGTACGGCCGCGGATATTTGTTTATCAAACAGAAGAAATCCTGCAACCTTGAGCGCTTTCGTGTTCAAAGGATAATCTGGTTGTTGAGCATCCTCCTCGGAAGGTCTCATAACATCAGCAACTATTAGGCCAAACAGCTCCGCAAGACGTGGGAAGAGCTTTGTACGATCTGGGATATTCTCGAAGGTACGGAACAGGTTAGAAAGAGTCGCGTATGTCTCAATCTTGCACGGGCGATCATTTCCGGCTAGACTCTGTATGGAAGATTCGATCATGTAGTCCAGATCGGAAGTGGCAGGGTCAGCTTTTTCATACAACGGAGAAGAAAATGGAGAGCTCGAACTATGACCGACCTTCAGGACTGACTTTTGCGGGAGTCTCGAATAATCGGGCTTCGAATCGACACTAGGTTGAAGTAATGCTGGTACATCAGTAAATTACATAGAATTGTTCAAACACCATACCTGGAAGCGGGGAAAACAGAACTCGCTTCTTTGATTTCGTTATTTCTTGCAGAGTCCTCAGAGTATTCGGCGTGCTGTTTTCTTTGTCACTATCGCCAATTGATGACTGGGAGCTCATGCTTTAGTGTGACCAAGTAGCACTGCCTAAGGTCACACAAGATGGACTGTCCGGTAACCTCAACAGGAGCTTGTATGTTTACGGGTTGCTGCTAGTCGGAGTCTTATTGTTCGTGCGAGAAGATCATCGTAGAAATGGTCCACCCTCCGACACAAACTCAGTTCGACGAAGGTCTGGTGGGATTTGCGTGTGAAATGTGAGTTTGAATAACTACTATAAATTATGCGTGCGCGTGTGTGGAAACCACGCGAAGCGCGAAACGCGAATTAGAGAAGCTGATATCGTTCTTCATTGTCTGGATACGATTATCGTATGCCTCGTAAGCAGCGATCGAGAAAGCGACAAACACGAGATAGTGAAGCTAGCCACAGCTGCGATCTACCGTCTGTGCTGCTACCGTTGCTGCATGCAAGTGCTGCGAGCTACAGCAGCCTTGCTTTCATCAATAGCGTCCACAAGCACAAGACCATTCCAGTCATCATAGACTCACGGGATCGTGCAAGAATGGCGCAGCGACCACTAGAAAACAAACTATATTCCTTCAAGCTCGTTCTCCTTGGTGAAAGTGCAGTCGGCAAATCGTCACTTGTGCTTAGATTCGTCAAGGACCAATTCAGCGACTATCGCGAATCTACCGTACGTTGTTGGCAATGTCTCAGCTTGAATACAATACGGATATATTGAGACGGAGGGATCAGGAAATTGATGAAACTGACCAACTCTAGATTGGCGCGGCCTTCCTTACACAAAGCCTCACTTTGGACGAACGTACAACAATCAAATATGAGATATGGTAAACGAGACATGCCGTAGGCATCAATGCCATGAAACTAACATCGCTCAGGGACACTGCAGGTCAAGAGCGCTATAAGTCACTTGCGCCAATGTATTACCGAAATGCCAATTGTGCGATCGTGGTGTACGACATAACTCAGTCGTCATCGCTCGATAAAGCGAAAGCATGGGTCAAGGAATTACAAAGGCAAGCCCAAGACGGCATAATTATTGCTCTGGCAGGCAACAAAGCTGATTTGGCGGATAAAAGGGCAATCGAGACTGAGGATGCCAAGTCCTATGCAGACGAAGCAGGACTCTTATTCTTTGAAACGTCAGCCAAGGATGCAAAGAATGTTGCCGAGCTCTTCACTGCTATTGCGAAGAAATTGCCACTTGAGAATCCAGCTAATGCTCGTGGCGGTCGTGCTTCGCAGCCTGCTCGTGGTGGAGTCGACCTCAACAGGCCCACTCAGGGTCTCACAGGTCCTGGTGGATGTCAGTGCTGATCGAGCCGCACTGAACAATGTCAAGTTGCAACACTTATTTTGTCGCTTTTTCCTACCACAAACAATTGCTTTGGCACGAAGCTCGATATTGAGGACGCTGGAGATGGTTGATGAACATGGACGAGATGAGCTGAACGGGGTGGTTGGGGAAATGTGTTTATATGATCTGTCAAATTGAAGCGTGCCAGCAGAGTTGATTTTATTATTGAAGAACTTCATGTCTTGGACTAGGAACGCCACGATCACAATCTCATGACTCTTCACAGATTGTATTCGCCAATTTTATTAGTCTTACACTAGCTAGAAATGCATGCTACCGCGGTCGCTTGATATTTGCAATGGCTCGTGTGTTATCCTCAATCGTCTTCTGGTCGTGGGGTGGGGTAATCTAAAGTCCCATGATCATCATTGGTGTTGGTCCCATAGCCAAAGTCCTTTCGCCCACTTGCAGTATACTCGGAGCCGTCGTCAACATCAGCAGAGTCGTCCTTGTGTCTCTTCTCAGGGTGCACATCATTATGCGTGACTACCCGCCTACCTGCACTCGGATCGCTATTGGGTTCTGCGGTCCAAGATGTGCCACGGTAAAGCCGTTGACGGATGACGCTGTTGGTATTCCGATCATACATGTCGTCCTTTGAGCGCGACGATGGACGACTGGTCGAAGATCCTCTGAGATGATCTGGACAGTCCGAATGTACCACGTTATTGCTACAGGGATACACATGAGCTCCATGATCAAAGCCTGAACTCGGGAATGGCGATTGAGGGTTCGATTGGAAGGGCCGCTCAATCTGCTCTACTGGAAAACTGTAGATTGACCCTGTATTAGTCGATCGATCTCTGAAATGATAACGCCACGACGTCGGACTTCCGGCTCTTGTGATTGGAGAGTGGAGACCAGAAGCACTTCGACGAGTCAGGGCTCGGTGAAAAGAACTCTGGATTTCGATGCCAGCACTACGAGAAGTCACCAGAAACCCGAGCAAGATGACCATCAGCACGGATTGAAACATGCCGAGCCGCTTGAAAAATGTAATGTCGTCGCCCAACATACCGAGTTTATGAGATACAAGGGTCATATCACCTTCCTGTCGTTGTTGAGCACTATCCATGCTCTTCGCGACATCAGAGTAGAGGTATTCGTACTCCTGTTTTAATTGTGAAATACGTTGAAGCATCGTGATGTTGACGTTCTCCAAGAAATCTGCAAGATGTCGAGCTTGAGCACTAGATAACTGGCTGAATGATTGCGCAAGAAGCGATGACTGAGATTCGATGTACCGCAGAGAAAGAGTCGCATTTGCTTCTAGAAGAGACAACCGCTTTGTGATTTGCTTGTATATGGATTCCTGGGTGGGTATCGACGAAGAATGCGGCACTTTTACCTGCTTGACCTCCTCGCCGCGTCCAGTCTGAGAAACATCGTGATCCGTGATACGAGCAGGAGATGCACTGGCAACAAGAGCACTCGCATCTGTCCGTGCAACACTGGTAATGATAGTCGTGGAATTTGAGGATCTAGTCTGGACCACAGACGTTTGTGTTACCTTGGCACTGTCGAATCGAGCACTACCAACACTGGTTGATAAAGGCTTTGGGTTCGTCTCTAGCGAATAGGTTAGAGGAATATGGCTTATCCGTGGTACACAGACCAATGCTTGTGAGACTGTGATGCTTGAAGCGACAGCTGTGTCAGAAGACATTGCAGCCGTGCTGCTCGTGCTAGTGGAATCGACAACCTCGATACCGACTATGACAGCCTGATCGGGTGCAGTGACTCCGTGCTTCTGCATGTCACCGGCAAGCTGGTCTGAGAAAGCAACCAGATCGTCCGCGGCGCGTTCAATATTCTCAAATAATTCATTGGACGTAGTCTCTGATGCAGTCGACTGAATCTGTGCTTCATCTTCCAATGTTCCCTCTTGTTTGTAGTCCTCCATCATGGTCTTACCAAAGACCCGGACCAAAGAGAGTGGACAGTAGAACTCATTCCCGTAGAACTTGTCCATTTCCACCCTCACGTATCTTGCCCATATCAACGGGTTGTCAACTCTGAAGGTCTGAATTTCTCTTATTGGTCTTGCTTTAAATTTGCCTAACTCCTGCCAACCTTCTCGACCTGGAGGATACTTTGCTGCTACCTGGACTGTGATGTCCTTGAAGACGCCGCTGAAGTATTCAAAATTCGCCAGTTGTATGGTATCAACCAATATATCATTACATAGCTCGATCGTCACGAACTTTGATGGAGCGGAGCAAGTGTTCAGCATGTAATAATCCTTGTTTTCCTTGAGAATATTTGACGAGCCCTTAGACTCTTTGTTCGACTGTACTATGGAAGCTGCGCAATCGAAGGACGCATGGTTGAAACGATCCTTCTTCCTGGTGGATGGCACGTCGTCCTCTGGTATTGTTTCAGCCGTACGTGTAGATGTGAAAGCTGTGAATATTGACACTGAGGTGGATGGTTCGTTCGCAGTCGGACTTGCGTTCGACACTTGTTCTTCATTGGTAGACTGACGAGCCTGAGATCCAGATGTCGAGGCAGATGCTTGCTCAATTGTTCGAGAAATGATTTGACTACCCTGCTGATTCAGATTTCGAGCTTTCCATTCCTCAAAGGACAGGAATTTTGCTTCCTGTGCCGACAACGTCGCCTGTAGCTGTTCCTCCAAGGTTTGCGTCGGCAATGGCCGTGCTATAGAACTTGGTGCTAGACAACTTGGGTAGGTCTGTATCACCAGAGACTGCATGACATTCTCACACGACGGTGCCTCACTGCTTACCAAACAATACGATGGTCTCACGAGTATGAGGAGACCCCAATGTACATACGTTCTCCACATGTCGCAATTATTGACGTATCGCAACAAGACTGAGTTTCCCTTTTGTCAATGCACACTCGCGACTACAAACACTAGTGTTCTGACGTACGGATCTGAATTACCTCGCACAGCAGCACCATCGATCGTCTATCGGGAACACGAGGTACTCTTCGAAAAGACTGTTGGTGTCGCCACTGACAGTTGGCAAAGCAAGATACAATCTATTTTATACATTGCTGTAGTGTTCTGAAATGCTGAGGCATATCTGAACCACTAGCCAAAAGGACACCAACTACAAACTGCCCAGATTCAGCCACCAACTGGAGGTTCTGTGGAGTGCTAAGAAATCCCGATGGGGCAGGATGTACCGCCCCGCGCTGCGATTGAATTAGGGGACGCGCTCCTGTGAATGCAGACTTTAGCTGCAGGCAGTTCTGCACACACACACACAGACATACACACTATTCCTCAACCAGTACCCAGCGTGGTTCATCACGTCAGCATATACAAGTACACTAACTAGGCACAGTATAAATAGACCAGCGAGAAGGTCGTTGTTCGTAACGGGCTTGCTTGCTGTCCACGAGAGATGGCAGATTTGTTTGGCTGATAATCTCAAGTAATACCAATTCATCATGTACATACCTGAGATGTTTTCATATAGACGTATATTAGAGCACAGCATACGAATCCATGTAGAGACGAGACAGAAAAGCTGAAAGGAGATGAGAGTGACAGAGGGTTTGACTAGAGAGGGCGAGCAGGGTCCATCACCAGCGCTGGTCAGCTTCGGTGGCCCACGAGTGGAAGAGAGACTCTCCTGTCGCTCGCTCATTTCAATCTGCCCGCCCACCTCACGCTCCACCACTCGCTCGCTCGCACACGCTCACACACACGCACACACACACACACACGGAACTCTCGGTCGGTGCTTCGGTCGCTCGCTCGCTCGCTCGCTTGGCCAATTCGTCCTTCCAATCCTCCAGCTCGTCTCTCTTTGCCTTTGCGTTTCCTGTTGCCTGCTCCTGACCCAACGCTGCTCCCCGCCCACTCAGGCAAATGTCTGGCCATCACCTGCCTGCGGTCCTGCCCCTGCCTTTCACCCAGCTGTCGTCGTCGTCGTCGTCGTCCTCCTCCTCTCCCTCTCCTTCCTCTTCCCTGACAGAATCACAGGACAGCGAGGTCACAGCGGTCCTGCCCGGGTGCATATCCCTGGTCGATCCGCCGAGACAGTACTCATCATGTACGATCCCATCAAGGACACGAATGACAATGGGCATGATACCACCATGAGGGATTATTCTTCAGATACAGAGGATAGGCAGTCTCCAAGAACTGGCGACGATGACTCTATTGCCGAGGCAGGTCATTACGACACTCTCCAGAACACGACGACTCTAGGCGAATCCGACGACGCCGAAGAGGACGATGACTTGGGTTTAGAGGAAGATGATGACTACAGTTCGTCGCTCACTGATGCTTCAGAAATCTCTGATGCAGACACAGCATATGAGCAACGTCCGAGTTCACCTTCATGGCTGGACGCCGGCCAGAAGGATCGCAGTCTCGTGAATGCAACGGCACGGACGATGTCTCGAGATGTACGATCGCAAGAAAGATATGGACATGTTGACTCGTACGAGCATGGAAGGTACAAGACGAACTCTGAGGGTGAGAGGAGTCCGAACGGTGCTCGAACCGTGGCCGTCCCAGTTCGTTCCTCGCACCCAATGAGCATTTCCGCTATGCTTTCCAATCCTGTTGATGTCATGAGGCACAAGGAGACTGTCGTGCCTTCAGTGGAGGTCACTCCAAAGAGTACTAAAGCAAGGACACCTAAAAGAAAGCGGGACGAAGAGTCGACTGCAGCTCGCGCTCCAAAGACAAAGAACGTGGTGAGTTTGCTCAAGCACCATTCTATCCACACATCTCTGATTATGCACAGGTCGAGAAGAAAAAGCAGCGCGAGACTCGAAAATCACGAACGGCTGTCGTACCTTCATACAACCTCGAGGACACTCTTGTCGAATCTGACATTTCTGAAATGTCGGACGAGGAGCAATACATGGACTCGAGAGCAAAATACCTGGATGACTGGAGTATCAAGTGTGCCAAGATAGTGGCTGCTGAACAATTGGCACAAAGGAAGAGATCAGTGGAAGTCTCTGGCAGACTGCTAGTAACACTGGATCGCAGGGTGCGCAAAATTACCAAGACTTTCGACAACCGGTACTACCGCGGAGCCATGTTGCGTGCGACGTTCGAGGAGACTGTGCGGAAAGAACAACAACGGAAAGGTATTGCTACAACCAAAAAGTCTGGCAAACCGACGACCATGGCCCCACCGACAATCACCAAGAAGATGAGCAAGAAACAGAGGAGGAAAGAATTGGCAGCTGCAGCAGCCGCAGCAGCGGCAGCGGCAGCACTGGAAGCACAGCGAGAAGCGAGCGCAGACGAGACCGGTATCAATGGCAAGAACAAGAAATCATCCAGTATCGACAGGACTGAAGGAATCCACGACTCCATCTGGAAAGACATCGTGAGGAAAGAGATACCCAAGGTCCATCGAATCATACAGTCAAACAATGTCAATCGCACAATCAATCTCAAGAAGACCGGGCAACTCTGTGCGAAGGAGGCCAGAAGGTGGCAGTCTCGAACGAACAAGACGGCGAAAGATATGCAGGCAAAGTCGAAACGGGCGATGAGAGAGATGTTGATCTTCTGGAAGCGAAATGAACGTGGTGATCTCATGAACCGCCAGAAAGCGGAGAAAGAGATAATCGACAAAGCCAAGAAGGAGGAAGAGGACCGGGAATCTCGACGACAAGCCCGAAAGCTCAATTTCCTGATCACTCAGACCGAACTGTATTCGCACTTTATTGGAAGCAAGGTCAAAACGGCCGAAGCGGAGCAAAGTGAAGATACTGCTGGAGACTCCAGGCTTCAGCTGGATGCTACCCAACAAGCACCTCCGGTCAACGTACAACCACTGAAGCCTGGCGAAAGTGCTGCAGAAGTGGACTTCGATGCCGACGACGACGATGCTCTACGAGCAGCGGCAGCTCGCAATGCCCAGGAGGCTGTTCAGAAGGCGAAGCAAAAGGCACAGGGATTCGATACCGAGAGCGGCTCGAGATCGCATGTCATGACTGGAGATTTACAAGCAGATGCCGATGCCATGAACCTCGATTTCCAAAACCCCACGACAATTGGCGATTCGGCGATAGCTCAGCCCAAGATGCTCAATGCCACACTGAAAGAGTATCAATTGAAAGGTCTCAACTGGTTGGTCAACCTGTATGAACAGGGTATCAATGGTATCCTGGCTGACGAGATGGGACTTGGAAAAACGGTTCAGTCTATATCTGTAATGGCACATTTAGCGGAGACATACAACATTTGGGGACCGTTCCTTGTGATTGCTCCAGCATCGACACTTCACAATTGGCAACAAGAAATCACAAAGTTCGTGCCTCGTCTCAAGGCCTTACCGTACTGGGGCAACACAAAGGATCGTAAAGTCCTTCGAAAGTTCTGGGATAGGAAGCGAGCCACGTATACCGAGGACGCTCCATTCCACGTTGTCATAACCTCATATCAGCTCGTCGTCCAAGACTCCCAGTACTTTCAGAACGTCAAGTGGCAGTACATGATCCTCGACGAGGCTCAAGCAATAAAGTCATCCCAAAGTTCGCGATGGAAGAATCTGTTGGGATTCAAGTGTAGGAATCGACTGCTCCTGACAGGTACACCTATTCAAAATACAATGCAGGA
Source organism: Taphrina deformans (assembly GCA_005281575.1). Taxonomy (NCBI): domain Eukaryota; kingdom Fungi; phylum Ascomycota; class Taphrinomycetes; order Taphrinales; family Taphrinaceae; genus Taphrina; species Taphrina deformans. The sequence continues at coordinate 198,095 of RHGG01000003.1, forward strand.
GCTCTGGGCACTTTTGCATTTCATCATGCCTAGTCTCTTTGACTCGCACAACGAGTTCAGTGAATGGTTTTCGAAGGACATTGAGAGTCACGCTCAAAAGAACTCCGAGCTCAATGAGGAACAACTCAAAAGGTTGCATATGATCCTCAAGCCTTTCATGCTTCGACGAGTCAAGAAGAATGTTCAGAAAGAGTTGGGCGACAAGATTGAATTGGATGTGTTCTGTGACTTGAATATGCGCCAACGCGGTTTGTACTCTTTCTTGCGCAGGGAGATCTCTATGAAGGATATCTTGGAAAAGGCTTCCAGCGACAAGGATGCCGATCTTTCTTCTCTGATGAATCTGGTCATGCAGTTGAGAAAGGTTTGCAATCATCCAGACCTTTTCGAGCGAGCTGACGTTCGAGCGCCGCTCGCCCTGGTAGACATGCCAAAAACAGCAAACATTGCAAAGGAGGGTCGTACCATCGAACTCAGCTACGCCGCGACTTCTGCAGTGAAGTACCACCTACCAAAGTTCATCTATCGAGCCGGGGGCCTACTCGATGTGCCCAGTCAGACTTCAGTCGCTGGGTCAAGGAAGCACTGTCTCCATAATCTTATGAACATCTTCTCAGGGCAGTACATTCTCCAGAGCGCAAAATCGTCCCAAGGGGCCTTTTCCTGGTCTCGCCCAGCCGGCTTGCTGCCTGCTGAGATCGTTGCGACCCACAGAGATCCACTCCGTGCAGCAGCAGCAGAAATTAACAATGGTAACCTGCAACTTTTCTATGTGCCCGAACAAACACAATCTATCACAACCTCCAAAGCCTTACTACGAATAACCAAATCTGGTCGTCGTCCATTAACGACAGGTACATTAGAAGGTGCAATGACTGATCTGCTCACTGTGCATCGGCGAGTGGCAGACACATATGGATATCATCGTATTGAGCCAGTCTACGATCCCTTGGTTCTGGCTCCACCTGTTGAGGTGCTTTGTCCTGATCGTACCTTTGTTGTACAGCAAAACGAACTCGCATACAGTCAGTATGCTCGCAGGCTGCTATACGGTCTGTCTCTTCCGGAAGAGAATGCAGTGGTTCAAGCTAACCTGTATCCGGACCCTGCGGTGCTACCTCATGGAATTTTACCTGCTTTCGGTCATGAGAAGAGAGGCTACAACAGCATACGTATGCCGTCCATGCAGACCTTCATCACTGATTCAGGCAAGCTTTCCAAACTAGACGAGCTTTTGACTGAACTGAAAAAGAACGATCATCGTGTCTTACTGTATTTCCAGATGACGAAAATGATAGACCTGATGGAGGAGTATTTGGTCTACAGGCAGTACAAGTACCTGCGTCTCGACGGTAGCTCGAAAATCAGCGATCGACGAGACATGGTCAGTGATTGGCAGACACGACCTGAATTATTCGTGTTTTTGCTCAGTACTAGAGCTGGTGGTCTTGGTATCAACCTGACCGCAGCAGACACCGTGATTTTTTACGATTCGGACTGGAATCCTACCATAGATTCGCAGGCTATGGATCGAGCACATCGTCTCGGTCAGACCAAACAGGTCACTGTCTACCGACTTATCACACGAGGTAGTATAGAGGAGAGGATTCTGTCCAGAGCCAAGGAGAAGGAAGAGGTTCAGAAAGTCGTTATTTCTGGTGGCGATTACAAGCAAGGGACTACAGACAATATACAATTCCAAGCACAGAAAGGAGGTGGACGTGATGTGGTTTCCTGGTTGCTTGAGGATGACGATCAGATCAAGAAAGTTTCTCAGCAACTCGACAGCATGCCAATCAATCGCAGCAAGAAGACCAAGGCACGCGCCGGGCCTTCATTGGACGATCTGTACCACGAAGGCGAGAACAGGATGGAGTCTGAAGCACAGACACCCGAGATGTTCGGCGACGGTGAGCCTGATGAACCAGTCAAGAAGAAGAAGAAGCTCAGCTCAAAAAAGTCGAAATTGCAAGAACTGTAGCATTTATCAACATAGCATCGGCGTACTCATCAACACATATCAGGATGAGATTCACAGTATATACTCTTTCTGTTACATGTCCTTAAAATACATCATAGATACATGTCTCATCGCGATGTAATGCGAGTCATGGTGCTTTCTTATCTTGATGCGAGAAGATGTGTAACTTATCACAAATACGATTGAGCCACAGGCGTTTGACTCCACATCATAGATATCTCTGAATGTGCAATCTTGTACAGAGATCTCTTTTAACATATGAATGCATTCCTCGAAATTTGACTGTAGGAGTTCAGCCGCTCGAAGCTCCCAGCTGATCATGACTACCGTGCAAATTGTGACCGTCGCTGCCTACACGGACACCCTCGCTATCGGTGCGATAACAGACTGTCTCACGATCTGATACTCTTATGCAAACTGACACAATGACTGTCTACCTTGGACTTCTCGGGGTGTAGTACTAGGAGGTTGTGCTGCATCCGCAATGAAAATGGGCCCATCGGCTGCCTCGACTGGCTTTCAGACAGCTGCACAGCTAGAAGAGGGAGATCGCCAGAAGACCACAAGCTCTTCTACGAGACTTGAGGTGGAAGATCCTGCTCTACCGATGCCGTCTGCTTTGGAGGACATCTCACAGCAAAGTCGGAGTATAGATTCTCAACTTCAGTCTGATGAGCTTCAGCAGATTGATATCAGCAATGCATATGCCAGAATGCAGGTGGTCTATGATGATGACTCCCTCAACGACGATGCCATTATTATCAAGACGGAGCAAGATATCAATGCTGGTCGAGCGCCGTGGAGTGATTTGGTCATCACAAGCAGTCTGGCGTCAAATCGACACTTTTGCATTCACACTGTATTGTAGAATGGGCCATAATGTCCTTGCATCTTCCACTAAAGCCGGCAGGTACATATCAGTCATGATTACGACCCCTTGTGTTACTTGACTGACTTGTCAACGAATGGCACATTCTACCAGGAACATTCTGCCAATTCCTTCCATAAGATTGGCCGGCGAAAGCAAGTTCTCCTCAGTGACGGCGATAGAATCATGATCAAGCGGGTATGTCTGATAACCTTCAAGCAGGAACTCCGGTTCTCGCCTGACGAGGAGCGCTTCAAGTGTTATCTCATGGACTTTGCCAATCGAGACTGGCATTTGACGAGACGCATCCTGGGATCAGGCTCCTTCGCGTCTGTCTTCTTAGCGAGAGGTAAAGTACCCACAGATCAAGTCGCTTGTAAAGTGGTCGACCTAGTGCACTCTCGAAAATTGCAAGCTCAAGAGGTTTGGATGAGGGAAGTTGAGATCCTAAGACGAGTCTCTCATGTGAGTTGAGACTGGGGTGCTGAACTTGAAGCTTACTGTTTCTGTTTAGCCTAACATCACTCAAGCACGTCAGATCCTGCTAACAAAAGAACATGCTTTCATTGTTACAGATCTGATTAGTGCAGGTGACCTCTTCTCATACGTCCACTCAAGACTCCTTTACGGACCACATAGAATAGCCGATGCTGAAAGACAGATAGCTTGGATCACATGGCAGGTTCTGAAATCTGTGGAATACTTGCATCGTCGAAACATCGTTCACCGGGATATCAAACTAGAAAACGTTCTTGTAGCAGATCCTCGACCATACGGTCGAGTTCTGCTAGCAGATTTTGGGATGGCATGTGATTTGACTATGAAGCAGTCGTCATCAGCTGGCATAGCGCACGCAACGTATTCTACACCCAACAGAATGAATTCTCGAGTGGGAACCGCCGCCTATCAGGCGCCTGAGATGCTATGCTCTAGGATCAGCACTCATAAACACATACAAGGCCATGACTATGGTCCCGAAGTTGATCTGTGGTACCAAAGTGGTCTTATTGTCGAGGATATTGCTAAGGACATAGGAGTCTCGGTTGCCTCATTCATGAAATGGTGCTAGGCTACTCTCCATTCACAATCGCCAAGACAGACAACGTAGATGAAATTACGCGAAAGACAATGAATGAAGATCTCAGTTTTGAAAACGTACCTGTCCAGCAGTTAACGACATCGGTACGAGATCTCCTGCTATGTCTCCTAGAGCGAAACCCTAAATCGAGAATGACCATCAGGAGTGCATACGTTCACCCATGGCTAAGCCAGCACAATGATGTGTTTGTTACGTTGCACAAGAAGATTTTCGCCGACTGGGTGCCTGCTATCACCGTCGTCAAAGACTTGGACTCGATTCCAGAACTAGTTCCAGCCTGCGACATCACTAAGGCTATAAGGGACCAGCAACCACCAGAGAATGGATTGGTCAAAGTCCAGAAGAAACGACCAAGGCTTATTGACTTGTACCATACAGATGTATGAGAGCATACTTATCAGAGATTGGAGCAACACTCGCATGATCAGTTTGGCATCGCATGCCATTATGTCCTGCCCGCGAAAATGTTCAATCGTCAAATGATGCTGCATTGTCCCCCTCAGTGGTTTCGCATCCTTCACGAGTATCGTTGATGAGAAGTTGCTCGATAGATATTCCATACGAGTGCCTGCCGATATGTGCAAGAGGAAAGCGTGACATTCTTGCCCTATTCACCAGACTCTGTATGTCCCACTGTACACGCTCTCCGTAGACAGACCGAATCTACTTGTTCTTTGTCTGCTTGTAACTAAATTTGACCCTGGTGGACGAAAATTCTCCCAACTTGTGCCCGACCATCTCGTCAGTGACTTCCACGGGCAGATAGTTCTTGCCGTTGTGAACCATGAATCGGAGGCCGACAAAGCTGGGAATGATGGTACAACTGCGTGCTTGTGTCCTGATGGGTGTCCGCTTCTTGAGTGCTTCGGCCAGCGAGGTGGGGAAGGACACGATATACGGTCCCTTCCAGACCGATCGCTTGAACAATACCGTTGATGGCTTCATCGTCTCTTGTCGCTCTTGCAGTGACAGATACACTCGTCCGGCTCGCTGTTTTTTCAGTCGTGACTCGAATGAACTCTTTGGTGAAAAGTGGGTCGTTTAGAATGGTACGAGGGGTCCGAGATTAGGTACACGACAGTTCCGCAATCGTGCATCGCATCATGATGCACTCCACGCCTCTTTCGCGTCTTTACTTCGCGACGTGCAATGCGACTCACTTGAGAGAAAAAGACCACTGCCCTCGCACGACCTTTTTCTCCTTGGTGAATTCGCGGGTCCGGTTCAGTTTGGTATGTCGGTCATGACGGTGACCTTACATCAAGCACAACGTCTGTCCCGTCACGAGTTTTCCGACACGCAGTACGTCAGGGACCCGGTCCCACTCCTGTCACCGTACCCTCATCACAGTGTCACCACGCGGGGCACCAAACGGGGTCGTGGGGACGAGGTGACCTTTTCGAGGATGCAGAAGAGGAGTATGGCGGCATCGCCCGACGAGATGATGAGTGTGCAACAGTCCACCTTGAGGAAACTACTCGATGCGCAGAAACAATGCGGGGTCCAGGTGCCGTCGAGAGAGTCGACCACGACGATGTGTGTCGATTGTGCGGCGTCGTCGCGAACCATTCGGATCGAAGAGTGTCAGGGATGCGGATCCGGCCTCTGTCGCAATTGCAGCTTGACGACGTATCGCGACAATATGGACTTGCAAGTATGTCTCGAGTGTTCCAGGGCCTAGAGCAAATTCTTGGTCAACGTGTATGAAATATTCCTGTACATATTCTACATTGTAAAAGGACGCCAAACGCTGGGATATGCTATGGTTTATGTATTCTTGGACGAGACATGCCTAACCGCTTGCGCTTTGGGGGTACTGTAGTATTGGTAACATTCAAATTGTACAAGGGATGTGTAATGGACTTTGGATTGCTGTTGGTCGATGGCAGTTTCGCGCTCGTGGCACCGATACACAACGGAACAGGCTTAACTAGTTCTCTTTGTCTCACGACTCGTTCGTGTTCCGGGGAGGATGACAGTACAACGACCCGATAATCGTCTGGAATAACAGGACGCTGCGCCATCTTGATCGTCCCGCTAGAGTGTCGTGTGGGAACAGTAGTGGGTTCGAAGAAGGCTTTGATATTGGACTGACCATTCGTCTTCTTATGCCGAGCTCGCTTTTCAGCTTCCTTGGGTGGGATGTTGTCCATCGAGCTCGTCTTCTCTGGCGGCATTGTCATCAGCACTTTGCTCGCACTCGAAAACCCTAATTCGAAGTCCACCGGCAGCTCTATAGCCTTGCGCTTGAGAAATTTGCCATTGACCAACGCGAGCTCATAGTCTTCATCTGCAAGCACTGCCGCAGAGCGGTCTTCGTAGACATCCTCGGAAACCTGAAACCCTTCTAGACTTGGTAAATCTCTTTGTAGCACTCTTGCGAGCTCGCGCATAACATGAATTGTCATTCTTGGTCCATGAGTGTCGAGTAGTGGAGCTACTTGTCGATGGGATAGGAAGCTACTTAGTTGCACTGATTCGAAGCGAGCATTCTTTTTCGGGTAGGATAAATACAGAAGCGCTTTAGCTCTAGTCATGGCAACGTATAGTAAACGTCTTTCCTCGTCCTGCTCAGCATCCATTGCTCGGGCCGATGGTATCGAGCCATGATAAACACCAGGAATGAATACTACTGGCCATTCGAGGCCTTTTGCACTATGTATTGTGGAGATGACAAGACTCGGGCTGTTGTCCTTGTCGCTGTTGCCAGTATCCGCCATGAGAGACAACGCAGATAGCAATCGCTCTAGTGAATTCTGCTTCAGGTCATTTAACTGTAGATTATTCACCATCGGTAAGTCTTCTTCTTGTTGATCTTCGCCGAGGATGTCGCTGGTCTGCATGAACTCCTGTATATCCTCGAGACGTTCTGAGTAGTCCTCGGGATATTGTCCTTTAGTGTACTTTTCATAATCCACTTCTTCAATTATGATGGCGATTAGTTGGCTCATCAGGATCTTGGGGTCGACAGCAACCATGGATCTGCATTTCTCGATTGTGCGCACCAAAGGGCGAAGATTAGACTCTAATCTCGTGTCCTTCTTCTTCGTCAGTAGAATAGAACCCTGAGAGACCGATCTTAAGGTCTGCCACAACGATCTTCTTGTCTTGTTACTCTCCACTTGCAAGTTATCTATGGAAATTTGCCCAAATTTGCGGGATGGAACATTTACCACTTCCAAAAGAGCCAGTGTTGTCTCATCATTAACAACTCTCAAGTAGTTGATCAATGTCCTTATATGTGGACGCTCGAGAAATTTTCTGGCATTACATAAATGATATGGTATACGACCTCTCTGCAAAGCTTGCTCGATTGGCAGAGTCAAGGATGCACTTCTGACAAGGACAGCAATGTCTCCAACACTTAAAAGTCCTTTCGAAACATCTATCAGACGTCTGACTTCATGGGCAATCCAGTCTGCTTCTGATTTTGCTGACTCGAGGACACGAAGAGTGGGCTGAGTACCAAGGACGTTGCAGGTTTCCAGCTTCTTTTGTGGTCTGGTGGAATCCTGTTCGATAATAGCTGAAGCGGCGAAAACGATCGCACCTGTCGAGCGATAGTTCTGTTTGAGATGATACTCAACACAATTCTCGTACGAGATGTACATTCGTTCGAAATTCTCAATGTCTGCTGCACGAAACCCGTAGATTGACTGATCATGGTCACCAACGATGGTCAAGTTCTTGTTAGATTGAGCCAGAAGACGCATCAAGTCGTACTGTTGATTAGACGTATCCTGATACTCATCGACAAATACATGCCGGATATTGCCCACAACCTCAGGACAAGTTTCGAAAAGCTGGATTGCTCTTAGGATCAAATCGTCAAAGTCCTGCAGATCATGTTTTTGCAAGTGCTGTTGATATGCCGTGAAGACCAAAATGAGTTCTGCCATGGCATTCTGTCCAAGCGAGAATGGGATTCGCTTCGCACTCTTTGCATCTTGCAATTGTTGAAGCGTGATATTTCTGCTCTTGATGATACTGATATAGCTCAAGGCTGCCGCCGAGGTAAGCTGTACTTCTTCCATGCTATTCTCCGTTGGAGAATTCGAACCTTGCTTGCGAATGCATTTAAGAACTTTCGAAACGACGTTCCTTGATTCAGATGTATCTGCGACCGAGATCTTCTTGCTTAAGCCAATATTGATTCCATAGCGCTGCAGGTACCTCAGTGAGACTGAGTGAAAAGTGCCCACAATTAGTTTTCGTGACAAGTCATCGCCGATCAAGAGCGCGAGCCGTTCTTTGAGTTCGCGGGCCGCCTTGTTCGTGAAAGTAACAACGATAATCTGCTCTGGTGGTATGCACCTCTGTGTGACCGCAAGGGCTATCCGAATGGTGAGCACGCGAGTCTACCTTCATCAGAGAGATCAATGACTGGGTAATTTGATGAACCTTCCCACTGCCCGGACCAGCCAAGATTTGCAGCACTTCTGCGTGGTGGAGCACACATTCGACTTGCTCGTTGTTCAAGTCTCGCAGAAACTCTTCCATAACTTATGCCCTCAATATTCGAGCTCGGGGTACGTCGATGTTCGATGTCCGATGCTGAGTTCGAAAGGTTCAAAACGTGTAATTGGCATCTGTGGATATCAAACAACAAGTGCTATTGGCACGAGGACCTCTCGAAAGGTCTTGTCCGCGTGTCACCGCTGAACGAGATCGTTCAGATAAACCTATAGCTGACATGGTAGGATACGATGTTTTGAGGTTCGCGTATATTCTGCATCACGTGCTCGGGACAGCATTAGATGTCTATATACAGGTATACATGCGTGATTTGTATGTTAAGGTATACTTGCCTAATTCATACGTGGTATATATGTTTCAGCGGATGAAGTAGGCTATGTACAAATAATCGCCACAGCTATGCAGATATGCAGAAACGAATGCCAGCGCTAATCCCAATAATGTATACTTCCATCATTTCCACCTGTGGCTACCTTCGAAGTCTCCTGAGGATTCCATTGAATGTGAGTGAGAGGACCTTTGTGCGCAGAGAACTTTGAAACGAGTTTACAGGTTTTCCAATCCCAGAAGCATGCATAGCCTCCAGCATCTCCAGAACTCAAGTATTTACCATCGGGTGAGAACGACACCTCTATACCATACCCACCACATCCATGTCCTCGGAATTGCTTTCGCCGTTGTACTTTGACTTTGTCGATGGCAGAATAGACCACAATCTGACTGTCAAGTGATTGGCATGCGATATATTTGCCTGACGGATGAGGGGCCACAGAAGGCATAGAGAGCATCTCAGGTTCTGCAATGAGCTTGATAGGTACTGGTATGCCGTATTCCCAAGCTCTTAGCGACTTGTCATCTGAGGTGGTGATGAAACGTCTATTCTCGTCTACATATGTGATAGTGTTGACAGGGCCTAGGTGGTGATCATACTCCTGTACAATTTCGCCTGAAGACATATCAAACTGCACTATCTTGTTGTTTGACATTCCTGCAAGGAATTCGTTCTTTCCCAATTCTGGATGGATTTTGACAACATACGGAATCTTGCCAGTTGTGAACTTTGTTATGCATTGACCAGTCTCTGTATCCCAAAGCTTCATGTGTGAATCATAGCCAGCGCTCAAGAACTTTGAACCGTCAGCATTGAAATTTATGTCACGTACAGCTTTGGAATGCCCTGCGTAATCACGAAGAAGTTCACGTTCGTTATGACAATCCCAAAGCATGACTTTGGAATCTGTTGAGGCAGATAAGAGAAGATGTCCAGATTTTGGAAAGAAGCGCAAAGCAGAGATGCCTTTTTGATGACCATTCCAAGTGTGAATTAGCTTCTTCGGTACGAAACATTCCTGTTCGCCTGGCTCTTTCCGCAGGTCGATGTCGAGATTCTGAGGGACATGCATATATGTTCTGCCTTGATAATCGAGCATTGAACTACCATAGAATTCAGAACGCTCTGCACCGTGGTTTGTCTCGACCCTGATATCCCGACCACGATCAAACTCGGGCTGAAGTGCTGGAGCGAGAGTCTCTGGTTCATATTCTTCATCAGACGCCAATGACCCGGCCTCGGATGGTGCTTCGTTCTTGTACTTTGCCCAGGGCCCTCTCCAGGCTTCAGTCCCGTCATGCGCTGTCAGTTCGCCCGTGGTCTCACGTTTCCGCTTCAGCAGTGCTCGCTTCTCCTTGTTTGTCTTGGAGTGGGCGGCGTCATTCAGGGAAGATATCGTGGCACTGTGCTGTTGATACTGTTCCCGAAAGTATGCTTCATTGTAGGACTGAACTTCAGCATATCCCGTTATTATGTTCTTTCGAGAGTTGGAGATGCTGCTGAACGGATTCGCAGGGCCCTGTAACGGTCTGACCATATCTTCGTAACTTATATTCGTGCTCAGCATTTTCTCAGAATCTCTCGATAAAACCATAGCTTGCTGTAAGGGGTCTCCAATGGAGACAGTAGGTGCCGCAGCCAGAATTGTCTTCTTCATGGCTGTTTGATGCGCACCTTGAGCCTGATCATCATCAGAGTCGTCGTCATAGGACACCAAAGGCATGTCGAAACACCCTGAGGACCCTGGTGTCTACTCGTGTATCGTTGAAGAACTGCAAACCAACAAAGGCCATACCATATGCAATTGTGATTGAAGTCATGCATACGTTGGAGGATGGATGCATCGCATACAGAATCGACGAATACGATATTCCTCTTTGATGGCGGCGGCTCAGCTGATTGTGATCAGTAGTGAGAGATGCCGGTCGCACTGCATATATGTTCTGATAGAAAGCGAATTGCCTGATGACTAGCAGCTTGGAAGTGACTGGGAGACAAGGTGTCAGACGGCGAGGTCTCTCCAACTTTGAGCATCAAATCATGTTGAATCCTGCCAGGTTGCTGCTACATCCTACATTGCAATATTGGACTTCCGGTCGTGGAGATTCCACAGCCTTCCAGATGAGGAACTCATAATGGTTACAAGTCTGTCCTTTTCTTTCTGGCCATGTGGGTTGTCCAGATACCAGAGGCTAGCAGTCACAACCTTCAGTTCAAAGAAAAATGGATCAAACCAGGAACGGCCTTTACTATCGGGCGTGAATCAAACAATACTGTTACCGTAGAAGGCGCCAAGTCAGTCTCAAAAGCACATGTTCGCATCACTGTCATAGCTGCACCATCGGAACAAGTGAACCGTCCTAGCCAATTGACCATACAAGACTTAAAATCAAAGTTCTCGACATTTCTGACCTATTCAGATAAGCCAGATGAAATTGTTCTTAACGATTCAGCTAGTACGGAAACGTCTGATGTCTCGATTCGTCTCGGCAAAGCACAAGACGTGGTTTTCCGGATATTTTGGAAGCCAGTCGTTCTAACACTCTCCAATATCAAACCCGTAGAAGTGCTGAGCTACTGTGCAATTCTAGATATCCGCTACTCGAAAGACTACAGTGCTGCAACAACCCATGTGGTGACAGACAAATACAACACACCAAAATCTTTGACAGGCCTGGCACATGAACGATGGATCGTGGCAAAGGCATATGTAGAGGAGATGAGCAGAATTGCAAGCAGTCTAGAGTGCGACATGCTTGCAATGCCGGATCCAAAAAAAATCGACCTCTTACCGATGGACGAATTTAGTGGAGAGTATGGGCATGAGGTGTTCTTTCCGAAGAAAGAGAGAAGGACTGCTTTCAAAAATCTACAATTCGTATTCTTTTCGAGCAAGCAACACAAGAATCTGACCATGCCTATCTGTGCTGGAGCAGGCACGAGCCTTTTATACGAAGCTGAACTTGGTCCTCAAGCGATATCTAACTACCTTGAAGCTCTAACACAACCTATCGTAGTGCTGCCGGTAGACGATCTCGATTGTACAGACTTACTAGATCGTCTCACACCTCTCATCAAGTGCAAATCAATTACTCAAGCAGAATTTATCAGAGTGCTACTCTCTAATGGCACCCACGAAGTGTTTGAATCTCGCAAGACTTTGCCTCTAGATATTGAGATGATCTCGATGCTCAAAGAAACGGACTCGCTTGTAGCTGAAGGGGATATTGCTTCGAGTGCTACTATAAGCACAGGAACAGAGCCAGCGCTGAAAACGGATGTGGCCAACAAAGACGAAGAGGAAAAGCCGATCACAAAAAGGATAGGCTCTCGCGGGTATGTACCACTGACAACATTCGAAGACGACCTCTTTGGTGGTGTGCCAGATGTGACATCGAGTCAACGGACTAGCGCACCAAGCCTTGCTCGCTCTCCAAGCCGCAAGAGCATTGTCCGTCCTGTCATTGATCCGATTGATCTGTTTGACGACGACGAGTATCAAAGCATTGCCTTCAAGTCGCAGAAGACTGACTCGCAATACCAGCCGTTAACAAAATCGAGCCAAGTGCAGCAAAACAGCAGCCCAGGCATAGAGTCTGGAATTAGTGATGCATCACATCCTATGCAGCAGCAAGTACAGAAGTCGATGAGGACCAGGCGTTCGCAACAGAGACAGCCAGTCGAATACATCGAGGATTTCGAGCCTGCACCGGCTGCGGCTGCTTTGGAGAAGTTGAGGTCGCAGACACAAGGTTCAGTAGAGGTGCCAACGCAACGAGCAAAACTTCCTGCATCGAGTCCTGCTGAAAAAGCAACCACAAAACCTTCAAGACCTTTCGATATGATTGAGGAAGAGATTCAGCAAGCACTGACAGTCAATAAAAGAAAAGCAACGCATGGAACACCACAGTCAGACAATGAGGACAATGGTGAGGATAACACTCAGTTGAAGAATCTAGGAACTGTCGAGTTCTTCGAGCTCGAGTTAAAAGACAACTCAGGTAAGGTTTCAGCCGCACAAATTCATGGCGCTCGAGAACTAGAGCCTCGTTGGGCCGGTAGAAAGAACTTTAAGCGGTTCCGGCGCGCTAGAGAGGGCGTGCCTAGCGAGTCAGGCGCAGAACGTCCGGCCATCATGATCAGGTTGGTCGAGTCTACACCAACGGATCGTTCTCTAGCAGACAAGACATGGCTTGAAACGGCTACAACGAGGCACAGAGACAGCGGACGGACTGGCCACACGAAATCTTCCAGTGCAACTGGTTCTAATCGATTATCACAATCCAATAGGTATAGTTCACAAACCCAACGCTCGACACAGACCGTGATGAATGAGACCCAGGCAGCGCAAGAAGATGCACAACGATCTCTTTTTATGCCTGATGATTCGGATAGCGACGACGATCCACTTAAGTTCCGACTGTGATCTTGTCAAGCACGTATGCCACTCATGACTGATATTCTCATATTGTGCTGGAGTGTCAGATCACCACCAATCTCGACTCTATTGTCCTTGTGCCTGAGGGACTAAATTGCTACTGTAAGCGTAATCATTCAGACAGGCACATCGCAAACACCTGTGAAGATTTTGCGTAAACATGGGAGAACTGAGCGGCCACAAGTGCAGCCAGGCATAGAACAGCTCATCTCGAGAGAGCAAAGCTGGCTTCCATTTGTTGAACCTGCCTTTGTCCAGTGCTCAACAGATACTTGATTTTGTGCACATCGGTTTCTCCTCTGTTACGTTCAAAGTCCCTCCTGGCCCAGTCCTTCAGCTCTAAGCGAGTCGTAGCATCAAGCCCTCGAATTGAGCGCTGTATGCGACGATAGAGGTTGATACATTTCGCGCGAGTAATGAAGTGATCGAGACTGTACATATATGTTTTCGGGAGTCGAGTTGAACTAGCATATCCTCGACTCCAAATCGCAGACAACATCTCAGCACTTTTCCCAACACTAACTTGAGAAGGCATCCGCAGTCTCGATACCATGCCTTTTGAGCTGGACCGAGCCGAGCCAACGGACAGAGGTACCTTGCATACTTTCATCCTCAGACCCTGACAAAGCAGGCGGAGAGGATCTGAAAATCAAATTCCTTGTTCCCCAAGATCACAAGCCACCAAGATCCCCGTGCGCCACGTCGTATACTTGTCATGATAGCGCGATATCGATGGAGTCGTACCAAACACGAGGAGGTCCACGAGATCACGTCCATTTGGTGCGTTTCCACCACATCGCATCCATGCGCAAGTCATCACGTCTCTATCCTTCCATAAATCATCTCCTGAGCGTTCAATATCTTTCAGTCACTGAATTGAACACGACTTGATATGGTTGTGCTTGCTGCCTCGATATGTACCAGGGGTGGGAAGGCCGTCTTGTCTCGACAATTTCGCGATATGCCGAAATGTAACGATAAATCATGTAGACATCCGAGTCCTCTCTAATCAATGGCAGCGCGAGTTGAAGCTCTTCTTTCATCGTTTCCAAGGCTTACAAACACTGGCACACAACATACGACCGTCGAGACGGACAATGTCCGATATGTGTACCAACCACTTGAAGAGCTTTATATGGTCCTCATCACCAATCGACAATCTAATATTCTGCAAGACATTTCGACCTTGCACTTATTTACCCAGATCGTGACCAGTACCTGTAGGAACTGTAACGAGGCCGAGATACTTCGTCACGCCTTTGAACTGCTTGGCGCTTTCGATGAGGTCTGCTGCCTGGGCTACAGGGAGAACCTCACATTACCACAAATCAAGAACTTCTTAGAGATGGACTCGCACGAGGAGAAGATACAAGAGATTATTGAGAAGAACAAGGAGCTTGAGGCTAATGAGGAGCGAAAGAGACGAGCAAAACAACTAGACCAACAGAGGAAAGAGCTGCAGAAGCGTGGGGCAGGAGCTAATTCAAGCTTTAATTCTGGAGGCTACTCAGCAGTCTCATCCAGGCCTACATATAACGAGAGTCCGAGCATCGCGAGTCAGCCGGCATTCGAATCGAAGCTCACGAAGGCAGCTTCAGCTCCTCGAGGGAAAGGCATGGCTCTGGGTAAAAAGTCCAAGCAGTCCGATCTGTTTGAAGCCGTTAGAGGCGAGGCTGAGGCCTCACCACTTATCAGTGCCCCAGAAACTCCAGCATACGAAGAGCCACCAACGAAGCAAGCTGCGGTGGACACGGAGTCAATTCATGTAAAGATCACAGAACATCTGAGCGCAAAAGCCAATCGCGATGGCGGAATAGAAAGCATGGATATCAAGGGAGACCTGACCCTTTTAATTAGCGACCGTGATCAGGGCAAAGTCAAGATCTTGTGCGACCTGGACAATGCCCTGCCTGGCGTGCAGATGAAGACACACCCGAAAGTAGACAAATCAGCATGGTCAAGCAACTCCACAATCGGCCTGGGTGATGTGACAAAGTCATTCCCCATCGACACATCCATCGGAGTCGTCAGGTGGAACTCGAAACAGGTTCCATCAGACTTCAACCTGCCCGTGACTTTGACGTGTTGGCCAAACGTGGGCAATGGGACATGCGATGTCACAGTCGAGTTTGAACACACCGGCGACCGCCCAGTGAAGAACGTGGTGGTCTCAATTCCGTTACTGAACGATCAGGATCCACAGATCGGCGACTCTACGGTGGCTGAGAGTCAGGTCTCGGTCCACTCATCGACGAGTAACCTAGAGTGGTCGATTCCCGCCATTTCCAGCGACGAGTCGAGCGGTAGTCTGGAGTTTACTTGTTCCGCGGACGATGCGGACGAGTTCTTTCCCATCACCATCACGTATGAGCAAGAATCACCACTTTGTGGACTCGATGTCGCCGACGTCGTTGCCGCATCGGGCGGCGAGGGCGGAGTACAGTTCAGTAAGGAGTTGATCATCACCGGGACAATACAAGTTGTTTAGTGGTGCCAAAAAGATTGTCATAGATTATACAATTCGATTTTCAACTACAATGTACATGGTCATACTCAATACTCAAACCGTTATTGCCTGCCGAGCATGGCTCAGGATCGTGGAGAGTTCCAGCTCAGACACTTTGTCCGCCTGTTGAGATTCATCGATGAGTCGTTCGAGGTCCATCACCAGTCCGAGAGACAGTGCGGCACTACTTGTGCTCGTCTCTGGGCCTTTGCAGGACGATCGCTCATCAAAGAGCTTGGACGCCCGCGCAGCAGTTTCCAGGATCCGTGGTTCGATTCCCGCCATCCGCGCAACATTGAGACCATGACTGTGTGAACAGATACCATCTACCAATTTATACAGAAACGTGACGTCCCTTCCATCCCGACCGAGCAGAAAGTCCATGTTCTGAAACTTGACTTCCGGATGATGTCTGAATTCGTCGACCAGATTCCCGTAATGCGTCGAGAAGAAACCGAGACATCCCCGGTTTGTGGCGAGGTAGTGGAGGACGCTGCACGCGATAGCCATGCCATCGAAAGTAGAAGTTCCCCGACCAAGCTCATCCAGGATGACCAGGCTTCTGTTGGTGGCACTACTCAAAATCGTCGAAGTCTCGTTCAGTTCCACCATAAACGTTGACTGAGAGCCTGCAATGTTGTCTTTCGCGCCACCAGTCCTAACTGAAACTTGATCGACCGGGGTCAGCTCTGCGGATATGGCAGGGACGTAGTGACCGAGCTGGGCGAGAATGACACCAATGCAAGTGGAGCGAAGCAGTGTCGATTTACCCGCCATATTTGGCCCAGTGAGAAGACTTAGGCTAGGTCGCTCTCCTCCCAAAGCGATATCGTTCGGGATAAAGCTTGCTCCAGGGGTTTGTGAGATGCAAGGATGTCTAAGTCCCTTGAAGTTGATCACACTGCGAGCATCGTCCAGGAATGCTGGGCGACAGCTGGGGGATCCCATTGAATGAGAGGATTTTGCCAAAGCGAAGAGACAGTCCAGCTTGGCAACTGCTTGACATAGGCGAGACCAGGAAGTATAATGCTCATCGAAGCGTAGATAGAAGCGTTTTTCCATGCCTTCGACAAGGGTCTTGTGCAATTCTTGTGCCTCCTGCAATTCAATCACGAGTTTCTTGACGGCAGGAGACCAGTATCGCGTAACAGCCTTAGTAGCAGATAATTGTGACCAGTCTCGAGGCACTTTGATCGAAGCTGGCACCTCAATCTGATTCACTTCCTTGGACTGTCCTATATTGACAAATCGCACCTTGGAAGACTGTAAGTCTCGCTGATATTGCTTCAAGAGAGGTGCAAAGGCTGCCTCAATAGACTGTATATTCGCCTCGGAATCGTCAAATTCAGCCTCTGCGCCAGGTCTCGGAACGATGCTACCAGGCACATGTTTGCCTTTCTCATCCTTGCTCCCTTTAGCAACCTCCCAATCAAAAGCTTGCTCGAAGACGTTCATGGTATCGGACATATCTGGAGCTTCATTGATGATCTCGAGGAGCAGTGAATCTTGATCGACTTGTGACCGTAGATCCTGCAAAGTCCCTAGAATGCTTGCAAAGCCGCCCAGGACTCTGACGAAATCAAGCACTTTGCATCTTCCACAATGGATGCGTGAGATCAATCGTTCTAAGTCGGGCAATTTCGAGAATCCCGCTTGTAGTTGATCTCTGATTGCGAGATTGTTATTGAGATAATCAACAACATCTAGGCGAGCATTGATCTCCTCAACGTTTTGGAGAGGATGACACATCCATAATTTCAACATACGCTTTCCAAAGGGCGTGACACAGTGATTGACCATTGCGAATAATGTGCCCTCTGCGCTGCCATTTTCATTGGAGAAGATATCGAGGTTGATGAGAGATTGACCATCCAAGACCAAGGAGCTGCGTGCCTTGAGCGGATCATATTTGTTGAAATTGGCAAGAGAGCACAGGTCCTGGTCCAACTTTAGATTTTTGAGATACCATAGCAGGCCACCGAACGCGCTACCAGAAGCTCGATCCTCGAGCATTGTCAAGATCGGCTTGGGCCATGAATGCTGATCAACATCGCCAAAGTATTTCGAGCTCTCCATTTCCAGCGTAGTCCTCTCTTCGTCCCAAAATTCTGTTTCTGGCTTGATCCAATTCAATATGGCATTACTCGACAGTGCGCCCTTCATTGCCTTGACACTGGCAGGGCTCATTTGTCCCTTTTCAAGGACAAGTTCTCGTGGCTTGATTTGAGACAAGAGAGTGTCCAGTCTAGTTCTGGCCACGTCATCTGAGAAGGAGGAGAAATAGAAAACACCGGTAGCCGTGTCACAAAAGACAGCGCCGAAAGAAGGTGCAGCGTGGTCCGTATCACAATCGACTTCTTTGATAGACATGAGGAAAGTCGACATATCTGAGAGAAGCATCTTTGCATCCACCAGTGTGCCCTGTGTCAGCACTTGTGTCAACTCTCGACGAACAATCTTCTCCTTCTTTGCCCCTGCCGCTCGATCTCTAAGGTCTTTGCCCAAAATTGACTCCATTTGATCCACTCTGGCGACTCGATAGCCTTTAGCAATAAATTGTCCTGCCCACGTATCAAAGCTGTAATCAGGGACACCGGCCATTCGAAGAGAGCCTGCTCTTCCTCCACTCATCTTCCAGTCGAATAATTGATGCGCGATGACTGCATCTTCCTCATAGAGCTCATAGAACTTACCTAATTTGTGACTTAGTAACGCTCATCAGTGGCACATTTCTCGAATCTCCTACCTTTCTGGAAGAACACTATGCTATCAAAATTTTGGCTTTTATGTTCCCAAAACTGCTTTTCAAAGTTTCCAAAATTGTTCGATGCTGATTTTGGTATATAGAGCGTACGAGGATTGTACTCTGGTGTACCCTGCTTGTTGCCATCTGCGTCTTTGATGTTTCCTGGCTTCAGCCATTCACTGCAATGGTCAGCACATTCACCTCGGATCAGAGAGGGTACTCACTAGCCACCTTCTACCAATTGATCTTGCTTCGACATAGGAACGATGGCAGAAACTCGTGACGATGTGTCTCGTGCTAGAGATGGAACTCGGACTGTCCTGTTCTCCATTGATGCATTGTTTGTCGATATCTCCTCACTGAAACTCGACCTCCGTGTCTGCGCCCGGAAACTCTCCAGTCTCGACTTGTTGTCAATGCTAGCAGCAAGCGCCATTTTCGGTGGAGGTCTCGTCGATAAGCGGCTTGAATTTGCAGTCATAGAGGTCGCACTCGAGGTGATATCCGCATCCAGCATGTCTTGATCGTCCAGAGAGTCGCAATAATCCTCATCTGAATCGTCAAAGCGAGCTGTCTTGCGACGTTTCCGAGGACGTGGGGCACTGATTTGTCCCTCGTCATTTGAGTCATAAGATAGCAATTCGACATCCTTCGAAATAGTCCTCGATCTTGCTGCTGCTCTACTAGGTGTTGTTGTAGGTACACCTGCAGGGCTTGATGTTAGCAGGGATGTGGCGGGTCGAGTTGGTGTGCTCGTCGATGTGTCCTTTGATGGGGTTTTCTTGAAGAACGAACCAAGAGTGGATTGTTTCTGAGACTGCTTGGTCGACATTTTGGACAGTTCCTCCCTATGTGTCCGACTCTATACAGAACCCTTCATGTAAAAGAGGATGGTCTATTGCACTACTGCCACGAGGTCTTTTGGCGGAGCATAGCTTGCTTGCTCATTCGCGTGCGGATTTGACGCGGCGCGTCCGAGGAAATGCCCGAAGATGCATTACCGGTATTCAAACGCGTGCCGGAGGTGGAGACACATATTAATCAAAACAGCTCGTGTAAATGAGGACAGCTGTGTATATTCTCGCCAAGGCTATGTTATCGTAAAGCAAGAAATCTATGTACGAGCGCTACTGGTGAGTACGCTACTTTTGTCTGTCCAGGAGAACAGGTTTCAGAACTCTGTCATCAAAGTCGAGGAACCATTGACCACGATCCTCCGGCATCGAATGCAGGGCGTCTTTGAATGATCCTAACAGGGTTGTGGATTGTGCTGGTGTCGCCATAGGTGGAAGATCTGAGCTAGATGATTCAGCGCTGTCCATACGTGAGAGCGGCAACGTCTGGGCTGGTTTTATTCTGTTGAGCGCTGCTCTATCTTCCTGCCGGTCTCTTCCATTAGCACTGGATGGCAAGGGTAGGGACGATTGAGGTGCCAGTCTTCCTCCCTCCTCAACGTCAAACTCATCATCAGAGACTTCCTCTTCTTGCGGCACTTGTGTACGGATGCCAAGGATCTGCAACATTTGACCAATGGTGCCACCAAAGACAATCACGGTGAGCACAACGACGACTAGGATTGTCGCTTTCAACGTCGCAGCAAACTCGCCTTCGAGTCCAGCAGCGAGCGCTACTCCTACAGCACCACGGAGTCCAGCCCAGAAGAGCATCACCTGATAAGCATTCGAGAGCTCACCATCAGCTGTGGCGACCGTGTTCCTGTTCTTATGGCGTAACACGATGTTGATCAGAGAAGACAGAGGAAAGACGGCGGCATATCGAGCGCAGCAGACGGCGACAGTGGTAACCAGGATAAACATCGGTTTGTAGATCAAATCGATCTCCGTAAAAAGAGATAGACCAAGGTAGATGAAAATGAAGTTCTCCGCGAGCTGTGCCAGGAGCTGGAACAAGTACTTCGTGGACAATTGGGTCCTTCTTGACATATTGAAGTATGCGTAGTGCTTCAGGGTTATGCCGCAGAATAGCAGTGATACAATTCCTGACATGTGACAGCCGTTCGAGAAGAAGTATGAGCTATACGCAAGCAAAAGTATCAGGCAGCCCTCGATCTGCGGAAAGCGTCGAAGGTGACTGTGCTTGAGCATCAGAGCCGTGCCCAGGCCGATACCAATTCCAATCACCAGAGACACAAAGAAGGTGACCAGAAAGATGCCAAATCCTCGAAAGACGGATCCGATATGCATAGGTTCACCATGGAATTTTGACAGAGTCTCGAACATGACGATAGAGACTGCGTCGTTCAGCAGTGACTCACCAAAGATGATTGTGTATAATTTCGGATCGACCTTGTATGAGGTAAAGATGCTCAGGACAGTGACTGGATCGGTGGCACTGAGGGTGGCTCCGACACTCAAAGCCTCGACAAGTGTGATCGGAATACTTTCGATTCCGATTGAGGTCCATAAGAACACAAGTATGCCAATAACTATCGCAGAAATGAATGTGCCCAAGAAAGCAAAGGTCAGAATAGTGCCGAAATTTCGAAAGAAGTTTGCTTGATGCAGCTCATAGCCACTGTTGAGAATGATAGGCGGGAGCAATATGTTGAAGAAATATGTGTACTTGAAGGTCACAAGCTTCTGTATATCCTGTCCAGGACTCAGTCTCACTGCTAGTCCAACCACCATGCCGCCAAAGATTGATATGACTGTTTCGTGTACCGCACGGATTTTGCGAGCCTGTAGGAAATAAGAAGTACATAAGGCGCCAATCAGAAGCACTATGACGATGAGTAGTGCCCATGACTGATAAACTTCTTCCACGGAAGGGTCCAGAGGTTCGACATCCGGATCGTCTGCCTCGACGTCACGCTTCAGAATGGCATTGGCCAACTTGACAATGAGCATCGCAACGAGCGCTCCTGCCTAGCAGCAATTTCGTGTCCAACACTCTGAGCTCTCGGGCCTCTCCAACTGGTTCTTTTCGTCGTGACTTGCGCGTGTTGCCCGACAGAGTCTATGACTCAGATCGTCCAGAACAGATTTGATGTCTTCAAGTACGTCTTGAGTGCTGCAGCTGAGAGTCGCTCATCGCGGCAGACCTGAATCTGCGGCTGGCGTCACCGCCAACTTGGGCGCTTGGCGAACGGCAGGGAATGAATGCCACGATTGAACGAGGTTCCTCCCCGTGAAGTGCATGTTCAGCCTTGCTGGGGAAGCTCTCACTGCTGCGGTCAAGTAGAGCTAAGGAAATGCTCAATCACCGAGCTGTACAGTATCGGTACTTCAGGTCAGGAAGTGCAAGTGCTTCAAGAAATGCTGACTATAAGCAGTCTGAGCTTCTTTAAAAACATTCTAAACAACATGAAATTTCATTAACCGCATTGCAAACGATGTCATTGGCATCGATCAGTCCTACTAGGGTTGATAGATTCCACTTGCATAACTGACACTGCCATCAGTGACACTAGTCACCTGATTGCTCTGCTTGTAATCTAGGAAGGTGAACTTGCCAGGCAGGCTCATATGTTCTATGGCTGCCAGGATTACACCGATCGGGTGCCTTCCACAGATTGTGTTTTTGGTCCTTTTCAGATACTCTGCAAAGTCTCGATGCGAGCCAGAAATTATCAGGTCCATACCTTCTCTATCAACAGATTCGATGGACTGCCAGATGGGTCTGCCACCACTAATTGAACGAGTTGTTGCTCGCTTTATGGGAGCAGCGTCCACAGGCTGGTAGTAAGTGTAGGAGAAGCGATCTCCCCAGTGACAAAAGTCACTTGAGATGACAAATAGATTGCTAGAATCTTGTAGATACGAGGACAGAATCTTACCATACTTGACCTCGGCCTCGAAATCAAGGTTCCCAACAAGTATTGGTACTAGAGGTATATCACTTTGCTCCGGCATGACATGCTTGAGGTATGGTAGCTGCATTTCTATCGAGTGCTCATCTTGGTCAACATCGTGAGCCATGTTGTCAAACTCGGTTGTGCTTGACAGCTCCTCAATCATAGCAGTATCTATACGTAAATTACCGAGTGGTGTCGCATATGTCTCACATCTACTGAGAGCACAGCCGCGGAGATAGAAATGGTGTGAAGGTCCCAAAATGAAGACTCTTTTGATTCCTGTCCAGTCCAGTGCCTTGAAGCCGTATGCAGCTGTAGGGCCTGAGTAGCTGTAACCGGCATGAGGGCTGATTATGATGCGGCAATCTGTGCGCGCATGATCCACTGGATCTGTATCATCTATGAAAGACTCCAGCTGTGCCACTAAGGACGATCTGCTCTTGGGATACCATGACCCAGCATGCGTTGCTAATCTGGTAGACATGACTCGGCACGGTCTATTCAGTGACAAGTACAAGTGCAGCTCTACGCCTGAAGAGCAGAATGTCGCAACTGTACCTCCATGTACAGTCAAGCTCGATTCCCAGTCTCGATCTCATTGTGGAGATCGACTGACTGACTGATCGCCAGACTACTGATCATTGCAATCAACCACAAGGCCTCCATTCGGTTACAGCACCCGCTACCGTAACCTGGTCGAGCGTGACAACCCTTACACGCAGCACTCCGTACATTTCCTTGACAGGCTGCATTTGTTCTCATAGCCGCATCACTAATTGCCGCTTCTTCTTCTGGTCATACTCATCATACTTGTACAGGGAGGCTCACTGTAATGTCTTCGCCGAAGGAGAGCAAGCCGCGCGACACGCGCTTGATCCATCTTCTTCTTAGCTCTCTCAACGTTTCCGCATACGAAGAAAATGTCCCGCTACAACTACTTACCTTTGCCCATCACTACGTTCACTCGGCTCTCACAGATGCTCAAATGTTCCAAGATCATCGCAATGGCAAGGAGTTGGAGGTTAGTGATGTCAAGTTGGCTATTGCCAGCAAGATGAACCATAGTTTCAAAGGCGCGCCGCCGAAGGAATTTCTGCTTGAGCTGGCAGGAGAGCGCAACAGGCGTGCCCTGCCCCCGGTGAATGCCGGTTATGGCCTTCGACTTCCACCAGAAAAGTACTGCCTAACGTAAGTCTCGCGCATTGCAATGTGGAAGGATGTGCTAATGTATGGTAGGGCTGTCAACTGGAAATTGGAAGACACCGATAACGACGACAGAATGGATGAGTGATATGTGTATTGAGACTGCCATAATCTGGCCAGCCATGACTACCTGCAAATATTGTCCGATTTCGAAACAGGCTAGCGATTTACAAAATCGCTAACTGAGTGCGGCTCGTCACTCGTCAAGATTTCCAGACTGATCTTGACATCCTGGACATAGTTGTCATCGTCATCAATATCACACCAATGGCGTCTCGTTGTGCAGGCGACCGCTTGTGGAATATCTGCACTCTTCGGCTTGAAGAAATTCATCTTCAGCAGGTTCTTCCTGAGCGCTGCTTTGAAGAGTCTGTATTTCTGACCAGTCAGCCTCGCTGTCTGGACGATTTTGGACTCCACTTACGATGGATGAGGTCGGGCCCCGCTCAGAAAGCACGATTTCGCGTTCCGATACTGTGAGAACCTTGTCTTTTGGAAATAGTGGTTGCGAGGCCTCTTGCTCGCGATCGTGCTTCTGTTGCATGCTGAGAAAAGGGTTAAAGTCGTCGCTCCAATCACTTTCCTCCTTGAGCATGTAGATGGTTCCTTGGTCTTGCATCTTTGGTGAACACGAGGCAATCAGCTGAGTATTACTGAGCTGGTATCGTGGCGAGTGATTTAAATTCAGATGAATTGTAAGACTACAGAGTAGCGATACGACTGTACTTGTAGAACTTGTGCTCTAGACATCACTTTACATAGGAAGACAATCGCTACAATCAACTTCCCGCAAGAAGAACTCGACCGGACACTTGATTTCCACATGTGGCCCCGCATTCATCCCATTGTGCCCTTCAAAGTGGCATCACATAGGGTGTCTCACACGTACCGCTCGCCTCGATTCAGGACATTCATCCCAACCACGACGGTGCTCAGGACTCGCGATGCCATTGACCGACGACAACAGTGCCCCGGCGTCCTCACTCCACACTCAACAAAGCACGCATAAAGGCCTTTTTTCGGGCAGACTCTTCCTCGGGACCGAGGAGTCGTTCCTTCCTCGGCCTGATGAAGGAGGACGCGGACCGGGTCCGGGTGGTCGCCGGTCGGGCACCACTGGCCTGACGGACCAGGACGTCGCCAAAGACACGACACAGGCGGTCCAGGACCTTGCCGCCGCCGCCGTCGTCCGTGCGCCGATGATGGACGACGAGGGCGAGGAGGAAGCCACGGAGGTAGATGAGCACATTCAGGGCCGTGCCCTCCATCCCGTCCACCACCGCCATCGCCTCCTCACCCGCCATGATGCGGGCAAAGGGCGGGCCGCCCAGGACCGGGACGCTCAGTGTGCGGAGGATGGAGACGAGGAGGGTGCAGAGTGCGATCGTGCGGTCGTCCCTGTCCAGGTCCCCGAGGTCGAGTTCTGAGCCCGTGTCGAGGTTGTCCTGTAACCTGTCCAGTGCCCGCCTCGTCGCGGACCCGGTAAAGAGTGGTACGGACGAGGTGGAGGTGGAGGTGGTCAGGTACTCACAGATGCGGTAGATTGCTTTCGGCACAAAGGTCGTGTCCATCGATCCAGCGATGTGAGATGGGCCATCGCGAATCACGGCCTGCGTCGAGAGAGCTTCGAGAGATTGTCCGATACATGTCCGCTGCCAAGTGCCCGCCAAAGAGACGTAGTTGTCTGTGCCCCCTTCGACGTGGAGGACCAGCACGTCGTTGAACGTTTCGTGGCCAGAGTTCAGCACGGTGGCATCGTCCGAATCAACGCAGACAGTCACTTGAATCACGGTAGACTCTTGCGGACGGAGAGCACCTCGGTTCGGAACCGGCCAGAACCACGGTTTACAGATCTGGCCGGCCGAGTTCCGACTGAACGAGAAACTTGCGGTAGAGGCACCTGGATTGTACACCGTGAATAATTTCGTTATTGGTTGTGAATAAAAGACGCGGCCATAGTCAATCTCGTCCTCACCAGCCTTGACCTTGACACTAGGGATGGCATCATTCTCGTGCTTGTCAAACTTTTTGTAAACCTCGTTCCGGACGCGTTCCTGTCTGTCTGCCAAGAGGACCTCAACTTTAGCACGAAACTTTGCGACGACTGGCTTGTGGTCCGATTGATAGTACTCAGGCACACTCTTGTAGCTGTCCTCGACTAGTGTCATGTTGTGGTGTGCAGACCTGATCAGTATCCTATCGGTAAACGATGGGATCCTCTGCTTTTCTGACGAATCATAGAGATCGGTGCCAATATCGAATTTGTAGGTCGGATTGAATGTAATTGGTCCTTCTGCCCAATCTACCAGGACTCTGCCTTGCCTTCTCTGCTCGTTCAGCTGATCACTGTCCAGTAACGTGTCGACGTCCTTTGCTCGAAGCATCGCATCAACATGCGGCCGAGTTGCATTGAGTCTATAGTTCAAGTCACCCATTAGAATGACATTATCGATGCCGCTCAAACCACTGTCCCACACACCGCTGTCATTGAATATCCTCTTGAAGATGTCTCCCAGATCCGAGTTCCGTTTGTCGCTACCTCCCTGACCCGCAGCAAGATGACAATTGAGGACTGCAAAGGTCGTGTTCATCACGTCAAACTTGATTCCCACAGCACCTTTGTTGCCTATCATACCTAGGATACCACAGGGCACATAGCTCTTGAGTACGTTCGATATGGTTGGCACAACGGACTTGTGTGCATACACACAGAGGAGCATACCTACCAACTGATGGGAGGCAATCAGTTCGTAGTATTCTCCAATGGCGCCCTCGATATAGGCTTGATAGCTTTGTGCACGAGTATCAGTAGTGGTGATGTATGCTTCAGCACTGAGATCCATTTCCTGGAAAGCTGTACAGTAGATTGTCGTTGGGTCTCCATCGGATTCTCTGAGCAGTGTGATTAGTGATTCCGAGATATCCTTGCCGGCCATATTCCATGTGGAACACTTTATCGTGATTTCTTGGACATCGGAATATTCGGCTTTCCTTTCCTGTAGGGTATCTTGCATATATTTATCCTTGTTCGTGGCTTCGTCACTGGGATTCGTCAACTGTAAGTCATTGCTTGCCAAACTTGAACCAAACAACGAGCTCTTCTGTGAACCCACACTTACTGAGCTGACCTGTGTCTGGTGATTTGGCTGAGGAATCTGTACACTCAATTCCTGCTGCCTGGGCCGATAAGTCTCGGTCCACTGATGAGTTCTGCCTTGCCAGTGCTGATGTAGATCCTCTGCCTGCGCAATGAATGTCTTAACCACATGCAACAACTCCTGTAAGGCTTCTATCTTTTGTATCGTTATTGTAATACTGTACTCCTTGTCCGTCTGGGGTGCATAGAATTCGCACTGGAAGCCTGTAGACTTTTGCAGCTGAGTGGTCTTCGTGACAACCTCCTGGTACAGTGGCAGCACGGATTCACTGCGAATGATGGATGAAGTGATGCCGACCACCAGTATTGCTGCTTCGTCGCCGCGGGTGACCACTAGGATCTGGCATGGGATCGAATGAATTTGTGAACAAAACGAACCAGGGGCACTGTAACTTATCGTCTCTCCAGGTCGGACAAGCTCGGAGAAATCCATTACAGTCATGGCCACTTGACGATTCTACTTGTACAACAATCGAGACATTGGGCCGCTCTTGTGCTCAGCTTGATCTGTAATCTTTTGCGAGACAGCAGTCTGCTTCTGCTCGATGATCCGTCGCTCTGTAAGGTCATTTGAGGTGCGATGCAAGTGAGGATGCAGAGTGTATTTGTGGAGAGCCGGTGACGCTACACAAAAGCCAAGGCTAAGTAACGCCAGGCGTCCCTAAGCGAGCTCAAGGACGCTGCAGGAGTTTATCCTTGCCAATTTTGTCACAAACGTTCGTCGCATCGGCACCGGGTCTAGAGCTGGCAAGAGAAACACTGGTAAAGTTCATTTTGTTGTTTTGCTATCATACATAAGCTATTAGGCATTATTGTCTACGTTTGCACACACACCCTCTTTCTCACTTTGAGCCACTAATGCCTTGCATAGGCAGGACTCTTCTAATCGATGCTTGTCTCAATTCGCTAAATCATCACTCATCAGCATGAGCTGAAAGCGCTTAAACGGCGACAACCTCGACATCTCGCTCAGACTCAATTGGCTGTCCGAGCTCGACATCGGTCTCATCCTGGTGCTCGTGCTCGTCAGCGTTGACCCACTCTCCATCGTTGAGGGATCGGCTGGACTGTCTGTTGCTTCGTCGGGTCGAGAGAGATGGCTTGACCTGAGCACCGGCGTGGGTCCAGTCCATAAGGGCGTTCTCGCAGTCGACGATGATCTGCTTGGAGTCTTCGTATCCATCGTAAGCTGCTCGGGTCTCGCCTGGAGTGACGGCAGAGTCGTCCAAGAGCTCGAGGAGGTGCTTTCCGTACCCGGCAATCAGAGCAAGCTTCTCGGCGTGCTCCTTGAGGGCGTCGAACTGGTAGGTGAAGGCAGACTTGAGCTTCTCTCGGGTGATGTTGGAGAGCTGAGCCTCTGCGACAAGGGACTCGGCTTCGGCTCGGACCAGTTCCTGCTCGAGAACGACGAGCTTTGGGTTCTGTGGCTCCTTGTGCTTCATCATGTAGATTGTGTCCATGATCTTTTGCTTTCGGTCTCGCGAAGGCTGGACTGAGGCCTCGATGTTTCGGATCGACTTCATGGTCAATCGGTACTGGTCATATCGGTCAATGAAACCGTCCTCAAGCTCTCCGATCTCGTAGACGAGAACTCCGAGCTTGTCGGTGATGTCAGAGACATCCTCATCGCAGTCCTCACCCCAGACTGAAAGCTGACGAGCGACCTCCTTTCGTTCACGACCGACCATCTCGTACGATCGCATCACGTTCTTCTCCATCTTGACGAGGATGGCGAGACGCTTGGCGAGGTCGGGAGCAAAGGCTCCAGCAGCGCTCTTTCGGAAAGTACCTCCGAGAGAGTTGCTGAAGAACTTTGACTTCGTGGAAGACGGAGGAGGAGCTGGGTGGGTAGCATGGTTGGCGTTAGGCGCGCGCGACTGTCTGAGAGAGTAGCTTCTGTGCATCTTTGAAAGATTGACTAAGATCTCAAAGGGTAATTAGCTCTTGCTGGGAGGGAAGGATGGATGTAAAGAGGAATGGTTGCTTAAGAAAGCGAGTAGGAAGGCAGCTGAGCCGTGGGTGGGTGAGAATGAGAGGAAGGGAAGGGAGGAAGGGGAAAGGGGGATCGAGGGAGGGAGGGAGGGCGAAGATCGGGATGATTGAGTGACGAGGGTGTCTCCTCTGTCTCTCTTCTCCCTCTCTTCTCCTTCCGCAGTGGCACGGGGGGGTGGGAAACGCCAGCCAGCGAAGGCGATGGAATGGAATGGAGTGGATCCCAGCGGGAGTTTTCCCGCTTTAGGCTTCTGGTCGAGACTCTTGGCTCCCTCCCGTCCTAAGGAAGCGCAATTCCCTTCGACCTCCGGGGGCTTGTCTGGTGGTCCTCGAGGGGTTGGCTGCCCTGGGCTGATCGTTGGCTGAGCCGCCCTTTGTGTGTGACGTAGGACAAGTCTCTCTCAGGGGGAAAGTGACATGTCCCATCCCTCGGGGTTGCCCTTGATTCTTTTATCCCTCCACCACGTCCCGGCGGGAAATCTCGCTCTCTTCTCCCGTCTTGGCCAGTTTGGTCCTGGCAGTGCAAGACTAGATAGCGCCGGCCATTCGATAGGCTCTCCCACGCAAGCAAGTCTTGATTATGTGTGCCGCCAGTGCATGTTCGTACTTTACGCACGGTGTCGCCCGGCTTTACGAGCGAGCTGCTCTTCATGCTTGTCTTGCACTCTGGAATGTACCGCCGTCCACACCATCTGATTCGAGCCGACCACCACCACCACCACCATCAACAGGAAATTGATCGGTACAATGCAGATCACGCCTCGTCGAGTGCTTGAGTGTTTCAGCGTGTATACTATGGTCTTCGATTAGACTATGCAAGCTATAAAAGAAGCGAGCATGAGCGTTTATAGAATGTCAGGAATCGCTAGCGTGGTCTCTGTTTACGCTCTCGAAGAAATCTCTAATTAGCTCGCTATTTGACAGCTGCAGACTCCCTTCCTTGTTGGAGTGGCTGATCAGAATCAATCTGATCGTAGATTATCCTCCACCGTCTCCTTTGAGCTCGTATGAACAATTACACACCGCAGTGAACCGATAGAGCTGATCTTGTGCCCCTTCTACCGCGTTCCTGAGAATTGTCTGCTGAGACGAGACTATGCTTGCAAAAGTTAATTCTCAGCTATCTACAGTAGATTGCTGTAGTGATAATCCACTTCATGCTCATCATAGAGCTGCACGGCTGACGAGATTCTAGTGTCATGCAGTGAAGAGATCGCACTGGACTCCGGATGATGTCCTTTTTGGCGTGTTTTAGACTGCCTGTGATGGACAGGAATCCTGCTTTTCAGTACTCTCCTCCTTGATATCTTCATTTGCACGCAGGCTGATCACTAGGCTCCTGCCCGATGCGGTTGTTGATTGGCTGGCTGATTGAACGACTAGCCGCGTCGCAATTACTTGACTCTCTAACAGAGGCAGTCAGGTCTACCTCTTGGTAGGACCTCCTCGCTTTGGAGGTGGAAAGGTCAATGGGACTTTGAGTACAGCCCGTCTGAGACTTTTGGCTTCGCTCTTGGACAAACCTGCGGCCATGCGTTGAGTCTCCGTCAGAGGAGCGACTTGACACCCCAATTCCTTGTAAAGCACAGCGATCTGTGGAGGACGTAGTTGTAAATCTTCCTGTAGAGTGTTCAATTGTGTAGCAAAGTTGTCCAGGTGGAGGCCGAGGACAAACAGATGTGTCAACAAGCGATCTGCGTTCCTGTTGTCGATCGTGTTGTTCTCGGAAAATCGTGCTAGGAGTGATTCTACAAGCATCGTGGGAGGGTTCCCGAGTTTCGTGACGAGCTTCTCTCGATCTCCAATCTGTCGACGGTTGATGTAGAGGGACATGAGAAGGCTCGCGAAGTAGATGATGCGGAGACGCTTCGAGTCAACCTTCTGACCCTCCTCGACATCGAATGTCCTCCTTAAGCGATCGTTGAGATACATCGAAGTTCTGCATCCAAGGAGAGCCTTTCTCCCAGCTTCTTCCGTGGTCTTCTTCAGGGCAGATACTTGTGGTTTCATCGCTTCGATCTCGGCCGGGAGAATGATATCTTCTAGCCTATATATGTCTTGCGGAACATCGGCTTCCAAGTGATACTTGGGGACCGGTCTCAGCTCTTCCTGTTTGGCCTGTACAGACTCTTTCGAGGGGACTGATTTGGCTCCCTCATTGATACTCTCAACAAGAGAATCCATGACGCTACCCAAGTTTGAGGTATTGATAACATTAGACTCTCGATTTGCTTGGATCTTCTGAGCCTTCTTCGTACCAAAAGAAGCACCCAGTGTCTTTCGCTGTTCTGCATATCTTGATTGTTTCAGTTTCGAAGACTCGGCAGCCTCATCAGCAGCTCTTTTCGTGCCCGTAGCGGGCTCCGGACTGACAGACATGTTGCTCAGCACCACCTGTCGGATTCCTCTGCTTTTGCCAGACGACTACAAGCCCTGCCCGTCCCTCTTGTGCTGTAGGTCAAGCTATTGCCCGGAGTGCCAGATCTAGACAGGGTCGACAATCAAATGTATAGATGAAACTAATTTTTTGGCAGGAGCTCCGATCAAGCCACACGCGATTGTGGCTGATGGCTGAACTTCTTTGCTCCCTTTACACGACGACGGAGCCGCCCGGTGATGAGGACAATATGGATGTAGCTGCCATGAATATTGGTCCTGCTGACCCTGACAGAAACAAAGACACACAATTGCGGATCTGTCTTGTCGATAATAGGAGTTTATTGGACGAAAAAGCAGGATCTCAACTCAAATGAAACTTTCCCCAGTCGACCGTTTCGCCATCATCATACAGACTACGAATTGGCATAACTGAGGATGTGGCCTGTTACTTTACGAGCAGCTCAGTTTAGCGGCGTGTGACACTGTACCAGTAATTTGCAAGATCGGGTTTGATAGTCTGAGGTATCAGTATGCAAGGGCAGCTTGAGGACAAGGTATTGCCGAAACCATTCTTCGTGCTTAGGGGACACTCCACTGAGATACAATGTCTTCGGTTCGCAAAGATGGCATGCGCAACGTCCACACATACATCTTCACCAAAGGTTCTCCTGTCTGGAGATGCCGATGGGTATGTCATATTGTGGTCTCTGACAACTTGCCGTCCGATTGCAATCTGGAAGGCTCATGCAGCGGCCATATTGGGTATTCACGCTCATGATGAGCAGATAATTACACACGGAAGAGACAACAAGATTTACATGTGGGAGGTTCTCGACATCGAAAACATGGATAAAAGTCTACCTTTACCTACTCCCAGTGACGACAAGAGCATCATAGAGCCACCATATCGTTTGCCTTTCATGATTTGCTCATTGGACGTCAATGCTCTAAACTTTTGTCAGGCTTCATTCTCTAGGAACATAATCTCTTGTTCAGGAGAGGAAGAACTACTACTCGCTGTGCCCGGACTGATTGGGAATGACTATATCGATCTTTACTCCTTACCCTCTGCACATCGCCTGGCTACACGAATAATAGCACCAGCACCAGCCAAAGGCAAGCTAGGAAATGTGATGGCCGTCGATCTACAATATCCTTTATTATGCGTAGGCTACGAGAACGGTGCAGTAGCGATTTTTGAGCTCAATCTAGAGATGGTGGATCGTTCCCTGCAGAAACAGGACGGGAAGTGGGACTGCATGGCTATTTGGCACGCGCATCGTGATGCCGTGCTCAGTGTGACCTTGAACACGACCACCAGCGAGATCTATTCTTGCGGCATAGACTCAAGACTGATCAGATATACCTTTGACACCACCAGAGCCAGACTCGATTCAAGAGACAGCTATCACGTGATAGAGACTCGACATTCGGGCCAACAGTCTATGCGAATGAGGTCAGACCAGAAGCTGTTGGGCACTGCAGGCTGGGATTCTTACGCTCGTATCTACACTACTTCTAAGCTGAAGCAAGTCGCCGTCCTAGGCTTTCACAAGGCGGCGATTAACGCTCTAGATTTCCAGGAGAAGACTGATCAGGGAGAAGAAGGTGTCGTTGCGTTGGGCAGTAAGGATGCCAAGATTAGTCTGTGGAAATTATATTGAGCTGTCGCTACATATGCCTTTTGCTGAAAACTGTAAATACTGTACACTAGAACGCGACGACTTTCTTGGATTTATGCTGGCCAACGACTTTCGAAGGGGCAGCTTTCCCTTTCCGCATTTCCACCTTGGCTACATCATGAAAGTCATCATCGTCTGCTCCTATCCGAGTACCGTTGGCTTGTGTCCCGACCACAGTACCCAGACGCACCTCATCAGGTATTGGGCAGTCCTTGGCCAAGTGCTCGACGCTTCTGCAAATCTTACAGCTTCCGTTGTCGGGATAGATACCATTGCCATTCGTAGGGCAATTCGAAGTGATGTGGCCCTTCTGCTTACACACGAAGCACTCGGCAAAGGGGAGACCTTTGGAAGGGTGTAGTCGACACTGTTTCAGGGAATGGTCGGATTTACCACACCGATAACAGATCTGTTTGACTGGCTTTGATCCTGCCGTCTTTGACTCTGGACAATCCTGCGCCCGGTGACCTTCTAGACGACAATTGAAGCATACTTTGCCCTGATTACGGCTGGTCTCCCGCTTCTGGCGCCTATTCTCGGACCTCTTGGCTTTTTTCAGGCCAAGAGATTCTTCCATTTCGTCTTGCGATGGGAGGGCTTTCCTTTTGACATCTGATGTCTTTACTTCTGTCGGAGGGGAGGCTGGACGATCGTATGGAGTTGCCTCGAGGTGCGTTTTTCTGCCCATCTTCGTGATGCGAGTCATAATTGCTCGTAGCTTTTTACAAAAAGACAAGCAGCCGCTACTGGTACTTTTTGCAACCTCGAGTGACCTGACAAGTGGTGTTCCGTTACTGTGCCTGTATAGTTTCTCAATCACAACCTGATTATTTGATGCATCTGTTGAAGGCACGAGATGGCAAAAACTTCAGCCACTTTTCATCTCGCTCGCCAAATTTAGCCAGATGAATTGATTGGCTGGAGAGACGAAAAGCGTCGCCCCAGCCTGGCAGCCGCTACCGGTTCACGAAGATGACTTGGCCCCCGGACCCAAGGCAACACTTTTCGAGTGTTCAGGACCCCGGTCACTGGGTATTTTATCGTTCGTGCGCGGTATGGCGCACCCAGACGCGTCTGGAAGACTTCGGGGGACCCAGGTTACGGAGACAAATGTCAGCAAACCTCGAGCTCACGTGCGGTGTGTAGGGATTAATCAAACGAATGGTCTGCCTTGTCGAAACCCGATCGCAGCTTCAAGAGTGATTCCTTTGTGTCACCTACACAGAGAACAAGAGACTGCTGTCACATCTACCGGGCCTGACAGACAAGCTATCGGCCACTCAGTCAGTGCAGGACAACAGCCAGGGCACCATGAATTCGCAAGCAGTAACACTACCCAAAGCACTACATTATCCTCCGCCACACACAAACCTCTACTGCCAGGCGATGTCTATCATACGAGAATATCGTCCTCATCGTATGTAAAAGATCAAGCGTCGTCGATGGGAGAAGAGTCGACAATTGTATCGTCTCCACAGCAGGGTCTTGAGCATAACAACAAAACACCCTTTCCGGGTTCCTCTATGATGCAGCTGACGTCTAATGTGTCAGCTCTCCAACTTTCCACCCGGGAGGAACCGTCGAACCTATCTGTGTCACAACTCGAGGATGTAACCAAAAAGGGAAAGAGAGTGCCAGTGTCTAGAACAGTGTCCCACAGCACAACTTTGGACCGTGCAGAGACGGATCGTATCCACCAAAAGAATACACAAATACTGCTATCAAACTCTTTTGGGACGCTGCATCAGTCAGATTCGCCTTCACCCAAGCGGCACAAGGGCAAGAAGTTTAGCATTGCAAACTTGCTCCGCTCTCTCGGCTGTGTACCGGTGAGAGACGCATCCGATACAAAGGCTCGACTGAAGAGGCGGGATACTGGCGACAGCTCGAAAGCTGTGCATTCTCCCACAAGTGCTTTTCCCCCGCCGGCCAAGGTCGAGAGACTTGTACCGAGGAAGGCAGTGGATTTCCGACCGGCGGAGCAGGTCGTGCAAGAGAACAAGATCAAGAAAGATCGTGCCGAGATTGAGAGAATCATCTCTGCACAGAGAGCTGATGCCACGGACGAAGCAGCGTTGGAGCCAGGAATCATCAAGCCACCGCCATTGGAGAGAGGTGCTGGATTGCTCCCAGGACACCAAGTAGACATGGTCGGATGTGTCCGATCGGATCTGCAGCCTTACAGGGATCCCCAGTTCATCAAGTGTCGCATGACCGGGCCACAGAGGAAGCAGTATTTCCTGGCACGGTACACGAATCACATTGATTATCCACACAAATCAGAAAGGGCGCACAAGAAGCTGACGGAGGTGGTGACGAGCATTGTGAATGCGTCTGTGATGGCCAGCTTTTCGGTGGACGAGGTCCGGGCGAAGGAGTATGTCTACATCTTCCGCCTGGACGGGGACTATGCCTACACGCCAACCATTTCACTCAAGATTGGCCGGTCAAAGGACGTGGACGCCCGGCTGCGTCAGTGGTACGCACAGTGCCGATACAAGATTGACCGGCTCGATCAGTTCCAGACACAGCATGCCATCCTGCTGGAGCGGATGCTGCACCTGGAGTTTGAGGAGGATCGGGTGCTCAAACAGTGCCGCTGTGGACGGACGCATCGGGAATGGTTCGACATCAGGAGGGACGATGCGCGTGGACGGATCAGACGAGCATACCTCAAGTGGAGTTCGTTTGCGGACGAGGTACAGGCGCTGAGGGGCCGATCCTGAGCATATTACTATTATATAGAAAACAGACTGAGGGACAGTGTCGATTCAAGGAGAATAGGAAACTGTCTCAAGGCGCAGGTGTGCTTGTCGTCGCCAAGTTATGCTGGTGTCGAGTGCTAGACCGTGATGTGATTGTTGGGTAGTGGGTAGCACCGCCGTAGGAAGTGGACAACTCGTGCTCGTGCTCGTGCTCGCTGCTTCATCGTCACATGCAAGTGGGCTGACTGAAGGGGGGCGTCCATTCACGTGCTTTCTGTCGTTGGCAATGTACACAAGATTCTTTGGTCTCAAGTTTTCGGTGGGATGGGTTTCTAAATCGGGCGACAGAAGCCTAAATTTGGTCCCGTCCCTCCAGGTTGTTTACCTGACGTGCTGCCATTCTTGGCCTTCCAGCTGCCTGTGGCTGCGGATCGCTCGATGAGGCAATCCATGGGCAGTCAGTCAGTCAGTCAGTCTGGCTCCCGTCTCTCGTCTGCTAAATCGGTGGATTGGATGGACAGCAGAGGGCTCTGATCACCAGATTGTGGGCGCTGGCAGATCTCAAGCTTCTTTTTCCCATTCCGCAGCCGCTGCCGCTGCCGTGCACCGAGGACCATCTGATCAGAAGCCCTGAGCGTCTCGTCTGGAGAGTGTGTGAGGGAGCGTTTGTGCGATGCGAGGCTCGTACCCTGACGCCTCCTTCCACCAGCCTGCCAGCCAGCCAGCCAGTCCACCCTCTTGCGCTTCCATTCGTCTTCCCTCCGTCTGGCTCCTCGTCTCTGGAAAATTGTTGCCCTTCTTATTCTTCCTCTCCCTCCCTCCCTTCCTCCCTGCCTCGCACGACAAATCCAACACCCTAGGACCGTTTCCAGTCTTTACAACACTCGTTAGTAGTACTATCCCTTCATATCAGACATGCAGTTTGCCAATTCTCTGTTCTTCGTCGCCTGTGTGGCGGCACAACAGGTCGTCAATCAGAGTGAGTGTGGATGTAAACAAGACAAGGTGCTCTCACTGACCGGTTCCTAGTCCTCAACCCGGGCGCCAACTCGGTCATTCAGGCAGGTGGAGGTGTCCAGAGCATCACCTGGACTAATCCAAGCTCCGGCAACGTCTCTCTCGCCCTCTACTCTGGCTCAAACCCAATCGTCACCGTCGCTCCGCTGACAGACTCGATCGCAAACACGGGAACTTTTCTCTGGACACCCGAGACATGGTTGCCGTCTGGAAACGACTACAGCATCGGTGTGACGGATCTCAGCGGTTCGGCAGCCACCCAATACAGTCCATTCTTCACCGTCCAGCTGTGTTCGACCTGTAGCAGCTCGACTCGATCGACGACCGCCCCCTTCACTGCTGCGACCGTCTCCGTCTCCGGACTCGCCATCGGTACAAGGACCAACGCTGCATTCCCAGCCGAGAATGCCGTCGCTGCCACTGCCTCTGGCTCGCAAGTCTCGACCGGAGTAGCAAACACAGCATCAGCTGTCACGTCTGCTCCAGCGTCCAGTGTGTCCTCTATGCCAGCTTCCAGTGGAGCCTCTGGTGTACCCACCAGTGTACCGGCTCTCCGAGGAGCATCTGTCGCCTCCCAGGCCTCTGCAGTCGGCGCGTCAGCCAACGCTATCCTGTCTCAGACTGGCTCCATTGCTGCTGCTGCGGCATCGGCAACTACAACCACCAAATCCGGTGCCGACTCCCTCCAAGCAGGTCTGTTGGGCTTTGTTGGTATCGCCATGGCAATGCTCTAATCTGGCCATCCCAAGCCACACATTGCATCGGTCTGTCCAGTTAGAGTGATGGTATGCGGGGTTAGATTGTGCTAGTCCTGATGTGGAATAATTGAATACATTAATGATTGTACGGAAATCTTGATCAAAATGCCAAAGTGCTATGCAATATGGTTCCCACCTCGCGTCCCAGACGGCACGCTCCTTCGTGTCTTGCTCTCTCCCTTTGCCGACAAGTCCTTGAGCAGTAATGCGCGGACGCACAACTGCCGCAGACCACGAGTGTCGTGATCTCTGTCTGACAGCCCTGACAGATGCGCTCATTGTGCAGTGCTCTCCTGAACAGATCCGCGTCGGCATCGTCCTCGCCCCAGAAGGACCTGAGGAAGACCTCGGCCTTGAGGAGGATCCGCCCGAGTCGGTGCTGGGGCACCCCGGCGGGGAGATGACCGTCGGTGCCGAGGAGGGTGCGCAGGCGGAGGATGGCGAGGTTCGTGGCCACGACGGGACTGATCCGCCAGACGACGTCCATGAGAAAGTCGACGTAGACCCAGGCGTTGGCGATGCGACCGGCGACTTCGCCTGGCTCGAGGAGCCCGGTGACGGCTCGAAAGGCGTAGAGTTCGTCGAGGAGGAGTCTGGCGCGGATGGCGAGGTGGTGCCCTGGTCCGAGGTCCTGGACCGTGTCCCGGAGGAGGAAGAGCATGATCCCGAGGGGCGGCAGGCGGCCGTGGTCCAGGTCCGCGTCGAGGTTGAGCAGGAGCCGGCGGAGCTGGGACTCGCGGCCGGTGATTTCGGCGTCCCACCACCGGCGGGGACAGGCGGTGCAGTGCCAGGGCCACTCGACCGCGTCGTGACGGAGGCAGGGCGCGGCGCAGGCCGGACAGGGCAGGGGTGCGAGGCGTTCCGGTGCGGTGCAGCGCGGGCAGCGACAGAGAAAGGCCTTGTT
The DNA here is from genome assembly GCA_005281575.1 of Taphrina deformans. Classification (NCBI taxonomy): domain Eukaryota; kingdom Fungi; phylum Ascomycota; class Taphrinomycetes; order Taphrinales; family Taphrinaceae; genus Taphrina; species Taphrina deformans. The sequence continues at coordinate 236,151 of RHGG01000003.1, forward strand.
GGCCATCAACTGGGCCCGTCGCTCCCTCGTCGACCGGAGCATGTCGGTGCCGCCAATGTACGTGCTGAAGAGCTGGTCCCCGGCCCGGACCCGGCCCAGGGTGAAGATGCGCATGGACGGCCGGCCCGAGCGGTCGAGGTACTTGTTGTACGTACAGTTTGGCACGCACGAGTGGTTGAACTTGCTCCCGACCTCCAGCATCACCTGGCCCGTGTAAAAGTGGTGGGCGTTGAGGTGTGACCGGGTGAGGAGGTCTGTGATGTTTGCCTCCGACTTGAGTCGGTCGCGTAGTTCCGCACTGCTGCTGCTGCCGCCGCTGTCGTCCTCCCAAATACACTTTGCTATCCGTGTCCAGACGCGGGTCATGGGGGCAATGTACCTGCCCTCCTCCGCCGTCGGGACAAGCGCAAAGTCATCCACCCGCGCCTGAACCTCCCGCGACGCGGACGCATAGGCCGCCAGGTAATTGACCACATTGTTGTGGACCCGACCATCACAGGCCGCGATTATTTGGTTCGAGTGGACCGAGTCGATCGGCTCCTCGTCCTCCCAGTACAGCAGCGGCTCATCGTACGCCAACGTCTCCCCGGCCTCGATCGTCCGCGTCGCAAAACATCCCCGGCCCATCCCGGCACATTCCCTAACCTCCCACGGAAAATCACCCGGCCGGTCCCGCAGTATCTCTAGGGAACAAGTCAGTCTCGCCACCTCATGGTCTCTCGACATGGTCACCCTGTCTGCGGCAGGGACCGTGGTTGACGGAGGGTCTGTTGCTGCTGATAAAAGTGCACGGGCTCGCGACGAGATGAGGACAATTTTTCTCTGTGGCACATGGAGATCTGGACGCCACCATCTCATCAGATCCTCCTGGACCACCCGACAATGAAATCAATCGAGGGCACCTTTAAGGATGCCTATACCTAATTCCTTCATGCTCCTCCACTACAATCACTGCACGGTGGACTACAATCATTCGATGTTTGGGATGGTGGGACGGGATAAACGTAAAATAGTGTAGTCTATTCCCAAATCTGCAACTATCTACTGTGTCTTCAGGGCTTGCAGCACGACGGAATTCTCCATCAACTCGATCGACTGCTGCAGTTCCAGGTACCGCCTCGCCATCCTCAGCCAGTCGCTCGAGATGATGTGCGCCCAGCCAGTCAACCCGTTCATCTCGCGCGTGGCGGAATCGAGGTCGTTTGCCTCGAGGTATGCCTCTGTGCGAGCAAGCACGGCCTCGACGTCCGAGCCCGGCACCATGCCTCGCTTGCGGAAGAGGACCTTGGACAGGATCCATGACGTGGCGTGGCCTGCGACGCCCGCGCCGTCCGGCAAGAGGGCTGCCTTGCGGACCTCCTCGGACACGGACCTGAATCGGTCGCCCAGTTGCCCGAGTGTGGGAACGCCGGCCTCGTACGATTCCCGGTCGATGGCATCGATCGTCGCATTCAACAATGCATCCTCGCCCGCGATGTGCTTGACCGCAGCCAACTCCTTGGCGAACGGTCGGGGCTTGTCCTCGTGAAGCACGCTCTTCAGTGCGTTGAGTGCCACTTCCAGATCCTGTAGCTTCACACGGTCGTCGATGAACGAGGACGAATCGACATTCAACTGTCTCAGTTCGGCGATCGACTTTTGCAGGTTGTCAAGCTTGCCGAGTCGTCCTCCCCGCTCCTCCTCGACCCGTGACTTGACCTCGCGCGTGAGCTTCTTTTGCATCTCGATGGCCTGCTCCATCAGTTCGTTCCTCAACTTTTGTTCACTGAGCGATTCGAGACGGTGAACCTCGTCCGAGAGACGGTCGGCATAGGCCTGGTTCAGTCTCTGGCGCTCTTGTTGGACGGCATTCGACATCTCGCGTTCATACTCGCTCAACTGAGCATTGATCTCAGCAACCTGTTGCTGTTGCATGCGTTCGAATTCCTGTGCTTGCGCGGTCAATTTTTTCTCTGCTTTCAGGCCTTCTTCGGCCTGCACCTTTGCGATTTGCTCGTTCATGGCGACAACTTCATCCTTGGCATTTTCCAACGAGTCCCGGAAGTATAGAGATGAGCCATATTCATTTGCAGTCTTCACGATGCCATTCAGAGCATATTGTAGTCGTTCAATACCCTTGTGATTAGCATGTGGTATGTCAAATGTCTTGATGACCGGTCCAACTGGTGGCAGTGGCTCTACTGGAGGTGTAACTTTCGTAGGTTCAGGCTCTGTTGGCTTGCTGGGAACTGCAGGAGCAGTATTCTTTTTAGGCTTGGGAGTCTCAGCTATGCTGGCCTTCTCTACTTTGTTCTCTGGCACGCTAGAGCCAGATACAGCGGAAGGAAGGTCAGCTTTTTGTGGTTGTGCATCCTTCGCATCCTTTGATGAGCTCGTGGATTCTGGTAGCTTACCCGTCTTGTCAAGACCTTCTTTGTTTGGTCCATCCGGTCCAGCTTGATTCGAGGCTGATATCTTATTAACCTTTGACGTATCGTTGGCTCCTCCAGGTGAGGCCTTGTCGGCGGGGACGATCGCACTGTTCTGTGGCCCGGCCTGTAGTATCTTTGCTTCCGTATGTTTGGGAGGTTCCTCACGAACTTTCGGACTGGCTCCTGACTGCGGTATGTAGACACTGGTCGAATTGGCTCTACCAGCCGCCTTCGAGATGTGAGATCGAGCTAATGGATAACGCTGACGAAATTCCCGTTCCTGCATGTAGAGGACAGCCTCCTCTCCATACGGCACAAATTCAGTAAACATTTCATAAACAGTATCATTCTGCATGGACCCATACACTCCTCCACCAAAAGCCAATGCACCGGCCAGTATAGCTGCAAGCAACGTGTTCCGCAATCTATGAGTCTTTGGAGGAGTCACGACTTCAGTGTCCAGTACAACGGGAGCCGCACCGAATGGTACTGCCTGGTCCTTTACTACGGCATTTGCAGCTTGTATCTCATTCGTTGTTCCTTGTGCCGAGGCAGATCCAACGTCCGGTGGAAGCATTGGTGGTACGGCATAGAGGTCGGATGAAGATTTAGGACCCTGATTGGGTGGTAAGATAGGGATATCTGGTCTGACTGCATACGACCGACATAGAGGTACAACCAACCTGTGGTTCCTCACTGCCCTGGAGAGCATCGATTCGTGGTAAAGACCTGTTGGAATCAAAGCGATGACGACTGTAGAAGACCGGCTGCTATGCAGCTCTGATCGCAAGAATCTACCGCGCAATCGACCATATCTTCCGAGTAGCCAAGCCAGTCCTTGCACTTCGGAAGTGGGAGGATGATGCTTGTGAGCTGTGGAGCTCTTCTGTCCAGTAAACCACAGATACGAGCATCACGATCTGATCGTACAGCTCGGAAAGGTAGCTAGAGTCTGACCAATCGGTCGAAAAATGTGAAAAAGTCCCGGACCGAAATTGGCCGGAGATGAATTTACATGTTTTTCCCTGTTTGGTTGAGTGGGCAGCTCAAGCGCCGAGGGACGAGTGAACTTCTCATCTGATCAGCAGATCAAGTGGCGCAGCTGAAGCTCCCCATGTTTACCAGTTTTGCTCTCGTGGTAGGACATATAGATGACACTTTCTTCTCGGCCAAAGCATACCGTAGTTTGTCCTTAATCATAAGTATAACACATCAGCGCACCATCCAATCTGAGCTCAAAGACGGGGCATCTTGCGTGGCGCTTCGACTCATTTGCAGTACGAAGCCTCGATCTAGAAGCGTTGGGGATTTTGTGTGGTGGACTTGCCAAACTTCCATTCGGTGGGCAAAGTTTACCCGCGCACAGCTTCGGGTCAGCCTCGAACTTTGATATATAACTTCGGCTCTCTGCACACCCATGTGAAGGACGGCCATCATGTATTCTTTTCAGGAGTTCCAGGACCTGACTCACCGATGGGAGTTTGTCCTCACGGCAGCGACCCTCTATACCATCTCGGTGAAATTGGCCAATTTGTCTCGACCATCAGCACCAGCAGCCTTTACCAAAACCTCGACCTTCAAGTGGCTTTGTGTATTGCACAACTCCATCCTCGCACTCTACAGTGCATGGACCTTCCTGAGCGCCGTTCCAATCCTGCACAAGAGATTCTCCGACACCAATATCCCAACTATTGAACGAATTTGTTGCTCGAATCGACAAATCTTCGATGATGGTCTCGAACGTCTAACGTACTTTTTCTATCTCTCAAAGTTCTATGAGGTCATCGACACCGTGATCATTCTCGTGAAGGGGAAAAAGAGTCCTTTGTTGCAGACGTATCATCATGCGGGTGCCATGATCACCATGTTTGCGGGCTCGAAATACAGAGCCACACCAATCTGGTTGTTCGTCACCTTCAACAGCTTCATACACTCCATCATGTAAGTCTTCTCTCGGGGTCCTATGGTCGCAAATGCTGATCATGTCAGGTATGTGTACTACGTCTTCTCGGCCCTGAAGCTGCCGTTCCCAAGGGCACTCAAGAAGAGCTTGACCACAATGCAGATTTCTCAATTCATCATCGGAGGCTCTTCGGCGGCCGCTTATTTCGTCATGAAGCCAGAGAATATGACGGCCTGTCTGCCAGACTTTGGTGCCAAGTTGGCTACATCACTCACCCTGGCCTACCTTACACCACTCACCACCCTGTTTGTGCAGTTCTTTGTCAACGAATACCGCAAACCAAAGCCGGTCAAGACAGCTGTCCAGCGTGCCGAGGCTGCAGTCAATGCCTCACTCAAGTCACGGGCGTAGGACGTCTCTGTGTCACAAAGTGTAGCAGTTCGGGTGGTATTTCAACAGGTTCTTGGCGCGGATGATTGTACATTGTAGCATAGCCTACGCAGCATAACTATGAATATGAGCGATACGGGTGGAGCGTGCTACGCTGCGTGTGTATGTATGATCAGGACAGAATCGAGTCTTTGACCGTGTCTACAAGCATGGTGTGTACTGCCCTACTGCAATCTGCGCATATTGCATCCAGACAAATTAGACAGGATGAAATGCTTGTATTAGGATGAGCGGGAACGCCACCATCTCGGGGCTTTCTGAGTGTCAAATTGCCCAGCTCTAATTGTGCAGCTGTCTGGCCTTGGTCTGAGGTAGACGACATCGGGCGATGGTGATGAACAGTAGCACAAGGTATTATCGGATATGAACAAGAAAGATATCAAGAATGACGTAAATACGGTAGAATCAGAGCTGTGCGTGCTACTTGCCATACATCTGTGTATCATCACAGTCAGTATTTTACTGTTTGCCGTCAGTCGCATTGTGCACATCCAATCATACAAGTCGCAATGACAATCATGTTTCAATTCGATGCGCCACGAGCGCCAAATCTATAAGTCTCGCCAACGGGCAATTGCAATGGCCAGATATCCAAGATCACATCAACTAATAGATGGCGGAGTGAGCGAGTTGCAAGACAGCTCCGAGTCACCAATCATCTGGTCTGCAGCGTATGCATCATAGGACTCTGTGCAGAGCCAGTAGATCTAAGGAACCACATGACGATCTCTGCCAGTGCCACGTCTGCAAGTCATCGCAGACCCTCGGGCTACCTACCGATCAATCCGGTGGCACAGTTGAGGTTCAGGAATCCGGGGGATCGACAAAACCTTAAAGCCGGACCGACTGAGTGCGGGACTTTCTCCACCGTCTGGCCCAAGCGTTGACACTCCCTGGAAGCCGAACACCGTCAAGCTTCGTAATGGCTTAAGGCTGGTGGTGGCAAAATCACCCACTTCGACCATACTGTCAGAGCCCGCTTGTAGATGCTAGACAGCCTGGGACCGGAGAGGACGACAGGAATGAGTAGCGTCAGGAGTGATTTGCTGTCAATCTAGGAAGACGCGGCTCAGGCAGAAGATCCCCTCCGGAGCTCGGAATTGAGAGCCAGGCAAGATGCACGTGAAGCACGTTGCTCGGCACTCGAGAACAAAATCTGATCTCTAATGCGTCGCTTCCGATTGGGCGAGAGATTGATGCTCGCGGTCTGTCTTTCCCCATTTGGTCACACGTTTTCTCCCGTGTTCCCTCGTGCGGGTTTCTGGTCCACTCACCTCATCCGATCGTCTCGCCTGATTTTTGCCTTCCCTGGCTCTCTCTCTCTGTCTCTCTTGCCTCTGCCGCACGCTGCAAAGTTGCTGACTACCACCACCCTCGCCCGGTCCCCTCCCCAGACACCGTCCTCTACAAAACTTGTCTCTAGCCTTGATTCACCCTTCCCCCTACTGCTCCCTATATCCAATCACAGTCTTCCTTGGCTCTAGCAGGTCACCTTCATCATCATGGAGAATATGCTCAATCAAGCAAAACAGATGTGCCCGTTCATCAAGTCGAGCTCTGCTGCTTCGTTGAGGCAGATGAGCTCTGGCCGAAAGAACGGCAGGTCTCTCCTCACATCCGCCGGCTATAGCTGTCCGGTCATGCGGAAAGCATTGATCAAGCAATCAAGGGCCTATGTGGTACCGACCAAGCCTGTCTATGCTCGAATGCCTACTCTCGAACAAGTGCATCTCGATGCTGGAGTACTCGATACGAGCAAAGGTAAATATCCCAATCCAGATCTGGGTGACCACGAGACTCATCATTCTAGGAAGTGAAGCCTGTCCTCATGCTCAAAAGGCAATGTCTGCATCACGACCAAAGGCGAATGTCCCGTCCGGACCAGTCTTTCCGTACGAGTCCTTCTACCATGACATCTTGGAGAAGAAGAAGGCAGACAAGTCTTACCGAATCTTCAACAATGTCAATCGACTCGCGAAGGAGTTTCCATTGGCACACCCCAAGGATTCGACAAAGAGAATAAATGTCTGGTGCTCCAACGACTATCTCGGGATGGGCAAGCACAAGGATGTCACAAAGGCGATGCACAATTCCATCGACACTTACGGTGCTGGAGCCGGCGGTACTCGGAACATTGCTGGACACAACCAGTCTGCTGAGAGACTCGAGGCCTCTCTCGCCCACTTGCACCACAAGGAGGCTGCACTTGTCTTCTCGTCCTGCTTTGTGGCCAACGATGCCTGTCTCTCGACGTTGGGTCAAAAGCTGCCAAACTGCGTCATCTTCTCTGACGAGTCCAACCACGCCTCCATGATTCAGGGAATCAGAAACTCCAGAGCTGAGAAGATAATCTTCAAGCACAACAATCTGGTCGATCTCGAGCGTAAATTGGCCTCTGTTGACCCGGCACGGCCAAAGATCATTGCTTTCGAGTCTGTCTACTCTATGCACGGCGATGTCGGTCCAATCTCTCAAATTTGTGATCTCGCTGAAAAGTACGGTGCAATCACATTTTTGGACGAAGTTCATGCTGTCGGCATGTATGGCAAGCACGGCGGTGGTGTTGCTGAGGAGACTGTTGGTCTTATGGAGCGAGTTGACATCATCACCGGGACACTGGCCAAGGCATATGGATGTGTCGGTGGTTACATTGCCGCATCGGCCAAGTGCGTTGACACTATCCGATCTCTTGCTGCTGGCTTCATTTTCACCACATCTCTCCCACCTCACCTTATGACTGGCGCACTCACTGCTGTTGAGCACTTGAAGTACTCACAATACGAGCGAGCTGCACAGCGATTGGCTGTGTCAAGGACTAAGGCCGCCCTCACTTCCATCGGTATTCCAATTTTGGCCAACAATACTCATATATTGCCTGTCATGGTCGGCAGTGCTGAAAAAGCCAAGTTGGCATCGGACGAGCTCATGCAAAAGCACAACATCTATGTGCAGTCTATCAATTATCCAACCGTACCAGTCGGCACTGAGCGTCTCCGTATCACCCCTGGACCAGCGCATTCTCCAATCATGATTGAGCAACTCAAGAATGCCATCGACTCGATCTGGACGGAACACAACCTGCCAAGAATCGATGCCTGGGCTGCTCGAGGTGTGGATGTTGGTCTTGGTATCAAGATTGATGATGCTCAATCTGAGCGAGGTTATGTCACTAATGGAGCTGAGCAGAGTGCTCCTCTGATTGATGCTTCCCACCAGCCCCGACAGATCGCAGCTAGTGCATGAATCATGCTGGAATGAATGAAAATCAAGTTTGACTGCGACGCAGATGTCCAAAATATAGTTGATAAGTAAAGAAAGTGAATGAAATATACTCCGATGAACAGGATTTTGCATTCCATTGCGATGCTGCCGTATGCCGGATTCAATGCATCCATAGTGCGGCTTGTTTCATTACAGTACGAGCATTACGACCTTTCGACCCATATAGTGCGAGCACGTCGCTCAACAATGAATGTGTTACTCACCTCGTCCAAGAAAGACACGATAAAGCATCGCGAGTTCGGCGCTCTTCTGGCGCCTCGAAGTCACTTGCGACTTACTCAAGCTTCGAGAGCTTCTCAAGCAGAAGTTTGAGAGATGTCGTTCCTCAACTTCCATACCTCGCAATCTACGTACACGTTCGCTTCAGACGCAACGAATGGGCAGTGTCTGGTCATCAACAGGCAAGATGGTAGCTTCAGGACTGCTTCAAGAACCTCTTTGCAGATTCAATCAGAGTCCTCGCCTCAGAGAGTCTTTGGCATAATGGGAATTTCTCAGCTCAAGCTTGATCGATACCTCCTGGTCATTACTGGCAGGAGAAGTGTTGGACGGATCGGTCGGGATGATGTCTTCGAAGCGACAAAGGTAGAATTGTTTCCGATGCGATTCAAGTCATTTGCGCAGATCAAGGACACGGAGGAACTCGAGTATGTCGCACTTCTCAAAGCTCATCTCAAGACTGGTCCCTTTTACTTTTCGCACACCATGGACTTGACAAACACTCTACAAAGACAGACAACGAATACCAGTACGCACCACGCGGACCCGCTGTGGGCTCGAGCAGACGAGCGGTTCTTCTGGAATCGATACCTCATGAGTGATCTCATCGACTACCGTACAAGGACGCACGACACAAACATTGATAGCTTCATCTTACCCATAACTTATGGTTTCCTCGAGATCCGTCAGACAGCACTCAAGGGCAAGCCTATGACTTTCGTCCTCATTTCGCGCAGAAGCAGACACAGAGCCGGTACAAGATACTTTACGCGGGGCATAGATGCTCAGGGGAACGTTTCGAACTTCAACGAGACTGAACAGCTTGTGCTTATGGACTCGACGGGAAAGTCGTCGATTGTGGATGGACAGATCAAGATTTCATATGTACAGACCAGAGGGAGTGTGCCAGCTTATTGGGCAGAAGTGAATGACTTGAAGTACAAGCCACGCTTGAGAGTCTTCAGTCAAAAGGATGCTGCCATCGCGGCAAGACTGCATTTCGATCAACAGCTCAAGTTCTATGGTGATCAGTACTGCGTCAATCTCGTGAACCAAAAGGGTCACGAGTTGCCAGTGAAGAAAGCATTCGAGGATGTCGTGCGCCAGTTGAACGACCGAGAGATACATTACGTCTACTTTGACTTTCACCACGAATGCAAGGGGATGCGTTGGGACAGAGTCCAGATACTCATCGATCAACTGGAAGACGGCCTCATCAAACAGGGGTATTGCCATGTCGACTCTACCAAATCAGACTCGATCGTCGCGAAACAATCGTCCGTAGTCAGGACCAACTGCATGGACTGCTTGGATCGCACCAACGTGGTACAGTCCGCTCTCGCGCGATGGATGCTGACACGACAAATGCGTGCGTTGGGAATACTTGGGCCTTTGGAGACGACGGCACAGTTTGAGAAGTTCGAATTCATGTTTCGAAACGTGTGGGCCGACAACGCAAACACCGTGTCGATGAGTTACTCTGGCACGGGCGCACTCAAGACTGACTTTACCCGGACCGGCAAGAGGAGCAAGGAAGGAGCGGCGAGTGATGGATGGAACTCGATCGTGCGGTACCTGCGCAACAACTACGGCGACGGACCGAGACAGGACGCCTACGATCTGTTCCTCGGCGTCTACCGGCCGGCTGAGAACCACGACTCGCCGTTCGGGGACTTTAGACCGGTCTTTGTGCAGAGTGTGCCGTACATTGCCTGGTCGGCGTTCCTGATGATTGTGGCGGCCGGCATCCTGCCTCGATCGAGCAATGCGTGGGGCTCAATGAAGGTCTTTGTCGTCTTTTGGGCGGCGGTGCTCGGTTGGTCGTTGCAGTACCTCCTGGCGCACGGCCTGTGGTACGTCAACTGGCCGAAACTGAATGTTCCCGAGTTCCTGAGCACGGAAAAGGGGTCCGAGGGCATCAATGTCCGACACGGCAGTCTGGGTCAAAAGAATGGCGGGTCCATGTTCAGGGACATGGAGGCCGGCAAGACAAAGGCGAGACGAGATTAGAGTGGACTTTAAATTATCCTAATAACGACTATCATTCGTAATTTGCGTCATGCGAGTATCGTTCCTTCCCTTCCCTTTCCTCCCCTTTTCCCTCCTCATTGCAGCACCATCGTGTCGCAGAGCAGTCTAGTCTCGGCCCAGGACCAGAGGACGTCCAGCCTATCGAGGCACCGGTCGCAAAAGTCGAGACATGTTTGGTGGTCAGTGGAGGCCCATCGATCACCTTGGTCCAGCAGGACATTCAGGAACGACCGGACCGGGTCGCCGTGAGGGGTGTACCACGTCGTGGCGAGTTGTCGCGTCAGGAGTCCGAGGTAGAGGACGACCGACATGATGAGGAATCCGAGACAAAAGGCCGCAAAGTCGTCGTACAGTTCGAGCGCGCGCGCAGCCATGGACCTCGCCGCGACACTTTTGCCCGACCCGTCCTGTCTCTCGAGGTCAGCCGATTCAGTCACCTTTTCCACCACCGACATTGTTGCGGTGCGACTTGTAGAGTAGCAGGGAGACGGGAGTGAGATACCTAGGTCAGAGAGAGAGAGACAGAGCACAGTGTCACACGGTGCGGAATCGTTTGGCATTTATAGTACATTGAGCTCGTCCTGATGATTGAACCCCCCCATGCACCGACCGCCGCGCTATGGTTACCTGTGCTTTGTATGCATTTTTTTCGGGACAGGACCAGGGCACTCCGGAGCGTGTCAGTCTGCCAATTGAACCACTTCCAACTGTCTGCCTTGCCGTGCCGCGGGCTCTTCGGCCTCCCACTGATCTTTGAGGTTGGCAAACACAGTATCTGTGAGCAATATTCCCTGCGTCAGGTTCCAGACCAATGTGATAGCATAGAAAAAGTTCGCGTTGCCCGAACCAGCATAGATCCATAGAAAGTAGAACGCAGGTCCGAAAATGCAGCAGTAAATCAACGCGCATGCCACCAGGAAGAGATAGCGAGTATGATCGAACAGGTGGGGAAAAACAGGCAGCAGTGACAAGTACAATCCTGTATCTGCGATGGACGGATATGGCTTGAATATAGCTGCCAGGCCACATAGTGTCACACATACGAACAGTGGAGATTTCCTGGTTCGTTTATCAGCAAGGGGCGGTGAAGACGACTTGTGAACATACCTTAATTTGATGCACAGAGGTACCACATAGATCAGTAGATGCAATTGGAAGACGCTCAGAAAAAAGTTCCGGAAATCCTCAAACATCTCTGTGAAGAAGTACCACCACAGACCAATATTTGGTGTGAGGTCCGTCATGAACAGCAGAATACTATAGTTCGACCAAACGAAATGCCACGAGCCAAGCCAGAAATGGCTTGAATACAGACAGGCAGCTAGCATGATCGAGAGCATAATCGTAGTGGCTACACTAGTGGTCAGTAGCCGCGATTTCGTTCTTTGAGAGATTATCATGCTGATCGGAGCAATCAGTAGAACTGGATAGACAGAAAGATAGGTGGCAATCGCTAATAAGAACATCGCAGCTGGCAATTGACCTTTGAGAGAATGACTGATCGCGCCAACTATAGCAAGTGATGTGAAGCTCGCGGACGACCGAGCGATTGCGGTCAGGATCGAGAGAGGATTCAGCAGAGCACTATTGCATCAGCACAAGTAATGCAGTGTCGTAGACATCGTCTTACATCGAAGCCAGTACCCATGGGGGTATCGATCGAGTTGGCGTGGACCCACGATTACTGCTGACATGTGTGCTCGCAATATCTAGAATGAACATGCAGACGAGAATGTCGACGCTAGCGTATAGGACTGACACCACTACATGTGAAAAGGGAAGTGACTTGAGACTGGCCAACATCGCCAGCAATATTGGGGCCTGGTGACAGATGCCGCCATCGTAAGGATCAATTCCATGCTCATACAGATACAGACCTTCCTGGACTGTGCCGTTAGACAAGATACAACAACTTCGAGGTCTTTGTACGTCTTTTGTAGGATGTCACAGGAGTCGATATTTCCACTCGATCGTAAAGGACTTCTGGTAGTGACGTGAACTGTAATATCAACCTGATGGTAAAGGCAACAACGAACACAAGGAGTAATCGAGCATCACTGTATTGCCCATGACGGCTGTGCACCTTGCTCATGAGATGCAATCTCTATCGCCGCAGATCAGTAGCTAGAATCATGATTCCCAGTCGTCTATCGATTGTCACTGTCAGCACAATGGAATACGTCTCATGGCTCGCGTATAGACGTGATTCAGTGCTGCGAATGGTTGAGATGTAGAAGTGGCTAATGCGCTACAAGTGGCAATCGAAGCCGCAGCAAAGTTCGCCAAATTCTACGGGACGGGGTCCGGTGTCGTATGCTATTTGATCAGTACTCGCCTGCTGAGGCAAGGACTCCATATCCAGTATCAACAAGTACATATCATCATAATTCCATGTAGTGTCTCGCCCGGTTTCCCACATGCTACATTGCGCTTGAACGATCTTTCTCTTCGGAACTTTATTCATTGTTTCTCCTCTCCTAGTTTATCTGAGCGCTGGCTGCAAGTTTGCTCGCTTGGACTGTTGATCACTGTTACGTCTAAATTGTTACAAGGTCGGTCGCGAGTCATGGATCGGGAGACTATAATGAGTCTCACCACTCGTTTTCAGAGTATGATGGCCACAAGGAACAGGACTCGAACTACCGACTCTGCCATCACATCGAGCTCACCGGCTGCTCCACAAGCCGCCTCTTTCAGAAGACATCCCAGCTACAATGAATTGATCTCCTTGTCACACCATGTAGATCGCTACGACGAACCAGGTCTACTCGATAGAGCACTGGATGCTATGGATCTAGCCAAGTTATATGAGGAGGCGGATCATTCACAAGAGTCAGATCAGTCTCTGGGCTATCAGGATCACCTCATCAAAGCGCTGCTCAAGTGGTTCAAGGAGGAATTTTTCCAATGGATCAATGCGCCAAATTGTTCATCATGTGGCTCTGAGACTGAAGGCCTAGGAAGCTGTGCTCCAGACTCAAGTGAACAGCAAAACGGAGCCGGCAGGGTCGAATTATATCGATGCAAAACTAATCAGACGCACGTAGAGCGCTTTCCCCGATATGATTCGCCTGCAACACTCCTGACGTGGCGTAAAGGACGCTGTGGTGAGTTTGCGAATTGCTTCACATTACTTTGCATCGCCCTTGGCTCCAGGGCGCGTTGGGTGTACAACTACGAAGATCACGTATGGACAGAAGTGTATAGTACGAAACTACAACGATGGGTTCACTGCGATGCTTGTGAGAATGCTTGGGACTCGCCTCTGATCTATGCTGTAGGCTGGGGAAAGAAAATGAGCCATTGTGTCGCTTTCTCATCAACTGGTGCTCAGGACGTCAGTCGGCGCTATATTCGCGAAGCCTCGCAACGGCTCGCTTCAAAAGTGCCAGGGGAGGTGATGGACACAGCTATACGAGATATCAATCAACGGCTACGTTCTCTGGTAACGCAGGAAGAAAGGTCGCTATACATCAAGGAGGACACGGCTGAGCTAGCAGAGCTCGAAGGACTTATGCATCGGCCAACAGCCACAGTCAACACCAGTGAGACACATGCTCGTGAATCTGGAAGCACATCGTGGAAAGAGGAAAGAGGTGAGAACGGGCCCACAAAATAAGTCTTCGCATCTCTTCTTGTAATAAACATATTTATGTCGCATTCGCTCAGGCTATGCAATGCAGTGTAATACAACTGTGAACTGTCTGTTATCGTGCTTGATGTACAAGTGCATGTAGCTCCTCAATCGTATAGCCAACCACCTTTACTTTAATTCTGCCCATAACGCTTGACGAAGAAGGGAGGTGGAATGTCGCCACTGTTGATCATATCCATCGCAGGACGTTCTACGACGACCAGCTCACTTTCGTTCATTACATCGAACAATAACAACGATCTGTATTTGAAAGTGATCCAGAATTTACCCCGAAGTGCTTCTCCTTTCGTCATCGATTTTGTCAGATCGGAAGGCATATTGTTGTTGTTGTTGTTGTCATCATCATTCTCGAGATCCTCTGACTCAGCTTCTAGCTCTGCTTCATTCGTGATTGTATTCACAGCAGATCCGTCTCGTTTTCTTTTGGATTGAGTATGATTGATTGGCAAATCTTTGGAAAGGTCCAGATACGATACCCAGTTGGCTCCGTACATCCACAGCCTATCCTTAGCATCCACTTCCATCTCTGTGCAATGGTCGTGTAATCTACTGAACCGTGTTGGCACGAGACTGCTGTTACGAGAACTCCAAGCACTCAGCTTTGCGGACTTGACGTCAAACTCATGAATCTGCATGTTTGCTGTGGTAATTACAACACGATCGTCCCCATGGAAAGCCAAAGCAGTGATTGAGGAGGACACGGTGGGTAGTGTTGTCGTCAGTGTCCCGGAACCAAGATCAAATATCCTAGTTGTTCCACTTTGATTACTGACCGCGAGACTTTTGACGCCAGGACTGATATCTATATGGCTGACGGATTTGAGGTAGGTCTGATTTTTTCGAGTGTCATCTGTAGTCGCATGCATCTCAATGTACACACGCTGCTTAAAATTCACGTCGAACATACCGTCTTCCTCGTCAACATCAGACTTTGAAACATCATAAATGATCACATCGGACTCCGGAGTGACTAGACTCAAAATAGTGCCATCCTTAGAGAAAGATAGAGCTCTCGCACCCTGCGCGGCCATAGCATCGTCGATGATCTTGATCGGGCGCAGAGCAGATGAGCTCTCCGATGGCAGGAGCATATATAGCTTGGTCTCCACAAGCGAGCTGACCACGAGATATGTGCCATCCTGACTAATACTTGCGCAAGTTAGATTTTCCTCGTTCTGTAAGGTCATCTTTGACACCAATTGCTGATGAGGCTCGACGTCAATCTCATATGGCTCACAGAGCTGCCATATCTTGATCTGTCGATCAGACCACATCATTAGAAGACGAGCCGCCCTGGCTATCCGACAGTGAGATGCTTGGGGCACAGCCGAGATCATTCGATGATTGAGCTTTGAGCCTTGTTGGAGTGGTATTATTGCAAGACTCATGTCAACCCCTCCAGTCACTATCGAGGACATTCCGCGAGACTCATAAGAGGCCATAGCCCGGACATCATGCGCATGGAAACGTCTCCCAGAAATGTGTGCCCAGCGGCGCTTGTTGTCCACCATTTGATACATTTGCATTTTGCGATCAATTCCGGCAGAAAACAGGGTATCGCCTGCGTAATTCATGCCCAAGCACAAGACATCAGCTTGGTGTAACTTGAAATTCTGCAACAAAGAGTAGAATTTCTTGTCCCATAGTTTGACTGATCCCGTCGAGTCCCCAGAGACGATGGTGCCGTTACGAAGCACGATTACCGACCATACCAGTGTTGGTTCATTGCGTACACGATCAACAGCCATGCGAGCTACTATAGGTCCGCGCGCCTGCCTGCAGTCCCACACCTTTACTGTCGAGTCTGAACAGCCTCCAACAATGAAATCTGGACCACTAAAAGCAAGACTGAGTATCCTGCTCTTCTGCCTCGTGAGGACGTATTTGTATTCAAGTGATCCTGGCCCTCCTGATACATCTGCAAAGACAAGCGTACCATCCTCACAACCCATGGCGATGGATTCTTGATCGGGAGCGACGGCAATGCTCCATATAGCTCCAGCATTACAGTCGAGACTCGCTCTAGGCTGCAACAAATCCAGGCTCCATTCCGTAACCAGAGTCGAACTTCCTATGCTGAATAAACGTGGGCTGTGACCCTTCTGAGTCACCCAAGTGAGACCTTCAATGGATCTGCCTTGTCCACCTTTGAGAGTGATGTCCAATGTCCAATTGTCGAGCGGATTCCATATCTCGATGTCCCCATTGCCCCTACCGACAGCGCATCGTAGATTTTGTGAATGATGATCGCCAGGATTGCTTCGATGAGAGAATGCTATAGCTGTGATGGCCGGAGGTGTATAATCGACGAATCTCGTCCTGTGGACATTCATAGTCAACGAGCTATAAAATCAGACAAGCCCAATCGAGCCGATCCTTCGCCTTAAAACAACCTCGAGCTCGAGCAAGTGGTATCGAGCTGTCAGTCGTGAAATACCAAAGATCTGTCCCCACCTATAGATCACGAAGAACGGCTGTCTAGATAGCCATGCCATATTCATTACAAAGTTTCTGTGGAGATGGAGCGAAATTCCCGTGCCTGAGTAGCGCTTCGTATGTTTCGGGTTGGTGCATGGACTCGGTAGGCGCTTCAGGCGCGTCGAGCGGCTTGTTCGTGACAAATGATGTTGATGTTGACATTGAAATGCCCACCGGACTCAAGATTGTGAATCACTGGTTGCCATATCTGCTGACTTGCGCTGACACAGATGGAGAACCACAACCGTATGACGCCAAAAGAGCAGGCGGTGATCGCTGAATATCAGAAACTCGTCACTAACCTACAAACTTTAAACTCGCGCATCACAACGCTCGCACAAACTCCGACTTCACAAGTCCTTGACAATCTGCGAGTGGTGGAGAGAAAGACAGGTTTGGTGTTTACGCTGTTCAAGTCTTCAGTCTGGGCAATTCTGGCTGATCTTCCGGGAGATCAGACGAGTGAGGCAGCAGACGAATGATCTCCTGACTGCCATACTCCAGCCCTTGAGTCGTTCGTCAATCTCTGCTGACGCGTCCTGCTGTGAACTCGAATTGACACGAAGAGTCCTTGCTGCATCCTTTATGCATCTCTGTGCCGAAGAAGTCTTCAACTATTGTACGTTCATCCTCAAAGCCTTCGAATTCATTATAGTTGGACGAAAAGCGAAAAATCAGCTATACCCGGCTTGTGTTCGTGTCAGATCAAGCCTTACTGTTCACGGAGGAATTTCAGCGGCTTAATCCATTGCTTATTGGTTTGCATCACATTCATCTTTTCTTGACAGGACAGCTTCACATAATCAACACGATTCTTTCTACGAAGCTCGTAATAACTGTCTGTGTCGTTGCGCTCGTCGTCGGACTACTCCTCTCTTCAGCTCTTTGCTACTTCAGCAGACGTGGTAGATGTGATAAACGTCGGATTTTCTTCTTAAATCACGTTCTTTGCAGTGCTGATGCTTCTGTGCCGTCGGGTCTTTCTGCTGCATCTAGAATTGTAAGCATATCACATTCACTAGTGGATCCAAATACACATCTCAAAAAGTACGAAAGACATGATGTGCCGTTCGTGCGCCCAAGAATATCAGTAGTGAATACACTTCAAGCTGAATTGGGAGGTCGTCACGGCTGCATGAATAGAATCTCGTCTCACGACGAAAGCTCTAGCAAGTATTCGACATTGCGTAGTATTCAGCTCAATACTTCAAGCGGTTCGAGAATTCTGCAGACTTCGTCAGACCGTGAGTCTTCAACTTCTAGCACGGTGCGGTCTGCTCACGACACTGTGAGGGAATGGCAAATGTCTGCACAACAAATCATTGACATTCAATCAATACCCATGGCTGATACGAAATCACAGATGTTGCACTTACCTATGAACAATTCCTATAAGATGTCACCTGCATCAACAACGGCTTCATCCATATATAAGGGTCTGCGCAGACCCTCCTTTCTAATTGGCTCGCCTTGCACGGAGCACGAATTTTCACACGCTCGAGTTAGTGAAGTCTATGGCTGGGCTCACCGCATCAATGAGCTCGACGTTTTGGAAAGCGCGTATCAAACTATTGTACATCAAAGGCAATGTGGTCGGATGTCCGGGCACCATCCATTATCACCGTGTGTCACATCAAGACCCTCGGTCCTTGGCACAAACCGCGCTTGGGAAGCGGCTGGAATGGCTGTTTCGAGACTTTCCAATGGCGGCATGCAGCGCAGCACTAGCAACGATGTCCAAGAATCGATTGCATGGTACAGCACTGCTGAATTCATCCGAGCTTCCTTTGACATCGATAAGATGACGAGAAAGCGGCTGGATCGATTTCTACAGGGTCCAAGAAGAGATACGGTCTATAGCGCGGTTCCATCCTCCACTTGTCCACCTGGCACGAACGACATAGGGGCAGGTCTTGACGACCTCATCTTTGAGCTGGAGTGCCGAATACTGGCGGCCCAAACCAGGTGCATGATAGAGATACTCAGTAGCACTTAGCAAAATATTACCCTTGTTGAACCGCAGTGAATGGAGACCCTATGGCCCCACCTCATCGGTGTCGACTATCAAGAGTGCCTCTTCGTAATCCAACTTGTTGAGTATGGTCAGCTCGCCGTGATCGATCAGGACGACACACGAATTGCCCTGATAGAGAGTGGAGTCTTCCTGACCGGTCCTGTTGGCGGCGATGAAGATTGTCTTGCGTTGCTGGGCGAGGACGGGTCCGAGACGGGCGAGCCAGTACCTGATCGCGCGCAGCTCATCCGGGGGCTCGTCTTCGGGCGTCTCTGCACGGAGCCACGCCATCGGCACGACGATGATGTCTGCGGCATGTTCGACACAGTGCTTGCCAAACTCGAATGCATCAAAGGGCGCTCGGACTAGAACGTGTCAGCCTTGTTGTCGTGAACCACCAAACGAGAGGGACCGACACTGAAACGGGTTGAGGTCCATACAGATACCTATAGCCATCGAGATACGCGCTCGCGAAGGACCAAGCACATCAGTCTTGAAGAGTCCAAAATGTGACCCTGCAGTGGCCCAAAACTCGTCTGTCTCGAAGAGATGCTTCTTCCGGTAGTTGTAGAGCAGCCCCGTAGAGTCTACAAGCATGGCAGAGTTGTAGCGCGAGCCAGTCCCTGTCACCTCCGGGTATCCGACCAGTGTCATCTTGGTCCGTGCCAGAGTACACAGGTCAGAGGCAGCTGAGAACGTTGCAGCATTCTGCGTCTCCAGGTGCGGGTGAATATGCTCGAGGGACCTGAAAGCATAGCCAGAGAGAGCCAGCTCTGGGAGGATCAGTAGGTCCAGAGAAGCTACATTGCTGGCCTTGATTAATTGCTTGACTCTGTCCAAGTTTTTCTGAAAGTTGCCAAGCAATGGACTGTACTGAAGCAGTCCAACCCGCATGGCCCTCTGCTGACCCGATGACTGGAGAAGAGTCACCAACCCTGTAACTCTCCCCAGGACCTGAAGACACTTGAGCAGCTGGAACTCAGAATTTCCTGATCAGGAGCAGAAGACTGCACCGACCGGCCCCACAATCCAGCTGCCCTTCCGGTTGTCTGGAGGAATTCGCAGTTTCCCTTGTGCGAGACCGATGACGCCAGCGGGACTTTTCTTGTCCGGGCACTTTCTTCAGACACTGCCCAGTGACATTGTCAACTCATCACAGACACGATACCGAGGTTACTTACAACCGAGCCCATACCATCCAGTCTAGCACATGGCGGACGGGTCGCGTGAGAGAAGAAAGGCCAAAGTCGGTTCTGCGACAGACATTGCCGCCGGGGCTGCCAAACTATCTACTGAGGGCGTTGCGAAGGGTGCTGTACAGGCAGCAGATGCGGCAGACCAGGCTTCACACTTTCAGTAGTGAGTACCCGCAACTTGCCTTTTACGGGAAATGAGTCTAACGGATGTGCTAGTGCTCCGACAATGATTGCTCTGTTTCCCGTTTTTGCGTCCTTCTTCTTTGGCAGCCACACGGAGCACTGGACGGATCTACTACTACTGGGATTGGTGGCCGTCTACCTACACAACTGTGTCACAGGTCTGCAGTGTTTTCGCAACTTTGGTTCCGTCACTGATTACATACAGTACCATGGGGCTATTACAAGGCATCGCGCAGGCGGTACAAGACCGCGAATCGAGAACGGATGACGGATCGTCAAGTGGCCGTCGACAAGAAACTGCGTAACGCCGAGATACAAGCTTTTGGGGGTCTTCTCCTCGGACCTCTTCTCGGAGCCGGCCTTCTGAATTATGTACGTGGTTCGATGGCCAGGCCGGCAAATGGACTAATTACCAATTTCAACATCACCGTCTTTGTCTTGGCAGCTGAACTGCGACCTCTCAGGATCGCGTACGGATATCTCAACCACAGGTCAGAGGCCTTGCAGGAAGAGCTGATTGATGTCGTGCCGAGTCAGTATGAGGAATTGGTCAGGAAAGTGGAGGACCTGGAAGCTCGGTTCGAAGAGCGCAAGTCGAGTCCGAACGGCCAAACACGATCTGATCCGTGGCAATCGGGCTCGGACACGCCAGTGCGTGATGATGCCGAAATCACTCAAATCAAGTACGCGCTCAGAAAGTTTGAAAAGCATGATGCCCAGCTGAAAGCCGAGTATGAAAATAAGCTATATGCACTCGAGCGCAAATTGGCGGATCTGGGCACCAGATCACGTCTCGACGAGTCGAATGGCACTTCCGTCGTTCAAATGGTCGAAGGACTTCTCCTTCTGCCAATCAGAATGTCCTGGGTGGTGTTGACACTACCGGCAAGAGTGCTCCGCAGGATATCCTTTGCGGTGAATACCAAGAGACTGTCTTGAGCTATGCAAGGTCTTTTGTATATATCCTGTACGATTGCATAGCATAGCATATACACCCTTTGCCGCATACCCTGCTCCACTACGTCCCCAATCTTCCTTTTCAAGTCGTATCGGTCCGCACTTGAGGAGAGGCAGCGGGCAGATCGGGTAATGACGCCCGCATAGCCCTCGAGATGTCCCACTCCCTCTCCACTTTGACACACCTTCTGTTGCATTATAAACAGCTCCAGTTTCAGAGGACTGACGATTTGGCGTCACTCGTCATGATGAACCGTCTGGCACGCCAATTCTCAACCACCTCGTTTCGCAGGGACACTGCCACGTGTCAATTACTGGGCAAATTCGGGAGCACGCCGAGCACGTTCACGACAAAGGACGGACAACCGGGGGTACGGTACCTGTTTGCGGTGAACCGGGGGTCGATGGACAACGCGACGACGAGTTGGTTCAATGTGGTCTCCTTTGACGAGCGCGCGATCGAGCGGCTCACGGTGGAGGATCTGAAGGGCGCAAAGGCGCTCGTCAATGGCACCTTGGACGTCCGCCGCTCAAAGGACGACAAGACGGGCCAGTATACCGATCAAGTCAACATCAAGCAGATTTCCCTGCACATCATCGAACGGAGCAAAAAGACGCAGGCGGCCGTGCCCAGTAACGAGGACCAGGCGGGTGCTCTGGAGGACTCATTCTCCGTCTAGACTAGATTGTCGACCCAGGGCAGACCACGACGTTCGAGCGGAGGATCAGGCGGAGATGGGACAGACGTGGACGGGTGCGTTGGAGAAACGTATAATTACAACAATTAGATATTCTCTCGCCAACTACTCTACTCCTTCACCGACCCAAGTCCAGACTCGGAATATGATGATTGTCTCGTCTCTGATCGCTGTACCAGCTCCCGTTGCACCTTGATCTTGTTTGGTGAGGCTGGATCTCCATTCGTCTCCTTCCACACACGACAGGTCGTCGATCCAAGAGCGATCTGATTGTGGCCGCGGCCTAGATTTGTGGGAAAACACGTCTTGAGAAGACCAGATTGTCGATTCGGGATGGTGCTTGGCGTATCACTGACTATGCGGGTGATCGTCTTGGACTCTGGTTTCTCGATGCTGCCAGACATGGAGTACGTGCTGAAAGCACCGGGAGTGCTCGGGTCGCACGCACTCTCGCCGTGCGAGGACTTGGCAGAGAAGCTATGGGACAATCGACTCGAGAATCTACTGGTCGAGTCGAGCGTATACTCAATCAACTTGCTTGCACCAGGCACAGCAGCAATCCATCGTCGATAGTTTCCAAAGGCTTCCTTGCCAAATCCGAAGAGAGCGGCAAAGACGATCGAAATGAGCGCAGCAAACCATAAAGGCCACAGTTGTGCTTCGTCGACCTCGACTGGTAGCCGATAAATCGTCTTGAAGTCACCATCTGCCTGATATAGACCCCCAGAGCCGACAGCTTGCATCTGGCTGTAAAACTTGACAAAGTTTACTGGTGCAATGAGAAAGATGGCCAGAAAAGCTAGGAGGAACAGCCGAGTGAATCGATTCAGGTCGAGACCGGATTGAGAGTTGCGCAGAATCTCTCGAAACTCTCTTCGCTTCTTGTTGAGCGCCACAAGGATGAGGATAGCATAAACGAATGCTATGATGCCCATGATGGGTGCCCAGATGAAGATGAGTATCAAGTATGGCGAGTATGGTGGGATCACCAACAGTGCGCAACCAATGAAAGGCGCAATAGCGTAGCGTTCTCGGTCCACGATCAACTGCAGGATGAGAATAAGTATTGGAACCGTAAAGATGGTCGCAAGATCAATCAGGTTCTTCTTATTGCGATTGGCTCGTGTCGTGGCCGAAGCACCTTTACTGGAGAGGATCTGTGACAAGTAGCGCAGAATCGCGATGGCACATCCCATAAGTGCTGGTTGAGCCACAATCTGAAGTCTTGATGATATGTCGCAGTAGCCTTTGCCCGAAGGACTAGCATCCGTAATGTCCCCGTTCCAGACGATTCCATTGATGAAGGATATGCTATTGAAGACAGCCAACCAGACACAAAGGCAAATGACAGACACGTTCTTGTTCTGTAGATGAAAGACGAGCGGGATCAGGATGAGCACAGCTCCAGTGAATGTCGTTGCCAACAAGGCGGCATGTGCCAACATGTCTAAAGCTTTGTGTTTGGATGTGATACTTCACAGGTGTAGATGAGTCTGATAGCTCCATATATAGCTTCATATACTGCACTATACGTGTCTCTCGGGACAAAGAATTTGTTGTAGTCTTGATGTTTCAGGCGATTTTGTTGATGTCCAAAATAGGCAAGTCGCGATTCAGGCCGAGATTTGCAATCGATCCTGCCAGATGCGGCCCACAAAGCTTGATGAGTCGATCGGAAACCACTTCGACGTGAGTGCTGAAATCAGCTTTGATGCTCGTTACTGGCGGATTTCCGACTTTGGCGAAAACGATTGTGGATCCAAGCCCCAAGTGAACTTCTTCATCCTCAACATGCGCCAGTACACATTCGAATCGGGCTTTGTTGAGGTCTTCTCGAAGCCGGTCTTTTTCAAAGTTTTGTTGGCTCTAGTATTGATCGTTGCGGTTCGAGCTGTCAGATTGGAGCACTTGGTCTCTGTACAATATTGCAAGGCTTTCTGCAACAGATCTCCTCCGAGACCTTTATCTCTGTACCTTGCCCGCACGTACCAGTGAGTGATTTCGGCATTGGCTGATTTTGTGCTCGTTCTTTTGACGACAATACATCCCACAAGACCTTCGTTGTAAAAGGCGACCCAGCATTTCCCCATTTTCGAATTCACAAATGTAGCCGGATTTTGCAGGAATCCATCTTCCTTGTGTGCTTTCGTTGTCAATCTTTCGTAGTAAAAGAATGTGAAGTAGTCAACGCCCACCAGGAACAATGCAGACACAGCGCAACACAAAAATGCCCATCTTCCCCACTCCCCACGTACCCAGGGTTCGATGATCCGGGTCGCCCAGGCGATGGCAGACAAGTAAATACCTAACCAGATGGAGCTGCGATAGACATATTGGTTACTTAGTCTGGTGCGCTGCATGAGTATGTTGAGACAAAACTCCTTGACATCATGTGAATCTTCCGCTCGGAACTCTCTGATTTCTAGTTCTGGAAGGACAGCTTCCGAAACGTCGCTTTCGTCCCTCGCAGCAACTGTACTCGCCATTGATGAATCTCCTCAAAATTCGGACGGTTATGGTAACGAACTCTAAATTCAAAAAGGTGATTATATCGAAGTCATTATTTAGTGGGAGATGTCCAGACTAGACACAATTTCTCGGAGGACGAGATGGCACGCACGTTGTCCAATCATATCTCGTCTTGGCACTAGACCCAGTATTCGTCGTATTCGCCAGTACATATGCCGCTAACAAGAATAAAGATTCCACGAAAACAACACTACCCATGCAAGCAAGCCCTTGCCCTCATCCATCCGCAAAGACCGGCAACAAGACCGGCTCTCATCTTGTCTCAATGTTCAGTACATGACTGGTCGAGTCTTTTGCTTACTCATGCCTTTGAAATGCTTCTTCGAATTTGATGCTTCCTGAGGATCGATTCCCTGATCGAGTGCAGCCTGCAATCGAGCCTTACGACCTGTCAACATCTTGCCTTGAGGAACATCGCTTTTCTCCGAGCCATCTTCATTCAGTCGTACTTGGAACGGATACATGATTACCTTGCCATTTACCGTGCCACGTGCACCACGAGCAGCTAGATCTCGTGCACCTTTGATACCTGCATTGACTGGCTTTGCTTTCTCGAAGAAGGACGAGTCAACCTTACCAGAGAGAGAGTGTTGTTGATGCAAGCCGCGAGACATTTCACTTGGACCACGGTGTATATACGTACTAGCAGTGGGCGGAACGTGCGACATGGGTGCCTTCTTCTTCTGCGGCATCTGCTCCAAGTTGTAGATCTCGCGATTGAAAGATTCCCCGTCCTCAGCGTTGGGAGGTGGTTCGACGTAAAGTAGTTTGCCCGCAACATAGTCTTTCAGAACAAAACGAGCAGCTCGACTTTCGTCAGGGTTACCTTGTCCCGCTTTTGTGAATCCTCGAGATAGAGCATAGGCGACTAACAGTTCTTCGGCTGTCGGGATACCAGTGCCGCCTTCCTCCTCCGCTCTGGTGTGTATCGCGATTCCGTAAATCTCCTCAATATACCTTTGCGGAATTCTCTTCGCTACCAACGCCGCTGGTCCCGAATATTCTCGTAATTGGTCGATAGGAAGGACACCAGCACAAACGAGGTCCGCCTGACTCGAGGCAAAGTTTGGGAACACTAATCCGGGACAGTCGACGAGCGTTACAGCATCAGAGAGTTGAATAGTTTGGAAGTGCTTCGTCTTGCCCGGTGTAGAGGACACCGAGACAGTCTTTGCACCCACGAGTGCATTGATAGTGGAGGACTTTCCGACATTTGGATAACCCACGAGACCAATACTCGTTTTCATGGTCCTGCCATCATCCGTAGTCAAAGGCGCTGGAGCGGCGGACAAGAAAAGTTCTTCTAACTCGTCGATTGTCAATATTCTTATAGCTTCGTCATCTGAATGATCGGTTGACACGCTTTCGTTATCAGAGTCATTCTCCGTGTCCTGCTCATCAAGAGTGGCTCTATGAGTTTTCCTGACCAGATCCTCTTCATCCACATCTGATGAATTGCGCTGCTCAACGCTCATTGGAATGTCAGCCTTGATCTGGCTGACAGCTCTGTCCTCTGTTTCATCGTCTTCGATATCCTGGTCATCCTCCTGATCGTTGCTGACTGTACGATCGCCCGGCGTTTGTTCTGTTAGCCGCTCATTCTCCTCTTTTGCCAGCGCAGCGCTGAAGAAACTGAAATGAATATCATGTTCGTGGAAATACGCAGCCCATGATCGTCTCTGACGCTCAGTCATCAAATCGGCTTTGTTGACCAACAGAAGATTGCGCTTCCGTGAGTCAATTTCCTTCACATAGCTCTCGAGATCAGTACTTCGGAAGAGCAAAGGGTCTCTAGCATCCACGATCTGAACGATGAGATCAGATCTCTCGATGACTCTCCACAATTGCCTCCAGACTTCCAAGTTGCGCTCGAATGGAGTGAGCAATAGATCATGTTCTTCCTGCAGTTGCGCCAGATGACGTCTCCACTCTAAGAATGCTTCCTTCTCGTTCCTGTCAAGCTCTGTCGGTGTGGTTTTGGAGTCCCAGGGAGGTCGACGCGGAACTGTGAGGGACTGTTTGAATTCGTTATGCTTGGCTTTCTTTTGAGCCTCTTGTTCGGGAGTTAAGAGGTAGGGATTGAATTGGTCGTTAGAGATGATCTTCACATTCATCTTTTCAGCAGTGAAGTCTGTGTTGGCAAGCTCTGCCGTGCTAAGAAATTCATCTAACGCTCGTTCCTGAGTGACGGATCTCAAGTTGGCATTTGAACCATAGTTGTCAGAGTCAGTCGCATGCCTCGATGATGGATTGCCTCCTCGGGTTGTACCTTTCAACTTATCGTTGAGTAGTGCTCGTCCCAGACCCAAGTTTTTCTTCGATGTTGGTCGGCCCATTGGTAAGGAGTTTCCTCGTATGAAGGAAAGAGCAGGTACAATCACAGAAAGTAGAACTATATATGACTATGCGAACGGCTGGCAGCTGCTGCAGCGTGTTACTATGGCGAGTGCGTAATGCTCATCTGGGCAAGTTGTGGATGAGTTGCGGGAGTGCCTGGTGCCACACTCTTTCTGTGAACGCCTCTCGACATTGTTGGAATTGCAGTGGAGACTATGGATTCTGTTGAAATGCACACAGATTAGTCGCAATTCCGGCTCAACCCGGTGAGCCCTGCTTATTAAGAGGCCTACTGTTGCAGTCATGGGCAAACGGCAATTTGTAAACAAGAAAAATGCGACAACTTTCCAATTAGTGCATCGTTCACAGAGGGATCCAGAGATCCACAACGATGAGGCAACACAAAGGGTTTTCGTACCCATACAGACAATCTCAAAATCAGGCGAAGGCGGGTCGGAAGCCCGAGCGCATAACGACAGGAAGACTGTGCAGACTCGCCGCGAGCTTGAGCAAGAGTTTGAAGGTAAAGCACGAGAGAACGAAGGTGAAGCGGCAGAGTACGGAGTGTATTATGACGACACTGGCTACGACTACATGCAGCATCTCAGACCGACGGGGAACCTTGGCGCAGTCATGCTTGAAAATCCAGCAAGTGTGAAAGAAGGCAAGAAGAAGGCAGCATTTGAACTGCCAGATGACGTCCGGCCATCCACGAACGAAAGGCCCAAGAATTATCAGGATCAGCAAGCGATACAAGATTCAATAGCCGGCTTCAAGCCTGATCTCGATCCCCGGATCCGCGAAGTCATGGAAGCATTGGAGAACGAGGAAGAAGCTCCCGAGGATGATTCGGAAGACTGGTTCCAGGAATTGACAAAGGACGGAGTTTTGGAAGAAGGTGAAGACGATGTCGAGAACGGGGTTTGGGGAGATGAGGAAGACGACGGCTGGGACAGTGACGACACAGCAAAGGCGGCACCGACAAATTCGTCTCGAGCAAAGAAGAGCGAGTGGGAACAGGAATTTTCAAAGTTCAAGAAGGCCGGTGCTGGTGCTATTGACGAGGAGGGCAGCATCGTGAGTACAGCCTTCACTGCGGCATCTACGGGCAGGATAAGGCACGGCAACGGCAGTATAGGCACGGGTTTCTCCATGTCCTCTTCTGCTCTGTACAGGACCGAAGGCCTCACTCTGCTGGACGATCGTTTCGACAAGGTTGAGCGGGAGTACGACATTGAGGAGGAAGACGAGGATGAGCCCCAGTACGATCCGTCTGCCCCCATGCGAGGCGACTTTGACTCGATCATGGATGACTTTCTGGGCGAGTATGCCAACATGGGCAACAAAGGAGCCACGAAGCGATCGAGGAATCCATACACGTTGGACGATGCGCGTATAGCACTTGGAAACACAAAGATTTCGAGTACCAGCAAGGCATGATGGACCCTTCTGAGTGCGTGTATTGTTAGATAGATAGATAGGATAGGATAGCACTGGCGAGCTTCATTTTCCGGGTTGGGGAGAGACCACAAGAGACCTCAATCTAATTAGATTGTCTCTCCATCAGGAGGGAAGGAGGCGCTGGACGAATGAGAATTGAGGGATTGAACGGTTGCCATTTATTGACACGATGATCCTGTCCACGTGACCAGGGATGCAGTGCGCGTTGTGATGGTTGGAGAGCAGAGGATCGATCGGCTAACTCACGGCACAGTAGTACGGTAACAACAAAGGAAGTTCTGCTTGCAATTCTGGCTGATGGATCCCGTCCCCTTGTCCCCCCTCCCCTCCCACCGAAAGTGCTCCTCCCCTCCCAAAGCCTGCGCCCTGCTTTTCTGCAGCGATACCGTAAAGGTTCGGTGCCCGTACCTACCGTTAGCTCCCCCCCCCCAGAACACCTGCACTTCCTCCCCATCCCCGTGCACAACCCATCCTACCAAGCACGAGATTTCCAGGCTACTCCAACCAGCCTCTGGTCGCACGTACGCACGCACGCACGCACACACATTCCGCGGACGCTGCTCACGTATTGACTACGCACCAGGACGTCCATGGACCCGCTCGTCAACTTTCATCCCGATCACGACCAGGGCGATTCGCATCTCGATCCGGCGCTCCAGCAGTCGAATGAAATCACAACGGCGCCAGGTGGATTCAATGCCTATCCCATCAACTTTGTGCGTACAGATGTTCCGGACGACATCAAGGAGAACAGCCCGTCGTCCAACATGCTCGATCCTGTCGGCGACGTGAATGGATCTGCCGGACTCGGCCATCAGGGGCACATGAGGACAGGCGGCGGTGGGGGACGCACCAGTATCATGCTCGGGGAAGATGGCAAGCCCATTCCCGAAGACCAGAAACCGCCGGCCGGGACGGAGGCCTATGCCAAGATGCGCAAGGTCAACCACAAGGAAGTCGAACGGAAGCGTAGGCAGACCATCAACGAAGGCCTCGACGAGCTAGCCAAGCTCATCGCGAGTCCGCACTCACAGCCGGAGAAGAATAAAGGAGCGGTCCTGCAAAAGGCCGTCAACTACATCATCGAACTCAAACGCAATGAGAACGCCAACATTGAAAAGTACACCATGGACAAATTGTGAGTGCACCGGTCGAATAGCCGGCAACGAGGTTTGCTGACTCTCATTCCTAGACTATGCGACCAGCAAATAGCCGAGCTCAGGGGTCAGTACGACCATCTCTATCAACAGTTGCAGCTGAGCCAGCAAAGAGCGGAATTGTGGAAGGCGGCTGCGAACGGTGACGAAACTGCTGGCGCACAAGCAAAGAGTATGGATCCCCAATAAGCAAAGAAGTGTTGATGAGCGGAGTGATTTGTGAACGGAAAACTTGTCTATAGGTAACAAAAGTCATGCCTACTTCAGTGTAGGCTTGCACCAGCATGACTGATGGGGTGCTCAATTGTGTATAATTTTGAAAATCGATTTATCTCGAAATGGCTTCTGTGGACGGTGCACATATTGCGCTATCTGTCGGCCGACCACAAGTCATTGCTTGTTGAAGTGACTCGTCATTCATCTTTGGAAGCAAGGAACTCTATGTATCCATGCTGTTGTCGTGGATTGCTGGACCACCGGTTAGCTCCGTCACAACACTAGGAAAATACTGGGATCCTGAAACACTAAATCTTTGATCTGCCTTGTGATGAGAGAACTCTGTCGAGTCTTTGTTTGCTGATTGTGCTCCCGACGTTGCTGCTCCCATAGCATACCGTATTCCAAGTCGATCCTTTGCATTGGAGGGCGCTCGTTGACGTACTGGACTTCGAAGCACTGACTCCACAAAGACAGGATCAACTGGGCTCGTCATAGGCTCCTGACCGATGAAGTCCTTTGTACTGGTCCCCTTGTGACCCGCAGCTCCAATGCTATGCTGTGTGCTCGTTGACGCTTTCCGATGAGGAGACCTACGCACTACTGGTTCGCGTGTACCAGATCTAGCTCTATCAGACACCTGCGAAGTGCTTGTGGTTTCACAAATATATTCAGACAATTTGAGAGCATCGACAGCAGGTGTTTTGCTATTCATGACAGACTTGCTATTGAGGCTCAACAAGGTCAGAAACCAGATGGATTCGCCAAACTGGACCCTTAGCGCACTCAACAAGTGTTGGAGAGCAGAGGAAGAGTGAGAATATACATGCTAGACCTCAGTTGGGAAGACTATAATTGTCCATGTCTCTTCCCAATCAATCACTGATCACTGACATCTGCGCACAAGATCCACGCATCACAAAAGCTTGCATTGTCCATGGTATGAAGATATTGCAACGCTCCTTAGAAGTACATCAGAAGATGTCTTTCAGAACGCACTCATGTTGATTGTCAGAAGCATACAGGCAGGTGAGTGTCTCGTTGCAACTTGCGAACTTGAACTGCACTGATCGTTGAGCAATCGAGCATGCGCCACAGTCAAGTCCCACTCCATGAAAGACTCGTCTCGCTCACGGCAGTTATTGCCAGCTGGTTTACAAGCATGAGTCACGGTGCGAATTCGAGGCTCAAAACATGAAATGCAACTGAGCATCCCGTGGTCTGTAGTGTAACGACTCCATGATACTTTATCTCGATCCCCCTGCCTTTGGCCTGCCTTCTATCACGGCAGAATCTATCGCTGCTGCGACCTATTGCTCCCTGGTCGCGCCAGGTTCGTTCTTGGTAGACTACTCAAGGTATGCCTCATCTCTGATCACAAGGAGCCTGCCCACTCTACATGATTCTTCCTCCGACATATGGGTGTCTGGATTTCGAGAAATCGTCAGTCATCTGAGACAAATCGGTCTCGATGCCGACGACGATCTGGACTTTCGAGCTCAGGCAGAAATTATTGCATATTCGTCCTTGATGTCGCATGAAGCGAATGGCCTAATGGTATGAGAAGACTGTATATATTCAAGGCGCAGCTAAATCTCTTAGTAGTTGGTATATCTATTCGGGGACGATGACAATTATCGTGGATATACGAGGAAGGAGCTAAGCACTCAGCTACCTTTCCCCAATAATTACCTGCTTCCAAATCAATATCAGAATCAAGCGGCAGAACGTTTGGCAGAGCTTTCGTTTGAACCCATCGTCGATGAGTTGCCGCAGGGATACTTTCAAAGTCAAAAGAGAGCCAATCTCCAGGCGAAGGCACGACAGATTCGTGTTCAAGAGATGGCTCGGAATCTCTACGCAGCGACGGAAGCCAAACTATCTCATGGGCCATATTTTTCTGGGCAGAAGCCCACATCGATTGACTGTCTGATCTTCGGCCACCTGGCTTTACACTTCTTTCCCACTGTACCCAATAATTATCTAGCACGTATCTTGAAGGATTCGTATCCCCGAACACGGAAGTTTCTCGTGGACGTCAATGCCAAATTTGTGGATCAGAAGCCCCTCGACTTGGTCGCTGCTCCTTCCATCGGTATCCGAAATATAGCTTCATCGATATGGCGTGAAATCACTGGAGAATGGTTTGAGCGATCACCTGCGTCCCATGAGGATTCATCGACTGCAGAGAAGTCTAGCAATGAATGGTTATCTAAGGCTGCATTTGCGGCTGGCGCAGTGGTAGTCTTGGTGGGCTTCGTACTGTCAAATAGTTTGATAGTGGTCGAAGTCGTTGACGAAGATGATGAGGAGGCCTTCAGTGAACAAGGTACGAACGTCCAGGACTTCTTTTAGCACTGTGACTAATATACCAGGACTTGACGACGACGACGACGAAGATGAAATCGATGTCGACCTAGATTGATGTTCCACATAGAGCTTACACGCTACATGATCAACCTTGGCCATTGCGATCGAGGCTGCCACTCTCCGAGCATTTTCAGAAGGACGCATCACTTGAATAAAGTACGAATAAAGCACAAGTGGGCCGTGTTTGAGCATGTCATGCATGACGGGATCTCCACAAAAGGTATGGGTGAAGTGAGATATAATCAAGTGCAGCTAGCATTTCGCGTCAAGTCATCGCCATCGCTAAATGCTAAAAGAACAGCTCATGCTACCTTCCTCTTTTTCGCCGGATTGTCCTTGAGACCCGAGTTAGCAACATCTGCGCCGTCTTCGAGCTCTTGGTCCTCATCCGCAGATCCTGTGTCAGCTTCAGAATCGAACGCAAAGAAGTCTGTGCTTTCACCAGCAGCTGTTGCCGACTCATCGTCTGCCACGCGTTGTCCTTCAGATTCCGTTGTATCATCAGCCCGATCTCTCTTCATTCTCATCTCCCCGAGTCTGCCGCGTAATCTAGCTTCTTTGCCACTCTCACCTGCATTTTCATCACCCTTTAGAGGACAGAACCACGGAATTTTGCCTCGCATAAAGTCGTTGAGCACCATCTTGGAGACGGCAGTCTCATCGACCTCGCCTCCCTTGAGTAATTTGCCACCCTTTCGAGCCAGTAACTCCAAGAACTTTGCCGCATCGTTATCCCAACCTCGAATATCATACGTCCTCTCAAGATGATGTGGCTTACAACGGTTCAGCACGGCTTGAATATGCTGTTCAGGGTTGGCAACCCTCTCGACACGTACCACACCTCGAAGGAGAATGTCAGTCTCAGTGTCTTCTGGATTGGGAGGGCAAACACCAGGACAATCGATGAGGTAGATCTTCCTAGTGAGTCGAACGTACTGCCAAATCTTCGTCTCACCCGGTATCGGAGCGACTTTAGTGGCTTCTTTGTTGGCCACCAATGTATTGATTATCGATGACTTTCCGGTGTTAGGATAGCCGATCAAGCCCACTGAAATTTGCTTCTTGTCCTTGTGCAATATTGAGAACTGCCTCAGAAGTTGTATCAGGCTTCCTTTACCAAAAGAGTTATTTACAGAGGCGTGGAAAGCTAACGTCGGATAATCCTTGGACAGCTTCTTAACCCATTCAGCCTAACACGTCAGTCATGAGGTCCGTGAGATTCAATCGAATCAGCACGGTATGTGCTAGGCAACAAATTGATGTCCGCCTCGACACTAAGAAGGTCTCTTTGAAGCATCATACGATACCAAGCTACTTTCAACTCAAGTGAGGCGGATCTCATCCTGTCGGAACAGTCTCAAAACGAGATGTTCCTAGGCGAATGAGAATCAATTTCCCAAAGTTGTAACAGACGTTTCCTCGATAGCATTGACGCGAACGTCCGAGGTTGCCTTGACTTAACTGTGGTAATTTGCACCGCTACGTTGCACAGATTCGATTGAATTGTGTTGGAACACTTACAGCAGCCCAAGTAGGGACTAAATCGCATTTGTTAAGCACGTAAATCAGGTGCTTGTGAGGTGCGTCGTTCCTCAGATACTGTTCAACACTTTTACAACGGGTTCCATACGGATCGCGAGCGTCAAGAACATGGATGATTACGTCAGAACTGTCGATGACTTTGTATAGCTCGTTCCAGATCCGTCGAGATTGACCTTTGTAAAATACCGCTTCTCGTGCTTCCTGAACATAATCCGTAGGCTCTGTCTGCAAATGAGCCTCATTCTCTAGACGATCCTGAAACTTAGCATCAGATTCCACGGTGTTGACGACTAGCTCTTCGAGGTTGCCCACTTGTAGTTTGGGCCTCTTTCGTTGTGCTTTTGGTCCGAACGTGCTGCTGTAGGACTCGTTCTCAACGACTTGCATACGGGGGATCTTGTCAGATGTCTTTAAAAGTGACATAGGCAACTTATTCCTGTGTAACAAAACTGAGTATGGATCGTTCACTTTTGCGCCCATATTTTCACGAAATTGAGATAAAGCATTCTGAGCAATTACCCTGGTGTTGCCAAACCACTTTCGATTTGGTTCAATTCGAGCTTTAGGCTTTTCTTTGGATTGATAGGCAGCAGCCTGTGTGATGTTGCCTTGAGCATCCCTCGTAGCATGACCACCTCGGAGTATGTTGACTTGTTTGACCTTCTTAGCATCTCTATAGAAGTTCTCGCCTTTCACACGCTTGATACCGATCCGGTCTTTCTCCGTTGCTGTCCTATTGGACTCTTTCTTTCCTTGACCCATTCGGGAGTCTCTATTGCTCGAAGTCGATTGTACAATTCGGGCGACTCAAAAATAGTGCGTCGGCCGTATACAAACTGCCAGGCACTAAATTTATTATTCTTATGGAGGAGCTCTGGCGCTATCACTTCAACCGAACACTCTGAACAATGCGATCAGTTCATCACTGAACTGAAGTTAGTTGCCGATACTGCATGCAGCAACCTCAAGTGCCAAAGCATACATCAATCAATCAATTCTGCAAGCACAGCCTGATCCTACAGCTGGAAAGGCTGAATGTAGTACTAAAATCTATGATACATCTACGTTTTATATATGATGTTTGCTGACAATAGCCACATGACGTGGTGTGTCCAGATTCTATTGATGCTAACATGAAACCCAGCATGCGTAGTCTCGCATAATGCTATGGAAAAGACGAAAATCGCTACCTGCAGTACGAACCAACAATGTCTTCGATGTGCCATCGAACACCAACTAAGTGGCATCAGACCAACGCTTCGAAGAGGCTTCTTGATTTGTTCATTAGCTCATACTCTTCGAAGCAATTCGTCGTTCCATTGTACAAGATTATGAGCTCCCCAGTATAGTTGCAGATAACTGATCGACCTTGCACCAGACACTTCATATAAATTGCCACCATCAGACAATGGCCTGGAAGTCAAGCTTACATTGTCATCGACAAAGCCGTTTTCGGAAGCGAAGCAAGATTCTATGATTGTGCAATTCGTGAAGTTTGAGATGGAACCAAGAAACAATTGCTCGCTATTGAGACTCGGGATCTCCGTGTCCGTTGTAGCATGAGCAAAGGTGAGCCTGATTTTGGTGCTTGAACCAAGTTCCTTGGCCCGCGTGATCGAGTCCCATTTATGGTTCAATCTGCTGACGAGCCATTTCTGCAGGAAAGGATATGTTCGGAATGGCGAGAGGATAGGTATAATACCAGCCAACCGATACGTCTTCACGATCTCAGTCGCCGAGTAGAATCCAGCTACACTGATCACATGCCCTACCTCAATTATCTTGTCGTTGTCGTTCCCTAGCGCAAGCCTGTGGGCGACAGCAAGAGCAACAGCAGATCCAAGACTCTGTCCGAGCAAAGTGATCTGCTTGGGCAGGAATCCTTGTTCGATCGCCCAGAGGACTGCTGAGACTCCATCATCAATCAGACCTTCTTCATCTGGAACGCCGGAGGACAGTCCATACCCTCGATAGTCAATTGCGAGAACGTGAACCTTTGGCAAAGCAGACAGTATGCGATAGGTCGTCAGCCTATGTGGCACGGCCAATGTTCCTGCGGTACCGTGAAGGTAGATCACCACCTTAGCATCCTCATCGATAGCTTCTGCCTGGCCATGTGCAAAAGGTAGTATATGCCATGCATGTAGTGTACCATGAAGAAAGATGCTCTCAGCTCGATCCAAACTAAAACCTGATTTCTCAGGACGTCCAGTGTCAACTAGCCAGGGGAATTTCAAGGAGTTGAGATAGAACAATTCCCTTTGTAAGGCTGGTTGCAGTAGACTTATAATAAGGACAACGTACAATCCGCCAATGCACAAAAGAAAATTCCTCCCTTGCGTCAGCACAGTCATGGATACTTTTGCGTCAACTACTCTCTTTGCTTGCTACACGACATACAATAGTGGCATAAGTTTCGCGTGCCAAGCACCACTTGTCAACGAGATTCACTTGTACCGGTAGGCATGAAATGTGCTCCGATTCGTGCTCAGCGGCTTACCGGTGGCGCATATTCTTGACACTTGACACGTGTGTTACCACAGATAGTACCTATCGCCTATACGTACCAGCTCAAGCTTTCAAGGACGCAACGGAACAGTTCACTGCTTCTCATCTAAAGTTCTGTCCGTTTGAATGACGAATGCAATAGAATTGTAGGCTCAGTACACATATCTGATAAATTACAAGCAAGATCAATGCAATAGATTATTTAGTCTAAGCAGACATTTTTTTCAGGATAGCAGCTACGATACCATCCGTAGTGCCTTTACCTCCCAGATCGGGTGTCAGAAGAGATGCTTCAAGAAGAACGGCATCTACAGCAGCATACATGCGCGCTGCAGGAGCAGAGTGTCCCATATGCTCCAACATGAGTGCAGCTGATCTGATTGCAGCAATCGGATTGGCAATACCCTGACCTGCAATATCTGGTGCCGAGCCATGGACCGGTTCACCCATGACAAAATTGTCACCGACGTTGGCTGACGGTACAAGACCCAATGAGCCGACGAGCGCAGCCGCGCCATCACTGAGTATATCGCCATACAAATTTGGAGCTACAACAACATCGAAGCACTGTGGCTCTCTAAACAAGCGATATACCATAGAGTCAACGATCTGTTCATCCATAGAGACAGAAGCATAACGTTCGCCACCAGATATTTTGACAGCTTTCACCGATTCCCGGAAAAGCCCATCAGTCACGCTTAGGACGTTCGACTTGTGTGTGACAGTAACGTTTGGTCGGTTGTGGATAGAAGAATCAGGATTTGCTTTGCGTATAGCTTCGCGCTGTAGAGCAATTTCAAATGCCATCTTGCCTATTCGAGTAGATGCCCGCTCTGAGATTCGTCGAATCGCTTCAGCCACTCGTGTACCCTTCGTGGAGTCCGTCAGTCTTTCTTCCTTGACGTATAGGCACTCTGTATTCTCTCGAACAATGACCAGATCGACTTCTCTACCACCTTTGATACTCTTCACAGGTCGTACATTGGCATATAAGTCCATCTTTTTCCTCAGTGCTACAATTGGAGAAGAATAGCCTTCGACCTTAGTCGACGGTGAGCTCACAGCGCCGAATAAAGCTCCATCGCATTCCGACTTCAGTCGCTGGATCGTCTCTTCTGGCAGCGCGGTTCCCGTACGCTGAAAACAATCCCAACCAGCCTCCAAATCAATAAAATTGAAGGCAACGCCGTCCGACTTTGGTAAGGCAGTCAAGACCTGCTTAGTAGCCTACCACATGTCAGACCTCTTAGCACCGTTCTCAGATATTGCACTCACTGCTATAACTTCTAAACCAATGCCATCAGCTGGTATCAAGCCCAAGTTGAGAGTCTTTGGACTCATGGTAGCGAAAGAACGTCTGAACATTGTGAAGTCTGGAATGCAGTTGTATTGAATTGACCGCTGATTCTATATTCGAATGCTCGGGATCGTCCGACTGAGTCCCGAATGTGGAGTCGCCGGTATCTACTCTAGCTGTCGCAAGTAGTGAGAACGAAGGATTTCGTAGAAGTATGAAGGATTTTCGCAGAAGTATGAAGGAAATCTTGGAGCCGCAAAGTCCTCCAGAGCTCGATATCGATGCCACCATCTTCCGGGGGAACAAACTTGGTGTGGCTTGTGCGTCGTAGTGCTCGTGACAAGAGATCGCCCACAAGGATCCGGATCCCACGAAAGCTACTTGTGCTAAGCTGTGGAGGTGCCTTGTTCCACAGTTCCTGTTTGTGTACAAGCGTCGCTATAGATAGAGGTGGCCACGGCGAGTTATTTCCTTGCAATCTTCCATTCTGACTAGCACAACACCACATCAGAACGACAACAAGCAGAAGCACACGAATCTTACTAATTCATTGTCCTCATTTTGAAGCACTAGCATTTCAGATGGACCCGTTGGCGAATTCAGCATTCACTACCAGCGGAGCACTCATTGATTGCGTTGACAAGAAGATGGTCTTAGTACTGAGAGACAATACTAAGCTTTTTGGCGTTCTGCGATCCTTTGATCAGTATGGTAATCTGGTGCTTCAGGATTCTTACCAACGCATATACGTCGATGAGTCCTACGCCGATGTGCCCAAAGGGGTATATCTTGTGCGCGGTGAGAATGTGGTGCTTATGGGCGAACTCGTAAGCATTTCGAGACTCGAAGCAAGCAATTTTCTAAAACAGACTATAGGACATCGACGAAGAGGACAACATCAAGCAAACGCGCATAGAGGAGAAAGAAGCCAATAAACGCATAGCTCAGGAGAACGAAATCCTTCTAAGGAAGGAACGCGCCAGGAGCAAAACGCTTCACAAGCTCGGCTTCGCGGAACTAGAGGAATATCGAGAAGACTTATATTTATTACATTGAGCTGGTCTAGCGTATTGTGCAGCCGGACGAGTGTAACTACAATTCTCAACCCTCGCCGATGATGAGGAGTCTGTAGCCAGACACTATCCTTGCAGTTGCAACTCAGTGATGAGGCATGAGAAGTCTCTCGGAATTGGGGTCCAATAAAGGAAACATTTCCGTTGATTAGCCTTATTGATATGCATATTACTGATGCTCAAGGTCTCCAACCATAAAAGTGGTATTCAAGCCTCATCAGCTCTGTAGGCTGCTTGTCTTAGTGGACAGGATTTGTGACACTTCCATAACTCCAGGACGTCCGCCTGCCGCGGTACCCATGATTTGATCATCTATATCAGCCTCGACTTGATTTACCTTGCCATATGAAAATGCTCCGTGTCCTGCTTGCATTGCCAGATCTGTGAGAGTATGTTTCGGCACGACATCAAGGTAATTTGCTGATCCAATAGTACTCTCCAGAAGTGTATCAAGTCCTTTCAATGTTGTCACATAGCCAGCACTATTGTGATGGATGTTTAAAAACTGATGAAGCACAATTTCGTTCTTGATGCTCTCATTTTTCCTTCTGTTTTGTAGTCTCTTGTTTGCACGAGCATTTTTGTTGTTATCGAGCAGCGGATACTCGTCCGCGATGGTCCGCTCTATCGACGGTAAGGATAGTAGCTCAGCGCGGCTCTCGGGAGCATTTAGTAGATTGTCTCTAATGGTCTTTTGACGCATCATTCTTTCCCTGTCTTGTGCAAACTTCTTCGGTCTTTCTTCCGCTTCATGTTTTATATGTTCAGACATATACCGCCTTCTCCTGTCCGATTCCTCGTATTTCCACTTAGAATATATGCTCGTATGATCATTGGTAATTTTGGTCGTTTTAGGTTGTGGTGCCGTCAAGTCTGCTGTAGGTGCTGACTTTGGAAATCTAGTGGGAGACGATCGTGGCGGTAGAAAGCCTTCATCGTAACCCGATTTTCCTTTCACATATGCTTCAGCCCTACGTGACTGATAGCTACCGAAACGAGTTGCCCTCTGGAGTGTCGAGGACATGTTGAGGCTGGGATTGATGTGTACACTCAAATATCGATTTCTCCGTACTCACTGTTCTAATTCTAGACGTTCTTGACTTTTGGACGAACGAGAAAATAGTGTGCTTCAATAAGGATTCTTCAGTACCTAGTACATGCAGTATTGAAACCACTACTATTGTCTCATACGTGTCAGTGGTTGTCAGCCAATTTATCAGCTCGCAAAAAAGTCTCGTATAGATCGTTTAGCCATCCTTCGGCTGCATCTCGAGATGACAGGAGTTGTATAGGTCCAAGCAATAGGTCTAGGTCACAGCTTGAACACCCTGCGAAGCATTCTGCTTCACATATTGGCTTTCAGATGTGTCGAAGGAGTCAGTCCTTGTGCTTTGGAGCTGTTCTTATACGCGCATTGAGCAGTAGTGGCCAGTACTCGAATCGCATCTTGAGCACTAAACATCATCCGGTAGAGGAAGGCCGTGCTTCTGGACTCTGAATACCCTCCAATCACAATGGAAACACTTAGACGTTATATCATCGGACCAACGCCACAAGAACAAGTTCGTACATGGCAACAGTCTCTCAGAAAGGAAGTACGCCAGACGGACCGCCAGATTAGTGCTATACAGCAAGCTGAAAGTAAAACGAAAAGTCAGATTCGTTCCCTAGCCAAGAAGGGTGATCTCAAGAATTGTCGGTTCTTAGCACGCGAAATTCTTCGCGCACGCAAGTCTAGAGGTCGTATGGAGATGTCAAAGGCCACTATGAACTCACTTTCCATGCAACTGAACGAGCAATTGGCAACTATGAAAATTACAGGAGCACTACAAAAGTCAACAAAGATGATGAAAGAAGTCAATACGTTGGTCAAGCTGCCTGAGTTGACCGCGATCATGGGTAGACTGCAAATGGAGATGACTAAGGCAGGTATAATGGACGAAATGGTCTCCGACACCTTGGATTTGAGTGAATTTAATGAGGAGGAAGAAGAGGCTGAAGAAGAGGTTGAGAAGATTCTTGGAGAGCTCACGGGAGAGCAATTCGAGAGTGCAGGAAAGGTGCCTACTAATGCTTTACCGGCGCTTTCACAGCCAGATCAGACTGATGAAGAGGAAGAGGCGGATCTGGAATTCATGAGGAATCGCTTAGCCGCGCTGAAGGAATGAGAGCACCATCATCACAAGTTTCGGAAGGCTCTGGTGCGATAGACCGCAAACGAACAGATACTGAAGGGCATCTCGACACTATCAGCCAGCTATCTTTTTGAGATATTGGTCATCCGCGAGCCTTTCTTGTGTCTCATGTCAATTCGCGTTCACATAGCGAGATAGAATGGCTGAGAAGAGTGACGTGCTTCTTCTGGACAGTCTTCAGAACCAGCGACACAACACTTCAATGTTCTCTCGTACGATTGAAAACCTGATGTCTTTATCTCGGGACGCCCTGCTGACAATTCCATTTGAGGTCTATTTTGACAATCAAGTCGTGCGTCAATAGATCTATACTTTGGACAACTTAAGCACGACATGGTTTTTTGAGTCGCACACCGAGCTAGAGTCCGCTGTTAGTGGTTTTGCTTTTGTCTGAGAGCATCGATGAACGCAACGAAGTTCGACTGCAGATAGCTGCAGGTCACAAGTATTTTATTTTCTGAGATATGCATTGCACAGGGCATTAGCTTTTGGAGAGTGTTGATGGGTACCGTGAAGATTGTGCTTCACTATTTGGAGGCCAATCAGGACCGATGTTTGGTTATTCTGCATACCCACACGACTTTCCTGTACGTGTTACACTCGATCCAATGTGTCGCATAATTATATTCTGTATGTGTCTTCAACTTCACTTTTGTGGAAGTGGAGACACTACTGGGCTGCCATTCGAGTCCCGAAGTAGAAGTACGGTAAAAATCATCGGCCCACTGTTTAAGCCACTCCGTAGTTTCCACAAGAACAGCCGCGAGTTCAGTTCGCAGACGATCTCCACTCTCGCCCCCTCAGACAACCCTGGCCTTCTTTCATACAGTCAAACACCTACTTATGCAATTTGTCGCAGCTATCTGAGCACAACGGACTGCTCGTGTTCCTGTTCGATTCAATGATTCTTCGCAACCTTGGCGTCCTCGTGACTTTACTTTCTTGTAGTGCCATCACTGCTGCACGGCTAGGGAGTCCGGATCTCTTTGATGTGACTTCATCGTCGCATTTCAACACCCTCTATCAGGCTTTTGACGATAGACAACCAGATCAGTGCCCTCCCTGCTTCAACTGCTTGCTCCCTGCCTTCAAGTGCAAGCAATACGCACAATGTAATGAGTACAACGGCGCTTGCGACTGTCCACCAGGGTTTGGTGGCGATGATTGTAGCAGTCCTACTTGTGGCTCTTTGGCCGACGGTAAGCATCGTCCCGTAAGGACTTCGGAAGATTGTGCCTGTTCTGAGGGCTGGTCTGGTCTGAACTGTAATGTCTGTGAGACCGATTTTGCCTGCAACCCGCTCATGCCTGAGGGCATTAACGGCACTTGCTACAAAGGTGGTCTGGTAGTGCATGAAAACTTTCAAATGTGCGACGTTACGAATCGTAAAATTGTGGATCAACTCAAGGAGAAGACACCTCAGGTAACGTTTTCTTGTCGTGAAGAGGACAAGACATGCAATTTTCAATTCTGGGTTGGAAAGGTTGAGTCATTCTACTGTGGACTTGATTCCTGCGAGTTCTCACAGACCCTGGGTTATGAGCAGAACACAACCACTTACAATTGCAAGAACATTCGTTGCGAATGTATACCTGATCGCATGTTATGTGGCGAGTCAGGTTCAATCGATATCTCGGACTTTTTGACCGAGGAGATAAAAGGGCCAGGATCCTTCACATGCTCTTCCAAGGAAAAAACTTGCAGGTTCGAGGAGCCAGCCATGAACGAACTGATCAGTGACGTCTTCGGCGACAAATCAATCACTCTGGACTGCAACTCCTCAGAGTGTCTGCACTATAGTGAGGTTCCAGGGTATACCAAACCGAAGAGGCCATCGAATACAGGCCTGGTCGCTGGCAGTATTGCTGGCGGAGCTGTTCTGCTTCTTGGCCTTGTCCTTGCATTGTGGTTCGCTCTTCGACGGTCAGGAACTGCCACGAGCGTTGGTCCGATTCATCTGCCTGATGATGAGGCCTCTAAGCTAATGACTAATCACACTCCTGCCACACTCCAATTTAGAGATGTCACGTATTCTATCAACGGTAAGCTGGTCTTGAACAAAGTTCAGGGATCTGTGAGACCTGGAGAGATTTTGGCTATCATGGGAGCCTCAGGTGCAGGAAAGACATCTCTAATGGATGTACTTGCGCGCAAGAAGCAGACTGGCACTCGCTCTGGCGAGTTTTTGATCAACGGGCAGATTGTTGATGATGAAGTATACCGCGCTGTTGTGAGTTTCGTCGATCAAGAGGATGCTCTGATGCCGACACTGACTGTCTACGAAACGATTCTCTATTCTGCACTGCTTCGACTGCCGCGTGAAATGTCGTATGGTTCAAAGGAGATGAGAGTTATGGAAACTATGGCCGAACTCGGAATACTTAGCATCAAGGACTCCTTGATTGGTCAAGAAGGTCAGAGAGGCATTAGTGGTGGGGAGAAACGACGTGTAAGTATCGCTTGCGAACTGGTGACAAGTCCATCGATCCTGTTCTTAGATGAACCAACCTCGGGTTTAGACTCTTTCAATGCTTTTAACGTCGTCGAGTGTCTCACTAATCTCGCGAGAGAATACAACCGCACGATTGTAATGACGATACATCAACCACGTTCAAATATTGTAGCTCTTTTCGACCAGTGGCTCTTGCTTGCTAAGGGACAGGTAGTTTATTCCGGACCTTTGGCAAGTTGTCATGGCTATTTCGAAGGTATCGGCTACGGCTGTCCCCCTGGATACAACATAGCTGATTACCTGATTGATCTCACCATGGCAAAGCCCGGTCGATCGTCAAGTGCAGTCTCAGATTCTGGTCATGGTTCGATCAGTCCGCTAGGACACACGTCCTCTCGTGGCGCCAACGACCACCTACCACACACTTTGCAACATTGCGATTCGATCCGAGATGAAGCAGCGGCGGTCTGGGGTAATGGTCGTGAGGCTCAGAAGACATCACGTCGTGACCCTGTAGACGATCTGCCATCAACTAGTGTGGAGGAATTGAGTCAGCATTATATTGTGAGCGACGTTGCTAGACAAATTACAGATGCTATCGACAACAGCCGGTCTGATGTGTCGGACAATTCACAGCAGTTGAGTGATCCTCTGGGATCTGGATTCAAACGCATTGGTTGGATATCACAATTCATACTACTCGCTGGTCGCACTTTCAAGAATCTATATCGCAACCCCATGCTACTGCTGACTCACTATG
Source organism: Taphrina deformans (assembly GCA_005281575.1). Lineage (NCBI taxonomy): Eukaryota > Fungi > Ascomycota > Taphrinomycetes > Taphrinales > Taphrinaceae > Taphrina > Taphrina deformans. Next base: position 279,525 of record RHGG01000003.1, read on the forward strand.
CTATAGCCATCATGCTAGCTTTACTCTGTGGTTATCTCTTCTACAACATTAGCAATGATCTTCCAGGATTTCAAGGACGTCTCGGGCTCTTTTTTTTCATTCTCTCATTGTTTGGCTTTAGCACTTTGACTTCGCTGAACGTCTTTGCTACAGAGAGAACCATTTTTATGAGAGAAAGAGCGAATGGTTATTATGCGACCTCTACTTACTTCCTCGCTAAAGTTATCTTCGATATAGTACCTCTGCGGGTCTTGCCGCCTATTTTCATGGGCTTGATTATATATCCCATGGTCGGTCTGTTGCCGGAGGTTGGCATCTTTGCAAAGTTTCTACTAATTCTGGTTCTTTTCAATTTGGCAGCTGCCTCGGTCTGCCTCTTCATCGGAATCTCGATCCGGGATACTGGTATCGCAAACTTGGTCGGAAGTCTCTTTATGCTCTTTAGTCTTCTATTCGCTGGTCTCCTATTGAACCATGGTAAGAACAGCTCAGAACGGGCACTCACGCGTGCTGATTGATAGATAAAATCCCGTCTGGACTGCAATGGGTACAAACTTTTTCCATATTTCACTATGCATACGAGGCACTCCTCGTGAACGAGGTCACGTATTTGACCTTAACGGAGAAAAAGTTCGGCCTCAGCATCGATGTTCCGGGCGCGACTATACTAAGCACGTTTGGTTTCAATGCCCAAGCATTGTGGAAAGATGTCATTGGCTTGGCCGTGTATTTCTGTAGGAATGTTCGATTTCTGTCATTCTACCACTAACATGAATAGTGGTCTTCCTTTTCTTGTCCTTCGTCGCGATGCACTTCTTACTCGTAGAGCGACGGTAATCCTTGGCGAAACATGCTATATCATACATAGTTGCATTTACCTGCTGTAGCTGACGCTGCGCAGTCTGTATAGTAGTCGAAAGTCGTATACCGAATAGTAACGCTCATTGATTGTGTGTTCTTCGCACCTTTAGTGCTTCTGAGCATAAGATTGGCACGATGGTGCTCGGTCAAAACTACCGAGCTGCACTTTTGCGAGTGCCTCACCGCACAGATTCAAGCAGTTTCCTGTTTCGTGATCTCTGAGCCCGATCGCGCTCGATTTGCTTGCGCCCACGCCTGTCCACAGGAGTTGCCTGTCGCTGATTTAGCACGAGCATGACAACAGTAGTCTTTAGCACACTTACATGCACAATTCAATCCCGACGGACCTCTGCGTCGCATCACTGTCGTGGACACATTACAAATCTCGCACTTCCAACCATCTGGTATGATGCTTGCCTTTTTCTTCTTCCTCGTCTTGTCTGTGGTCGGAGAATCGATCGGAACCTCTATGGTGCTGAGATTTGCTTTTCCCTTGGGAATCTTTACTTCGCTACCGGCTCTTCGTGGTCCGCGCGACTTTTTGGCAATACTCGACTTGCTATCAGGCACAGCTAACGTGCCAGCTTTGGTTGGAACTACCGAGCTCTTTTCATGGTCTCCAGAAGAGGTGAAGTCTAGATACTTGAGCCCCATTTTTGGTATATGGCGGAATGCGTTGGCCATTTTGTCTTTGACTTCGTTGTGCTTGTTGATGTGTCCACGCATAACTTCAACGACTGCATCGGTGACTTTATTGCTGGGCAATGTCACAGGAATGACCTGATGTTGTAGAGTTGTTCCTCCAGGCTGATTACGCAGAGTCAGGAACGTGTACAAGTGATATGCAGGATCCGGTCGTTCGAGCGTCGAGTCCCTTGGCACAAGATAGAAGACTTGTTGATTTTCGCTGAAATTGAAGACCAATTCTGGCACAGTGACACTCTTGATTATGGTCTGTACTGGACCTTGTGGTCTCTGTACATCTTTGCCAGGACCCGGCGCGACCGTTTGTCTCACATTCATGGTCACGATCGCTCGCGCAACCAGGGTTTGTGGAAATTGATGAGATCCAAAGCAGAAATTTATCTTTCCGACTGGTTGTAATGTGTTGGGCATGACAGCAGCCTTGGTGAGGAAAGCTCCGGAGATGATAGATTGTCTAGACTCCTGCAGCGAGCGTAGAAGTGGGAAGATAGTCCCTTTTGTAAGGTCGATAGCTCGGGGTGACTCGAGCAAGCTGTATTCGGCCATGTATATAGCACGTTGCTTACAGATCGACCATAAGGATATAAGAATCCTTGCGATAGGCTTCAGGTGGATTCTGATCTCAAGTATCAACCTCTTAGATTTCACAGCTGTTCCGAAGTGACAGAGTGCAATTATGAGAGCCAAGCTTCATGTGTAAGATGATACCAAGGCTATTAGCAGGACTGATAGCACAAAAAATCTGAACCGACCACTTGTGTCAAGGCGATACCCAATCCATTTCAAGCTTGTTCGCGCATTATGTTTTGCACACCTTTCGTCGCCGTTCTGGTGCGACTGCAATCAGGTCCTTATCATGCGATTTCGGCGAATCTGTGGATCTTATGTGCCGCGAATCACAAAGTGCGGTAGTGACCCCCACAAATCGTACAGGCATCAGAGAAACACTGCTCCACGGCCAGCACAAAATATCATTACAGCATCATGTTAATTGCCTGTCGTATTCTCGACTCTAGTGAATAAAATCTATGGAATGGACGGTGCGAGATTCATACGACGACTGCTTGCTGAGACGTGCGCTTCTGGCTTAGACATCCCGGGCGAACATCTACCTTCGGTAGGGGATTCTGTCGGGTTCAGCTTCATCGGGTCTTGTATTGGAGAAATTCGGTGAGGCAAAAGTTTGCGCTTCAATGTCGTTGGCACGAAGGCTCTGCTTTCTTGCTGTAGATCACGTAATACAGGCGCTGCATCGTAGACAATTCTCGGCGAGCCCACAGATGATACTTCTTGTGCAACATTCCCGGGGTTGTTCGATTGTGAGAGACGTTCATGTGAAGAACTATCTCTATGACCTAGAGACTCCTGACCATTCATTCTTGACCTTGTGTGTCTTTCCCATTGGTGGTTTTCTGCTTTCGCTGGCTTATCCATGAGCGATGAAGGGAATGGGTCTGTCGGCATAGGTATCCGAGCAGTGGAGGATGTAGTGGACGACATTGACTCGTTATCGTCATGGTCGACCTCTTTGTAATCCATGCCAGGTGGTGGAACACCAAATGGGTTGTCTACACATTAGAAGCTGTCCGCAAGTCAACCGGCTTTACTTACATATCGGGTCATAGTAGTATGATCTTGCAGGCTCCTCGGGAATTCTGACTCTCGCGTCGCATTGTTGCTCTTTCTTTTGAAGTCGTTCACTTGTGACAAGAGGTTGATTTTTGTTTTCTGCTCGCAACTTGTTTATACGGACAAGATCTCGTTCCAAGGAGTTCAGCAACTGCGTATCATGGCTTGTGATCTTGCCGGCATCGCGCAGATTGACCAATTCACTGATCTGTTGCTGAACTTGATCTGGTCGTCTCTTCTGCAACTGGTTATCTCTTTGCTTCAATCTATCTGAGCGAGATTTGTTAATCACAGCTTGCTTGGCTTTCTTGTGATATGCTTGAACTGGATTCGATCCTAGACTTTTGTCCTTTGCCATATGGTATTGCAACTGTACGTTTGGTCAATTCTGGTCGCTAGAAGTTCATCTGCGTTGCAGCTGTTCGACAAGCTATCGATGGGAAGCTGTTGACAGTACTCAAGTGTCAGACTCGTATGAAGCCTAATACCCACGAATACGCGAACAATATGCCCAAATGAGACTAGCGACACAAAAGGCTTAATTGGAGTCGTCCTCAAGAAACATAAGCATTGCCGTCATTTCGGGTACGCAATGTTCATACGTTTCGTGGTTTCTACACGCCAGCCGTTTCAGACGATGCGATTATGACGAATAATACCCTCAGGTAATATTTGAGTGGAATTAGTGTGAGCTTTTCGTATGGAACATTGCTGACCTTCAGAGATTGGAGCTGAGGTCCCACGTCTTCGATCATCCATTACGGTACAATATCCGCTTTGTACGGTATTCTAATGCACATATGGTGGAGGAGCTCTGATTGGTTTTCCAGCTCGGCAGTTTGCACCGCGCATCAATCTTCCAAGGTCGGGCAAATGGATTCCCGTGGACGACTTACCGTTACACACCTCCGCAGCTCCAGGGCTTGGTACCCTGATTCCCAAGGTATCTAAGGCAAGGAATTGGCACGGCAATCTATCAGAAGTGGTGGTCTTCTGCCTAATTAGGCTGGCTACTTCGAAACTCTTACTCTCGAAAGTCAAGAACGTGATCTTGCTATCTTTCATGTTCAAAGGTTAACCGGTTCCAGTTCTGACTACAGAACTACAAGACACTTCACCAGAGTCCAAAGTGCTACGTATCTTAGAATCACTTCGACTTACTAAGCACGTCTTCGATCAAGCCATAGATTGTGTCTAGAGTGCTGCACAGTCCTTGCGACATCACCAATTACTTTTCATTCTCCGTTTTGGAAACAATTCTATATTGCCGATTTGATCTCTAAGATCCCTGAAGGTCGAGCTGCTATCGTTGAGGTTCAATAGTTTTCTTAACTTCTCATGCAAGGTCATATTTTTTGGTTTGTGCTCAGTACGCTTGCAACAGCTTATGCACAGCGACAAACTCTGTACGAAGCTGCTCTGGATGCTAGGAGGATGATTCACAATGAATCCGAAGGGACCTTGTTATCCGTGTATCAAGCTGGTGTAGCTCCCACTATGGAGCTCATTGGTACCCCGATCGGCATTATGGAGTATTTCGCCGACTGCTCCAGCAATGGCTCACCGACCATGCTTTTGCTAGACATAGCACCAGCTACGAGGAACTACCAGGCTGGATCTTCTCTGACTTTGTCTTTACGAGATCATTCTTATACCAATCCACTGCAACATGGTCGCATGTATATGGTAGGCGGTCTGAAGAAGATAATTGACAAGGCGGAGACAGCCCGTGTGGAGCGCTGCTTTCTAGCCAAACACCCGGATGCGGAGATTGTTGCACCTGGTCGTGATGTGCATGCTTCGAATTTCTACACGATGCAAATCGAAGCGATTTATTACTTCGGAGGCTTTGGAAACGTATCATACATAGGGTTTATACCACCGGATGTCTATAGGTCGATTGACTTGACACCAATGGATTCGTTGCTGCACTTTCAAGCATAAACAGGGTAGCATAATCTAATCAGTGCATATCATCAGGGCCAATACTTCTTCCGACAATAGATCGCTTTTAACGACGCCTAAGGCATCGACAAGACCATTTGCGAATAAAAGACTCTCACTCCGCTAGCATTACATAGCGTTGATGCACAATGGTGTTGAGCAGTGTAGCTTACCATTATTCGTGGACACTCTTTGAGCTCTCAGGACACGAAATATATCAAAACTCTTGAATTTCGGAGAAATTGGATCTCACTTGGCAGCCAAGCGCCTTCTTGGAAGCTAGCTGCAGGGTTGAAGGGCTAGGACTCCGACATCTAGCCACAGATCCCACCGTGGGACAGTTCAAGGACCACTAAGACAGTTAAGCCAGTGCCTGAATGAGACTGATGTTGTCGCCCTTTAGTAATATACGGCCTAAACTGCGTCGATTCTGTTGACTTCCTCCTTGTGCATCTTCCACCGTAATTGCATCATCAATCACGATATTCATGAATTCATCGAAGCCACGTATGGTGCCCTCAATCCGGGCCGATGTCTGCTCGTACAGCCATATCTTTACTGGTATAGACTTCTGTAGAAACCCAAATATGGCATTCTTGCATGTTAGCGCACATGAAACAGAATCATTTGTGCCTCACTATAGGTGGTATCATCACTTTCTGTTGTCGAGACATTTGCAGAAGAACCGTTCACAACTCAAAGATATGTTATAGCCGAGTTATGTAAAGTGCGACAGACGTCCTTTGAACGGTGATATGGATATTTGAGTAATAGTTGAAAAGTCAAGTCCGTCTACCTGACGAACACTTCAGAATTGGGAGTTTTTGCATATGTTAAGACTCCAGGTTGTCCATAAACTATACCGAGGATATGCAGTATGGTGAGCAGGAGCTCAAGATGAAGGAAGAGCTCGATCGGGAAACACTGTGCGCTTTGTGCCGCAATGGCTTGCAACGGTGGCAGTCAAGTCCAGCACAAATAGTGGTCACGTGTGGCAGAAAACCTATTGAACCCTAGAAATAACTAGAGGTACACAAACCGACCTCTGGGCAGCCGATATTCGCAGAAATTCTTGCACACAAGATATTATACTAGCTCGACAGCTTCGCACACCATAAAACAGGAAAGATGTCCGGTGAATTGGTTGTCCAGTCGCAGAGCGCTTTCCAGAAACAACCTCACATTTTTTTAAACTCCAAGCAAGCGAAAAAATCAGGAACTAAGCCAAAGCGATGGTTTAAAGAGGTCGGTTTGGGTTTCAAGACCCCAAGAGAGGCCATAAACGGAGAATACATCGATAAGAAGTGTCCTTTTGTTGGTGATGTATCTATTCGAGGGCGAATTCTGACTGGGACCGTTGTATCGACGAAAATGGCTCGAACCGTGGGTATGTTCACGGCTTTAACCTCAATCCGAATCCTATCTAACACGAGAAATAGTTGTCCGTCGAGAATACCTTCAATTCGTCCCAAAGTACAGAAGGTATGAGAAAAGACACAAGAACCTCTCGGCTCACGCTTCGCCTGCCTTCCGAATCAACGATGGAGACATAGTCACGGTCGGACAGTGCCGTCCTCTTTCGAAGACAGTACGATTCAACGTTCTCAGAGTTGATCGCCACTCTGAGGGTGTCAAGGCGTTCTCCCGATTCTAGTCACTGACTTCGAACACATCAATATTCGTTAACGAGGAGTGTTGAGTATATTCGGAATATTACGCTTATCGTTCGGTTCACACATGGAAATCGCGAGCATATCAATCTGTTTTACTCAACTCTTCGTTCTCCTGGCATTTTCCATCTTCGTATGCTTATCCAACGGAGCAACCACTTCTCAATTCACATATGAAACCTCTGATTTCCTCAGAAGATCTTGCACTCTAATCAGAAGATCCTTGTCCCCTGTGTGTTTGCCCACCTCGTCACTGATCTTAATTGCAGGCTCGCCATTAGCAGATGAGAGCTTGATAACAATGTTCATGGCCGGGGACTTTTGTTGAGTTGATAATGTCTGGAAATCGTTTGTTAAAAATGTGCCAATCCCAAAACTGCAATTTATCCCCAACTCGATTGCCAGCTTTTTGAGTGATATGCATTTAGCAATAGTTAGTCCATCACTAAAGACTATTGTTTTTGTACTCGGATCAATTCCCTATTGACCTTAAGTATCTGCCATCACAACGAAATCCCTACTTACACGGTCCTGGTAGAATTGTACCATGCGCCCAGCAAATGCTTCTGGAGAGCCTGAGTCCTGTCGCACGCCTGCAAACTTTCGTGCCAGCTCAATTTCGAAATTTTGTAGGAAAATATTGGTACCAAACGTGTCCGTTAAAGCAATTCCTAATTCATTTTGGAACGTATCCCTCCACTTAGTCAATGCTCTTGTGTTTGCGTGCAAGTAATCCTTGGTGATGGCTGCCGTACCCATGAACCATTCATGTGCAACCTAGAAAATTAATCACACTGAAGACCATCGCAATATCACTCACAGTTCCAATGGGTTGCAAATCGTACTTGTGAGCGAAGTGCACATTCGACGTCCCCATCAGACGGCCCGTACCGCCTGCTTGAGCGGAGATCAGACCTTGCAGTACTAGATCTTGAGTCTGATAGTCTCTGCGACGACGAGTCCCGAATTCGGAAAAAGCGCATCCAGAAGAGATGAGCTGTTCGGCTTTTTGAGCAGCTCGTTCCTTCTGTTCTCTATGCGACCAATCCATATCCACGTAGCGAAAGTATGCCTCGCTAACCAAGGAGAGTAACGGTATCTCGTAGAGGATCGTCTGTGTCCACAGACCGTGTATATTGATGGACAAAGCTCGGGAGTTCTGATCAAAGCTCATAGAGACTTCTCGTTGAGGACTTAGTCTAAAGTCTACAAGAAAGGCGTAGTAAGAATCAGGCAGGTAAGGACAACGTCTTCTCAGAAAAGCAATCTCCTCAGGCGTAATGGAAACATCGCTCAATAATAGTACTTCTTGCTCGAGCCATCGATATGCAGCAAGGTTCAGTGCGTGATTGCTATTTCTGTTGTAAAATTTGTAAGAGACCTCAATTGTAGGATAGTGTTGCTGCGATGTTACCAATCAATTCAGCCATTCTAACAATGTATAACCTACCAAAATCGCAGCTTGCATAGTTAATTTGTACATGTCCGTGTCAAGCAGGCTTCGTATTGCCCTTGGCTCGGTAAGATTGTCGTCTGTAGACGACATTGATTGCGGTCTTGACTGTACAAAACCAGTTTCAGTAAAGTGCTCGGTAATGCCAAATGACGGAGTAAGAGGTTGATTTCGCAAAGTCAAAAGTTGTAGCCCTGTATTCGATTCTGCCTACTCATGTAACGTAGGCAATGTTCTGCGGTCTACAACAGACGTGAGCACATGTGATCACATCCGTCTTGACCACCATTGCTCTGGTGACGTCTGCCTTGCCGCGGATTGTCATGATCAGGCGGATTGCATAATTGATGATCACAACGCGACTCTGCGTATCGCGCAAGCTCGGCTCTCGAATAGTTAGCCATCAATGGCTAGTCTGAGTACCTTGCATGCCATGTATGGGCATGGATACTACAGCAGCGCAAAATACTGGCTTAGCTCCTCTTTTGAGGATTGAATGAGTGAGGTCTTGTGATCACAAAACTCCGATGCACAGATTTGACTAATGCTTGCAATCGGTCCAGTGTGTAATCGCAACACACAAAACCACAACATCTTCAAGCTATGGACGGGCTTCCAGCATCCATACTTCCCACTCAATGCATACCGAAAATTGTGGCTATGCTGCTATGCTAGAAGAATGTGCAAAGGGTATTCTACTTAAGAACTTTTGTTCTTCAACTTCTTCTGATGCTCGGCAATCAATTCTGACTGGATGAAACTGGGGACAGGACTGTGCTTCATATACTCCATGGTAAACTCGCCCTTTATATTGTGAGTTCTCGAAACAGACATTTCCGAGGTTCTTTACCTTGCCTTGGGTTTCTTGACGGATAGAAGTACTGTAGCCGAACATGCTGTCTAAGATCTGTCAGTAGTCAGATGACAATTAAAGAGTGCCCATACTCAAGGATATTTCAGCTTTAATTGTGAACTCGTCGGCACCGATATCTGTGTCAACGATTGTAGCCTTGCGTTTGTTCAAGCCGCCGACAACAGTCCCCTGAAAGTCGTTCGGGGCAGTTACGTTCACATCCATAATTGGTTCCAGGATCGTGGGCTTAGCCTTGCTGAACGCTTCCTTGAAAGCGTTCACAGTTGCAAGTCGGAAGGCAAGCTCAGAACTATCGACAGCGTGAGCTGCTCCATCCTCTAACACCATACGACAACCATTGATTCGATGGCCAAGCAGAAAGCCTTTTTCTATGCCATCCATGAAGCCTTTTTGACATGCTGCTATGAAGCCGTTCGGTATAGTGCCTCCAGTAACCCGATTTTCGAATTCTATGTCGACGAGGCTTCCACTCGCGCCTTCCTCGACGACCATAGGTTCTATGAAACCCTCAACTTTGGCATATTGGCCTGCACCACCAGACTGCTTTTTGTGAGTATAGCTAAACGCAGCTCGATCGGATATTGTTTCTCTGAATGCAACTCGAGGTTGCCCTGTGGTGCAATCAACGTTATATTCACGTCTCATCCTCTCCACATAAATTTCTAGATGCAGTTCTCCCATGCCAGAGATGATGGTTTCCTTGCTCTCATCGTCAACATGGACTCTGAAGGTAGGATCCTCTTTCTGAAATCTGTTAAGAGCCTTGCTGAAGTTAGCAGATTCTTTACCCTTCGGTTTTATAGACAGAGAGATGACGGGCTCCGGAACGAACATGGATGTCAGACTATAGGTGAGCCGACCGTCAGTAAAGGTATCACCGGACGAACAATCAACACCAAACATGGCGCAGATCTCTCCAGATCCCACAGCCTCTACATCTTCCATGTCTGCAGAGTGCATTCTGACAAGTCTCGGAACCTTGATTTTCTTGCCCGTCTTCGTGTTGGTGATCACATGTCCTTTTCGCAGAACACCTTGGTAAACACGTATGTATGTCAATTGACCATACTTTCCTTCCTCCAATTTGAATGCTAATCCAACGAAGGGCTGCTCGCTATCTGGAACCAGGTGCACAGTCGCTTCTTCATTATTGAGATCAAGGGCAGTATTTTCCACTTCAGCTGGATTTGGGAGATAGTCGCACACTGCATCAAGTACGCACTGTATACCAGTGTCTGCCAACGCAGATCCCATCAGTACGGGTGTGAAACGACGTGCTATGGTTGCTCTCCTGATGCCTTGGCAGAACTGCTCCTCTGTAGGTGTTCTCTCCTCAAGATAGATCTCAGCTATGGTATCATCCACGTCTGCAAGTGTTTCAAAGAGCAAAGCGCGTTTCTCTTCAGCAAGAGCAACAAGGTCTGCAGGAATTTCATCTTCTCTCAGCTCAATTCCTCGAGGGCCCTCGTTGTAAATAGCCTTCATTCTGAGGAGATCGACAACCCCCTTGAACTCCTCTTCGCCTCCTATCGGAATTTGCAGAGCTGCTGCCGGTATGCGCAACTTCTGGTTGATTTGTTCCACGACTTTCCAGGGATTTGCGCCAATTCGATCCATCTTGTTTATAAAAGAAACACGAGGAACATTATATCTGCGCATTTGACGATCAACAGTGATTGTTTGACTCTGAACACCTGAAACAGCACATAAGACGAGCACCGCACCGTCCAAAACCCGCAAAGCTCGTTCGACTTCGATAGTGAAGTCAATGTGTCCGGGGGTGTCAATAATGTTGATATGATACGATTTCTCCGAGGATCCCTCAAGCTTCGACCAATCGCAATATGTTGCAGCGGACTGAATCGTGATACCCTTCTCTCTTTCCAGATCCATAGAGTCCATCTTTGCGCCCACATTGTCTTTGCCCCGTACTTCGTGTATATCCTTTATCCTCCCAGTATAGAAGAGCACACGTTCCGTGAAAGTTGTCTTGCCTGAGTCGATATGAGCGCTGATACCAATATTTCGCTGCCATCTTAGAATCTCGGCGTCCTTGCTTGATATGTTATCACCAGTTGGGAGTGTTCGTCTAGCGGCTGAGCCTGATTCGATCTTGGTGTCTGAAATGGTCGCTAAGAGACGGCCATGTGATCTGCTAGCCAGCGAATTATTGCGAGCTGTGATGGAAGCAGTGCTCCTTGCGCACGACAAAGTCGTGCGCCGTATAGGCTCGAAGAACATCACTATGCACTTGGCCTAAGGTTATTTGCGATGCTGTGCCAGTCCAATGCTGATCGTATCGAGGTACACTACTGTTGTTGTAAAGTCGGTTACTATTAGTCTTCAGTGTTTGAGACAAATAAGCGAGCTTGAGGCACGAAACCAAAAATTATGTGGTGGCACAATAAATGATCGACGTACACTTCCCGGTTGTACCTCGTACTTTACCGTAGGCACCTAGGCAGGCACTTACGGATCGGGCAGCCTAGGTCATCAGATGGGCTTGGTCGCGCGGTTTATGGTCTATCTACATTCTCAATCTTATCATGTACACAAAGACTGCTGCAATTTCACATGGGGGGAAGTGCTTTCAGATGATTGAGAATAAATTCAATATCACATTCGCGGAAGACTGTTTTAATCGTGGACTGAAGCACACTTGCTCGCAATTGCTGCTGAGCATCCAAGGGAGAGTCTATAGATTAGGCCGAGACTGTGGCGTCCTGAACTTTAGGATGAGTCCTCTAAGTGTATTTCAGAAGCACACAGTAGCACCTAGGCCTCACACGCTTTGTAGCGCTTGGTGCAAGCTACCAAAGACGAGGAACAGGAGGCTTAAAGCGTCGTTAATCACTTGCTATCATAAACATTGTTGCTAGATATGACAAGAAAAGTGAAGACGTATCGAAGTTCCTTTCTGAGAACGAAGATTTGAGTTGACCCGTACTAAACCCATGAACCTGACACAGATCACGAGTGCGAATAAGGCAACATTGAATGCTGTGTAGAGTTCATCCAATTTTCAAGCAATGTCTCTTGTTGTGCCAATTCAGCATCAGTGCAAAGAGGCTGCAGGATGAGGCATAAAGATTTTCCATGAACTTGAAATCCTCTGTACTTAGCTGAAAGGGTCGCTTTGTCTTTCTGTTCTTCTTCGTCATCGGAAGCGATGAACAAGGGGGAACTGTCGTGAAAGGGACTGGACTCAACAACCTCGGCAGTCTTTCCAAAAGAAAGTTGTTTCTGCACACTCAGAACACAGTGTCTGCTGTGTAATTCCTGCAAGAAAACACTGGCATTGAATGAGGCTATGCAACATCAGCCATAAGCCTAGCCGTACTCGAGAGAAGACGGACATCCATGAATCGTGTCTCGTGTAGGCCGCTTCTTCTTCTTCAGTTGGTTCTCTTCCCTCAACTTCGGTATGATCAACACTCGGGCCAGCTGCAGTGCCTCCTGTAAGAGCTGTTCAGACGGCCATGACGCGGTCTTGCTATTTGTAACATATATTTTGACCTCCAAAACACAATGGCGTGTGACACGTAAATATCGTTTCATGACCATCGCAGCATGGGTGGTGGATTCAGACTTTTTCTAGCAACTATACAGACTCCGGACCGAGCACGAAAGACTTTCAACACATAGGTAGCGGTTGAGGTTTCAAAGGTTTGGAAGACTTTGCTACAAGACACCGTGGATGAAGGCGCTATATAATGAAGATGGAGGGCAAACCCCCACAAAAATATCTCTGCCTGGTCTCGATCCAGGGGCCTCCAGGTTATGAGCCTGGCGCGCTTCCACTGCGCTACAGGGATGGATGTGTGTTGGCTCGGAAAAAGAATTCATATTGTAAGTACAGCAGTTTAATACGCTGTTGTCCAATTTAGCGTATGAACCCGAGGTGGAATTTTGATTCCCTAGGTAGACATGGCTATCGTACCGTCTACCGTATCCCGGTGACGGTAGCGCTACCGTCACCGTACTACGGCGCCACAAATAGCCCGGTACGGTGAATCCCGCCGTCACTCGCTGACGGTAAGCCACAATCCCGCCGTACTACGGCTGTNGCACACAGTAGCACCTAGGCCTCACACGCTTTGTAGCGCTTGGTGCAAGCTACCAAAGACGAGGAACAGGAGGCTTAAAGCGTCGTTAATCACTTGCTATCATAAACATTGTTGCTAGATATGACAAGAAAAGTGAAGACGTATCGAAGTTCCTTTCTGAGAACGAAGATTTGAGTTGACCCGTACTAAACCCATGAACCTGACACAGATCACGAGTGCGAATAAGGCAACATTGAATGCTGTGTAGAGTTCATCCAATTTTCAAGCAATGTCTCTTGTTGTGCCAATTCAGCATCAGTGCAAAGAGGCTGCAGGATGAGGCATAAAGATTTTCCATGAACTTGAAATCCTCTGTACTTAGCTGAAAGGGTCGCTTTGTCTTTCTGTTCTTCTTCGTCATCGGAAGCGATGAACAAGGGGGAACTGTCGTGAAAGGGACTGGACTCAACAACCTCGGCAGTCTTTCCAAAAGAAAGTTGTTTCTGCACACTCAGAACACAGTGTCTGCTGTGTAATTCCTGCAAGAAAACACTGGCATTGAATGAGGCTATGCAACATCAGCCATAAGCCTAGCCGTACTCGAGAGAAGACGGACATCCATGAATCGTGTCTCGTGTAGGCCGCTTCTTCTTCTTCAGTTGGTTCTCTTCCCTCAACTTCGGTATGATCAACACTCGGGCCAGCTGCAGTGCCTCCTGTAAGAGCTGTTCAGACGGCCATGACGCGGTCTTGCTATTTGTAACATATATTTTGACCTCCAAAACACAATGGCGTGTGACACGTAAATATCGTTTCATGACCATCGCAGCATGGGTGGTGGATTCAGACTTTTTCTAGCAACTATACAGACTCCGGACCGAGCACGAAAGACTTTCAACACATAGGTAGCGGTTGAGGTTTCAAAGGTTTGGAAGACTTTGCTACAAGACACCGTGGATGAAGGCGCTATATAATGAAGATGGAGGGCAAACCCCCACAAAAATATCTCTGCCTGGTCTCGATCCAGGGGCCTCCAGGTTATGAGCCTGGCGCGCTTCCACTGCGCTACAGGGATGGATGTGTGTTGGCTCGGAAAAAGAATTCATATTGTAAGTACAGCAGTTTAATACGCTGTTGTCCAATTTAGCGTATGAACCCGAGGTGGAATTTTGATTCCCTAGGTAGACATGGCTATCGTACCGTCTACCGTATCCCGGTGACGGTAGCGCTACCGTCACCGTACTACGGCGCCACAAATAGCCCGGTACGGTGAATCCCGCCGTCACTCGCTGACGGTAAGCCACAATCCCGCCGTACTACGGTGACCCAAATCCCGTCGTGTTTTCACCGGGATTTTACCGTATCCCGACGGCTCTTCACACTAAATTGCACTCCTAATCTATGACAATTTCACCCCAGCTTGGCACGAGGGCACTCAAATGTCACACCCGTATTTGTACCGGGATTTGACTACGGCACGGTAAATCACGGTACTGCGCCACAACGGCACGGCGACGGTACGGTGGGAGGAGCTCTACCGTATATGACGGTAATCGACGGTACGGCGTGCCGTAGTCCGGTAAAATCCCGGCGGGAATTCCGGTACGGTAGCCAACTCTAGTTATGTGTCCTCAATCGTAGAGTGTTGGATGACTGACACACAACACACGGGTGGCGCTTCATTATTACCCGTGTGTCCTTTTCTCTTCACAGCAGTCCAAGAGTACAGTATCATCCCCTAGGGGATTATAACACTACCTCAGATTCCTCTACAGTAGAGTAGATAACAACTTGACTGGTACCTTACTACTACATTTACTCGTTGTTACCAAAGCCCAATTGCATACTAGGTTTGTTTCACCATCCCTAACACTCCTGTTGTCCGGCTGTCACATTGTGTTTATTGGGATTGGAAGGATGGCACAAGTTTGTTATACAGTAGATGATCAACAAAGTGCAACAGAGGCTGAATTTTGTTGATTTGAAAACGCTAGATTTCCTCTCCAGAGCATTACACAAGATGCAATAGATGCTCTAAGATGATGAAACTTAATGGCAGAGATCAGCTGGTACTTTGCTGCTAGCACACCAATTTTCAGGATGATTGCTCCATTGTGGCTTGTGCTAGTCATACATTTGTGCAAGCCACTTGTGGCGCATCTGACCACTACTTTAGAGCCATGCAGTGAACTGAGTCTGCAAGTCAAAAAGATGCTACTGGACACAGACACTTTGTATTGATCTAACATTGTGCTCAAGAAGTCTTAGAGAGAACAAAACAACACAGCTTGTGTCACAGCACATCTAGGCACAAAAGCCAAAATCAGTGGCACAAAATTGAGGGTCAGCCACAGCCCTGTTTTACAAAAATGTCACTGGTATGATCAATACTCAGGCTATAGTCCAGAAAACTTGTATGCACATGACCATAGTATACTAGTGCATGCATATTGAACTTTGGGCCTATTCAGTCATAGCTGCAAGTATGACAGCACAAACAAATTTTGAGCCATTTTTGCAACAGTGTAAACTTTGAAGTGCAATATCAGTATGTTGTATACAAGCTAAAGTCCTGAAAATACAGGTACAGGTGTGTAAATGGTCAAGGAACGCTGTGGTAGCAATTGTCTTTCTTTACAAAATTTATGGCACGCAACAGAGACACTCAAACAAAAAAGCACAAAAGATGTCATTTTGACCCTTCTTTTTGTCCAAGCCATCAAACACAGAGATGTTGATCAATATCAATCAAATTTTATATGACAACAGACAAACACCTCAAGCATGAATATGCAAGATTTCAGCACTATAGAAATTGATGTCATTGTGCTACAAATGTTTGAACTCAAAAAACACAAAACCTATTTGGCTAAATTGATTCAGGATGTTGCAATTCAGTGGGCACCTACTGTACACAGGTCCAGCTCATCAATGTCCTTGGAGCTGGAGGCATGACCCAGGCTTCAATAGCATCTGAGTTATCTGTCAACCAAAGCACATGTCTCCAGGCAGCTCAGACTAGGCAGAATCAGAGGCTAGGAACATCATTACTCAGCTACAGTAGAGGAGCAATTTCAGAATGTTGTGGAGACTGGATATCAGCGCCAAATGATCTCAAACTTGCAGTGGGAGAGCAACTTCTGTCTATGCAACTATCTACAAATTTCTAAGCAAAGGCTACAAGAACTCTTTGCACTAGAGAAGAAGAAAAAATGTGTGGCTGTGGCTAAACCTTATCTCAGCCAAAGTGTCATGAAGCTATATGGCTCTAGTCGTAGCGTGTTGGTTAACAAGAGACTACACGCACGGGTGACGCTTCATTATTACCCGTGTGCTTAATTTTCTTCACAGCAGTCCAAGAGGGCAGTATCATCCCCCAGGGGATTATAAAACCACCTTGGGTTCACCTCTGTTAGAGTAGATGACAACTTGACTAGTACCTTACTACTACATTCATCTGCCGTTACCAAAACCTAATCTCCTTCCAGGGTTGTTACACCATCCCTAACACAAAGCCATGTGGCTGCACACTTAAAACGTGCTCTGGAGCACCAACACTGCACTATAGACAACTAGAATTGTGTCATATGGTCTGATGAATTCTCTATCTGTCTAGGAAAGCTCAAGGGAAGAAGATATGTGCTCAGAGACAGTCACAGCAAGTATGACACTGACAAACGCATTCCAGCCTTCAAAAGCAGCAAAAAAAGCGTGATGGTATGGGGATGCTTCTTTGGCAGTACACTAGGACCTCTTCACTACTTCCCTGAGGGGTCTATCAACTCCCAGATGTACACAGAATTGCTGGAAAAGTCACTGCTGCCTCTTGTTGAGGAAAGAGATGGGCTCATTGAAAGTCTGCTTGGAGAGGATACTTTGATCTTCCAACAAGACAATGCTCCTATACACACCAGTGCCAAAACATCAAAATTCCTGGAGCAGAGTGGCCTTAGAATCCTGTCCTGGCCAGCAAATTCACCAGACTTGCACCCTACATTAGGTGCTCACCAAAATGCAACGTTTTGAGTCATATGAACAAATTAATTTTGTGTTTTGGATTTTGGAGATTTGTAGCACAATAGCATCCAGCTCAACAGTGCTGAAATCTTGCATACGTATATCAAAGGTATTTTCCTATCATCATGTCAAATTTGAAGTAGATTGATCAACATTCATGTGTTTGATGGCCCAAACAGAAACAAGGGTCAAAATGACATAATTTGTGCTTTGGGGTTTGAGCATCTCTGTTGAATGCCAAAAATATTGTGAAGAAAGATGATTGTTATCAGAGCATTCTTTGACCATTGCTACACCTGAACCTGTATTTTCAAGACTTTAGCTTGTACACAACGTACTAGAGGTAGAACGCTGTACTAACAATCATCTTTCCTAGCAAAATACAGTAGGCGCTCACCAAAGCGCAACGTCCTGAGTCATTTTAGACAAATTAATTTTTGGTTTTTGATTTTGGAGATTTGTAGCACAATGACATTGAGTTCAATAGTGCTGAAATCTTGCATACTCATACTTGAAGTATTTGTCTGTCATCATATAAAGTTTGACAGATATTGATCAACATCTATGTGTTTGATGGCCCAAACAAACAGAAGGGTCAAAATGACATATTTTATGCTTTTGAGTTTGAACGTCTCTGTTGCATGCCATAAATTTTGTGAAGAAAGATGATTGTTATCAGAGCATTCTTTGACCATTGCTACACCTGTACCTGTGTTTTCAAGACTTTAGCTTGTACACAACGTACTGATATTGCACTTCAAAGTTTACACTGTTGCAAAAATAGCTCAAAATTTGTTTGTGCCGTCATACTTGCAGCTATGACCAAATGAACCTAAAATACAACATGTATGCACAAGCATGCTATGATCACGTGCATACAAGTTTTCAGGACTATAGCTTGAGTATTGATCATACCAGTGCCATTTCTGTTAAACGTGGCTGTGGCTGAACCTCAATTTTATGCCACTGATTTTGGCTTTTGTGCTTAGATGTGCTGTGATGCAAGCTGCGTTATTCTGTTCTCTTCAAGACTTCTGGAGTGGAATGTCAGATCAATACAGAGTATCTGTGTCAAGTAGCGCCTTTCTGAGTTCAAGACTCAGTTCACTGCATGGCTCTAAAGTAGTGGTCAAATGCGCCACAGGTGGCTTGCACAAACACATGACTAGCACAAGCCACACCAGAGCAATGCTACTGGAAATTGATGTGCTAGCAGCCAAGTCACACCAGATTGTTGTCATCAAGTTTCATTTTCTCAGAGCATCTATAGCATTTTGTGTAATGCCACAAAGAAGAAATCTAGCGTTCTGAAATTGACAAATTTCAGCCTCTGTTGCACTTTGTTGATCACCTACTGTACATGACTTCCACCAGAGACACTCAAACCCAAAAGTGCAAAAAGCGTCATCTTGACCCTTCTTTTTGTTTGGGCCATCAAACACATAGATGTTGATCAATATCTGTCAAACTTTATATGATGACAGACAGATACCTCAAGTATGAGTATGCAAGATTTCAGCAATATATGATCTGAAGCCATTGTGCTACAAATGTTCAAAATGCAAAATGCAAAACCAATTTGTCTAAAATGAATCAGGATGTTGCACTTTGCTGATCACCTACTGTACTTTATGGCCATGCTGTAGAACAAGTCTTTGGGTCAGAAAGATGCTACTTGACACAGACACACTATATTGACTGAACAATATGCTCAAGTTGTCTTAGAGATAACAAAGCAACACAGCTTGCATCACAGGACATCTAAGCACAAAAGTAAAAATCAGTGGCATAAAGTTGGGGTCCAGTCACAGCCACATCCCACAAAAACAGCACTGGTATGATCAATACTCAAGCTATAGTTCTAAAAACTTGTATGCACATGACCAGGGGACACCAATGTCTGAATATTGAAATTCAGGTCTATTAAGTCATAGCCTCAAGTATCAAGGCACAAACAAATTTTGAGATATTATTGCAATAGCATAAACTTTGAAACACAATATCAATATGTTATGTACAAGCTGAGGTCCTGAAAATACATGTACAGAGGTAGAACTGGTGAAACAATGCTGCAATAACAATCATCTTTCCCTGCAAAATTTGTGGCATGCAACAGAGACACTCATACTTAAAACCACAAACAAAAGACATCATTTTGACCTTTATTCTTGTTTAAGCCATCAAACACATAGATGTTGATCAGTATACTGCAAGTTTGACACAATGACAGGCAGATACCTCATGTATCAGTATGCAAGATTTCAGCACTATAGAGCTAAACGCCATTTTGATTCCCATTTTTGAAATCAAAAACACAAGATCAATTTGTCTAAAATGACTCAGGACTGTCATGAAGCTACGTGTCCTCAGTCGTAGAGTGTTGGATGACTGACCAGACACACACGGGTGGCGCTTCATTATTACCCGTGTCTCCCTGTTTCTTCACAGCAGTCCGAGGTGGTAGTATCATCCCCCAGGGGATTATAACACCACCACGGGTTCACCTATGGTAGAGTAGATAACAACTTGACTAGTACCTTACTACTACATTCATCTGCCGTTACCAAAACCCAATCACCTGCCAGGGCTGTTACACCATCCCTAACAAGGACGTTGCACTTCAGTGAATACCTACTGTAGTCAATCAGGTGCGTATGAGGTTGGGAAGATATGTGAATGTGATACAGTCCACTTTTATGCTGCTTAAGTCTAAACTCTTCGTGCAATCAGGCAAATGGTAAAGACAGCTAATTATGCGAACCCTTTGTGTTTCTTTCGTCCAGACTTGGGAATGGTTAATTGACTTGTTGATAAGTACTCATCTTCAAGCACGTTCAATGTGACCGAACTAAAGAAGGCTATAGTTCTGACACGGAGCGACCGATGAGGCGGTCGCTACGGAATCACAGGCTTCTCTCAACACAACTTTTGTTTCTACTATCATCAACGAACGAAGAAGACTTCCAAGCATCTGAAGACATCTTTGTTGCATCGAACGACAGAAGTCTCTACAACGAACAAAACCTATCTTTATAGATTCTTCGAGCGATATATAATGGAGACTGTCGTATAAATGTGGTCGAATACCCGCATAGCATACGTTGGTACCTAATTTGCGTGTAAAGGCCTGTTTCACCACATCTCTGGGTGCATGTTACTCCGAATAGATACCAGTATACGTGACAAAATTCGCATCGACTGTATTGTGAGAGTTCCACAATTTGAAAATTGCCATGCCTAATCACAGGCCCATATTTAGCAGCCGCGGTATTTTAGGTACCATTTCAAAGCTTCTTGCTCTTTGGTAGGCAGGTCATGCTGGGCTGATTACTCCCTCATCACAATGTTATTGGTGGATTGCAGTCGATATGTCTCGATTTCGCAAGCTCGAGAAGATTGGCAAGTCGAGCCTTGGGAATGCTTAATGTCACAATTAAAGATGGGGGAGAGGATGTAGACCTGCGTAGCATACTGTTCGCCTGAACTCCAGAATAATTTTCTTGATCGTGCTGGAGATTGACGTGATTGAGACCATTAGGTCGCATTTCCACATCCCAACTCGGCATGCTGACAGCGGTCTTGACATTTCTCCCTCTATAAGGCGAGCCGATGTCTCTGTTGACGATGGGTAATCGTCGCTGCGAATTCGAGAGAGATTCCAGCGATCTTTGATTTAGGCTCTGTGCCGCTGTGGATGGATCAGCGCTCCAAGTCTCCGCATGGTAAGATTCGGCAAGTGTCCGCGAAGTGTTCGTGTTATCCTGTAACAAATTATTACTGGTACCACGCACATTTCTAGAACTTCTTGACCCGCGATCTGGTCGGGGACTTTCGGTACCTTGCCGACGTTCGTCATCGGAAACATGGTCAGGGTCAGTATATAATTTGCTCGTCAAAAGTCCTTTCGCCGGCATGTCTATACCTTGTTGAGAATCAGGCACAAGAACGGAATTCATATACGGACTTCGATAGGTTTTAGGCAAATCGTGTAAATCAGGAAGTATTACTCCACGTTTGCCTCGTGTCTGACGTCGATTACGACGACCTTCACGCTCACGATCTCGTTCGATCTTTTCCAATTGTTCGGGCACGAGATCTGAAATCGTAGGGGCAAACTGATCCATGTGGTGTTTCGGACGAGAAGAACTGTAGATCATAGGCATCAAGGCCTGGCGCAAATCGCTGTCGTGGACGCCCTTGCCATCAAAGGTGTGACCTGCCAGAAACAACGATTTTGTGTATAATTGGCACTGTTCCCTGATCGCGTGAGCAATAGCTGTACTGAATTCGCATGACAGGCCAAGCTCCACACAGAAGCTTGCCGCATAACTTTCAGGATCATTTGCAGAGTTATTCAGATCCCATTCTATCTGATCCACAAGGTTTAGCGCTCCTACTGTGATGTCGAGCTTTATGCAGACTCTTAGGTCATCGTCTCTGGCCTCGGTATAATTCATCCTTTCTGGATCAGCAGTAGCCGCCAAACCTGATTGTACTTCCTCTGGAAACTTGTGCGGGTGATGTTCCGCCAACTGGCCTTTGAGTGATTTTGCGATTTCGCTCACAAAGCCATTTAATGGCAGTCCGTAGTCCTCGCAAAGATGTTCGGCGAAAATTTCTATTGACATAGTATCATCAAATAAGTTCCATGTAAGAACATCTCGTAGCTTGTATTTGTCGTAATCAATGTCGAGACGCATGGGCACTAAAACCTCATCGACTCTGGCGATATGTCGTAGAGTGTTTCGCGAAAAGCAAATTTCGCGAAGATGTCTGCGTGGTCTCTTGCGTTCTTTGGGATATAATATTCGAGGTTTTGCGTCCGTCCAGCCATTACCAAACCCTGCGTAGCCTAGCCCGAATGTCGCAACTGCATTGTGAGGGCCTTGAGCACGAAAGTTCTCGAGTCCCAAAAGTCGATCAACTTCGTGTTGTTTGCGATCAAAGTTGGCCTCGGCTTTCTTCCCATGTCGCGACACGGCAAGAGAATATCTGTCGTCAATGCGTCTACAGTGTTCGAGCCTCTCTTGAGTCCTTATTTCCATTCTGTTGAAGGCAAGTCGAGTGACTTACTGGTAAATTCAGCCCCAGTTTTTGTATGCGCAGAACACCGTGCGCGTACTTGTACCTGTGACGAGTCCGTCAGCCATGATCTAATTTCTCAATATAGCCGGTCGTGAGAGCTACTATGAATGCTTAACAGAAATGACCAACTGAATTGACGATGCTAAACACGTCCAATTGGCGCATCACTTCGCAAGGATGTTTCCCGGAAGAACATCGGGCACAAGTAATCTCAGCACAGCAGGCTTTACGCATGGAATACTGTGTTTTCAAAGGTACAGTTAGTGCAAAGCTTTTTGTACATGCTTGGATGATATATGCAATCAATGACATGTACATAATAGAGGATATTCTAGCTTCCGTACATATTGACCAATACCAAATCATGACTAGACGCCGATCAACACTTGCGTGAAGCGTGCGTGGGAAGCGAACGGGCGACTACAACTTGATAATAGTTGCAAGCTCAAAGACAACAGACCAAGGCGGAGATTAATGTGTCCGGCCGGACTTGCATCAAAATAGAATGGAGAGCAATATGTAAGCCTCTAATGGCAAGGACATCGCTCGAGCCACTATATTTGAGATAATCTCTACATCCTTACCATGGTTTCTGTGTCTCAGACTGTTGCGTGAGTAGAAGACCAAAGCGCTTTTTCAGAGTCACGCGCTGTCTAGAATATCTGTAGCGTATGAGACGGAGCGTAAATGTGATGGTACATGCAGGAACATACTTATCGTCGGGACTGAACCTGGCGGGATGGGCTGATTTGGTGATTTTGCCTGTCGTTGTGATTTTCTTCAGGGTATATACACGATTCCCAAATTCGTCGGCACTGTACATCACTAGGATGATCAGAATAGACAATATACCAGGATGAGCACATACAATGCATCTTGTACTCAAGCCAAAGATCTGAAAGCGTCTACGCTTAGCACATTCGTAATATGTACAAATCTTGATCTAGAGGACATTTTGCAGCTCGAGGTGAAAGTGCATCGTGGAGCTCCACAACACAACGCTTTTGGTAACGACGCACGATGCACACGAACTACCTCCAAGCTATACACAGGATTCAAGGTGGATCTGAGCAGGTCTGAATCGCGCACTACTAAAGCTTGTTCCTGCATTTAGTTCTGCAGGCAGGCAAAAGGACTATAACACATTTCACGTTTCTGGACCACAAAATCGAAATTCGGCCAGTCTCCGTGACAACATTAAACTGCGCTGTTGCAGTGCTAATCTCCTGAACTTTCCGTGGCTACAGTCGAAAAGTGACCTGTTCTCATCATGCAGACAATCAAGTATGTACCGCGATCCACAACTGCTGCACTCTTTGCAAAATCTTAACACTCTCAACTAATCTCGAAGATGTGTCGTCGTTGGCGATGGTGCTGTCGGCAAAACCTGTCTACTTATATCTTATACCACTAACAAGTTTCCATCTGAATATGTTCCAACTGTTTGTAAGAAGGTTCTGTTTCATCACGCTTACGTCCAGCTAACACATCGAAGTCGATAATTACGCCGTTACTGTTATGATTGGTGATGAACCTTACACTCTGGGACTTTTCGATACTGCTGGGCAAGAGGATTATGACAGATTGCGACCATTGTCATATCCTCAGACTGATGTGTTTTTGGTCTGCTTCTCCGTTACTTCTCCTGCTTCATTCGAAAATGTGAAGGAAAAATGGTTTCCTGAAGTGCATCATCATTGTCCCGGTGTGCCCTGTCTGATTGTTGGAACGCAATGCGATTTGCGTAACGAGACCGCAGTCGTTGAGAAACTAGCACGGCAACGACAGAAGCCTGTGAGTATTGAAATGGGCGATCGATTAGCACGAGAACTGGGTGCTGTAAAGTATGTGGAGTGTTCGGCATTGTCACAGAAAGGGCTCAAGAATGTCTTTGATGAAGCGATTGTCGCTGCATTAGAGCCACCGGTCACCAAGAAAGTAAGTTTAGGAATGTGGAGTATTTCTAGGCTAACCAGTCTGCAGAAAAAATCAAAGTGTGTCGTATTGTGAACATTAGACAACAATTCTACGTTTCTACATTGGAAAGCGACCACACGCTATTTTTCTTCGTACTGTTCAGGCTGTTCTACTGTCCGAGGACTCTACAGTTGAGACTAGGCAGCTCCGTACTATCACAGACGTGAGAGATTCATCTAGTACAACTTCCGTGTGGAGGACTGCCGAACAGCTCAGCGATTTTATTCTGTTTGATTTTAGTCGTAATTTGTGCAATGTAGCAAGCGACCTACTCTGAGCTTTCTTAATCATTATGAAACAATCTTTTGCACGAGATGAAAGACGCGATTGTGAACCCACATTGCATATACGACTCGGATAAGCAGGGTTGCACTCCTTCAGCGTGGTTCTTACCTTTTGCGACTCTTGTTGCTGACTAAGGCTCTCACCACCAATTCATGGTTGTATATGTCGCGGGTTCACATGCTTCTTGAATTTCGAGCTCTTCGGACTCGTCGTGCATATGAACTTTATACTCCATTAGTGGCAATCTGCATGCTTATGCAACCTGAGAAGGTGTCATTCGATAGGCAGATGTGCATTAGAACACTCAGACACACTGCAGATGGTGATTAAAGAATTATATATACTACCTGTGCGGTTCTCGGCGGACGAGCTGCAAACTTTGAGAACATATATATCTGCGGATTTGCATGATGTTTTTAGTGTTACGCACGAAGTCTCATGCAAGACTGAAGTGATTCTGACAAAGCTTGTACAACGCACGCGACTTGAGCGAGAATTAAGATCGCTGCATCTGTCTAGCGTTGTATTGATTCTTCAGTGCTCTCTTGACTGGTCTCGGATGTCAGATGCTTACAAAGCCTGGGGAGTCTATGCTCCTTGCCCTCGACAGAGCGGTGAGTTGCGAGGAAATTCAAGATCGATGTATGCGACCCTGGAGCCGCATCATCTGGTAAAGCGCGACCTCAGAATCGTTCCTGGCGTCCACCTTGAAGCTACACGGGACACTGCCCGAGATATTGAGACGGGTCGTGGTATTCAACGCGAAATAGTGAGTGGTCCGCTACCCTCACTTTTACGGCACGAGTCAACGACAGATCCTTCGTCTATGAATCATATCACAAATGCAACAAAATGCAAAGCTTTGTCAAATGAGAAGTACTCTTGTCAGAGATGGGCTCCTTTACTGTGCCCGAACGAGCCTTTAGTGTCACAATTCCAACTGATGAAACTGGCCCGTACGCTCCAGGGTGATGCAATTGGTGAACGTGCTTATAGCACAGCTATTGCATCTATCAGAAGCTTGGACAAGGTTGTACACAGTGCCGCTGATGTCGAACGTCTTGAAGGGTGCGGAAAGAAGGTGATTGAGATGACTTCAGAGTGGTTAAAGACAGGGCACATATCTGAGATCGAGATTATATGGGACCAACCTGAGCTGAAAGTGCTATTGACCTTCTGGAACTGTCATGGAGTGGGTGCATTCACGGCACGAGGTACAGCTGCAACAATTGGAAGACTAAGTTTCTAACCAATAGATTGGTTCTACAACAAAGGTTATCGAGATCTGAACGACGCGATCCAAGGTACTGTAATTCTGCATCTTCTCATGAAGCTAAGTTTTGTAGACTGGGACAATCTCTCACGACCCATACAGATTGGGCTAAAACACTATGAAGACTTTCTTATTCCCATTCCACGAGAAGAGGTCGCATACATCGGAAAAGAAGTTGCAGCTGCTGCTCATGCCGTCCTCCGAAAGTACCACGCCTCAGGTAATATATCTTACGAAATTTGTGGAGGTTTTCGGCGGGGCAAGGAGGAGTCTGGAGACGTCGACATAGTTTTGACACATGAGAATTGCCATGACTTCGATAACATGCTTGAACCTCTGATCACCGAGCTAGAGGGACGAAATATCATAAGAACAGTCATCAGCTCACACCGTAACGAGCTTCAATCAAATGAGACAGTAGCTGATATGAATAGATGAACGGGACATCACAAAACAGGATAAATCGGGCATCTCTATAGCTTTGGTGGTCATAGTCCTGCCCGAACCATTTGGAAAAACCTATCGACGATTAGATATTATTGTCAGCCCTCCACGATCCTACATCACGGCAATAACTGGATGGAGTGGCTCGACGACCCTTGAAAGAGATCTCCGTCGCTACGCAAACGACATCAAAGGCTGGACTTTTGACTCAACAGGAATAAGTGATATGATACACAGAACACGGATCGAGGACGATTCATTCATGTGGGCTGCTGGCGATTCGGTGGTTCAGCTTGAGAAGAACTTGTTTACTTTTCTAGGACTGGAATGGATACCGCCTACGTTCCGGAATGCTGGGTAGTTACAGTCTCTGTCTGACTTAGCAATGCTTTTGCTCATTATTGTCCTCTCGTGTATCAATCAGCACGGCTTTTCTCTTGCCACTCCAGAGTCAAGTTGTCCAGTCTTTCCGAAAGTGTACACAATTGTCTATTATGCAGCAGAGAGAATTCCCTCGTCGAGTTCCGTGTATCATTCTTGCTGCAGGTCGAAGACATACTTTCTACCACTGCAATACTGAACGAGTTAGTGTAAGCACCAAATGTAATGGAATCATTCACATCACTGCCAACAAACTTTCCAGCCCCTCAGACTCGAGTTGTCGCAGGAGGAGTGTTTTGTGCACACTCTGCTCAAATTTGATCGATCGATTGTGATCGTGGTCAACTTGAGCTGACCCAATGTCAAGATCTGGCAACGTCGCTGGCAGTGGCACGCGCAAACATGCTTCATTCTCGAAAAACTGTACGACAAGATGAGATAACATCAGATCGTATTCTATCAATTCAGTCTGTAACACATTCATTGAGGAAAGCTTGGTCATAAGATCCTCGACAGCTAGAAACCTCGACTTTATCTGAGCAGACAAGGCGTTCTTCAAATTACCGAACTGCTCTTCATAAGGCACAGAGAAGTCCATATGTATACTGTGTTTAATCACAGCAGGCAGGTCGGTGAATAGAGCTTTGAGGTTGCCCATGGAATTTGGGTGAGATGTCGTGCTAGAAGCTTCAGGAACGTGCTCGGCATTTAAAGACTTCAAGTAAATGATATCGAGCTCTGATGCAATAATTTGTAGCTTTGTGATCGCCAAGTGATGCGATATTAAGTCAACACTTGAGGTTGCGCTTGATCGTGTCAGGCTCCCCTGTTCTTCACCTAGCGTCTTGGACCACATATCAATCTTGTTCTGAGCTTGACGAAAGAGTCTGGCATAACCTTCGAGAACTTCGATGCGCTGTTCAAGTGATTGCCACCAAGCATTTTCTATCTGTTCATAAAAGTCGTCTAGTTCACCAATAGTGATAAGCTCACTTGCCTCTGCATCATTGACAATCTTACTTTCGCTACTAAACTCTGTTAAGATGCTGGTAAATTGTTGACAATGATTAAGGAAGTCATTATCAGCTCTGTGTATTTGATTGTCGCCTTTGTTGTCCTCATGGTGATTACCACAGTTGGAACGAAGACCCTGTTGTCCTTGAGTCATTCTGTCTTTCCTCATCCACGAATGCAGGCTAGAAGCATTATCAGGCTCAGCATTCATCAATTCAAGAACGGCAAGACGAATAGTCCGACTCGTCGTCGCAGCTTCCAGTGCGGTTCGAAATTCTTCATAATCAAAATGCTTTCTACCTTGATGGGTATTGTGGTGATTTAGCATGATGCTTCGAAGGGATTCTTTGTTTTGTCAGTCCAGTCTGAGACTGTTCTCATAACAGATCAGAAGTCAGTGGTCCTGGCATTTCGCACTGCGGTGGAACATCTGGTATCAAGATTGACATGGCAAGAGACATACACACTTCATTGTTACTCTCGAGGCACAATATTCATACGATCCCTAATGTCAAGGTCTCCCACGAAGACTGACGAACCTTGAGCTCTCCAGGAAAGGTGCCAAAATTAGATACCTTTGGCACACCTTCCGAAATGAATCGTCCTCACTGGACAGCCCTGAAAGCTATATATAATATTTCAACAGAGTACGAGAGCTGAAAGGTGGATAACGGAACTGATGACTATGACCGATCTGGTAGCCGAGACGTTTCTGCTTCGGCAGCTATAGTGTATAACATACATGCACATCGCATAGCACCTTATGTTAGTCTCTATCGATATCCGTCTTTCATACGCCAGCGATCTGCTCGTACGAAGCCACTACAATTGATACACAACTACTTGTTAGTAGGAGTCACATTGCGCGCGCGATCAAACACATGCAGCTGTTAAGGAATTATGATAAATTTCGCGCCCGGACGAAAGATCTTTGAGCAAATTCGCGAAGTTCTACAATACAAATAGTAGTAAATATGCTAAAATCCATTCATCGGGAACTGTAGGTGATGATTCCGTGCGAGTCTCTTTGACTTCTCAATTTTCATAGTTTCGATCATGACTCGTTGCCATGCAGAGGCAAAAATGTCCTCGGAAAATCTCGCGGACGATTTCTGTGCCCGTCGTCGCATGGCCGCACATTCTGCAACATCTAGACGCAAGGCGCTGGCATAGCATTCTGCGAACGATAGCACATCCGTTGCTCGATATCCCGTCCTTGATTTTTCGAAGTCAACGACAATATCCATTTTCGGACCAGCGGAATCGTGTGCGACTGCGAGGAGACCAGCTGCCATATACTCTACGACTCCAATCCCAAAATGTTCGTTCCACATGGCGTTTGTGCCAATCCATGACTGCCCTAATATCTCAATCACCTTTGACCAAGGCAGATCCTCGTGGAAGTCGACTGAGCGGTTGACGTGCAGCTCTTCGGTTAGTGCACGTAGAGCTTGGAGACGCACACGATCACTCTGATTCCTCACGGTACCGATCAGAATTAGGCGAGAAGTATGTGCTAGTTCGGGCATCAGATCATGTACTAAAACCGCGAAAGCCTTGATGATAGTAGCGTGGTCTTTCTCTGGCCTGAATTGCGCCACGCATACAATATCTTTGTTGCGCATTTTGTCAACAGCTATCTGCGATAGTGCTTTAGTGTCACACGGAGGGTACACTATACTCAACCTATTCGGCTCCAACTTCCAGATTCTAGATAGATGCGACATAGTCCATGATGAGTTCGCCATAACAATATCAGCAAACTGACCGGTTCCAGCATATAGCATGGCGAAAAGTCGCCAGTACAGCATTTTCACGATGTTGGTGCGTGATATTTTGTCGAACATATCAACAGTTATTGTTGGATAGTGTGTGTAAGACACTACAGGGATATCAAGTGCATAATGCACTAAAGGATATGTGAAGGCGTATCCCATGGTATCTGTCACTATAAGTTTCAATTTCGGTTGTCTGGAAGCCTTTACCGATATAGATATCTGGAGCTAAAGCAGACAGTGCTTCGTAGGCCAAGAAGATCGATCCTACAGACTGTCCTATTAGTGTGAAGCGGGGCCAAGCCTCTGTCGACACTAGATGTCTTTTCTTGAGGAATACTATTTTGAGTCTCTCGTCTTCTAAAGTGATGCCGAAGGAATTGCGAGCACGCAAAGTCATTTCTTCTTGCGAAACACCTATGTCTCCTGAGTATACGACGACGAACGCAAATGGAAAGTCTACTTGGACTGCGCGTACAGCAGCCCACAAAACGCGCTCGCCCCCACCACCAGCATGACAGTATGGATGAAAGAAAGCCACGATTATGGATCGTGCTGTACTCTCTGGCATCGTTCTCAAAAGGATGTTCCGAAGATACTTCGTTCGTTTCTTCATTTGTCTGCCTTTATACCTAAGGCATTGTATAGAGATCCAGCTAACAAGCAGTGTAACCAAGGCCAATATGATGCATATTCCGAGAAGTGGTAGACAATAACGAACCAGAAGGAGCACCATTTCGGGTTGATCGATTTACTAGCACAGGCAGTCCTGATTGAAGCACTGCACGCTGATATTTATTCTGATCTTGAGAAAGCCTGAAAACCGTTGAAAACTGATTTGCTGAGGTAGGATGAAAGTAGGCTGAACGGAATTCGAGTGCTGGAGGTTGAAGAGATTGATTGCATCGTATATTCTGGGAACAACACTTCACTTGGACTATCTAGGCTCAGCCATCAATTTGCAGACTATCTGGCTGCATCCCAGTCGCAATGTCCGGGGACAATCCAAGCGAACGAGAAGAGCGGAATCTTCGTGACGAGACCAGCTGTAAGCTTGAGTCTCATGCGCTGAAGCCCAACAAATTGCGCGATCCTTGAGGTCCTGCACCAGTTCCCCTGTTCGTCCTTCGCGACGTCGGCTCCACAATCTCACGTGTATACGGTACTATACAAGTATCCTCCACTGAACGCCACAAGCACTACGCGCTACTGCAATCGAGCATTGTTTGAAAGTATCCAAAGTAAATGAGTTCTATGTTACCCTGATCTCTGATAACTAGGCAGACGAGATCCACCATGCCATGGCTTTAATTCTAGAAGTTGGTTATCCGTCTCAATCATTCTTCGGACCACTAATTTGGTTTCATACACATGACTTGGCTTCATGATGTTTACTGCTTCTTTCAGCGTTGCGGTGAACTGGCTTGACATAACATAGTGGCTAGTCTATCATTCCATATGATGTATGGGAGGCCGAGATTGAATTATGTGATTCGTGTAGTGCTACGTGTCGTCTTCTACCTGGATCAATTTTTGCCCGTGCCTCAACAAAAGCAGTATATCGGAATATCAGGGATGACGGTTCGAATATTGCAAGCTCTTTGGGATCGAGCGCTTGTCTTTTCTGATCGCAGCGATAAAAAGCTACTTCTCCCTTGTAAGGATGAGTATCTCAACGTGTACTATGGTTCTTGCAATTCATCGAGCATAGCACGGACTGCAAACTCGACGAATCGGGGACTATCCACTGTAGATTTGGTCACACTCTTATAGACGGCAAAAACAATATGACACGTTCGTAAAACAGACAGCACACAGATGTTCTTGTGGCGCTACAGTCAAGTCGAGGATGCTTCATTGTGCAGGTATCATTATAGTGCTCGTAGCTGACTGGATTAAGGAAGTCAAGCCGGGCCATGAACTTAAGGCTTGCATCGGCCTGTATACCGTGGATATAGACAACAGTCCCGAACGTTGTAGCGATGCGTCAGCCAAGCGAGAAATCTCTCCAAACCGATACCGTAACCGCCGTGCTCACATGTTCCGTATTTTCTTTGATCTGTGTACCAGTAGTATGGCTCTGGTGCTATGCCCTCGCGCTTATAACCAGCCAGTAACTCATCGAGGTCGGAGATTCTCATACTTCCGCCGGTTATCTCCCCAACATTAGGCATCAAAACATCTACACTTTCTGTACACTTCTCATTCCCTTGCACTCTCTTCATGTAGAAGGATTTGATTTCAGCTGGGAACTGTGTCAAGAAGATTGGCTTTCCAATCTGATCAGTCATTTTACGTTCCGCTGCCTCAGCTATATCATCACCAAAAACATGCTGCCGTGGAGGCTCATCGTTTGTCAAGATGTTGTGTTTGTTGACGTACTCTATAGCATCCTCATAGGTCATACGAAGGAATGGCCGGCTTGGTGGCACGAAATCAGGATTGAGTTGCTGAATTAGTGGGGCAACGACTGGATCGTTCAGCAATTTATCGATAGTACTGCAGATAAGTTCTTCGAGATGTGCCAAAAATTCCTCAAAATCGAGAAATGCTAATTCACCTTCGATATGTGTATACTCGGACAAGTGTCGACGTGTGTGTGCCTTTTCAGCACGAAAAGATTCTTGTATGCAGAAGACATCTCCCAGAGATGGTAAACATGTTTCCAGATACAGCTGACTGGATTGCGTCAGATAAGCTTGCTCACCATAATAATTGAATTGAAAGAGAGTGGAACCTCCCTCCACCTGCGTTTGTACCATGCAGGGCGGTGTGACTTCAGTCATTCCCATCTGCTCAAATGTTTGCCGGAAAGCTTTGAGCACTCCAGCTCGCACTCGGAGCACTGCACTTGCGGTTTCACCGCGAAGAACAAGGTGTCTTTGATCGTAGAGAATGGAGGGATCTGAATCGCCAGAAACCTTATTTGTGATAGCATCATCACCGCCTGGGGCACGATGCAAGAGTTCGAAATAATCAGCGGAAAGTTCGTGATTACCAGGAGCTGTTTTGCCCTCAGGGAGTGCAGAAATAATTCCGTATATTGAGATCGTAGACTCCAATGTCAGTGTCTGCGCATCGTAAGCTTGAGCTAGGACCCCACTCAACACACACTGTAGATAGCCAGTCCCGTCCCGCAGAACAATAAAAATGAGACCTTTCTGACTTCTCAGACGATGAACCCAGCCAGAAACACGAACGCGAACATCCCTGGACGACGAAGCGGCACGAATCTTAATTTTGTTCGAAGCCGGTAATGTTTCGTCCTGCTCGAGACGAACGAGTCTAGATTCTTCGAGTTTTGCCGCATTCTGTTGTCGCAACGACTCGTCGGCAGATGCCTGAGCTCGAGCTAATTCCTCTGACTTAGCCTTTTTCTTCAGAGTAACTTCAAGGCCTTTCAGAGCTTTCTTCATAGCTGTCGGTGTGATCTTTGTGTACTCATGCTCTTGATTCTTGCGAATGTATATGCTCGCTTGGTTTCCATGAGCTTCCAGGACACGAACTGATGACTTGTATGGTGAAATTTTGCTTCCCGTGCCTGTTATGTCAGATCCAGACACCTCATCCACGAAATAAGCAGATTCTAGGTGCGATTAGTTGATTTGCAGAAAAACACAAAGCTATTTCTGTCCCAACCTGTGTCTTCGAGTCCAAGCTTAGAAGCTGCAGCTTCGAGCACGGCAACCATCCTCCTTTTGTCGTCTTCGATAGTCAATTACGGACTATTCTTGACCACGCAAGCCTGTACTTCAAGGCCTATAATTTTGGAATTGTGAGTATTCAAAGTCCTTCAGCAGTGCTTCCACGGTACATCCATTACAGGTGAGCCGTCGGTTGTACTTACTATCTTGGGTCAATCAGCCCTTACGGCTAAACCTTCCCGATTTTGCTGTGCTTCCGATCTGACATTCAAAAGCGTGCTGCATTTGTCCTACAATTCTTACGTTTGACGCGTTCCACTTCTCCACAGTATTCCTGTTGCGTGGACATACCTAAACTATACTCACATGAATCCCGCATGAGGTAAATCACCACGGAACGAGTCAACAAGCCTGTCAGAGCTTTGACGAACCCGCTGGAGCCACTTTCATAGTGTGTCTGCTGCTTTAGGGGCTTGTTACTCGCTGTTGTACTCAAAAAGGAAATCCTTAATCAAGCCAAAACCCGATCTTCACTGGCTATATCACGTCGAACAAGCCATTCATCACCGGGCCTACCACCTCGTGCCGCAGGACTACGAAGAACAAGATTTCGCAACTTCTGCTGGTAACAAGCACGCCCTGTCTTACTACGACCTCAAGATCCTTGTTTGCTGATATTCTTTCACGAAGGAATAGTAGAGCTCAAGTGTTTTGATCTTCACATAAGTTCCAGTATTCTTTTGCAAACAATAGCCCCACTTGTGTAGAATCTAATGCAGGAAGCTAGAGAGTCGAGTCGCAAATTTGTTGGAGGACTCAACCTGGGAAACGATTTTCGGCGGCGCTTTCAA
The DNA here is from genome assembly GCA_005281575.1 of Taphrina deformans. Lineage (NCBI taxonomy): Eukaryota > Fungi > Ascomycota > Taphrinomycetes > Taphrinales > Taphrinaceae > Taphrina > Taphrina deformans. The sequence goes on from RHGG01000003.1 coordinate 313,453, forward strand.
GCTAGTAATGGACCTGACAGTCCCTTACCTTTGTCATCACCAGCTTTGACGTATGATGCGATGGCCAATATGCACATGATACCAACTAATCTACTAACTCCTGGCATTGGATTTCAGTCACCACACTTCCCACAAGGCCACTTTCCACCGAGTCCGTCCTTCTCAGTGAATGGTTTCCAGCCTAATCCTAGCTCGCCAATGCATAGTCCTCAACCTCAATATCAAAGTCAGGCTAATGAACAATACACTTCATCGTCGTCTCTTCAGCAAGCTCCAATCGGACGAACAGTCTATATTGGCAACATTCCCGAAAATGTTCCTGCAGAGTAAGTGTACGCCATTTTCTACAGGCGTGTAACTAAAACTTCCTAGCGAAATCATCAGTCTTGTACGCACAGGAACCATTGAGTCAGTCAGATTCTTAACTGATAAGCAATGCGCTTTTATTTCCTTTTTAGACGCACAGAGTGCTACCTTGTTCCACACAGATGCCGTCATACGAAAACTTTCATTGAGAGAACAAGAGATCAAGATTGTAAGTCCACAATGAGCGTGGTCTAACATTGAACTGACCTACGCAGGGCTGGGGTAAACCATCTTCTGTTCCAGTGAATGTCCAATTAGCAGTACAACAGTCTGGGGCTACCAGGAATGTATATCTTGGCAATCTTCCTCATGGTACAAGTGAAAATTCCTTGCGAGATGAGTTAAACAAATTTGGACAAATTGACCAAATCAAGGTTGTTCCAGATAAGAACATTGGTTTTGTGCATTATTTGAATATGGCCGCTGCAATCAAGGCTGTCCAGCAATTACCGCTCGATCCAGCCTGGGCAGAGCGCAGAGTTTACTATGGCAAGGACAGATGCGCCCATGTCAACAAGCAGCAACTATCTGTACAACAGCAAAACCAAGCCATCCTTGGCTCTATGGGTATTCAGCCCATGCAGCAACAAGTACTGTCTCACATGGGTGTGACATATAATGCTCAAACCGACAGCAATTTTGGTAATCGCACTGTATATCTCGGCAATATTCATCCGGAAACTACCTTAGAGGAGATTTGCAACGTCGTCCGAGGAGGACTCCTGCACCATATCCGTTACATACCCGAAAAACATATATGTTTTGTGACCTTTGTGGATCCAAACTCAGCTATTGCATTCTTCGGCTTGTCTAACATGCAGGGGTTATTGATTCACAACCGACGCTTGAAGATCGGCTGGGGCAAACACAGTGGACCTTTACCTACGCAAATTGCACTAGCCGTGGGTGCTGGTGCTAGTCGCAATGTTTACGTCGGCAATATTGAAGACGATTTGACCGAGGAACAATTGAAAGCTGATTTTTCAGAATATGGTGAAATCGAGCTGGTCAACGCACTACGCGAAAAAAGCTGTGCCTTTATCAATTTCACCAATCTGTCGAGCGCTATAAAGGCTATCGAGGGCATCAAAAGTAAGGAAGGATATAAGGATCGCTATCGTATCAATTTTGGCAAGGACCGTTGCGGTAATGCTTCCAAAAATCGTACAACTGGTCTCCCTATCATGCCAACACAATACCAACCAATGCTCGTTATGCCGCTCAACACTGTCGTAGCTCCCACATCGAGCAGCTATTTCCCGAAGGAGCCTTCCACCTTCCCTATCGACGCCTTGGAGAATTTGCGAATTGATCAACCAGCTGTGGACACGCCAGGAACAGCTTCTAATGGGCCATCCAAGTCAAAAAGTGGATAAGTCAACTCGTGGTTACGAATTTCGGTTTCATGACGGATACAGTGCCAGACAATAGTCGAGTCTCTCTCTGTGTACCAATTGAGCCTACTCGCTCGAATCGCCGGTCGTTGCTGCTAGTCATTCATGCAAATATTACAATGAAGCCCAGACTTAATTATAGACGAACAGCACAATCTGCTTCGTGCATGTAGAATACAAAGAGTTCTTCACGTTTTATACTTCGTTTGAGCGCCGTATCTAGTGTCGTGAAGGGTGGCTATTGCAAACTACTCGCCTGTGTCGGAGTCTGAGGGATCGATGTCGGAGTCCTCTGAGTCACTGGTTGCGGAGTTGGCGTAAACAACGACTTTCTTCGGTCTAGCAGATGATCGTCTCTCACTTACCGGCGTTCCAAAATCGTGATCAATCCTAGATTTTTTGACCTTCTTCGGCTTGATCGAATTGGAACGTTTTCTCGGCGTCATCTTGGTATCATCATCAATAGTCTTCGACCTGGGTGGTCGTGCAGCTCTCGTGTGCCTGAGCACTCGCGCTCGAATTGATTCCCGTTGCTCATCTGTCAAAAAGGAATGATTTTGGTTGGTATTGGCATCGGAATTGCTTGCTTGTGCTTTGTATAAGTCCGTTGGGAGTTTTAGTCGCTTCGGATAAGCTAATAACGGCCAATTGTGTTGCTCAGCCTTGGTCGCGATTACAACCTGAGCAATATCTGATAGTAGATAGATGTTCTGCCCTTTTTAGTACCGATCAATTTTGTTCGTAGTGATCACTTACTGTCTCATTCTCAGGGTCCTGCGATAAAGCATCTGCGACCTGCTTGACGCGTTGACAATAATGGTAAATAAGGACTAAGTTGTCTGCGGATGCAACCGCATCGAAATAAAAGGAAAAGTACACAGAAAAGTTGGTCAGGTCATCGTCATTCCGGTCATTTGCGGTGAAATCTGGATGGTGTGCTAGAAGGTGTATTAGTCTCGGCATCATTGATTCTAGTAGGAAATCTTCTTCTTCTTGTTCGTATTAGCTACATCACCGCGAGTGTTTTAATCGTAACTTACTGTGCTGTGTTGCGAGCAGCGAGAGTCTGCGCTTGATTTCGAGTCTAATCTCGTCCTCAGGGTCGTGTGCTGCAAGAAACATGATCACATGCCAACGGGGACTCAGTTTATGTTTGGTTAGAGACTTTTGTAAGTACAAGAGGAACGCCTTCCGGACATTGAACTCTAAATCCTGGGCGAACAGTGCTACCTGGATGAAATCATCTGGTGTGATCAATTGCTCGTACACGCTGAATGAGGATAGCTTGAGAATCATTCTTGAAGCCTCAAGACGAAGTCGAGATCTCATATATAATGGAGTCTCATCCTGCTGTGACAATTCTCCCATGTTCAGAATGATAGCTCTCAGGGCCTTCATAACAGGTCGAGCAATTTCTATTGCCGTCTCGGCAGCGTGGTATGCACGTAGACGATTTCCAAGGATTCGAACGGCATAGCATTTGGCTTGGCATTCTTCATGCAATAGGTCATCTGCGAGCCACTCGTCAGTGTCGTTGTCACTCTTCTTGAGCCTGTTCTTGGACAAGAGCTCTTTTGCGCAAAATGCAACCACCTCGTTGGCACTGTCTTCGATGAGCTCGGGGTTGACCAGACTCACCTGCGAAATAACAGACAGATGTGCGAGGAATTGATCGGTGCCGTACGAGAGATTACGACTCATTTCAGTTACCACCTCTTTGACCACTGCAGAACTCCTTGGCATACTACAAGCGATTGTTACCGCTTGCTTCGCTTGTTGTGGGGAACCATGCTTCATGATTGTTACCATAGCTTGGCAGAAGTCGTCGCCTTCCGGCATGTCAGTCGAGTATATGCGCGCGAAATGAGCAAGCGCTTTCATCGTGTTCAAGGAGACCGACAGTGGATCTTTAACGAGCTCAGTCGTCATAGGCTCGATATGAGCTTTGTAAACCAAAGGATGAACAACTGAAATCTCATGAAGAATGAGCTCAGAAAGCGTGGCGAAATGACCACCCATTTCTCTACCCATGATGGAGATTGGCGAGACTATACTTCGGTTGAAAAATTGAAAAGAAGACCTGATCAGAATCGTGTGGATGGTTGTACCGATTTGAGGCGATATCTGTGAAGCTCTTTTGTGACATTCCTTCATCATTTTCCGCACAGTCTTGAAATCACTGACAGGCGAGACACATTCTCCGATCAGCTTGTAGGATCGTCTATCGTTGTGTTTGGCAAATGTCATCAAATCCGTTTCTGCAGCTATTGGATCACTAAATCTTTGACTCAATAGCTTGCTGCACTCTGCTAGTCGTGCAGAAATCATAGCTGCATGATCTTGCATGATTCCGCCATTGTATTTGTCGCAGCATTTCAAGAATTGGGACAGATACAAGGCACTCGTCTTCTGTAGTTGGCCAACGATTGCTAATAATGCTCGCCGTCCTCTTTCATCTGCCATATTCAGGACGTGCAAAGCTCTACGAGCTCTGATGTTGTCATCAAGCTCATCACATCCGAGAATATCTTGGTAAAGTGTCTTTTCTAGAAGGGTGTTAATTCCCATATCGTTCACATACAAGCAATGAAGAATGTAGTTCACCAGAGGAGAGAACTTCTCAATTGCCTGCCGGTCTCCTCGAGCGATATCTTCGTATGCCCAGCTGAAGAGCTTGCCGATGTGTCTGAAAGCTGCCTCTTGAGCCGAAGATTTCCTATCCCTACACCGGTCGGAATATGTCTTCAGAACACCCGTTGTCAATACACTCTTCACTGTTGAATAATTAAGATTCTCGATCACTTGGCAAGCTACAGATCGAACACGATCGTCTGGATCCACCAACCTGGTGATCAGACCATCGATACACAATTGCTCGACGTCAACCAACCTGATTGCTCCGTCCGGTCGACCCAGAATTTGCCCGATACCTTCTACCCATTTTGCACGTATTGCAACATTCTTGTCATTTCTACGACTTGTCCAGGCTTTGTACGTAGAAGAATACTGCTGAAGGAGCAAGGGGCCGTTTGGGCTGCCTAGCATGGCACTGAGCGTTTGCGTCGCCAGTATGCGACACAGGACGTTTTCAATGTTGAGCTCACTCTCAAGTTGTGGTATGACATTTTGTAATGTGCTTGGAGCACATATGAAAAGTTCGAGTACAAGACTGTGTGCTACTCGGAGTTGTTGATCGTCAGTCTCTGAGTGCTCGCTATCCTTAACCGCTTGGTTGGCCTCAAATATTATGTCTGTGAAGTATTGACAGACATTACGTTGCAATCTATCTGCACATGTCTTGAAAACTGCCTTTGCCATGCCATTCGCCGAGGACTCGCGAGTGAGACCATTGCTGTTTTTCTGATCCCCGCGCATAAGTTGCGCGAGGAGGGTGTTGAGAACCTCGCCTGGTAGTTGCGGTAATTCATCGATGAGCTGTGACATAATGCTAACCATATTCTCCTCAACATTCTGGCGTTTCTGATTCCCGAGAGTCGTGTCGAAGAATGAGCGGAAGAGTTCCAGAACCAGTACGTCGCTCTTCTCAATATCTCCCAGAAGTACAATGCTTTCTACTGTGGCTAGCGATTCGATAAGATAGTAATACTGTTGATAATACGTGCTCTCGATATCACCTAGTCCTTTTAACTGCTTCAGGAAGCATTCGAAGATACCGCGCAATTGTGCCTGGGAAAACGGCGCATCGGGCGCGCAAAGCCGCAGCAGATCTGCTATACAACAAGACGCATAAGCAGTAACTCCTTTATTCTTATGCGACAGTATATTGGAAGAGGCTAACTGAGTCGCAACTTTCGTCAATGAAGACCTTTCGACGTTTTCCTGATCAAGAGATTGCAACTCTTCTGCAAGTGCTTTCAAACGCTTGAGAAGATCATTGACACCGATAGGCTTCGAGACCGAGGCCGCGATCTGTTGATTGAATTTGAGCTTATACATGACCAAGTTTCATGATGTGTGATAGTGGTGTTGAAGCCTCACTGGGCATGAAGTGTGAAAAGGACAACACAAAGCGAAGTGCCTCGAACTGACTGGTTATGCAGAAGGCCCAAGACGACTGATACTCAGTGGGTCTTCAAAGGTCCTTTGGCATGCTGGCATGGTTCCGAGCGACGTTTGTCGCGTGTAATTTGGCGCGTCTTTGCCAAAATCTGTGACGCGAAAAGAGCATTTCGGGAATGCCAAACCTTTCCCGGACTCCACTTTTTGGGCTGTGGCTTCACACCCGGAAAACCCGGACACGTTGGATGCATGTCAGGAATTTCTATGCTACAGTGCAATGCGTATGCTTATTACATAATTCAGGACTCAGTGCTACAAGAACTTTATCCCAAAGTCGAATACAAAGACGAAGATATGAAAGGCGTCTACGAGAAGGATAGAGGCAAGATGCTAGACTGTAGCTATACGTCTATAACTGTGTAACCGCATTATAATTTGACGGTTGATCGAGAGGGCTCTCAGGACATAGATCCTGAATCTGAGATTACTTTCTACTGAGATAGAGCGTGAAGACATCATCTTCGATAAAGACGCCTGAGTGGTAAGACTATGGTCAGATACGACCAAAACGATCTTTCGTGTGATCGGCCCCTTCATATTGTAGTAGCTAGTGAGCATGTGTGCTCCTTAGCTTTGTAAGGATCTTTGTTGAATTTGTTTGCACTGAATTGTGTTAATGGACATCAAAGTGATGAGGAGCAACGAGTATTCTTTGACATTGTGCGTCCATGCCGCCACCAAACCTTGGAGCATCACAAGTTTGGCCGTCAGGTCTAATGTCAAAAAATCTGACATGAAGGTCTGATGTGACCAGGATCTTGCGTAGTCCTTGCAAGCACAGGTCACTGCCACCCTCGGATCGGTACCACGAATCTGTCTGTAACTTCTGTAGAGAACACAGGCTAGTGTATTTGCAGCGATCATAATCAGCTGCAGCACTAATGAGTCTGTCTCTCGACATATTCCGAAGTTGTCAATAAATTGACACACGCCTCAGTCCTCAGTCCTCGGTCAGGAAAGCCATGATTTTGTCTTTACCCTTCGTAGCTAGCAGAGCTTTCAAGGCCATCATTTGAACGCGTTCTTCAGCCGAAGATGAGGTATTCGCGGGCTCCATTCGCTTGAGTTCTTGTAATGCAATAGTCACTAATTGATCCAAAGTTCCAAGAGAGTCTGGCAGCGCTTGTGTTATACTGGCACCTTCTGTTGATTGAGTTTGGCGACAATGATCGAGGAAGTCAAGTATCACCGACTCAGCAGGTAAGCGATACTTGATTCGGGGAATGTCGCTGGTTGCAGAAGCCCATCGAATGCCATCCTCGATATCAGCCTCAGACTCAGAATCTGCTGTACCATTCGGCAACGAATTTTCATCTTCAGAAATTTCAATATCAATATCTCCGGTGTTGACAAATCCTCGTCTCAAACTCACATCAACGACTCGCGAATCTCGTGGCTGACGAGTGGTTGGCTAATAAGCATCAGTTCGTGCAGAAAATTTTGAGAGCGAGGACTTACAGTGATATCGTCTGCATGCAACGGGCACATCCAGTTCTTGTAGGCATTAGGGGGCCCATGTAGAGGCGGATCGACACAATCAAAATGCCAGTGTGCAGTACAGTGATCGCAGGAGACGATTCCAGGCGTTCCGAGAGCTGATTCTCCGCATTTGTAGCATATCACAGGTCTGTTCTGACGATCTCTAAGGCGATGTGGATCGACTTCTTCCGCAAATCCATTTCGGCTGTGATACTTAGCAATAGATATATCGAGAAAAACATCAGCATACTCTTTCCGCAGGGTTTTCTGATCTTTGGCCTCTTGATATACCCCGAAGTCTCCACTCGTTACTGACAAGTCAGTTACAGAATGTTTCCACATGTGTATTACTAACCATTGTTGAAAAAAGAACGAATCGGAAGAGGTAACTGATAAATGGATGGATCTCTTGCCAATTCGTTGGCCATGAGAGAGTGAAAAATACCAGGCTCTGGATCTGGAAATCCGAACTGCAATCGTCAGCTCCATTTCTTCACAAAACTCAATTGAATCTCACTCGTTTGTCCCAACAAGACATACAATAGTATGGCGCGTCTGGTATATCAGATTCTTCTATAGGGGGCTCGATGCACACAAAATGGAAAGAACGCGGACAATCGTCGCAACAGACCAACTTGCCGGTACCATAACAAGTAGAGCAATGGCCATCGTTTGACTGTCTCGTTAGTGCTGGTCATTGAATGTCAGACAAACCTCCTTACGCCAGTATCACTATCCTTGGAACGAGCTCTATTGTCATGGTCTAGTTTCGATTTCATCCTTGAATCCTGGGGCATAAGTTCTAATTCCACGGGCACGTCTCTTCGGTGCTTCACGGGCGAGCTGAAACATTAGTTTTTGCTGTACGTTTGTTTGCGTGGTTGTACCTGATCTTGATTTTTTTGCTCTTGACTGGTCGCCTGTCGCCTGATAGACTGCCTCGCTCGCTGTTCGGAGCAGGCCGTTTCAGACTCGGTGTGTGGGCTCGCAATGTTGCTGGGCTGTTTCCACCCTCCAGATGTGGACGAGCAATCTCTGATCGTGCTGACTGCATACTACGGCCATGGGTAGCTTCGTTCTCAGAAGCATCATTGCTGTCGTCCAGGTCACTAGGCACAGACGATAGCGGGGATGTTCCAGCACGATCTCTTGTTATGATAACAGGATTTTCCGACTTGCCGTCAGCAAGATTGGTAGTCAGAGGAGGATCAAGATCATTGAGTCTTGGCAGATCATTCACTTTGCTCGTCCCCTGAGTTGTCGTTGAGTTTGGTCTTTCATGATTGCTCGATGAGCGCACCGGAGTCGCAATTGGAGTGCTAGACTTGACTCTGAATTTTAGGATGTTGGGCTTCATCTTGCCCTTCTTGGATATCTGATCCGGAGGCGAAGCATACATATCAGGTGTCAGATTTCCGATCTTGCCAAGGCCAATGCGATAGAAGTCTGAGTAAGAAATTCTCTCTCGATTACGACTTGGTCGCGTACTAGATCCAGGTGTATTCTGTGGAGCAGGGCTCAAGATGTCCGTGCTAGATAGTTGCTCTGATTGTTGTTCATGTAGATTGATATCTTGATCGGATCGCAAAGCAGTTGGCTTTCCGTTGCTAGGTAGAGGACTCATTGATCCACACTGCCGAATACCTATATACTGGCTTTTACTTTTCGTAATCGATACTAATTGATCTGCGGATGTAAAGATAGGATCACTGTGTCCGTTTTGTTCCTGGGGACGACCCGCAGGTAGCTGGGTTTTCAGCCGAGAAGTGTTATGACACTTAAGCGCTAGATGTCAGCCCTACCACGATGGTGAGTGGACAGCCAAGTCTAGCAAATATCAATGATGTATGACCACTAACCACCTTATCTAAACAGTTGGCGTGAGCTTAGAAATAAATATGGTTGTACAACTTCTTGACAGGAAGACACTGCTATGAGCTGATCATTTCGACACTGGTCAGAGATGCATATCTGGCAGATGCGCGAAGGCAAAAGGCAATGTTTTCCGTGCGTGTATGAAGACAGCTCACAGAGAACCGACCAGGATTCACGGATTTGCACGAGAGCAGTCGATGCCTGCAGGTGGCAATGTCTACAAGTGCATACCCATGAATGGTTAGGTCTGGCAGTGCGCAAATCAGTGGTAGCGACGGTCGAAACGCCTGCGGCATTTTTTTCCACAATTGCTGGGCTTGCGAAACTTATGCACCTCAGAACACCTGTGTAGCACACATGTCCACGAACCATAAAAAGCAGGGGTCGGAGTGGATCGGAAGGACGGGACTGGCAGAAGTGCTCAGACGTCATTTAATGGAAGCTATTCCTCCATATACTGATTTTCAACACAATAATGAAACACTCCATTGAAGTGCCCATAGACTGCAGATTGACCAAATTGTACTTTGTATTACAGAACGTGCAGAACAACGCAGCTTGACACAAGAAAGCAGACATACGTGATTTCACGAAAGTTTCTGGGATCGTTGTATGCAGTTGCGTGGTGAAAGTAGTGTTCGCTAGTGAATTCGCTTTCCACGACTGAGACGTGGTAATTATGGGATGAATGTAAGAATGTTTGAACAGCCGATTGGGCGCATTTGAAGTCAACAACATGGCTGATTGCTGCCTGAAGTACTACTTGAAAGCTATGCCATGCCTTATCAACACAATACAGAGGATATAAGTAATATAATGAGCGACAAATCGGACATGAAGAAAATGATGCATTGTCATATGGAGTGTCATTATGCCATTCATTGTGCAATCGTCCATTCGAGAAAGAGCAATGGAAGTATTCACTGAGTTTTCTCGTCTTGAGTCGCTGCAGTCGCATTCTGCTTTTTCTTTTTTGTTTTAGTAGCCTTGAGTGGTCTTGCGATCAGTGCCTTCAAATCCTCGTCTGCCAAAGATTTGTCCGTCTGACAGTTCGAAGAATTAAACTGTGTTGGTCCTGCCAACTTGATAGTTCCATTGGCGCCAAGTGCAATGGTCCTATTGCGTTAGCAGTCACGAAGACCTTTTACATGGTACGACTTACGTGTGGAACAAAGCTACAAAATCATCCGATTTCGCCTCGAAAACATCGTAAGCCAACAAGAGTCCATGCTTCTGAGGTTCGATGACACCCATACGAGCCGATTTTTCATCGATCTTATCGCTTAAAGCCCGAAGAGTAAACGGAAACGCTCCGAAAGTTTTGTCGATCTCTGACAGGGCACGACGAGAAGTGGGCATCTTCAAGGAATATTTCAGATCCGAAGCCCGCTTGAACACGGTCGTCCGTGACTCGACCTTCTTGACCTTGCCATCACCAGTAGAGACCAGGATATCGACACCAAAAACATCGCCCTCTTCGAAAAGATGCGTTTCACGTTTCACGTTCTCACTCGGATTTAGAATGATTTCCTTCTTTCCGTCCACAACATTACGAGTCTGAGAATGAGACAAGATACCCTCACACGGTTTACAGCCGAAAGATTCGGCTATCTTCTGCACAGCGTCGGTAACGTCCCAATTTCTTCCTCCGGGCTTAATCAGTCTGATTGCAGCTTCACTAGCCAGGTGGGCAGCCATAAGTACATCAGCCTTTTTACCACTGATAGCACCACCACCGACCACAATGGTATCTCCTGTATGTCGTCAATAACGCCCGGCTGAATTCGTTATGCACATACCCAAAATGGCTCCAAATCCATCAATCTGCGCACCAAGAGAGATCTTGAGCAAGTCGCCTTCTGATATCACAGCTGCAGCCTCCGGATCAGATGGCAAAGGTGTGAAGTGTGCTGCGACTTGATTCACTGAAAGTGAAGTTGGGAATCCAATACCTTTAGTGACGTTCTTGCCCTTGTACACTTTGGCAGTTTCTTCCAACAGCAATTCATCTCCCTTGATACATATGTCAATGATCTTCGACCCCGCAGTAGCAAGCTCAATGACCTTGGATAGCACTCTTGTGGAAATTTCACCAGCGATTTTATATTTTGTAAGAGTGTCTGGGTTTTTCAAAGTGTAGTCAACTTCCTTGACCTCCTTTGTAGGCTGTACCTCCGAAGTTTTCGACATCAGAGTGAGGATCTTACGAGAAGCGGACTGGATAGATCATCATCGGCATTGGTATAGGAAAGCCTTGCGTACACCAAGCTGCAGCTGCTTGGCAGTGCAATTCTCGAAACTTGCTTCTGGGAGGAGTTTATGGAGGAGCACGTATGTTATCGATTGTAATAGGGTGACCCGATGGAGAACGATAATTCTCTGCGCATGGCCATGGTACCGGTGAACTACTCAATGAAGAAATAGGCTCCAATCGTGGAAGCGAATGCCGCTTGAGAACCCAGGGAATCACCGATATCGTCTCATGTACGATTCACGCATAGTTCGGTCCTCATGGCTCGCGAAGATGGGGCATATACTCTACACAACAACTTGACACGAGGGGATCGTGATTCATCTACGCGCGGACTCGATCAAAGTGATAGCCAAAGTAAGATAGAGCAAGATTCAGCATTTGAGCATCACATGACGTGAAGATCTAGCTGATGTGATCACGGACCTTGTGTGCCATGGGATAGAAATGCGCACTCGTGAGCTAAGAGAGCACTTCGTACCTGTGTGAATTACCATGGAGATTGGAAGGATCGACAGCTGTCGCCGGTCGTCGAATCCTGTCAACGGCATATTTGCTCAGATGTGTACCTAAGCAGTCTGTTTCTAATTGATTTGCCCTGATTCACACGAGAAAGAAGGCGAGCCACTGACGCCTGTTGCTTGCGGAATCCGGCTCGGAAGACTGAAAGAGGCTCCAGCTCGCGCCGCCACGCGCGTCAGCCAGCATTAGGGAGATAACCGCACCGTCTGTGGGTTTGATGTCAACGGCAAAGCTCGTATAGAAAACGCACCATACCGTACCTACCCAGCCCCGGGCGGCCAGTGCAATTCCCTTCCGCCTGGATTCTCTCGCCTTCAGCTGCTTCCAGACAGGAATTCCCGTTTGGTTCGCCGTCAATTCTCTCCGTCGAGACCTACCTCGGATCAAATCACACTAATCACAGTCTCCTCGAATTGACTGACCATCAAACTCCTTCATACTAGGGTAGGATTGTGAAGAGAGTCAATCGATTCGAGTTGTCTGGGCTCGAATCACTCCCTAAAGAGTCTATCGCGCATCGATAGCGCTACCGGCTCTCTCGCCAATCGCTTTTGTGGGCACACACAAGAAGTATAATGGTCGGCGTCAATCACCCTCTAGCGTCCTTCCCGTCCGAAGCGACGTGCGAAACTCTCAACACGAAAGTAGCTCAGCGAAGTGTCAATGGCAACAAGAGGCGGAGGTTTGGCGGCAATCAATCTATGCCATCAAATCTTGCTAGTCTGTCATGTTATGATGATCATGCATCCACTTTCCGTCCCAAAGATCCACTGGAGGTTTCCTCGATTTTGAAACTTACCTCGGAGCATAATTTTACAGCTTCTGTCCTGAACAGTAAAGGAACTGGTACCCACGGCGATGCTCGAGGTGGTGAGATTGTGATAGACTTGAGCTCTCGTCACTTTCAACGGATTGAAATTGATCACGATGCAATGACGGTTACCGTGGGAGGAGGCGTCACATCTCGAATGCTTGACATTGCTCTGTGCTCGGAAAGCTTAACGACACCACTCGTAGGCTACACTGTCGGACTTGGAGCTTTCTTGTCCGGCGGTTTTGGTTTCAGCAGCAGGCTGCATGGCTTGACTGTTGACAACATTCTCGATGTCGAGGTAGTTCTGGCTGACGGTTCTGTCTTGCATGCCAATGCGTATAATCACATTGACCTCTTCTGGGCTTTAAAGGGTTGTGGTACTGGCTTTGGAGTCATTACCGGGCTTAAACTTCGTTGCTATCCGCTTGTCAACAGTGTATCTGCGAACATAATATTTCCCTTCGAGCGCAGCACCGCTGCGGATTTGATGAAGCACTGGCGAGACTGTTTGGAAGGAGTCCCGGACGAAGTATACTCCAACTTCGTTATGGCAGCTGGTCCTGCTGCCAGTGAGCCGGTAGCTATTCTTCAGATCTGTCATCTAGGGGATGAGGACGTCGGTATGCCCATCATCGATCGCATGGCAGCATTTAGTGGCACAAAATATCACTTCAAAGATTGTGGCGAAATCACATATCTACGACAACAAGAGCTCGTCGAAGCAGTTCTTAAAGGGGCCGCAGTAGAGAAGAGTCAAACACCGGAAAATCAAGTGAAATACCTGCTCGACGGAAACGTACTTGCAGACTTGACGGATGAAGTCATTGAAGAATCGTCCCTAAGGTTCCTGGATGAGGCACCCGCCGGCTCAATTTGGTGCTTCGAGTTATTTGGAGGCAGCTTGGCAAAGACGACAGACAATTGCATACCAAGCGAGACCAGAGCTGGAAAATTCCATGCCGCTTCCATACTTAGAGTTCCAGCAGATGATCAAGATGCTTGGCACAATGACGAGGCAGGACGAGACTGGATTCGTTCCACAATCAGCAAAGTCACTACGGGTGGTCCATTGCCTTCCTTCTTGCCCACGTCGAGTACAGACGCGAGGGAGGCCAAGCGATATCACGATGTCATTCGAGGCAGCTATGGTCACGAGAATTGGTCACGCTTAAAGAAATTAAAAAAACAATATGACTCCAAGAATTGCTTCAGATATGGCTTTGACGCAGGGATGCTTGGTCTAGAGGAGCAACTAGTGGACGGACTATAGAACATGGCAATGCACAGGTACAGGCTGAACTTATACTACGGCGATTTTGCGACTGATTTAAGCATCATTATGAGTAGTGTTGCGTTGTGCATAGTGAAGCTTGTATAATAGTAGTGAAGCATTGACTGTTTGCAACCTCGAACTGACTCTCACTCGAGCTTCCTTTTGCCGCAAAACTAGTATTGCACTTCGATTCAAAGTTTTACAGCACGAATCAGGAGCTCCTGTTCACACACCCACATGGCTCCTGCGGAATGTCAACTCTGCAGGTTCGTGCGCGAAGCAGATCGTATAGACCCAGCATACAAATGCAAAAGGACTAAAGATTGTGCACACCCGTCATCAGACTGAGCTTCGAAAGAACTGGGTCGCGATCATCACTCTGAATGAATGAGGCCACAAAATCGGAACCGACGACCGCATTAACTGTGTCAGCTGAGCGCGTGTCAGAGACACATCAGCAAAGTGGTCAAATCGAGCGGGAAAATGGCGACAAAGCAGCCAACGATATATTCTTGGCCGCTCAGTATGGCGATTGGAAAAAGATTGAGGATCTGATAAACTCTGGTCTGGCGACAGCGAATGACAAAAATGAGCAAGGCATTACGCCGTTGCACTGGGCAGCCATAAATGATCGCTTACTGGCTTGCAAAACACTTGTCGACCACGGCGCAGAAATCAATGCCACGGGAGGTGACCTCCATGCTACGCCGATGATGTGGGCGGCGAAGAACGGTCATGTCTACATAGTGCATCTTCTCATCACATATGGAGGAGATCCGGCGCTTGTGGACAATCAGGGTTACAACGTTCTCCAGCTGGCCACGCATTCGTCCAATATCATGCTCGTGATCTATTTGCTTCACATCGATCTACCTGTTGACTCTATTGATCCTCAAGGGCATACTTGTCTCATGTGGGCGACATACCAGGGCGATGCCTTGTCGGTCAATGCGTTCCTCAAGTGGGGAGCCAATGTAAATGCCAAAGACATTGACGGCTTGAACGCTTTACATTGGAGCGTAGTGAGGGGCAACAGGCAGTGCATTAAAAGGATCATTGAGGAAGGCGGCGACTTGTCAGCCAAACAAAACGAAGGAAAAGATCCGCGTGCCCTGGCAAAGGATCTCAAGACCATCACTGCGTTCGAGTCGGCACTGGAGTCTGTCGGGAGAGTGCCAGACACTGGTCTATGCAAGAGTCACTGGCTGTCTACGGTGAGTCTTGTCGAATGCGCCGTCACTACACTAATCACCACAGAGTCTGAGCATGAAGATGATTTTTGCTCTTCCTTGTGCATACTTAGGCATCATCTTCCGCCTGTTCTCCCTTGCGCCAATTGCACTCTCCATTCCCATCAATCTCATAATCATGTATGGCGGTTACAAACTCAGTGCGGCAGTCTTGACTCCTCCGAGCCTTCGCAAGCAAGGCGTGCATAAAACACCATACCTCGCTGGAATCTTCTTTGGCTCTGCCTTCCTGACGATGCTGCACTGTGAGGGTCCCGTCGCTGTTGGTCGCATTCATACTAATACGATTTAGGGGCATACGTCCTTCTCCCGTCGCTTTACAATATTTACCCAGGCCTGAACCTATTATTTCTAATCATTTTCACAACATCAATCTACAATTTTTTTGTGGCCATGGTGAAAGATCCTGGCTATATTCCTCGGACAGGCGGGCGCACCGAACAACGAGAAGCGATCGAAGAGCTGTTGCGCGAGGGCCAGTATGACAACCAGCACTTTTGCATCGACTGTCTGTTGCGTAAGCCGATGCGCAGCAAGCACTGCAAAATCTGTGCTCGGTGCGTAGCAAAGCACGATCATCATTGTCCATGGGTCAATAACTGTGTCGGCATCAGGAACCACCTCAGTTTCATGATCTACATCCTCGGACTATTCATCGGCATCCCACTATACGCCCATCTCGTGAGTCTCAACATTTCCCGCCTCGGGGCACCACTGAGTCCGACGGAATGCACCGTCCTCTCGGACGACTACTGCAACTGGCTGCAGATTGACAATGACGGGGTGCTGTTGGCGGCATGGGATTGTCTACAGATGACGTGGATCACAATGTTGGTGGTGGTGCAGTCGTGGCAGGTCATGAGGGCGACGACGACGCAGGAGGTCATCAACGTCCGCCGACACGGGTTCATGGGCGGGGCGGCGGAGAAGAGGCGGGTGCCCGTCGCTGCCCGGGTGGCGAGTCTCATCACGTCGGGGAACCCGGACCCCGGTATCGCCGCACTGGACAGTGATGGCACGGGGCCCGACCCTGCCTGTGAAGCGGGCCACGATCACTGCTCCCACCCGCACACGACACACAAGAAGGGCGCCCGGTCCGGCAGCGGCGGCGGATGCATGTCCACCGTCACCCGATTACTCGGAGTCGACCAGTTTGTGGACACGGCGAGGGAGGGACTCGTGAGTCGGCGGGACAGCCGCTCGAGACGGGTCGAGAATCCCTTTGATGGCGGCATCCTCTCCAACTGCGCCGACTTTTGGAAGCGCGTCGACCGGCATTCGTACGGTGAAGGCGCGGGACTCGTCAGGCGTCAACCGGTGGACTACTACAGAATGTATGCCGTGCCAGAGGGACATACGGAAATGTACGCCCGCGTGCCGGAAGCAGAAGAGGTCTAGTTTAGAATTCAACCCCACGCCGTTACCCTTTCACCCAAAAAAACAATGAGAATGCTTAGTGATGAATTTGCCTACGCTTTTGTCCGTCTATAAAAATACGATGCACCATGTCCATGACCGTGCCGATTGGCTGCCTGGTCCATCATCAATTGCCAGTGAATGCGGCCGGCTTGGCATTGTTGACCAAGGTAGTGGGAGTGAAGGTGGGCGAGGCAGTCAGGGTCGTCACCGGGGCGGGGATCGCAGCTTTCGTCGTGTAGATGGTGTACGCCGAAGTCGGCCAGATTGGTTTCGCTGTCGCCGGGTTCGCCGTGATGGCGGACCCGGGTCGTCCCTGAGGAGCTATGGCAATCCGTCAGCAATCGGGTCCCGGGACAGGGGGCTCAGTATCGACTCACGTCCTCGTCTGGTCAGTGCGGTCTGGGATGCATAGGCCGCCAGGTTGAAGCCCGAAGGAATGGTCGTGACGGTATTTGCAGCTTGCTTGGCTCTTTTCCATCGTCAGCATCCACCCGGTACGGTCCGGCTGCAGGTTTGCAGTTTAGGATGGCATCACTTACGTCGCAACGGCAGTCTCGGTCAGTGCTGCCGCGGGCGTCACACCTGCCGGGGCAGCAACGGCCAACCCGTTGTTGGCGACAACGGTGCCCGTCATGCCAGTCAGGGTGAACCTGTCGGAATAGGTAATCACGACACTGCCCGCCCCCGTCGTGCTCACAAACTTGAGAAAGTACTGTCCACTCGCACCGATAGTCAACGGAATCGTGACGGCCAGGGAAGCCAGTGTGCCGAGTGCCACCGAACTGGCGATCGTGTCGAGCTGTTGGATCGCTGCGTTCGTGCCGGTGCACAGGACAATGTCACACGCAGCAATCGCTACGAGTGCCGGATTCGCGCCCGAGTCTTGCCATTGTAGCGTCACGGCACCACCGGGCAGCGTGGCACCCGAGGCCGGGGAAGTCAGCCTCACGTCTGCCGTGCTCGAGCCCAAGAGAGCCAGGAAGACGGCGGTGAACATTGCACCCTTCAAGTGCATCGTAGAGAGTAGCAAAAGGGCCGATGTGTCGAGATGCGCAGCTCTTGTCCTTGCAGTGTGTATGTGTAATATGTCAACAAGTGGAATCTAGCACGCAGAGCACGCAGCAAAAGACCAGGTATTGTAGGAGGATGAGTACCTGCTGCTACTTGCAGGATACGGTACGGTAGCGTCGGTTGCACAGGATTTCATCCAATTTCCGCCGCTTGTCGCCCGTCGCTGAGCCTGGCGCCACCAACGGGAGACGGGAATGTTTGTTGGCCAATCGCATTTCAGTATTTCCTGGTAGAACGAAGATCCGGTTCAGAATTAGTTTTGGTCTACAATTTCACCAAAAAGCATAGTCTACAATCGTATGGAATAATGAATGCCTGTACGCTGCCCCTCGTCCACCACTTGACCTGGTCTCACTCACTCACTCACTCACTCACTCGGCATCGTCTGTGTCAATCTGACCTGTCCTTGGCTGTGCATACACGGAATGAGAGAGAGAGAGAGAGCCTTCAGATCTCGGACGTCCCTGATATCCCTTCCGTCCCACTCCGATTGCCAACACTCGACCAGATGACATCTGCGTCCGGCGTGTGCGTCATCGGATCGAGTATCATGGTCTTTGTCGCAATCTTGCCCGTCAAATAGTTGCCCGCCGTGATGAGTGCCTCTTCCGTGATCCAGCACTTGCCGTTCAGCAGGAAGAAGAAGGCCAGCTCGAGTCCGTGCAACTGTTGCAGCGTGATGCCTCCCACCACGGACCAACGGATCTGCGGCATGAGTCGATCGTCCAGGACTTTGGATGCAATGACAATGGCCGTCAGGATCAGGCGATGTGCCGTGGCCCGGATCAAGACCTTGGAGATCTCCACATAGAGCACGTCCAGTACTGTGAGGTAGTGTATGAGAGCCAGCAGTTTCGGTGTCGAGAACGGGCAGTGCTGATGCAGCCTCAGCAGATAGTCCCGGATGGAGACCGCGGGGACCTTGGCCGCCTTGAACCTCAAAAGACAGACTTGGATCTGTCTCGAATGCGAATCATGGATGCCCTCGGGAACTTCGACTGGAGATTTGACGTCCTCGATCGCACGCAACTGCGATTCGATGTGTTCCACCACAATCTCCAGCAACTCTTCTACCCTGCGATCTGTAAAGACCGCCAGGGCCGGATTGACCACCGCGCGACGGACTGAACCGTCCTGCTTGCCAGGTTCTGTAGCGCCGGGCGGGCGCAAGGCCGAGTCTGGCAGCATGATGGCTGCAGTTGCCATGGGTATGAGGGCACTACACTAGCTATGTCCTTGCCGACCCGGTCGCAACTGACGGCACGAGGCGTACACCAGCCTGGTACTATATCGCGTGTCGACTCATGCCTACAGGATAGAAGCGCTGCGAGATCCGGAGTGAGAAGTATGTGTTGTGTGTTGTGTCCCAAGTGAGATTCATCAGATGAACTTGGATTCATGCGCCAAACTCCGGCAACGGAAGTGCCTGCCGTTGATGGAGCTCTCGCCACAGAAGCTCTTGCTCCACTTTCCCGAATCTCATCCTCAAACCAGATAATTCTCAAAGTGGTCCACATATCAGCACGTCATGACCTGCAACAGGTTCACATACTCTTGCGCTACCCGATGCCGAGACCTATCAGGAGACCAAAGAGGGCACCCAAGACTGTCTCGGTCGGATCAGGCTCACGACCTGCGTCAGCGACGCAGCAGGACAGCATAGAACCTGACCTGTTTGAGAAGGAATCACAAACACCAAAACAACGCGGACCAGCAGTGCGCGCACCAAGGACGCCATCAAGTGACGATGAATTCGGGTTCTTTCAAGTTCGCGACATTGTGCCCGTCTTGCACAGGGCCGCGCGACAAGTGCCTGCAGCTGCCCTCGTAGTCCGTCCAGACACGGACGCAGAATCAGAGTCTGAATTATCCACCCTATCGACGATATCCACACCCTCCGCCTCGCCAGAGCCGACACCGAGGGTCACTAGGCCGAGGCAACCGCTCAAAACGGTAGACCTGATCAACCTGTTACCTCGTGCGCACCTCATGAAGAAGAAGCGCAAGTCCCTGGACTGCGAGGCGCCCGGCGATGACGACTCTGAGGAGGACGTCGTGTCAGCCAAGCGCACGAAGCGAAAACTTCCAAAGAGTGCCAAAGCCGACTCGAGAGCGGGTGCCACAAAGGTCGCCGCACGCCGACAACGTGCGCCCACACCCTTGCTCACTGACGATGAAGACGATGCAGATGGCAGTCACGATACCTTGGGATTATCGGTCGAGGCGCGCCGCAAGCTCGACAAGATCAAGGCGCAATTCGAGGAAGTGGACGAGTGGCATATGGAGACAGAGACCATCTCGAGTCCATTCTACTCTTCCTGAGAGAGGGAGAGAGGGAGAGAGGGAGAGAGAGAGGGGTGATGAGATGTTTACCGCGAAATGGACGGAATCGATGTATTGTCGTGATTATCCTCGAATATTGCTACATCTAGCCCATGAATATGTATGATATCCTATGTATTTACTCTATCGCTATGCTGCAATGCTTTGCCATGCGCTAAATGCCATGCGCTAAATGTCATGCCGTCGAACTTATGAAATCGCCATGCACGCTCGATATACCCAGCAAGTTTTATTGACTTGCAGCAAAGAATTGTCGTATTGTGGAACAGAGCAGTTCTGGTAGTTCCGACACATTCTGTATGATCAGGAAGTTCTCAAATGCAAATTCCTCCATGTATTGTATGATGTGGAGCTTCTTCGACCCATCTGGCTGTGTCAAATATTTGACTTGACTCATCTGCAAGATGGAATGCTTCTTCGCTCCATGAATCGTGTCAATCACGAGAAAGACGACCATGATGCGTTCCTCCTGGGCTTGTCTCATGATTCTCCTGATGGACTCGTGATCTTCACAGATTCCGTCAGAGATGATGAACTGAAGTTGCCAGAGTTCTGCGCCACTACTGTGTTGTGTAGCACGGGCATCACGAAACATATCAAGTGATTGTGCCGCAAGAGCCTTAACATTGGTCTTTGTCTGGTCGAACGTGAAGCTCTCGAAGATCTTCGAGCCCGACTCGCTCGAGAATTGGTCCTGGAAAGCATGCACGATTTCTGGTTGTGATCCGAATTTGACGACGGACATCTGACCAACTTCAAGGACAGATAGTGCTGTAGAGACGAGTGCAACAGTTTCGAAAGCTAGCTGAACAGAAGACGATTCGGACATTGACTTGCTGTCATCGATGGCCAGCATGACCTGGTATTGTCTCTTACTTGGCTTCGAACGTCGCATCCATATTTTGTCCTTCTTGAACTGACTTGCGATGTACGGTATGATACGTCTCATGTTGAGTCGTTTGCCGGTTCGGAAGTCGCCTTTCATCTTTGTCGCCAGTGTTGGTTCGAGGATCAGTCTGAGTTGTTCAGACAAGGCGTTGGCAAGGTCTCGAGTGCTCTGCTGATATTTCTGCCATAGCTGTGCAGAAGCGCTTGTTGCTTGTTGAATAGCCATGACTGGCTCGACTTTGTCCTGATCGTCCTCCATATTCTCGTCTTCATGATCAGAATGCGACTTATCTTGCCTAGAGAATTCCTGCAACGAGTTTTCCAGTGGATTCTCATCCTGGATCGATTTTCCATTCTCGTCGTTTACCAACGGAGGATTTTCATCCTCATCGAGGCCCATCGATTCATCCTCGATTGGCTCGGGTCTGTTGTCCTCCAATTCTGGCACAATATCCTCCGAATTCTGTCCAGGCACTGTGGCATCTTCTTGTTTGTTAGGACCCATGGCTTGAGTGTCGGGAGCCTCATCATCCGCAATGTGCTCAAATTGGTCGGCACCGTCATGGTTCTGGCTATCTTCTTGCTCTTGATCTTTTGCGGTTTTATTTTCCTGAGACGGAGCGTCGTGGATATGCAGTAGCCTTCGAAATTGTTCCAAGGCATTGCCCAGGCTTCGAATCTCTTCTGAACCTTGGTCGTCTGAACTTGCCGATTGCTCCCCTGTCTTTCCATCAGTACCTTGAGCGTCATTCTCGGTGGAATCCTGGTTATCCTTTTCGACTTCCGTAGTCTCGATTTCAAGATTCTCTGCATCTTGTTCCGTCCTTTGTTCTTTGTTCTCAGTAGAGTTCTTGCCAATGTCGTTGGTGTCCTTGTCATCGCCACCGGCCTCCGAGCCACCTTCATCAACGGTCATGTCGTCTATCTGCTCTTCTGTCTCCTCCTTCTGGTTTGTGTTGTCCTCGACGGTTGGAACCTCCGTTGCTTCTTCTTCTTCTTCTTCTACTGCTCCTTTTTCTTCGTCTGCTTTAGCATCCACTTCCTCTCCATCCTTTTCTGAATCGGCGTCTTCCATCGACTCGTTCATATCATCGCCCTTATCATCAGCCGGGTTCTGTTCAGACACGTCATCGGAGACGTCGTCTACATCATTGCTGTCTACCTCTTCACTCTGCTCCTCTCCATCCTCATTTTTGTCTTCATCTAGGTCGACCTCGTCGTCGATATTCATATCTTCTGGCAACTCTAGATTATGAGCTTCATCGATTCTATCGTCTCCGTCATCTTTGATCTCCTCGTCGTTGTCGTTGTCTTTGTCGTTGTTGAGCTCCTGCTCGGTGTCATCAACTTTTTCCGGCTTCTTCTCTGGCTGCTCTGGTTTTTCTGCTTGCTCGTTCTGTTCAGTCTGATCTTCTCTATTGACCAAGTCGATGTCCTGATTTTGTTCATCTTCTTGTTGCTGTTCTTGATCCTTCTTTTCGGTCTCTTTTTCCCTCAGATCGTCCTTTTCGCTATCCCACATCTTCTCGTCCAGTGCGGTATCGTTCTCTTCATCTACCTCGCCAATTTCTTCATCCATGTCAGAACCATCGTCGCTCCCGGAAGCATCGTCATCAGAATTCTCTTGTTCATCGACATCTTCGAGAGCACCACCAACATCATCTTCGATTTCTTTGGCTTCATCTTTGTCGTCCTTTTCGTTCTGTCCATCAATGTCTTCAGCACCTTCGAGGTCACCTAAATCCTCATCATCCTCGAGATCTTTGGTGATATCGTCTGCTCCTTGTCCACTTCCAAGACCAGTACCATCCTCGGTAGCTTTACTCTCACCTGGACTCTGATCCGCTGGTTCTGGAGAGCAGAACCCACTGGACGCTAAGGTCTGCAAGGTCTGTCCAATAAGGAGTGCACAGCGGGACGTGTTGTTGTGGAAGAAACGATACTCTTGGTCAAGAGCCACACACATCTGGTAGTATGCTTGCACCACCGGCGCAACCTGTGTGCAAAGACGTTGTAATTCATGCGAAGAAATCTGTAGAGAAGCATCCTGCATGCAGTATGTGATTCCAAGCAAATCGGTTGCAATGGTTGCAAGGTTTGCTGATCTTAGTCTAGATCTGTGGCGGGTACTGGCTCGTACATACCACAAACTCTGATCAGAGTCCGCCGTTTCTCTCCTGGACGAAAGACTGATATTTTGTGTTGCAAGAAGCATTGTGTCACACAATTTAAATAATTTGTTAGAAAGGACAGTCGCGGTTAACTCGGGAATCTCTTTCGAATTTATTGCACCCTGTGATTGAAGCTTGTGTGCTAACCAGACTGCAAGGTTTTCCAGTATGTAAGCTGCATCTTGGTTGTCGTTCTGGTAGGCACAACAATGTGCATGAGCGGTGCGTAGGATGACATTCAAATGCTCCGCTTCTGATTCCCAAGAAGAAAGGGGACAGACAATTCGTTGATCAGAAAGTACACCAGAGTCCATACAGTCTAAATCATACACTAATTGCTCCCACCATGGCAGATCTGCTAGAGACGTGCAGGGCTTTGAGGTAAAGCCTCGGTAGGCTTCATGATAAGCTGTCGTCAATTCTAGCATCTGTTTGAGGGTGGCAACAGACTGTGCCGCTTGAGTCCGCCACGCTGAGAAAGCACCATAGTTGCCACGGACATCCAGTTCTCGAAGTCCTCGTTCCTGGCCAACGCAAACCGAGAAAAGTTGTGCTTGACCAAGTTCAAAGCGTTTTATATGCGAGCAGAAAGTATACAGTGTCGAACGTTCCTTGAGCAGATGAGACATGATGGAGTCAAAGTATCCTATACCTCGCTTGACTTCACCGGCAGTCACGTCTTCGGCATGATTGGCATATCCGGCTCGGACATTCGGTAAGATATCGACAAGCCGATAGAAATACTGTTCGATCGAGTCAGGTTGCATGTTCCATTGTTGCGCCGGAACACTAAGGAAGAGAGTCTCGGCATCTCGTTGACTTTCCAGATCATCTGCTCTGAGCACGGATTTCAGACCAAGTTCTTTTAGAGCCTTGAAAGAGTCACTTAAAAGCTTGCGCTTCCGATTCTTAAGGTGCTTGATCAGTGGTATCTTTGACTTTTCGAACACGGTAGGAGTTTCAGATCTTAATTGCTTCATTGAAGCAATTGCATCGTCCACGAACAACTGTAGATGGTTCGCAGAATTAGCCTGCACAAGTTGTTGTACAGTATTGATCTTTTTCGCAGTTCTAGAAGGTTCCTGGTATCGTGCAGGCCATTGGTCTTGAGACCAGACTACACCATGATTCAGCAATTCAGGTCTTGCTAGATCGAGCTGCACGGGTAGAGCCTGTTTTCGTACAGGCTCCATTGTGAGTTCGCGAAAACCTTTGGCCAACAGTTGTTGTACAGGTACCAACAAAACTCTACGATACTTGTGTACAAGTTTATATAGGGTACGATGTGACCTCCGCGAACTTTCTCGCAAAGCAAAAACGTTAGTGTCCTTCCAGCTTGCAAGCTTGATGACTTGATTGACCTCTTTCGCAAGCACAGATCGTTCTTGAGTCAGGAAAGTGTTGACCTGTGGCAGGAAGGCAGTGAAATGGTAGAGAACATGACGAACTGCTTCGTCCAGGAATTGATGCCTGTCTTCTTCACCAGCAGTCAAACTCACAAATCGTGAGAACGTCTCCAGGAGCTCAAGTCGTCCGCTGAATTGACCAATATTCGAGCTACGCATGAATTGCATGAGAAGTTGCACTGTGTTTCGTAGAAAGTCGTCGCCTAAATCTCCTTGGTGTTGTTCGGGAGAAAAAATCAGGACTTCGTAGAGATTATACCACATCTTTGCATCCTCGCGGAGAACAGCTCTCTCTTCGAGACCAAAGAGTCGTGGCCAACAGGAGAGTTCGAAACGACGCCATTCAATGATCTGATCTCTTACGATGGCAAACAGACTATCAACGGCGAATTCTCTACTGGCAACCTCTTGCCATTGAGCTAGCAAGCCAAAGATGTTCTCCAGCATTGTCAAACTCTGTGCGACTGGCAAAGCCATTGAGGCATTCAGCAGCCTTTGTACATTCTCCTCAATATCCAATAAGACCGAATTCTCAGGCCACACCGAGATGATTTCCCGGATTCTAGTACTGAGTTGACTCAGCATCGAAATTATCTTCTTAGTCTCTGAGATGTTTGAACTTCGATAGAAGTCATAGTCTAGGTCTGTTTTGTGAATCTGATCATTCTCCAGCGCCTTGAGATTTCGTGAAGCCGCATACGTTGCTGTTGCAAGGATACAAGCTTCAGCCTGAGGCACTTCTTTGTGATCGCTTCGTGGATCAGATAAGTCAAGGAGGTTTTTCATAGTGTCTAGAAGTGAGACTGACTGCTGCACACCTGGTTGTGTCACCATCTTCAGCATTGCCGAGAGTTCTGCGAATATGCGTGTATCAACTGCACGAGCATCATCGGATTTCCTGATTTGCTCGTTAACTCCCTCATAATCAGGAAACAACTCAGTGTAGTCATCGATCGAAGGCTCGGTATCGGCTGTATACTTGAAAACACTTGTTGATTGTTCAGCTTCACGCATCTCTTGCTCACGTCGAACGAACCATTCTTCGAACATTTGCCGGCTATATTTTCTCAAAAGGACATAGTCCTTTTGTTGATAGCCAAAAATGGACAAACGGAGTCGAAGCTGCAGTACAGCCGCCAATATGGAACTCTTGTCCTTAGGAGTGTTGCTCAGTATATCGCCATTATTCAGGACTTGCAGTGGATCTGGCATTATTGTGTTGGTCGTCGTCAACGACAAGTCTCTTTGATGAAATTGTTGATTTTCTGATAGGAGCCGGAATCCAGTCCGCAACCCCGAGAGTGCTACCAGAACAGGGCCTATAACATCTTGATAACCGCTCCACTTCTGCAAGCGTGCTTCAAGCTTATTCAAACTGTGGGCGACGTTCTCGAATTGTGAGTCAGCCATAGGGCTACCACTCAGATAGCTGTGAAGTAATTGCTGTGCAGGTCCATCTTCCTCTGCCAGCGCTAGGCAGAAGTCAAATTCTGCTTGTAACTGATGTAATTGGGACCTCTCTGGTCGGAGGAGAGAGATGCCTGGAGCTTGTAAGGATTTCAGGTAAGCATCCTGTACGTGGCGGTCGACCAGGTCAGTTCGTGGACTTTCTGTGCCTCCGGTGAATGATTCGTGAACGATCTTTTGAGCCTGAGCTTTCTTCTCGGCCCGGTGCAGTACCCAGTCGCAGAATTTGCTATGAAGTATTGATTCTGTGCCTGGGTCTTTTGGCACGTTTGGCACGTACAGGAGCAGACATGCAAAGGAAAACTTGATATATGCCACACCAAGGCTCTTTGTACTGCTAGTGCCGCTTGCACTGTGATCTTGCTCTAACAGATTTGCTTGTGCTTCAAGCAAAAAGGACTTTGCTGCCTCGGGTATGTCGAGACCTCTGATGGCTACTAGTGTTGAGGATCCTTCTTGTGTTTCGATTGATGCGTCGTCTACGGATGTGAAGCGCAGCTTCGCTAGATTCAAGTTGGTATCCAGTAAGGGTGCTTCGGACGCCTCAGCATTATTGCCAAGCACGGATGTAAGCTATATAAAGTCAGTTATTGACAAACCAAGGTAGCAACGGACTTACCACAGAAAGCTGCTGAATCAGGATCTGAGCCAGACTGACAGTTGTGGCTTTCACAAGAGAAACACTGTGATCAGTCGCGGATCGTCCAATTTGGTATAGTCCGTGTAACGACATTTGAACAGATCCAAGCTGTAGTTCATGCGTCGACAGTCTATCGTGTTAGGTAGAGTGCCAGCATCGAGAGAAAGTGTACTTACAATAATGAAGCCCAGTCTTGTAGGAAGTGTGAAGTGCTGGCCGGCAAGGTCCTGACATTCTCTTGCTCTAAATCAGAACTTCCGCTGCCCATGAGCACTACTCTCGACAGTGCCCACACACGAGCTGTGGTTGGTTGCTTCAGATTGTCTTCTGGTTTCAAAAAATCCAGGAGCTCGATCGTACTTGCTTTGGCTTGTGAACTCAGGTGCAACAAGTCATTCAGAACTGGCTGTTGCAGGTTAGATTTGCCTATGACGGAGTCAGAATGCACATACCACCTCAGTGTCTTGCCAAGACGCGAATTGAGAGACTTGTTGGAGCTGAACCTTGTGAAGAATATGACGGAATAGACTTGTAAAGACAGACGAAGAAGCACCCTCCTCGTGAGCGGACTCGATTGTGAGAGGCATCAGCTGCGATGCAATGGCTTGAGGATCGGTGTCGCCAGGAATATCCGAAGAGTGTCGGACCACGTTCAGTGTCTGCAAGCACCGCTTCTTCAGCTGCACTATGACAGGCAAAGAATTGCGGCTAAGAATAGTTGATTCGTCCAGCCGTTGAAGCAAGGCATGTAAGTTTTCGTAGTGGTCCATGGCTATTCTGTTCACGGGGGAGCTTGGTTTGAGAGCGGACCACATTCTTTCCATACATGCACCTGAAGTGAGGGGCACAAGATAATTTGCTGTACTGAGGACACGACTGAGTCCCAAGTCGACAGTAGAAGGTAGCTTCGACTGGATGTGACGATCCACAACTCGCAATACCGAGATGAGTAGTTCCAATGGAGTGTCGGTGTAGCAAGCGTGAACAAAGAACATGAGTCGAGTCAAAATGATCTCTAGTGTGTCAATGCCTTCAAGTGCTTGCGAGGATTGTCCGACCACGTAGTCGCAGATCCTTGTTCTCACAGTGACCAGGATGCTTAGGTCGTGCAGAGCAGGCTTCGGCAAAACAGTTGAGAGTGTCTTCAAGGCGTGTACCCAAGCGGCATCGAGTTCATTACACAAGAAGTGTAATTGCAGAGCTCGGAACTCTAAAATCGCAGCATCAGTACCCACTCGTGATCCCACTGAGCACAACACATCACTCTCAGACGACTGTACGCGGCTTTTAGGTGAAAGGCTGAAGTGCTGTGACAGAGTTTTCCGGACTTGTAAGACAATGTTGAATAATTCATTCTGTGACACTGTCAAACCGAAAAATTGACACTGGCCGAGATCGTGTGGCATGTGCTCACCCACGCATTCTGCCAGATACCTTAGAATGTCACTACTTGGCTCAGTGCTGTGATCCGCAGCATGTATCGCGGTAGACCATGTAGAAGACATCGACTTGGTATGTGGCAAGAAGCTCGTTTGAGCCTCGCCGCGCATCAGAAAGATTTCAAGGCCTCTATTACGCATTGCTCTCGAAAGCTCACCATTTTGAGGATCCATGGTCAAGAAAAGACGAAAGTTGGGATGCGGTGTTACTACCATGGGCTGTCCATCAGGCATCACCCTTTCATTGACAAGCAATTGGCCGTTAGGCTCGAGAAGTGAATTGAGTCGGTCCAAAACCGAGGGGTTGCACAAATTAGCATTGTCTAGAACAAGCCATTCCCCGTCAGTCACGGCACGTACCAAACTACCGTCGGACCACTGAAATTGGCCTAAACTTGGCTGGTTGATCTCAGCCTGTATTTTTACAAGATCGGAGAGTATTGCTGAAGTATCCGGCTGGAAGTCTGAAAGGACAGTGTGAGCTGTATGCAGGAGAGCTTCATCCTGTGTCTCGGTGCTAATTCTACAGATCAGGTCAACAAGGGGCTCGTGCGAATCACTCAACAAATTGTGGCCAATAGTGTCCTTACAAAATTGCTCGATCTGCTTGCAGACTTGAGCAACGTGGCGGGTCGCATCCCTCTGTTCGAAACCGCCCAGGAGATCGCTGGCGTCCATGTCATTGTTGATGGAGATCGTATGTAGTCGGTGTCCAAGCAGTTGAGCAATGCTCTCCAGCAAAACAGTCTTGCCGGAGCCACTCTGGCCGACGAGTATACAGGGCCAGGCTTTGTCGACACAAAGCAATATCGCCTCCATAGCGGCTCTGTGTGCGCCCAGGACTGGACGATACTCATCAGCAATAGTACAGGACGCGTTTCTCATTGTGCTTGTACGCCCAATCCCCAACATCTCACTCGTATGAAGGGCAAAGGCAGGCCGATAAGCAGCAGCTTCACCGAAAATCTGTTCAATACAAACATCGGTCGAGTTGCGGTCAGCCAAAGACCGGAATCTTTGCCGAAGAATGGCATCAGCATAGTAAGAAGCATAAGCGGACTCGTCAGATCTCACTATGATGGACAGCCATCGGAAGACATCTCGCAAATTAAATTCCCAAGGTCCTCCAGCGACAGCAAAGTTCTTGCGGTTATTGGCCTCGTGCTGAATCTTGAAAACGAGATCGATCACATTGTTGACCGTCTCTGTCGGAAGTGTTGAGAACTTTGTGTAGCAGATGTGCCTAATGTCTGAGGAGTTCAATGGATCGCAATAAACGACAGTAAATCGATTGACGAATGACTTTGGCAGCCCCTTTCGGCCTCCTCCTTGTGAATGTGGATTTTGAGCGGCAAAGATCCTGAAGTCAGGATGACAAGAAAAGGTACGGTTGAGCTCTGGAATGTACGCCTCACCACGGTGGTCCAGGCATGCATTGAGACCTTCCAAGATGGATTGAGAAGCCAAGTTCATCTCATCGAGGAGGACCCAATCGCCGTTCTGCATCGCCCTCAAAAAAGGCGCGTCCCGCCAGGCAAAGGCCAAAGAGCCACCATCTTCGACCGGTGTATCGGAACCGAAGAGGTCCATGAGATCGGTCTGATCCGAAAAATTGATTCGTACAAGGTTTTTCAATGCCATAGCAGCGATTGCACTGATCAAACTTGTCTTGCCGACACCTGGACTGCCTTCGAGCAATATTGGCTTACGCAATTGCATAGCACGAAAGACTCTGGTAGCATTGATGAAGGTGGTCGGTGCCTGCAGCTCGAAAATATCTGGTCTTGCTGCAGTCGTGCCGGTAGTGATAGCGTATGGTCCGATTGCGAGGACGCCGGGTGCAGAATGTAGGACATAGGGAGTCTGATAGTACTGGTGACATTCATAGCCGGCTAATCGTGTCAGCTCTGCTAAGCAAGATTGTCTTTGCTTTCGCAAGGTTGAGACTTCGTCTAGATCGGCAGAATGCAGTGTGGCACCCAGGGCGTCAATGTATACCAAGGCAGCTCCTTGCACAAAAGATTCTCTGATGTCACTAACGTCCTGATTGCAGAATCTTGCCCACGCAAGCAAATCACGAAGTGAAACGACTGTACTTGTCAGTGCAGTCGCAAACGCTTGGCAAAAATAGCGAGCAAAGTTGATCATGATAGGTCCCAAATGTGCTCTATCACTTTTTAGAGTCGCGGCAAGAATTTGCAGCATATCGGTATCGTCAGACATCGCAGGTACCCATATCTCGGTGAATCGATTTCGTAAGGCCGCTGAAAGTTCTTTCTTGCCAAAGTCTCCTCCCGGATTCATTGTAGCACAGAATTGGTAGGCGGGCGATGCCGTGAGCCCTGTATCTTGTGCGCCCTTTTCTGCGATGACCAGACTACGACCGGTCTCCAGTACGCTGTTGAGCCGTTCGAGAACTGCGTCCTCCGCTAAGGAGATCTCGTCCATCAAGAAAATTTGGCCTTCTTTCATGGCCTGTACAAGTGGACCGTCGGCCCATTCGAAAAGGGCTTTAGACTGGACCAGCCGCTGTTGCAAGTCAACGATCTTGGCCTCCAGCTGAGGCTGCTCGTCAAGGAGAATCCGAAAGTCTAATGCCTCAAAAGCAGTTCTCAAAGTCTCGAGGTCTGTGGGATATTCCTTCGTGGGATCGTGCGTTCTGAAGAAGTCGAGCAAATCTGCGATGAGAAGAGCAGATAATTGAGCCCGATTCCGAACAGGACGCTGAGCACCAATCATGTCAGCCGTCTCGGTGTTTTGATGGGCATTTAAAATCTGTATAGGGCGGTTGAGGGCTTCTGCGATTAATTGACATACAGCTGTTTTGCCACAACCAGTCTCACCAACAAGCAAGACTGGCTCATTGTTACGGAAAGCTAGGGCCATGAGGATAAAGAGTCTCCTCATGGCTCGGGTCCAGACGACCTGAATGTCGCGCCCACTGGCAACGACGGTCTGGTATTCACTGAGATCCGATATAGCATAATCGTGAACGCCCGTCAGACTGACTTTCATGACCTTCTCGATGACTTCTTGTACAATCACTTTCTCCTCGTTCCTTCGAACTCTCTCGGCGAGTAGGACGTATCCGTTGAGTGCCAGTTCGTCATAGCCGACAGCGGGTCGCATCGCCCAACGAAAGAGATCTCTAAGAGTGGCAAAACTGTTCTTCTGCTCGAACACTCTGCTAGACTGTCTTCTGATGGATAATTGCTTGTAAACCTCCACAATACGTTTGCAATATGTCGGGGCGACTTGACATCTCTGACACAAGATTGTCTCTAATTCGTCCTCGGGAATGTCTTCGAAATGAAGCTCTAGGAAACGATTTCGGAATGCCCGTGAAAGGTGTTTTCGGCCTCCGTAGAGTCCGGCAGGGTTTTGAGTAGCGAATAGCACAAAACTCGGATGAGGCTTGATGACTTCCTGGGTTTCTGGAATCAGCAATTCACGGTTGTCGTCAAGCAGCCGGTTCAATGCTTCGAGCACGTCCGACGGGGCCAGATTCAACTCGTCCAACACCAACCAATGCCCTTTTCTGATCGCCTCCACCAGGATGCCCTCTTGAAAGGACAGGTTGCCTTGATCGTCAGACATGTATGATCCAAGATATTCTTGCAGATCAGTGTTTTCATGATTGTTGATTCGCACAAATGTATGCCCGGTCCTCTTTGCGAGATATTCCACCATACTCGTCTTTCCACTCGAGGTAGGCCCTTGCAGCAGGATCGGGTACTTTTTGGTCGTGGCTGCACGGACCAAGTTGAGCATGTTCCTCTCCACGAAGGGAGTCATGATATACCTTGGATCGTCCCTGGGTTCCAACGGACCTTGTGGCAACCAATAATGTTTGAATTGTACCCATTCACCATCCGAGGGTCTCCGAGGAATTTGAGCAATTGAGCTCTTGACATTCCTTACCCGAAGTATGGTGTACTCCTCGATTATGGGCTTCAGAATCGCTTCGCTTTCCTTATTGAGCAAGGTCAGGTATGACATACAGAATCCTTCATATAGTGACCGGCGCAAGCCATAGATTGCACTGATTTCTAGAACGTAGGATAGTGTTCTGGTGAGTGTACGTATACTATAATGAGGACACTGATTGCCACCGTCCACCAGCTTGTTCTCGGAAGCGAGCTGTTTCGTTGTTGTATAGAGATATGCGACGTCTGTGCATGCTTTGGAGTCTTCTACACACAAACCTCCGATGTACTTGGTGATGATGGCAAGCAGGTCCGGCATGCTCGAATCTGGAGACTGGATGTAGAGCTCCGTGAACCGCGATCGAATGCCGGCCGGTAAGTCTCGCTTGCCGACGTCGGTCGCTGGGTTCATACACGAGAAGATTCGAAAGTCCGGATGAGGCATGATGGCCTGTACATCGCCCTTCTCGGACAACAGGATCGAGCCATCTTCTTGCAGCAAGCCATTGATGCTCTCGAGCGTGTCAGTTGCAGCAAGATTGATCTCATCAAGCAAGACCCAGTCGCCTCTTTTCACAGCCTTGACTAGAGCTCCCTCAACGAAGGCAAAGGTGAATGATTTTGAGGCTCGCTGCTGTTGTGCTTGAAAAGTGTCAAGGTTTGCGGCAAAGTTGTCCCAAGCAGCGAATAGATCGTCGTCCAATTTTCGCTTCTTTCTAGAAGACGTCGAGTCATTCTCAACATTGTCCGTCGCGTTTTGCGATTTCGTCAATGACTTCCGGGCTATCTTGACACTTTGGGTAAGCAGGGCCGTCAATCGTGACCATTGACCTTTGTTGAATGACTTGCGAATCTCGGCCAAGAAACGTGCATTCTTGTGAGCACTTAGCGTTCTGCTGAATAAAGTTTCAAAGTCCTCGAGCAGCGGTATTGCAATCAGCCTTGTGTCAACAGGTTTGAAACCTCCTAGAAGGTCGCCACTTTCAGTTTGTTGTGACATGTTGATGGCGACCAAAGTATGGCCCATCATGGTTGCGAGTTGTTGGATCACAGTGGTCTTACCAGTACCCGTCTCTCCCACGAGCAAGAGTGGTTCCTTGAGCCTTATTGCTACAATCAACTGCTCAAGGAGGCGGAGTGCATGTGCAGTCAAGGCGAATGGTCGATTTCGTGTCTTCACAACCTTGTTTGGTTTCGCCAGGGAAGCACGACCGACTTGCAAGAAGGTTGCGGCGTCGCTGAAGGATGGCGTGTGAGACTCGAGGTAGAACTGAACTCTTTCTGGAGGAACTTGCAGACTACGGCCGATGGTTTCAACCACTAGATGTTTGAGTTCGGTCGACGAGGTTGAGGAAGCGAAGCAGTCCACGGCTTCTGAGAAGATGTCGTCCGACACCTGTTGGTTGATAGTTTGATCTGAACTCCTAATGCCATTCGTCATGTATACGGCCTGAACTCGACGACACCATTTCATAAGATCCAATGTACCAAGTGGTCGTGCGGACGTGCCCTTTCGACGCACTCTTGTGGTACCAGACTTTCCAGCAAGGAGTTCAACAACGGCCTCGTATGTTTGCATCATGGTGGTTGCCATGTTCCTCAGCAGTGGGTACTTGGCGGTGATCACCTCTCGAAGCTCATCGTTGGGAGCCATCTCGATGACTACCGGAGTCCATAATCGACCTCCAAGCAGTCTTGCAGGTGTCCAGTGTGCTTGGCCATCGGTTGCCTTTGTCGCAAGCACTTTCAATCCGGGCCCGGCATGAATTGTTTCACCACGACTGGGGATATGGATGGATCTGGTCTCCAGGAGGGGCAGGAGGATGCTGAGAACATCATTTGGTGCTTTGTCAATGTCCTCGAATAAGATCCATTTCCCTTGCGCAACGGCGTTCGCCAAGACGCCAGACTGCCAGATGAATTCGCCAGGAGTGGCCGAAGTGATG
Source organism: Taphrina deformans (assembly GCA_005281575.1). Lineage (NCBI taxonomy): Eukaryota > Fungi > Ascomycota > Taphrinomycetes > Taphrinales > Taphrinaceae > Taphrina > Taphrina deformans. The sequence continues at coordinate 347,473 of RHGG01000003.1, forward strand.
TATGTCCCAAGCAATAGTTTTGCATCGGTCTGATCTCCCAGATGTATGCGGACAAGATCACGATCACGGCCGACCGATCGAGCTAGATCTTCAATCAGAAACGTCTTTCCACTGCCGGAAAGACCCTGAAGAAGGACAAAGTCGGACCTTCGTAAAGCCTTTGCCAATAAAGACAAATTACGAGTGCTGACAGATGTGGGAACAACCTGAGAAGCCGCGACCGATTGATGCGGAACCCGTGGAAGGTACTCGTCAGCTATCTCGACAACATTGGAGGGCAGGGTGCTGGGATCGTAATCAGCTTGCTCAGCCTGTACAAGCGTCTGCCGTAGATTGTGTATCCTAATGTCTTCCTGGACTTCAAAGACTCGCAGGTCGACGGATGTGCCCTCCTCTAGCACGATGATCGTGGATACTTCCGTGGCGACAATCTTGTCGATAGTGTCGCTCAGAAGCTTGTCACCCATATCCAGGTAGAGACCCAAGAGGTTGGCGACAAGCAATCGTACTGCCACATGCTCGTGCTTCAGCAGAGGCCAGAGAAGTCTCGCCTCCAAGAGGTGTCGAAAGTCCTTGAGGCTGAAGCGCAGCAGCCTCCAGATGGCGACGAGCATCTCGATGAGTGCCGAGTCTGTGGTATTCGTGAGGGAACGGAGATGAAGGGTGTCGGTGGCCAGACAACTGATTGCGAACCTGGCCAATTTGTCAGTCTATGCACAATCGCCGACCGAGTAGAGTCAACTTACGGTCGTGCCTCTGGATAGGCATGGATGATCCGGGCAAATGCTATGGTGACTAGCTCTGGCGCCGAAGCATAGTACGTCGCCCAGTAGCCAAAGACAAGTGCTGCTTGCTTGCGATGGGCGGCGAGCACAGCAGCGTTACCGGAGGAGGACAAGCATTGCTGGGCTATGCGCTCCATCGTGAGTCAGGAGAAGGAGGAATGCCTCTTGGTGTTCCAGGCAGAGCCGACAGAGTGAGCAGCTTCTCCGGGAAGTCTGAGACTCGGCCAAGCTCTCGAATGAGCAGGGCTAGCTCGACGACTGGTTGATCTTGACTTGGTCACTGGTGAGTGCAATATACAATGGTCTAGTGCGCTACGCTATGCTAGGAATCATCATCATCACCACCACCACCACGGTAGGGCGACTGGGACTCGGTACCTGAACCATCAAATTGTCCAGATAGGAAAGTGCTGCCGCCAGCCACACTGGACTGGATCTGAATTAAAACTGAATTAAACTGAACTGAATTAAACTGAACTGATCTGATCTGTACGGAGAGAGGGAGAGAGAGAGAGAGACGGAGAGAGGAAAGAGGGAGGAAGGCAGAAAGAGAAGGAAAGAAGGAAGGAGGAGCAGGAGGAGTTTGGGATGCCTGAGCGCGTCTTTTTCCCCCATCTGCGCGGTTCTGTCTGTTTTGGCCAATGGGAGGCGCGGATTCGCGTGGACAGTAAACAGAAATCGTAGTTGGGCCCTCGTTCCATCTGTTCAAGTTTCCAGATCTCATCCTTCCTTCCTTCCTTCCTTCCTTCCTGGCTTCCGCTCTCCACGCCCGCCCTGCCCTGCCCTGCTCTCTCGTCCAACTCGAGGATCCTCCTCCTCCTCCTTCCTGTCGCCTGCTGCCTGGCCTGGACAACCATTCTGCTCTCACCACCTGTCCGTCATAGCCCTTCCCTTCCGTCCGTCCGTCCGTCCGTCCAACCGGCCTCCTGTTCATGTCTCTCTTTGTCGGAGACACATGCAGCCTGTGCTCACGGACCCGGCCGACTCTGTGCATCCTGTAGATGGTATGACTTTGCCTCTCTCCAGTCGCGGACATTGTGAATGTTGATTCTCGCACAGGTCCTCTATAGACGGAAACCCGTCCATCTCGAGACAGTCAAGGACGCCGGTCTATGGGACTCGCCGAACCGGCTCATCTGGCAGATCCCGGAGACACAGGAGATCTACGTCAACTACGAGGACTTTCTCCAGCGCAAGGCATTCTACGACACCCGAACATTCACGTGCGAAGTCACGGGCAAGACGAACCTGACCTATGCAGAGGCCTATCGGTCCGAAGTACGTCGGGCCAGACTGTACGTGGAATCCCACACTCATGCGAATAGATTGCGGAGGCCAAGGATCTCGACGAGAGCTTTCCAGACTCGCTCAAGGAGCCCGTCCTACGGAAAGCACATGCCCTGACTATTCCTCGACTGGATGGCCTAGTGGACCTCATCTACGACGTGAGCGGCCCATCCACGGATGTATCAATCTTATGCTAAAACCGGTAGACCTTCAAGGGCGACTATTTCCCGGGAGAGAATGTCCTCGTGCAGATTGACGGGTACAGGGAGGGGGCACAGATCAGGGAGAAGACGAAGCTGGAGGAAGTGCTCTTTCCCGATGGGTTCCACCGTCCCGCGAGTGCTCGCTACGTGATTGAGCTCGACGAGGAAGTCGAGGACGGGAAGAGTCGTCTCCGGACGGTGGAGGAGAGCACAATCTCGCGCGAGAGAAATGTCTTTTCCAAAGTCGTCCTGCGCTACTTCTTGCGCAACACTGTCCGTAGGGATGCCAAGCTGGGCTCTCCGTGGCAGGTCAAGCCCGAGTATGCGAAAAAGTACAGGATTGCTCCGCTCGAGACGAAGGAAGCAGTCAAGGCGGTCCGTGCCAGCTCGCCTGCCCGAGCCGATGAGAAGAGTGCACAAGCTCAGGATCCTGGTCAGGATGCTTCGGTCGCAATCAAGGACCTGGTCGAGGACCTCGACCTGCCTCCGAGGAAGCGAAAACGTCCGAAATTGGAACATTCCCTGCCCGTGAGCCAGGATCTTGTGCCAAACTTGCTCGAAGTCTGGGCATTCTTCAACGTCTTTCTCGAAGTCCTGACGCTCGATTCCTTCACCCTCGACGATTTCGGCGATGCTCTCCAGGCGCCGGAACGATCAGAACTCGTAGACGAACTCTATTGCTCCATCTTGGCGACCCTGAGCGACGACAAGACAGGCCCCTTTCCCGCCGTCAGACCAGCCGAGACGAGTGAGCAAGATGAACAGGAGGCTTCCGAACCGGCTGTGGAGCTTAGCCCTCGACTACAGGAGATATCACAGATCGCGCCGACATGGAAAGCACAACTGGCTGAACAGGATTTCGAGCATGGTCATTACGTGACGATCTTGCTAGGCATCCTCGGAGAGGTCTCCAAGACGGCGACGAACCTATTCCCAGACACGATCCTCGACACGATCCTGCGGGCCCACCAAGGGGGGCAGGACCTGTCGCTGACGTTCAGGACACTGTCGGCAGACATGAAATTACGGGTCCTAATGCTACTCATCGACCTGACGTGGCAGACGAGTACCGTCAGGCAGTACATTGACGAATGCATGGACAACCTGACCGTCCTGAGGAAGGAGAGGGCGGACGCGACCAAGGTGAGGAAGACCTGGACCGACGCGATCCACCAGCTCCGTCTGAGGATGAGGGCGCAGTTCCCGAGACTGACTGTCGCCACGGCCGGGCTGTCACGGGAGGAACAGCTGCGACTGGGCGTGGGCGTGGGCGAGGACAACGGCAGTTCCAAGCCGGGATCCTCCGACGCAGAGAGCGACGGTGAGGAAGACTCGGTCATGGGCACCAGCGTCTCCGGAAGACGCCGCACGTCCTACCGACTCGTCCACAAGGCCGGCGCCGAACCCGACATCGACGTCGACCCGACCGACGCCAAGAACCCGTTCAGGTCCCGCGACGATTTCGAGTGGGAGATTCAAAAGGTGAAGAAGCTGGTCGTGAAGGCGGACGCCCGGATCGCGCGGATCGAGGAGGAGTTTCGGGAATCGGACGCACAGCGGCTCCGGCGGCTGGGCCAGGACCGGTACCTGAACACGTACTGGTGGTTGGAGTCCTGCGGCATGCCGGTCCACGGGATGCCCAACTGCTCGACCTCCCATGCCGGGTACGCGACCGGCCGCATCTTTGTGCAGGGCCCGACCGAGGCCGCCGCGACCGAACTCGAGCACCGCGGCGCGACGCACGACGCGCGACGCCGGACCGAGCAGCAGGAGGAGGGGGAGGAGGAGCGAGGCGAGGGAGGGACCCGGGCCGGCGGGTGGGGGTACTACGAGACGGAGGACCAGGTCCGCGACCTCGTCGAGTACCTCGACCCCCGCGGCACCCGCGAGTCCAAGCTCAGGGCCGCCCTCGAGGTCCGGCTCAAGCCCATCCTCCACGGCATGGCCCACCGCGCACGGTACCTGCGTGGCCAGGCCGCAGGCGAACGACGGTCCTCCCGAAAACATCCACCATCGGGCGACGACGACCTCGCCCGGTTCCAGCGGTGGCGAAACACGTTGGCCAGAAAGGCACTCGGCGCCCCACACTCTGGTGAGGTCCCGGCCAAGGGCGTGGCCGTCACCAAGAAGAAGAGGAGACGGTGAACAATTGTGTGTAATCTTAATCATTGAAAGGCGCATCTTGCATTTGCATCGCGCCAGGCTCGCGCATCAAGACCGGGGGCCACGCGAAATTGTAAATTATAGACGTCGGCACAGGGAATCTTGGCGCAGGTCATGCTGTACATTATCGGGATCGGGGGCCGGGAGAAAGGGGAGAAGCAGTCTATTAATGGCATCTTGAAGAAATACTAGAGACACGCCTGCGCTATTTTGGTAATACTCAAACAAGCAATTGATGCCCCGTGACAACTAGTGCAGTCGACTGCGGCTGGATGATCGAGACGCCGGTCGTCTGCACAGATCCGAGACGTCGTGTCTTCCGCCGCAACAAGACCTCACATTCTCCAAACCAGGACCGTCGGCAACATTGTCGAGGGTCAGTCCCTCACGCCGAGAGATGCTGCCTCTCATGGCCGTGGAACCCTTCCAGGCTGTGCCTCGAACGAGATCATAGTTTTCAATCTTTGGTTCCGTCGACTTGGAAAAATACGTACTAATCTTCTTGGACAACGATCGATCAGCCTGGGATACCGGCCGTACTGTCCGCTGGGAATCGTAATTTCCACTCAGTGATGTCGAGCCCCGTCGTCGTGCGAGACTGCGACTCGGGCTGACACTCGATTTGGTAGGTGAGAAATCCCTAATGATGGTGTCGGTCTCGACCGCATCTTCTGCAGACTGGTCTCGAGCTGGTAGACCATAGAGTAGGAAGTTCAGAGCCCTGACCCAGTCTTCGTGATCAACAGTTTGTATCGCGGTGAGCTTCAATGTCCGTCTCGGTGTTTCTATACATATACTCCGTTGATGAAGACCAGGAGGTAAGGTGTTGAAATCGTCCTCGACGTGCACTGTCAGTATTGGAGCCGATTTTATGATTGCTCCTTCTGGCGCATTGACAGGATTGTATACACTCCAATACAGAGTTTTTGTATAGGGATGAATCCAGAAGTACCGTTTGTGCCTATTTTCGGACAATCCTTGACGTCCGGCCCGCCTCGTGTACTTGTACATACTCATTCCAATCATGGTCCGAGTGATGGACTCAATCGTAGCAGGATCAGTAGGATTCTCTGCCGACGCATAATCATCAGCTACATGTGTCGTGGTGGTACGGAAGCGGTCGTCAATCTCCGTGGCAAAAGACGAAATTGAAGAAAAGGATCGTTGACTGTATGATCTTGCTGGTGGCACATAAGAGCTACGCATGGGCTGTCCAGAATATGTGCCACAACAATCGTCGCTTTCATCTTCACTCTGGAATGCTATGGCCCGTGTTTTCCCTTGACGTGTACGTACAGTATCTTTCGCTGTGGACGGAGCTAGAGGTGGTGCCATGCCAAATTCTGTATGCTTGGGTAATTGCTCGTAACTGTTTTTCGACCTCAACGAACGAGAGATGGATTTGGAGCTTGTCAAGTTTGTGCCTGATGGACTTTTCCCAAGCACTTTCTCTGCTTTTGCAGTAGGACTGGAGTGCATATAGCGTTGTGTTCTGAGCTGACGAATTCTCTCTGGGGACGGCATCTCAAAGTCACTCTCAAGAACACTTTCATTGCCGGATGGTCCGCATGAAGCATATGAAGCCGCTCTCGAAGTGTTCACTGGTCGTAGGAACGGAGTGGCTATCTGCAGAGTGTCCACAATACCCACTGCAGTCTCTGAGGTTGGTTTATCCTCTTGTTGTGGTGATTCTTCAGACACCAGTGGTGTCGTGGTTGCTGCAAGTTTTCGTAGGAGTTCTAACTTTTCCCTTGTCAATTGCTCGAGGGAAGCACGAGTGGCGTACAGATCATGTTCATTTTTCTGTAACTCCGATAGCCTGGCTTCACTAATGGTGATAAGAGCCTCATCGGCAACCTGCACCGCGTTATCTGGGATGCACAAAGGTCCTTTCGACTCGGAAGAGGCCACGCTAGCAAGGAAAGGACCGGGACTTGATTCTGCCACGGGTGTGGTGTTGTCTAGCATAATACTTTCTTTGCTAGCATGCATGGAACCACTCTCTGTAGCGACTGGTGTAGCAATAGACAATGAGGAGTTCTGAGCCGAGACGTCTGTTTGAGATGTATTGCCAAATTTGAGGACGATTGGTTCGATCAGGTCACGTTCGAGACCTCCAGATGACGAGACAACTTTTGTCACAGTGTGCTTCAAGCGGGGACTTTCTTCTTCTGAGTCCGGCCGCGATGTACAACTTCCGGCCACAGGTTCGTCCTGACTGACCTCCAACAACAGATCAGCAGGCATATCAAGGTGCGTCTCAACGGAAGGGTGACGCTCAGGCGTTTCGGCAATTGTAGTCTCCTGCAAGAGAGTGGACTCCTTGTTCACTTCATCATCCTGAGTCTCGGAAATTGAGACATCGAAATTCGCTGGATCTTCTTGTATAAATGTCATTTGTGTTTGGAAGGCCAAATGTGTAGTTTCAGGTGCGACCGAAGAGCGCTCATGATATATTGGCCAGGGCTCCTCTGTCATGACGCCTGTATCACGCGTCGAAACGGGCAATACTGATTTTAAGGACACTTCAGATGTCGCTTCACTTTCTGAAAGACCTTCGAGCTCTGCATCGAGGGCCTTAGGCTTTTTGAGAATTGCTGAGGACTTGCGTTTGTCCGATGAAAGTCGTTCATTGCTGGCAAGCTTCGAACTCGTGAAGCTGCGAGAAGAAATCGAATGACCTGAATTACTTTCGTTGTCATTGTAATTGGACACAGTAGAGAAACTACGTTCGTCATGCGGAGTTTCGCTAGAAAATCGTGAATGAAGCGAATCAATATCAGACACTTTGCTGTCTCTCGTCTGACTCTCTGAATGCTTGTGAGACTTGCGAATGGTGTCTGTGGCAGAATATTCCGAGTCCGAATTGGCCTCGATCCAAAAGTCGTCCTCAACACTACTTACTTCGCTGGTGGGACGGCGACCGATGCCGAAGACGTCCCTAGTCTGCAATCGTTGTTTGCTCTTGTGAGCATCTTCGCCTAGTCTTCTTCGGTGCTTAGAAGGCTGGCTAGCATGCAGTTGTTTTACGGAGAGCAATTCCTCCTCCAGTTCACGCAGCTGACGTTGTAATTGGAGCCTCTGAGACTTCTCTTTTTCGAGCTCTTTGCGCTGGCGCAGCATCTTGGTCTGGTTATGAAACAAAGTGCCTTTGAGTGTCTCGGACTCCAGCGTCGCATTGCGATGTGGTGTGCCCTTTATCGGGGACAAGGGTGGACTACCCGGAGGGGTCACCATTTCATCTTCGGACTCAATTTCTCGTGTGGATTTCTTAGCAGGACTGCTCATGTCAGGTCGTGTAAGAGAAGCAAACTTTTGAGTTTCCAGATCAGCTCTAGCATTCTCGAGCCGTCGCATCAGTGTAGCAATCTCTCCTCGTAAATCATTGTGGATTTCTTTCTGCTTTGCCAAAGTGGTGGCCTGTGTTGTATGTAACTCCTTGACTCTGGTTTCGAGATCCAGTCGGATCTCTTGTAGACCTTCTATCTCCTCAACCTGCTTTGAACAGGACAAATTAGACTTCACCAGATCCGATTCCAACCTGGAGGCCAGCTCGTTCAATGCTGCTTGGCTTTCTTCCTTCTGCTGAATTGTGAGTTCCAGTTCCCAATTGATGTTTTTGAGTTTTTCTAAGAGATCAGTCTTGCTGACGTTATGGTGAATTTTTTCTACCTTCATCCACGAGCATTGTTCTCATCTTAGCCTCCAGTTGTTCTGCGATCCGCTCCTGCTTAACTCTGTTCCTGGTCACGTCCTTGAGCAGTTCATCTTTCTCGAAAAGCTGAGACTGCAACTTTCTGACTTCTTCCACAAGGCCCTCTCCTATCTCAGCAGCCAGATCGATATCATGGTGACGTGGAGTCGACGGCATCTGTCTGATTCGATGTGCACCGACGTGAAAATTCTGGCCGCTCGAGCGAGGACGCAGACTTGGTGAAGCGTCTTGCGCTGCTCGGGACTTACGTATGGGGCTGGTGTGAGGACTGTCAGAGAGCACTTGAACTGCTTCCTTCTCGATATCAACTAGACGGCGGTAGGTCTCAGGTCGGATCGCCTTGTCCTCAGCGGGAGAGCTTGTGTGTAGTTGTTGCGATTGAAGCTTCCTTTGCTGGTCCAACAGAGCTTGCGTCTGATCCATGACGAGTCCGGAACCGCTCTCCTTACGGTCAGGGTCTTTCTGTTTCTCCAATCTACCTTTCTGGATGTTGTTGAGTTGACTGGTCCTATCTAGGAGCAGACTGTCATCAGCCATACAACACCGTCAGGCCGAATCGTCTCAAACGTGATCGTCCGAGGGTGTACAAAGCTGGCTCGCGTAGGATGTGCTAATGCAGTGGTCACTCTACCGTGGACGCAATCAGTGCGATACATTAGGTAGCCTTTGCATCATTCACAACAAACGCAACCACGCAATATGAGGAGGAGCTCGCATCCATGTCCAAGTGGCGCTGATCAGATCGTTTGTGGCGCTGATCACTGGGGCCGGTGAACTGCCAAGTGCTGCAGCGTGGTGAGAGCGTATACACAGGGTGACTAAACTACTTTGGCTACCATCTTTTCTACTGAAGGTGTGCCGTCCACTCGTGATGAAGAGCACCTCGTGATGCAGCAGGCAAGTCTTGCCACTCCTAGTGCTGGGAGGAGCGGATCTCAACCACTGTCGGGCAGGGCAGCGAACTTAAAAACTTGTGGCCATTTCAATTGTGCACTTAGTCTCCCCATATGTTGTGGCTGCTCAGACTTGAGGCCTCAGCACTACAATCATTATCAAGTCTATGTCGATGGACAAGGCATGGTTGAGGGAGAACGCTGGTCATTCTACTGTGTAGCATGCAAAGAAAGACTATGCGAGGACAAGCCTTCCGTTCGGCAGAGCATGGCTCAAAATACAGACAACGACAACAATGAGACCCAACACACACGAAGACGCGCTCGAGTACTTGCCAACTACCAGCGGGTTTTCGGAACTCGGGACGAAATTGATGATGCTGAGTATGAGAGTCCTCTAAGTATTGCTAAACCGAACCAAACCCGAAATACGCTGACACATACAGCGTCAATGTTCACAAGAGCTTGGTCACGTTATCGGGAGCATCAGGACGAGATGCATGTTCTGACACCGTCACACGAGGAACAAACAGAGTTCCCTGAAGTTCAGATTTTGACCGATGAATTGGAAAGGCTCGATTTCTCGATGGTCCGGGGACGATCCTTAGAGACTGCTAACCTGCAGCCCGCATTCAGCCGAGAACATTCTCCAGCACCGCTACCGAATGTGGACTTATCAGCCTGCTTTAATGTTGCTAGACCACCACCGTGTCCTCCAATAGCGCTATTGAATGTTGAGGTCAGTGCTTCCGAACTCTTAAAACATATCAGACTGATCTTTTAGTGCAAGATTTGCTTCTCACAAGTGGCTGATGTACTTCTACTACCATGTGCACATTTGATGTTGTGTTCATACTGTGCTCCAATCATCAAATTGGACGGACCAAAAGAACAGAGGCGTGACAAATGCCCCATGTGCCGTGCAAAAGTGAATCGACAAATCAAGATATATCGATGAATGTCTTACCAAGAATCCACACTGCTGAGAGAGCACAGCGGAATGAACAGCACCAAAGGCAGTCAAAGGTATTCCTAAGCACAAGGAGTCGTCGGGCCTGGGGGAAGTCTGATCGGCACGATTTATCCTTTCCAATCCACAGAAGCCCAGTCAGGTTGATCCGTTGAGTAGGACCATGAACCGTCGTCGGCCCAGTACTTCAAGGCATGAAGGAAAATGCCCAACTCTGTTGGACTCGGATCACTGTATAGGGGAGCCTGGCATACATCACATATGTCGCCAGTTAGCAGCTCGCCCAGACGTTTGTCCCTACGTTCAGTGGCCTGCTCTCGGGTCTCTTCTGTGACATAGTCAGATTTCGTGGGCGCAAAGTTGCCGAAATCTGCCAATTCCGACTTGTTCAGATTCAGCAGTTTTTCGGAGATCTCCTCATCTGTCTTGTTGCGCCAGTCATTCGAGGTCTCGCCCCAGACTCTTTTATTAGCATAGAGTGGGTCATTTGCAATGGGATGACCGAGAAATTGCAGATGCACTCGAAGTTGATGCGTTCGACCTGTGAACGGTCGACACTTGACCACGCTTGTTACTCCATTGAAAGAGAGCTTCTCGAAGACACTTTTGGCTGATTTCCCATTTGGATGAACTCGATTGAGTCCCAATAAAGGATTAACCGTCATCAGTGGTTCCTCACAGATAATCTCCCCCTCAGGAAAATCCCCAATCACTCTTGCAACATACTCCTTGCTGACCTCTCTGTCAAACAGATACTTTCGCATTTTTTCGGCTGATGAAGCATGTTGCGAAAAGAACATGAGTCCGGAGGTCAATCGATCCAATCTATTGCAAGGTGCTATGTTGGTAGAAACCTTATGTTCAATGGACAGAATGTTCAGGACGCTGTTATGTCTGTATCTTCCGGCAGGATGTACTGGGACTCCTGCTGGTTTGTTGATGACAATCAGGTCATCGTCCTGATGAACAATCGTCACAGGCTTGGACGTCACAGGAGGCTCGTGTCGATGTGAAGTATGAGTCAGGATATCCCCATTCTTGAGGATCAACTCTCCATTGGACGGCTCTCCATTGACCTGTACACGGCCATCGATAATCGCTTGTCTCTAGTGATGTTAGCCGGTCTGTTGATCATAGCGCATAGTCTCCCTCTGCGCACAGACATACATAGTACTCTGAATCACGATCACGAAATTCTGTTGTAAAGATTTCTACCAATGTTTTTCCGATCCAGCGACCTTTCACCCACGTCTTGAAGGTGAAGTAATAAGGTTTGACTCTTCGAAGGCCTTTCTCACAGTCAATGACATAGTCAGCACCTTCCAGAAGTTCACTATTCAACAACTTTGGAGACTGTTTTGGTCGCTTCTTGATATCTTTCGGCATCGCTCTATCTTGTATGCTACTGCCGTCGAATCTCCTTTGACTTGCAGCCGATAGAGTGAGGAAGGTATTGTACGCTGTGCTAAGGATGGAGGAGGACTGCTTGTGAACGTGTGAGGGCAGAGTCCCGCACCGAATGATGGCGGCTTGCTCGAGCGTGCTCACGCCGAGTAGTATGCACGACACCACAGACACTTGTACATATGATTGTTCCTCAAACTAGATCCTACGGCAGCATCAAGATCAGTATACTCGGATATTTTGTGCCGGAATGATCGTGTGAGAGAGTGTGTGTGATCATATTGCATGTAGTATTACTGTAATCCTTCAGGGAAACCGTGGAAGCTGTGGACAGCTTCAGCTGCTTGAATTTTGTTGCCAGTCAGCCACACGAACGGGAGGCTGCCGGGACCGCCATGGATCGTGCATCTACCGTTCCATAACGACTATTTATCGTGCTGCTCGATGTATTCCTCACGCGTATCGCACTCTGTAAAGGGGTGGAAGTGGTACTCTGTCTAGCAGTCCGGTGGCCTGACTCCTTGGCCAGAGATAGATCCGTCGACCTGTCGCCGATATGGCAGAATCATGATGGTCTGACTATCGCAACAAGTTGAAACAGTACAACCATAAATCTGCGACTGGTCATTGTTAGATCGTCTCGCAGGCCGGCATGACCGATGAGGATGAGATCTCTGGTTTCCAAGACCCCGTGAGCCCAGTCAAGAAGCGAAGCACACGAAGTGAAAGGTCTTTGGCAAACAGACATGTTGGAGAGCTTCTGTTGTTGGACAGCGATGCGGATACCTCTGACGCGACGGCGAAAAGGTCTACCAATTCAGCTTCGAAAAGATCGAAAACTTCCAGCAATCCATTAGAGCGGGTCTCTAAGCACCGCAAGATCTCAGGTCCTCCTGAACGGAGGTCAGGCCGGGCTCAACGGACACAGAACTATGTCGATACTGAGCTAGAAACAGATGACCCAGTCACTGATTCCGATGCAACATCTCTGAAGGGGAAAGGTGCAGCTGCGAATGTGAAGAAGCGAGAGAAGGAGATTTTCAGAACAGATTACGACACTGCTTGGGAGGACCGTCACTGGGACGTCTGCGAGACCTGTAGACACATTGACTCTCGAAAGCTCGTGTATTGTCAAGGTTGTGCTGTAGGTATTCACCAAGAATGTCTCGGCAGCCGCAATGTCATGAAACATCACATCACTAAGGTTGACGTGGGCGACTATGTCTTACAATGCAGGCATTGTGTTGGTAGAGGCGGTCAGAAAGGTGGTAACAGGTCCTATATTACGGGCAAGGTCGGCCCATTGTGCTTGCCCTTTGCCTCAATCAAAAGTCATTACCTAGAAATCGATGAGTCCACAGCCATGGGTGAGGAAGAAAGGAATAATCGTAGCAAGGATATGGAGCGGGTACAAAACGAAAGAGCGTCATTGAGGGAGAAGCTATATGACCCTGCATTGGTAATGTTCCGTTGTAACAATTGTCTTCGACCAGCCATGTACGAAGATCTCAGTGACCCAGAAAACGATCCCCAATACGATCCAGCACAGTGTATGGACTGTAACGGCCACAGAAACATGTCTGTTCATTTGATACTCGGCTGGCGTGATCTCGTCGACGACAAACTGGACACAATGGAAGTCCGACGGAAAGAGCTTCCGGCAGATTATCTTCACGAGTATTTGGTAAAATGGATCGACCACCCGTATACGAAAGTTGAGTGGGTGAATGCTTCTTGGTTGCATGGTGTAGCAACTGCGAAGAAGAAGAACTTTGATGCCAAAGACCTTGAGGCAATCGCGCACGAGACCAATGTCATACCAGAAGACTACAACAAAGTGGACATAGTGCTGGATGTACTATTCGAAGATGACAATAGCTTTGAGGACATGGACTTTGAGGACGAGGAGGAAGCTGTCGAAGCCATTGCAAAGGTCAAATTGGTACTTGTAAAATGGCAACAAGTACAGTATGATGATATCTCGTGGGACGAACCACCAAAGCGGGATACTGATTCTGATATACTCGAATCCAGATGGACAGCTTTCCAGGCAGCTTACCGTGATTGGGTTCGTGGATTCTATGTTATGGTTGACAAACAACATGCAACGAAATCAATCAAGATATCCGATGCACCATTCACAGTGCTGGAAAAGAAAGCCCAGCCAGCGGAACTGGTTGGTGGCGAGCTGATGCCATATCAGATGGAAGGCCTCAACTGGTTGTACTACCAATACTATCTGCGGCACCCTGCAATACTTGCAGACGAGATGGGACTCGGCAAGACGATCCAGATCATCTCGTTCCTTAGTGTGTTGTTTACCGACTGGGCAATCGCACCGTTCCTGATTGTGGCCCCAAATTCGACGATTTCTAATTGGAAGAGAGAATTTCAAAAATGGGCACCGGACATGCGTGTCGCGGCATTCTATGGCGAGAAAAGCGCCAAGAGTGTCATCGAAGACTACGAGATTATTCACAAGGATACAAGTGGCCAACCGCTCAAAGTACATGCACTAATCACCAGCTATAACACGATCGAGACTGACTCGGCTTTGCTAAAGAGGTACAATTGGGCGTGTCTCATTGTGGACGAAGGCCAGCGACTGAAGAACGATGAGAGCATCCTGTTTAGGATCCTGTCAGACTTTAAAGTCAATCACCGCATCCTCCTGACGGGCACCCCACTGCAGAATAATACCAGAGAACTCTTCAATCTCCTACAATTTCTCGATCCGAAGAAGATGAATGCGGTAGAATTGGAGAGCCATTTCGACATAGAGAAGCAAGAATCGCTGACAGAGTTGCATGCAATGTTGCAACCTTACTTTCTCCGTCGAACTAAGGTACAAGTGCTCAAGTTTCTTCCGTCGAAGAACGAGGTCATCGTACCGGTCACGATGAGTGCTTTACAAAGAGAGCTTTACAAGACAATTCTATCGAAGAATGCGGAATTGATGCGACATGTAATGTCTCGCTCTTCAGCTGGTAAGGCAATTCAGAATTACAACAACACGTCTCTTGGCAATGTTTTGCAACAAATTCGAAAGATTTTGAGTCATCCTTTCATCTATGGTCCAGACATCGAAGAGAAGGTAGTGGATGAACAACAATCACTCCTCAATCTGACAAATGCTTGTGCTAAATTGCAGCTCTTGAAGGTGTTATTACCTGAGCTCAAAGCACGAGGGCATCGAGTTTTGATATTTTGCCAATTCATCATGATGTTAGACATCCTGGAGGACTGGATGAACGCCTCGGCAATTGAACATTGCCGCATAGACGGTAACACGCCAACTCCAGAGCGACAAGAATCAATCGATCGTTTCAATCGGCCGGGTTCCAAAGTGACATGTTTTCTGTTAAGCACACGAGCTGGTGGTGTCGGTATCAACCTCGCCACTGCAGACACGGTCATAATCTACGATGCAGACTTCAATCCTCACCAAGATCTTCAAGCAGTCGCGCGGGCGCATCGAATTGGACAGAAGAACAAAGTCGTGGTCTTCACGCTCGTGACTAGGAATACAGCAGAGGAAAAGATCTTGCAGATTGGGAGAAAGAAAATGGTTCTTGATCAATTGATCATTGAGAATATGGCGACCAAGGAAGAGAACGTGCCCTACCAAGAGATCTTGTCGTTCGGAGCAGCAGCTCTGTTTGACGAAGAGGCTAAGAACGAGTTGGTGTACGATGTTCCTACCGTGAACAATCTCATTGATAGTTCCTATGCTGATCTCGAGGTTAAGGTTGACGATTCCGCCAATGGAGACAAACCAAAGGACTCTTTCGGCTTTGCTAAAGTTTGGGCAGGCAAAGGTCTCGCTGATGAGGAACTCGGAGAAGCTGATGCTGCAGAAAGAGAAGCGTCTGACGATCTTTGGGCGAAGATATTAGCCCAACGTGCCATCGAAGCTAAGGCTGAAGCCGATCGAAAAAGCGCTGAGTTTTCGAAAGGGAGAAGAAGGAATGTCAAGGACTATAATGAGGGTAGTGCTGGAAAGGCGCTGGAGATCGCGGCGCTCAATAAGAATGCTGACGATGTCTCCTCCATTGCGGATCCAAACGAAGCTGACAATGTGAGCGAGATTGATGACTACAGCGAGACCAGAATCACAGACTCGTCAAGCGATGCCGACACGTCGAGTGGAGATGAAGACTCATTCGTCGGCAATGGGCCTAAGAAGGACCCGTATCGGAAGATTTTAGGAGCAGATGGTATCGCTGATCTCCTACGCAGACCTACCGACGATGAACTACATGCTGAAGGCGAAACAATGCAAACAGAATACGTCGAGATTGCAAAGAGCTGCAAGATCTGTGGCAAGATCCATCTCGGGGGTCAGTGTCAGATTCGCAACATCCCTATCGAAATTTGCACTCTTTGTAGGACAGCACATTTCTCAAACTCTAGAGGTGCGGGTGGACGACAGTGTCCTGTTTTCTCCAACATCACGGATATGAA
Organism: Taphrina deformans; assembly: GCA_005281575.1. Taxonomy (NCBI): domain Eukaryota; kingdom Fungi; phylum Ascomycota; class Taphrinomycetes; order Taphrinales; family Taphrinaceae; genus Taphrina; species Taphrina deformans. The sequence continues at coordinate 363,357 of RHGG01000003.1, forward strand.
AGCAATTCTAGATGATCTCAAAAAGTCTGCAGAAGCTCCTGAGCTTGTTGAACAAGCAAAAGCATATTTGCGAGGTGTCATTGGCACCATTTCTCGTGCAGAGAGGGAGCAGAAGGCAAGACTGGCGAGAGATGCGAATACCTCGAAAGGTGAACCAACCCAATTGCCGGCAAACCTTCAAGATACTACTACGCCTGCAAAAGCCATGCGTGAGACTGCTTGAATGCTTGATCAATCTGTAGGAGTTGATCCTCCTACCTCGAGTAAAGTCTCTCCCAGGTGATCTCCTATTCACAATTGCCGCAAAACCGGCACTCTGATCGTACTACTCAATTTCTCATTTACATTAAACTTCTTGATAGACTTCAGCTATAGAGCTTTAAATTCTGTGTATACATCATACGAGCATTATCGCGATCCGCCGGTGAGCTTCAACAATTCTCCCTTGAAAACATTGGTCAGAGCTGATCCATCACTAGTGCTCAGTTGACGACCGGTGTAAACACTGCACAATCTTAATCCTTGTAAAAGAGTACTGTTTGTCAGCATTGTTGTCATCCCGTACGACGGCAGGCTTACTCCGGGGTGGCTGACATACAGTAGCCGTCCTTGGACAACTTTTGTGCTAATTCGAGCTGATGGTTGTCCATAAGTGTCTCGTTTGCAACTACGATTAACCTTTTCTTGGCATGCAAAGCTTCCAGAATACTCCCGGCGCCTTACCACGTCAGTTAATTAGTGGGAAATACACCAAAGCCGTCTCACCAGCATGAGAAATGATCAGATCGGCCGCCAGCACTTCCTCAGATAAGGTCGGAGCATACGTGAATAGTCGTAAGTTCACTTTGCTGTGTGTTGATTGCTTGATGGGCCGCCCACCTTGGCCATGTTGCAACACGAGATGGGTATAGCCCTGATTTGACAATTCATCCAGAAAGTGGGTGTCAAGCACGGCATGAGTCAGGTCATCAAAGGAGGTTGAGCCCACGGTCACAAAAACTGTCTTCATTGCTTGTTCAATGCATGTACATCGATCGCTCGTCCACAAAGGTGACCGTATATACAGGCCGATGTCTGCTTAGCAGGTCCTGTTGTGTGTAGAAGCTCATCAGAATACTACACACTTGATGACAAAATAAGTGTGAGTTCATGCATCTGCACAGTTTAGAACAAGCAGGTGCAAGTTTGGACACTGCTCCTTAGTCACTACATCTTGTGTCTGTGAGGGATCCCACAGCAATTATGGCATTGATATATAGTACTACGCGCCCTTTTGACAAGAAACGAAACCCTGAAGAGACTACCTAAAACTGCGACCGGACGATCCTGAATAAGAACGACTGCGCCAGTTGTACGGTATTCACTACACAAACCATAAATGCTGGGCTTTACGATAAAAGCTTCCCGCCTTGGTTCACCGAACTCGCGCCAGTACACTGGGAGCTCCACTGTACACGGTCTCCGATCCCAAGTAATACGGTATACTCATTTGAGAGCATATAGAAGAGACGAGTCAGTATCGATTAACGGTGTCTACTAATAGAGCGAAGTGAATTTCAGAGTTCGAAGGCTATCAGAGGGAATCAGATTGAAACATCGTGCTTTGATGCCAAAGTGTTCGTGTACCGGAAAGACTACTCTAGTGCTACAACTTACAAGCTATAGTTTACTGCGATTACTGCGATGTCTTCTTGACCCACGACTCTGCCTCTGTTCGAAAAGCTCATAATTCCGGAAGGTCACATGCACAGAACGTCCGGGATTACTACACGACGGTCGCCCAAGAAATGGCTGAGATAGAAGAGCTCGAAGCACCCGTCAAGCAAAGAGAATCGCGGAGCGGGTTGAGGATGCCTGAGCCCATCAACGGCAAAGGGTACGGTCCAATACCCAAATTAGGCATGCCGATACCTGTGCCTTATGGGGTTCCTCAAAGACCCGGATTTCCTGCTCAGACAATTATTCCTCCAAACTACATACCCCAAGTCGCACCCGGTGTGGAACCACCAGCACTACCGGCAACACAATCGAACAATCTCCTTGGCGGTGTGCCCGGCTCGATGATGGGGCCTGGAGGGGTCATACTTCCTCCCCCAAATCTCCCTGCGAACTTTGCACAAATGCAGGCTGACTTCCAGGCGCGCTATCTTGCAGGCGACCGGACTGGTGGATTCGGCGATGCAGGAGCCAGACCAGATGACAGGCCGAGACCAGATAGGCCGTTCAGGAACGAAGGAAGACGATTCTAGTTGCTACCGGTACAAATTAAGCCTCATACTTCAGTTGTGCCGATGTATATGAGAAGGCATCTTGCTTTTCTGGAGAGGAGTTGTACAGGACAATTTGCAACTCAAAACGTTTGGGCGTCAGAGACACTTATTTGTGATCAAGCGTTGCGCAAAATGATTAGAGAGTTGTGACAGGATGATTCTGTAATTCTGAGCATGAGGACTTGCGGTTAACAATTATGCTCACCACTGATGGAGTGGCATCGTCTGTCTTTAGCTCCAAGAAGGATTCGCAGTTGTGCTAGATTCCAGGCTGGAACCGGTCGTGTTGATGAGACCCGGCTACCACAACATAGCGAACAGCCTTGGGTGTCGTCCAAAACCAATGATTTCCTGGCACGCAAAGTCGAATGTCGATGTCTAGCCACTACAAATACCATATTGTCATGAAAAGCTGCACTGATGCCACAAAAACAATGTAAAGGACGGCACTTCCTGACTGTTGAAGTGTGAATCGGGGCAGAAGTGGCTGGGTGGCTGAGTGGCTAGAAGATCGATCCATGTACAAGTCGCTTGTTCAGCCAAGCGGCTTCCTTGTATGCTGCCACGTTAACGACCATGGAATGGCACGCTGCCAGAGGACCGTCCAGATGGCCTGAGTAGCAACATAGCTTCACCGAGATAGTCCTATGATCTGTACATCTTGATTGACGCAATCACCCTGGAACACTCTGGAAATCACAGATAGACAAGGAGTATGGCAGCAACGACTGGAAAACGGTATCGCCGAGGCTGTGGTCTCCACCAATGCGGATTGCCTAAGCTTGACGGCCAAGACTGTCAGTTGTCAGATGTGTAGGCCACACGGGCCACAGGTTCGCATCCACAGCTCGTATGGGGTAAGTTCGAGGAAGCGCCCTCAAGACTCGAATCGATCTGTGAATGGTACTGAGGTCAAAGCAGACAGTCCTGCTGTTGACCTGAGCAGATGATAGAGAGGTAAAAGTTACCCGAGGCCAATGTGATTCCCAAAGACTGACATCGGGTGTGCGCTTGACGATCAGAAAGGCACAGGTCGGCCTTACAACGCTCCTGCCGCTTGTCCACCGCCCAGCCCCGCGGAGAACTCTGACGGAAATGAAAAAGGTTAAGTGTACGTGATTTCCCTCCTCATCTCTTTCTGCAGGAGCTCGGATCTGTCACACTATCGAGTCAAGCACAGACAAATTTCCGGACGATGGACCCATCCAAGGCCTGTGGTAGCAGTACAGATCCCTGCACGAGTATCGTGTGGGTTTACATGACAGCCCTGCAGCAGCGAGTACTTCTGCCAGCCCGACGTGGCAGTGCGCATCACCGGAAACGTGTTGTGCGGCACTCGGGCTTGTGTAGGTCGCGTGCGCGCGGTCGAACACTTTAGCATTCAACGAGCAAAGCGGTGGCAGCCAAGAGAAAGGATTGTACGGTAGGATTGTAGGATTGTAGGATTGTCAACCACCGACCCTCAGGACTCGCACAAGAGTTAACGGGGATCCGCCCGCTCGGTTCCCTTTGCTTGTTCGACTGCAGGTGGCTGCTCTGCTTCTGCTGCTGCTGCTTCTGCTCGCCCTCAACTTCGCCTTTGCCCTCCTGCCCCGGCCGTCCCCATCTACACAGATCCATCCCATCCCATCCCATCCACTCGCTCACTCACTCATCCGTCTACGTCCCATCCCTGGTCGGCCACCGCCGCTGCTGCTGACGTTGACTTGTCTATTTCATTCTGCACCAACAGTTCTGCACCTCGCCGGCCAGCCCTTCGATCGATAGCTTTGTTTCTCAGCGATTCAAGTGCATCGAGGTCCAATCGGAGCCTGCGTGCGGAACACGATACGGCACCGCAGGTCAGATAAACAATAATAAGAGCGTATAGGGCTGCGCATACTGGAAGATTCTGAAGGTTACCGCGACAAGTTATGGCAGACGGCGCACTCCATGACTCCGTCACAGTTGAGGCGGCCTTCATTTCAGCAAATGCTGCGAGCTACATCGCTTCTACATATACCGCCAATGTCCGGGGCACGAAGCCTCCCACGCTGACACTTGACCGGTCATGTCTGCGAAGTCTCAATGCATTTCTCGACTACTTCCTGGCCATCATCATCAAGGACGCTCGGTCGATCGGGCTTCAGGACCTCAAGGCGACACTGGCCAAGGTGCTCGATTCCGCTCTGGGATACGTGGCTCTGAATGAAGCGCAGGCAGAGCTCGAGACCTATCGCAATCAGGAAACCGGGGCAGGCCGCCCGTTCGAGCACTCGACCTCAGGTTCCTTGGCTGGACAGGAGCTTTTCGATGTCGAGGCGGTTTGGCTACAGGCGCGGATCCGATGTATGATCTATTCCACGGTCGGGGAGAAGGAGGAAACGGATTTCCCAACTCTCTCGAATGACAGCGAGATTGCCGTCACTCCACCTGTGGCCATCTTCCTCACCGCTATATTGGAGTTCCTGGGTGAACACATTCTCCTCACCTCAGCGCGTTTCGCTCGGGATCGCATCGGGTCAAGTAACAAAGGCATCCTGACGGAGGATGATTTGGACAGGGGAATCAAAATGGACAAGGCGCTAGGCACAATCTGGCAAAGCTATCTGACCATCATACCTCGGCAACCGTCGACTGAAGTCCTGCGCAAGAGAGATAGTGGTGCCACTGATGGGTCAAGGACCGAACGAATATTCTCGACTCTGCCATTCTCCTCGACCAAGCAGACTGAAATTGCTGGCTCGCCTCGCAATATGGACCAGTACGAGCAGTTGCTGAAAAGTTCAGACCCGGCACGAACTCCGGTCTTGCTTCGCAAGGCCTCGCCGAAGCCTCCTGACGCTCTCCCAGGCGGCTCAGAAGAACATCCTTCACCCTCCCCTACCACGACAGCCACCGCAAATGGTGCCAGTAAGACGGGCACAGGAGACCTGCATGCATACCTTGAGCCTGAAGATTTGCGGACTAGCCCGGAGACGACATCTCAGAACGTCAAAGGCCCGAAGGCTGCGACCCTCACGAATAATAATGGATACGAAGGACAATTTGTCACGAGCCCCCTACAGCCCAATCGAGCACCAGCCACGAAGGGCTCCGAAACAAGTCCGCAACCACCAAGAGAACCTGAAGCGGCCTCCAATCTGCCTCGACAAGTAGAGCCATTTGGGATTCGTTCTGTGGCATCGTCAGTCTATGGTGGCAATAGCGATGCACCAAAGGTTGAGCCGCCTCTTGTGTCAACTGGTCTATGGTCCAGGAGAAAGGATCAGGAGGGCTTGGGCCCGGGTTCGACGAGCAAGACTCTATGGACCAGGCCGGAGTCAGTCGTTCACCAGAGCATGGCGAGGTCGGAATCGAGTGCCAACCGTACAACCGTCTCTCCGGGAGCGTCTACCTCCGAGGGCTTTGAGTCTGGGTTGTTTTCATGGAATGCAAACAGAGAATCAACCTCAGCTACTTCGACTCCACAAAAGAAATCAGCAAACTCGGCACAACAGAACACTGTGATCGATACTCGATCCCAGTTCAGAGACGTATATGAGACAGTGTATGCAGAGCAGACCAAGCTTTCCCCTGTAGCACCATCTGGTTTTCAGACCGAGATCAGACCGGCTGCGGCCTCTACCACCGCAGATTCAAGCAGAAATACGGAGCATCAAAAGGACAAGCGTCGTGCACCTCCGAAACCAATAGGCAATGTCGGCAGGACCAGTTTAGAGACTGGCTACGCTCCTCGGAAAGCAGTCAACATGTCCCTCTTAAAGCCCAAGGCTGTGCTGCCAATTTCACCTCGTGAAGTCCCTGCGGATTTTGGTGCTAGGCAAGGCCTCGGCCTTCGACAGCTTTCGGAAGTTGAGCCAGGCTCTGACTACGAAGCCTTTCTACGCTCGGAAATGGCACGAGAGAAGGGTGCCCGTACAGGTGCGGTGGATGCGAATGCACAACGCAGCAGAATTGTGGCCAATCGAGCAGCCGCTCTCGCGACTTCGGAAGCAAAGAATGGGAGCAGTACTGCCTCCAGACCGGACCAGATCGAGACAGTCCAGAACCCATCGACGCCCCCGGTCGGACTGACACTTTCAGAGCCGTTCGGTAGGAAAGCCTCTAATCTCTCGGAGCCCAGAAGCCCGACTGCCTCTACTGAACCCTCACAGACATTGCGCCTGGCTGAATTCCTGCGTACTACTGGACCAGAGCGAGCAACGCCGAGGGCAGTACCCCTGATGTCTGTCGCCCCTGCGCGCGGCCCGGAGAGAAATCCACAAGTAGAGAAGCTTGAAGGAGGACTGCCCGGACCGGTCAAGCTCGTAAAATCGGAGACCCGCACTCCAATCGACGGGACCGATGAAGATGAGGACGATGACACTGGGTCTTGGGACGAGGACTTGTATGGGCCAAATCCGAGGCAGAAAAAGGGCGAGACCATGACCGACTTCCTGAAGAATGTGCCACCACCGCCTTCGATAACTCAACCTCAACCCCAGAGACGTGCTTCCCTGTTACAGAAGATTCCTTCTTTGGGCGGCGGCGGCGGCGGCGGCCGTGCGAACGGTAAACCCTCCAAAGGACCAGCGGTCAAGACTGGGCTTGGGGACGAGCTGATAGCTGGTCCTGCTTACAGGTCTCCGATCGCGGAAACTGCCGCTTTCCCGGCAGCGTCTTCTCCGCCAGTCGGCTTGTTTGCACCAGGTGTCGTCTCGTCTACGAATGCGCAGCCTCTACCGACACCGAATGGGCCAGGGAGTCTGAGGAACACGAAAGAGAAGGAGGAAGCTCCAGGGAGCCCGCGAGCGAGGACGACGAGGGTCAGGGATCAACGTGCGGTATCGCGCACTGCGCCGCAGTCAGATGACGAGGAGGACGAAGAGGAGACCCTCTCGGACGACGACAGCATCTACGGGAACCCGCGACGCAAGCCAGTCAAGAAGGAATCCATGGCGGATTTCCTGAAAAATACGAGTCCGCCGGGCTACGGCCGTGGCTTGCCCAAGAAAGGCTCCCGAGCGGATGGGATCGGCTCCTCACCGCCTTCACGGTCTATCGGCAGGATCAGCCGACGCATCAGTTCTCTGTCAGTCTTTGTCGGCGGAGTGGGCGGCGGTAGCAGCGGCAGCAAGAAGAATGGACCACCCAGTCCGGCGACGCCGACCAATACCTCGCCCCAGCGTCCGAACCACCGACCTCTGTTGCCCTGAGCCGGCACGGATCGAAGAAGGACAAGGTGTGCCTTCAAGACACGAACAAGGTCCGTGTATAGACGTATTTGTACCATGAATGTAACTCTAGTCGCTACCATATTAATACCTAATCCTTCTGTACAACCACAAGGGGCCACCGGCCCGTCCGTCCGTCGCAGCGGCATTAGCATTTCCTTCATCGCTTTGGGGACAACGTCACAGTCCCAGCTTCTTGGTCACGGCCAGGGGCATGCAATAGCGAGGATCAATCTCCGCGAGTCCGTCCTTGCCGATGAGTGACAGGCCGGTGAGTCCGAAACAGGTGTGGTGAATGTCGGCGACATCTCCCGGCCGGTCGCTGAGTCCGCCGTGTTCCTCCTCCTGTGCACTGAGGATGAAGCGACGCAACCGGTCGCGGTCGATCCAGGCGGTCCGGCCCAACATGGCGAGGGAGGAGAGGACGTACCAGGAGTAACAGACGTCCTCGAGCTTTTCGGGGCGTCCGTTGAGTCCACCACTCTTGACCTGTCTCAGACTCAACCACCAGGCGACCTGGTCGACGTCCACGAGCGTCGGGAGGGTCGTGCCGTGGTGTCTGGCGAGCAGGGAGAGGGTGCCGAGACTGGTGAAGGCGTGGGCGGCATGGGACTCTCCGCCGGGGACCATGCCGAACCCACCATCAAAGTTGCGACAGCCCAGGACGTACCGCTGTAACGCGTGCGTGTCGAGGGCGTCGAGCCGATGGACCAGGGCGAGTGCCTGGGTCGCCGCGTAATTTATCCTCATGTCAATCTCGCCCCACTTGTCTCCCCTCACTGCCCCGGACGGGACCTGAAGCGACGCTATCCAGGCCACCGTCCCCGCGACGTCGATTTCGTCGATGGCCTCCACCAGAGTCAGGATCTGGATGGCGTGCAAGGTGCACACCACATGTGGGTCGTGACCAGGGGCGCTCCCGTACCCTCCAGAGGAATGACGACACGCCTTGATCTCTTCAATAAGTTGTCCGCGTGGTAGAAGATTTGGTTTGTCTAGTAAATGGAGTGCGATGAGGGCCCAGTAGATGCCATTTATGCGAATATGTTGCGTCATGAGGGATTCCAGAGATGTCGGAGGTAGTTCATATAGTCTATGTATGAAGGAGACATGCTTGTCCCGTAGCAGTGTCGCGACAACCATAAAGTTCTCCTACAGCTTTCCTTTGTGTCACTCGATATAATTCCGACAGTCCTGTGTCTTTTCATGGATGGCATTGATGTATGTGGCATATTGGTGGAGCTCCGAAAACCTTAAATCCCGAGCAGATGGATTGTGTGGGGATGAGCCGGGACGCCGGGATTTGTAATAAGTATCGGAATTGCGTGTAATCGGCAACGATCCCGGAACAGCATTTGTCAGTCTTTGACAGGACCAGCAGCACTATATAGTTCGTCTTTCTGCACATAGGATCAGTCTGCTATCCAAATTCAGTCCAGCATGTCAAAGCAAAGGTCTGCGGTACTTCCCGGAAAACAGCAGCAGCTCGTGGTTCAGGATGTCGACATACCAACACCAGGAGCGAATGAACTACTCATTCGAACACATTCAGCAGCCTTTAACCCAGTCGACGTAAGCCGCGCAATGCTGAATGAACGCTCGTGTCTGATTGTAGTAGTACAAGATTCAAGAAATGGGACGATTCTTTGAGGAATTCCCGCGAGTCTTGGGATTCGACGTTGCGGGTACCGTAGAGACGGTCGGTTCGGACGTCAAGGGATACGCCAAGGGTGACAAGGTCTTTGCTTTCATACCCACTTTTGCGGTGTCTGGCGCAACTACGGCCTATGGAGGTTTCCAGCAATACACTTTGGTCGGTGATGTCGCGACAGCCAAGTTGCCAGACAACATCGATTTTGACAGCGCAAGTACCATTCCGTTGACCTTGAGCACGGCCGCCGATGGTCTCTACAACTTCCTAAAGATCAAAGCACCGTGGGAGAACTCTTCAGTCTCGGACGAGTACCTATTGGTGTGGGGAGGAGCATCCAGTGTTGGACAGGCCGCTATACAGCTAGCCAAGGCAGTAGGGTACAAGGTCATTGCGACGGCTTCCAAGTCGGGTCACGAGACACTCAAGAAACTCGGGGCGGATTTCACCATTGATTACACTGACAAGGATGTCGTCGAACAAATTTCAAGCATTACCGAGGGCAAATTGAGCCTAGTGTATGACTCGATCTCGACTGCCGAAACCATTCCTCTGGTGCTGAAGACATTACCGAACGGAGGCAAGGTGTCGTTTGTGCAACTCACGCCAGAAACGGCCAAGATCGATTGTCCATCAAACATCACGTATGCTCGAGCATTTGCCGCCACAGTCTACACAAGTCACAAAGAGCTCGGAGGCAAGCTATTTCAATGGGTCGCTAAAGCACTGGCAGACGGCCGATACAAGCCCAATCCAGTCGAACTGAGGAAGGGTGGGGTTGATGCGGTACAGGCCACGTTGGATTTCTACAAGAAAGAGGGTATTCGTGGTAAGAAGTTTGTACTCAACCCGTAGCTATAGAAAACACCGGACAAAGGAAATCCAATGATTTTATTACGGATTTGTGGGAAAAGTAGAAGCCTCGATGACATCATCTGTCGCCTGAGGTTGATCTCCACAAGAGCTCGCCTCCACATTCGATTGAATCCTGGTTTAGTACATCATCTCTACAACTGCAGGTCAATCATCATTCTGCACGGTATTGATATTAGTGACATTTCTCTCACAGTACCAGCTCTTGCATCGAAAAATGTCAGGACTACCGACTTATGACGACGCAGTCGGGCCATCCTCTGGCGCCGCGCCGCCGGCACATTTTCAAGCCGGATCAAACAACTACCTATCTGCGTCCGACGAAAAGAAGCAGCAGCAGCAGCAGCAGCAGCAACAACAGTACGCGGCACCGCCTGCACACGGCCATCACGGATCGTCCGGCGCTGGTGCCAAGGTACTGAAGATTTGGCATGCTGCCTCGGGCAACAGTCTACTCACGGCAGCGGACGAGCAGACACCGATATACAACGTCATCGACTCGCGCGCACCAGACGAACAGGAACAGCGACACCAGTCCGACAAGATGCACGCCGAGTACCAGCAGCAGCAGCAGCAACACGGGTCCGGTGTGACCCGTCGCGATCCCCACAGTCAAGAGGCCCCCGCCGACGTCGCCTTTGCTCGTCAGGTGGCCCACTCGCGCGCGAACCCTGCCCTCGCCCAACCACACAAGTTTGCCGAACTCTGGCTGCTCCAGGTCCGTCGCGGCGGCGACCGCAACGGACCCGTCCTCGCCACCATCAAGCGACACGTCAACACCAAGTCCGCCGTGGGCATCGAGCTCGAGGGCATGAAGACCGGCATTGAGCAGCACAGCGGGTTCCCGCACACAAAGTACATCTTCAAGTGGCGCGGAAAGGTCTATAATTGGCAAAAGACGCACAAGGCACCCGGCACATCGAGGCTCGACTCTGGAAACTTTATCTGTCGTGATGAGCAAAAGACGGTATACGCCTACTCCACCTCCGAGGACTCGAGGTGCGATGGGTCACTGCAATTCGAGGACAGGGCAATCGATGAAGGGCTCTTGGATATCATGACCATTACCGGATTTATCATGAGGGACATTGACGACGAGAGGAATAACCCGTCGTACATGACTGCACCTTACGGTGCTTGTTACGGGCCGTACGCAAACCCCTACTATGCTGCAGGCTACGGTTTCTATCCATCCCCTATGATTGGTATGGGATTCCCACTGCTGTTGTAAATTTGCATTAGTTAGTTCGATTTTGATGGCATCATGAATATCCATTCTCGGATACTTGAAAATGACAGGATGTTGCTCCTTCAGATTGTTTATTTTTCAGTTGTGGTTGATTTGGTTGAAGGGGACATAGTCGGTAGGACTGTCCTACTGACTCCTGCTCAGCTCCTCAACAAATTGTGTAGGACTAACAATTTCGCTGGCACCATATACAATTCGCTTTGTTCTGCCTGCGACCTTCTGACGCTCGACCCAGTCCAGCAGATTGCCGTATTCGACATAGTTGCCACCGCCGACCATAAAGACAACAGCCTCATTGAAACTTGGAGGACGCACTGGCTTTTGCGCATTCTTCGTACGAGGATCGAAATAGAGATAGTCCTCAGTCAAGCTTGTTTGTGAGGTATAGCTCTGTGAGGACTCAGGATTCATCAAGCTTTCCACAATTCTCGTCACTGTGAGGTTAGAGGAAGATGGTAGGAAATTTTTGACTCCTGTTATCAAGGTGTTGAAGTTCTCTGCGATGCCTGCTTCTTGCATGCGAGCCCCGAGTGTGTTCTTCAAGCTTGAAAACCCACGGAACAGCTGGTCTTGTGCAGTGTTTTGTTGAACAACGACTGGGGCAGTGACAATGGACATCCTCGTCAGTTCTCTGACCTTCTTCACAGCACTCAACGGCGACAAATCGCAGCCGGCCTCGGTCAAGGCGTTCTCATATTCTTGCATCTCTAGTTTCTTGATCTCCTCCACACTCAAGTAGTAGATGAGGAATAATCGCATCTTGTCCTGCGGCTGTCTCTCTGAGTCCTTGATGGCTGCTAAAAGTTGTGCCTTGGGAATGCGCGCAATGGTCTCTTCGCTCTCCACAAATTTATCTATGCTTCGTTCCTGTACACCTTTCAGAACGGCTGTCGCTATGGTCATGTGCATATCTAATGTGCTTTTTCGCGCCTGCATCTCCGGCAAGGCTTTCAATGCTGCGTGTAAGTGTAGTGTGGTTCCAGCTTTCGCAGGATCAAGATCATCTATATCTGTGATTCCAGTCTTCCTCGTTATCTCTGCTTTTTCACGAGTGAATCTGTCGAGCTCAACTTGTATGTTTTCTGCCACAGATGGAAAGACAGTGTTGGCATTGCTGGCCCAAAAGAAGTCATGTGTGTCGAGGTCGTATGACTTCTTCTTTTCGTCGGCGTCAGTCAGGGTTACACGATTAAGGCTCAACTCGCATAAATCATGTACAAGTGCTTGATATGTCCACGAATGCGAAACCATAGACACCAGATCTATCGTTCGATCGAGAATCACAAGCACAGGACGTTGATAATGTGTGGATTGAGATGCCGAATAGTTCTGTCGAGAATTCAGTACGTAGTCGCGCAAACGTGAGTCCAATTTCCTGGCAACCATTTCGGCTGCATTACCACCTGGACAACGTATGATGGGTATGTTGTCCAGAGTCACAACAACTGAAAACAATCCGGTGACCATTTTCTCGATGGCACTCTCTACCGCTGCTTCAGCTACGCTCGGTGCATTGAGCATATGGAACACATCCTTTTGTCTGAGACTGAACAGGTCTGGCTCGGATACAACGAAGTTTAGGGACTGATCGTACACCTGCTTGATGTTGCCTGCCACTCCATTTGTGGCCGTCAGAGCAGCGAGATCTTCCAGTAATGTACGAGGAATGGAGGAGGAGAAGTTGAGATACGCACTATCGTAGAGTCCCTTCGTAAGATCGTCAGCTATGCGTTGTATGTTTTCGGGCGTAGGTTCGACGAAGTAAACGGCCGGAACATCTGCGATAGGTTGTCTATCGGCTTTCAGCTGCATATGCACCGTGACTCCTGCCTCGCGTAAGTCATTCACGCGTAAGACAGACGATATCACATCCTGCCCAAGACTATCGAATATGAGGACTTTCCAGATGCTGTTCTCCACAGTCGCCTTCGAATCGGAGTGTAACGACAAAAGCCTCTTGATGCTGCTTATTTGCAGGTCGCGTAATGAGGAAGACATGACCGCGACTTGCCAACTGTCAGGCACAACAGAATTGGGATGCTTACAGGCTCTCTTGTAAACACATGCCTTACTCACTCACACCTGTAGGCTGAGGACAGCTGCAGCATTGCCAGATCACAATTGTAACTCCACGCAGTAGTTGAACGGGAACGACTACCGCATCGGTGCCACACTGCAGCGCTTCGCCAAGTGATCAGTTCAATGATCAGTCCAGAGGTCGATCAAGTGGAGGATTACGGTATTGGGGCAACAACATATAGTCTGGACAACTTGTAGGGCTCTTTGCGACGTGTCTGGCGGCCGGACTTATATGCAGAAAGACTGTTCAATGACGAGAAACCATTGATAAATAGACATCGACCTTCTCGTGAGGTCAATGGCCCTCTTCAACTCACGTAGCATTGCATATTGGTATCCATAACCATCATGAAGCTCAACGAGACGCCAGACTTTCTGGACCTTCTACAGTGCACAAGGGAAGGTGACCTGGAGAAAGTCAGCTCGCTAGTGGAGAACTTTTCGGTTGAACTGAATTGTGTTGACAAATATGATTACAGTCCTCTCATTCTCGCCTCACTATGCGGCCACATCAAAATTGTTCAGTATCTGTTACAACACGGAGCTATCCTCGAGAGAGACACTTTCGATGGGGCGAGATGCCTCTACGGAGCGTTGAATGATGAGATTCGAAACCTCCTGCTCAAATATGATGCCTCCACTAGTGTTGATTTACTGCAACCTTTCGCAGCGCACTTGACGGCACTACGAAGAGACAATCTGCCACTTTCTACCTTTGACATTAAGTTTAAAAGTAGCGACAGCATCTTTCAGTCCCACAAGTTTCTTCTGGCTGCAAGATCGCCATATTTCCGGGACCATCTACACAACGACGAGAGGTGGAGGACGAAAGACACAGTCAATTTGCCACTCTTAGACTTCTACTTTGAGACTATCCTCAAGTTTATCTACGTCGACAACCTTGATGCCGAGATGTCCGAGACGGAGCTTCGCGATCTCATTCAGCTGACTCAAAAGCTAAATATTCCTGCTTTGGCAGACTACTTTCTGGACTCGGCAACCATCAGCAAACGCGAAAGGCAACAACTACAATCTCGAATTGCTCAAGACGATCTCGAACGATATGTTCGAGAAGACGTCATCGGTCAGAGCTGGACAGTTGAGAGCACGGGTACTGCTGCAGTGAACGACGCAAAGGATCATCTGAAGGAGAACTTTAGCATTGCTGCCGATGCCTTGTTGGTGGTCGCCGAGGGGGACCACTCCAGAGTGTATCCTGTGCACAGAAGCATGCTTATCAAGTCTGAGTACTACTTGACAGCATTTACTTCGGGTTTTGCGGAGACGTTCGAGGACTTGCCGGTGTTTTCGCTGGACACTTCGCCCGAGGTAGTAGAAATTCTGCTGTTGTTCCTGTACGTCGACAAGGTCCACATCCCACGACATCTTGCTCTTGAGGTACTAGAGACGGCCTCTTTCCTGTTGCTGACCAAGGATCGCTCACTCAAGTCACTGGCCGCTATCGCCATCACCGACGACGATACAGCTTTGCCGCCAGGCACAGACGTGTACACTATTCTTCGTATTGCATGGCAGACAGAAACACAACGGGTAGAGCAATATGCGGCAAAGTACATTGCCAGAAATTTCGATGAGTATCTTTACAAGCAAGAATTCATGGAGATCATCGAGGAGTCTGCAAATCGAATCTCGAATCGACAGGAAACAGATACGATTGAGTTGGTTGATGACATACGTTTCTACTTGAGTCAAGCTTACGGTATATACCTAGAAATGAACCCTGTTGATGAGAGGAAACCAGGAGAGTCTGTCAAGGAGGATCTTTGGGTGCCCTTGACCACCTACGAGATACAGTACAACCAGCAGCTCGCGAAACTTGACGATTTACTGGCTTCATTGTCGCTTGATGCATAGACACTTTTAGCATAATGTGCATAAACCAACATCACTCGCTCATCAGATAGAATTTAGAAGATTTGTACATATTTGGTCATGTAAAGAATGTTCAACCTATTGTCCATACTCCGCAATGCTCGCTTGAAATGCTCAGAACTCTTCATAGACTGGAGGTTTGTCGCTCTTATGAAGACACAGTCTTCGGAGGTGATGATTGCTTTTTCGTGTCAGCCTTGATCTCATCGTATCGCTTGATGACGTTTTTCGAGTATGGGTGAGTCGGTCCTTCAAATGTCTTTAATCGCTCCAGACGAATATCACGTAGTCTATTCTTCGGTAACATGGCACTGACGGCTCGTTTCAAGACCTCCCCACCACCTTTCTTGTCACGGAGACTCCTCATTGTGATTGTCTTGAGATGGCCCGGCTTTGTGGAGTGGGTATAATACAAGTGTTGATCGAGCTTCTTCCCCGTGACTTTCAGCTCACCGCAATTTGTCGCAATGACGTAGTCCCCACAGTCTGTCGATGGTTCGTAGATTGGTTTGTGTTTGCCCATGAGGGTAATCGCAATCGATGTCGCAAGTCTTCCTAAAACTCTGTCTTTGGTGTTCACCTCATGCCTGTAGCCCGTCAATACGACTACTCCAATGTTAAGAATTATACTTACCATACTCGCGCGTATGCTAGAGAAGTATTCCCTATCCTGACAGACATATTTGCGCTGGTGTATGTAGTCTTGTAACCGTCAAATATATCTTGATACAGCATAAAGAATGGTCGGTAACATTGCTCGTCTGAACAAGAGATGAGGAGGAGCCCAGGTAGCAAGCAGCGAATTATTTGATCGCACGATCAGTACTCGATCAGTAGACTCTCACTCTGGTGATTCTCCAGACTGTCTTCAAGGTTAAGACAATTGACACGCAGACATCGAACATCTTTCACCTGAATGATAGATACCGATGTATCGTTCGGATGAATCTCAAGACTCCTTTTTCATCCGTGGGAAGACCGAGCTGCTCTTCCACAACTGAAGTGTCAACTATTGATGTACGTGGGACAACGTATATCACTCGATGGACACCGCGGCACTATCAGATACCTCGGATCACTGGAAGATTCTCCCTCGTCCTGGACTGGTGTCGAGTGGGACGATAATTCGAGAGGTAAACACTCGGGAACGTTCAAAGGTCAGCAGATCTTTGCTTGCAAACAAGGATCAGGTTCCTTCTTGAAATCTTCAAAAGTGTCTTTCGACAAGAGCTACAGTATTACTGAAGCTATATCTTATAAGTATATCGAAGACTCTCGCGGCGTGGATGAGGAAGTGTCGAATGTTGTTGGTATATCAAGACCAGTGCAGTCTGTCGGATTTGACAAGATTCGCGAGCGATTTCGTGATCTGTCCCAGATCACCGAACTTTATCTAGCGGATGAAAGCATAGAGTTTCTTGATCTAGACATCGATCGGGACTTTTCGAGTATGTGACATGCAATCTTACACGACATTTACCTGACCGTCACGTAGAAGTGACGACCTTGGATCTGTCCTGGAATCTCATCAGCTCTTTCAACAGCGTCCTTGAATTGAGTCAAAGATTGCCGCTACGGACGCTTAAGCTTGAGTATGTGTGCTGCTTCTTCGACTAGGCATGACTGACTCTGTGAAGAGGAAATCGCTTCTGCCCAATCACCGAGCAGACGTTGACGCCTCCCAGCTTGCTTCCAATAGAAGACTTGTCTTTGAGTCTCACATACCTATCTTGGACAGAGGTAAGACTATACATTTGCTTCGAACCACACTGATATAGAAAGATACAAATATTGATCAAGCACCACTTTGCAAAGCTGACTGTTCTTCACTTGGCACACAACGACCTTTCAGACTGTCAGAATGACTTTGAATTGATATCCATAACAAGCCTGGATCTGCTTGGCAACAAGATCTCTGACTTGCATCTGCTAGTCAGCCACTTCCCGGCGCTTGAGATACTCAACGTCTCAAATAATGATATCAAGTTCATTCGACCCGCGATCAGTAGTTCAGTGCAGCCTGGAGCACGACTAAAACACATCAATCTGGCGGGCAACCCGTTAGAGGATCTGCAAGATGTTTCGAACCTTGCAGTTTATCCTAATCTATGCTCATTACAATTTACCCTGCTGTTCGATGATAAAAAGGACGAAAACTCGCGTTTACAACTAATCAAGTACTTGCCACAGTTGCAGGTCATCAACAGAACCAAGGTAACTCTACAGGAGCGCCAAGATGCAGATAGGTTCGGACAAACACCTGTCAATTTGACTCAATCCATGGTCAACAACTTTGTGACTCTAAAGTTGGTTTCTGAGACTGGCACATTGGATAAGAAGCTATTGAAGACACAGACAGTCAAACAACTCAAAGCCACCTTTGCTCGGTTCGTCAAATTGAGGCCGACACAGATTCGCGCTCTGGTCTATCACTATGAGGAGCAGACTATCGAACTGCACGACGACCTGGCTCAACTCTCATATTATGATTTAAGCGATGGCGGTAGCATCCTGCATAGTCAATAAAATAGTACCTTGTGAATTTTGAGTGGCTCGAGCGATTGTTTTCCATGAATCTCGTCCAGCTTCATTCCCATCTATCGGATACTCTCGTGCCCGAGCCGTCCATTCTCCCGCACTCGAGTCATACACTACAACTATCAATCTAATGGTCTCACAGACTGTGAGAGCATATACAAGCCATGCGGGACGACGTGACTTTCGAGTGCCTCACTCAATCACAAAAGAAAGCATGTCCATTCCCGGGCTCTTCACCTGCCACTCTTCTTCTTGACGTCCGTCGCTTCCGCAGCATACGTGTTCTCCTCCAACAAGACCTCCAACTGTCTCTTGAGGAAGCTGACCTGTGGTTCGACCACCAGGAGCCGGTACTGATCCAGGTCCTCCAACACGATACTGTGATTGGCTTGCTCATCTAATTTCAAGATGAGCTGCTTCACAGTCGGATCACTGACGCGTTATTTCTCCTCGTCACGTCTGGCGGAACCGGGGCGATGGTACCATTCTATCAGGACGCCTTTCTGTGCTCGCGGCATGTCTGATTCGTCGAGTTGTGCCCCAACAGTGCAGGTCCGACACTTGCTGTGACGTGTCTCTCTATGCGCAACAAGCGAATAGGTCAGACTATAACAGTCACCTGGATTAGTTCAAGTAGGACGGATGAGTGAGGTTGCAGTGCGCTAGAGGCTCATCTGTCGCTGGTGTGGTACTCTCATCAATCATCATCAATTTGCGACCGATGCCGAGTTCAGCGTGCCAATTGGGACAATTTAAACAGGATTTCAAACTCACAAGAAAACGACGTCATTTCACACCATTGTCTTGCCAAAGCGTCTGTCAATAGTGACCTGTTGTACTACATTATGAGCTAGACATTATGCTTTGTACCAATTTTTTGCTTTTTTATTCTCAGTCTCTGGCATGACACGTATTAAGATTGTGCTATCTAAGTGTTTGCGAAAGAGCGGGTTTTTGACTTATATAAATGATACTTCAGTAATCGTAATGCTGCTGTTGATACGGATTCATGAAGACTGGCGGATACTGGTAGTATTCCTGAGGATACGCTTGTGAGCCATCAGGGTTGTAATAGATCATGCCATTGATTGGCATGGGTTGTTCATAAAATGGCTGATTAAGACCAGGAGAAGGCATTGGATAGGAATTGTACATTGGTTGAGCCATGGGATAGTAGTTGTAATAAGGGTTCTGCATCTGATACTGTGCATTATAATGAGAAGTGCTGTGGTTCGGACGACCCATGTTGCCACCATGATATGGTTGAGGCATTTGGTCGGGAAGATTCTGAAGTTGTGGTGGTCCGAGTGACGGTGGAGCGTGAAGCTGTGAGGGTCTAGCCTCGAATACGGTCGGAATTGCTGGCACGGCAGGCTTCAAACTTCCGGGAAGCTCAGTAGATATTCGTGATTCATCTGATGTGCTCATCTGCACAGGATGTGCCTCGTTCGTCGACATTGTGAGTTCCAAAGGGGGAGCCGAGTGGCTTGCAGAGTGAATATCTGGAGGAGACAGGCCCCGAGAGGATCGCGTGGCAGGCTCTGAAGATAGCGAAGTCGTAGATTGGTTCGCGGCTGGAGTTTCGGAATTTGAAAGTATCATGCTATGCAGTTTATGCTCAAGCGCGCCAGTGGTACCGACTGTGGTGTGTGATGACTGTCTTGATCGTATGTCGTGACCGCTCCGTGTGGAAGGTCCGGAGTATTGTGAAGAAACACTGGTGGCATGACTGCGTCCTCTTGAGGACTTCGAGTGAGAGCGACTGAACTCTTCTGAGTACACAAAAGTGACATCCTTGCCCGGCAATTTGATCTTCAGCGGCGACTTCTCTTGGATCTTGCTGGGACTAGTTGTTGCATGGCGAGGAGAATCCACACTGAGGGTTTTGTGATTCTGACCATTCAACCGAAGTCTCACATCCATGGACTTTTGACTTCGATGCTTGTTGTTCGCAATAGGTCTGTTGCTCGTAGAGATGGGTTTCATTATCGTCTCAGTCGTCGGAGGTTCCGACACCTCAGAATCAGTCTGAAGTGAGTTGGTATGATTATTGGGGACATCAACTTTGAGTTCTGCAGTATTTGAGGGATTGAGAGCTGGACTGCATTCATTCGAGATGGACAATAACGATTTTTTGTTCTTCTGTTGAGCCTTATCCTTCTTCCTTTTAGTGGACAAATCAGGGTTGACCGTAACCTGAGATGACTCATCCAACTGAGCAGCGTGAGTTGCAGTCTCTGTACTCTCCGGCTTCTCGATGCTTTGTTTCAACAGACGCGCGGCCTCTGCTTTCTTTGCCCTGTACTCTGCTTTTTCCTCCTTGCTGAACTTCGACTCCACAGTTCTGACCTTTTCGTTAGTTGTTATTCCTGCATTTTGTGTTTGACTAAGCAATGTTCGATTTGAGTTGTCGTTCATCGGCTGCTCGCTCCAGTCTAATGTGTCTGGAGCTGGCGGAGCCGACTGAGTGCTCTCTTGCTTGGTAGCTGGATCCCCGATCAATTGCTTCTTCTTGTTTTTCACAGCACGTTTACGAGCTGATTTGGTCATTGTGTCAGTCTGCGTCTCCGCTTCAGCTACTTTGCCTTCTTCAGAATCCTTCGTCTTAGCAGGACTCGTAGAAGCTTGAACCGCGCTTTTGACACATTGTTGCACCTCCGCCAAACCCCCTGTGGTCGAGTCCAACATTTCAGATACCTTGACGGAATCAAGCTCTGAGTCACTCGACTTTGCCGAAATGCTTATACGTAAAGCATCAGCCTCTGCTTTATTCTGCCCAGGCACGGATCCAGCCTTCGTGCCGCTCTTGGCCTTCTTCAACTCTCGCTGCCTTTCGTGTCCTACAGCCATGGTGGAATTATCAAGGCCAGCAGACGACGGACAAGGACGCGAATGATAAATTGTATGAGACGGAATCTGGATCGACGGAGGGAGGCGAATATGTGGGCGGCTGCACGTGCATTTCTTCCACCTTCGGCCCACATTTTTGTGATCAGAAGATCAATTGAGAGAAGAAACTCGAGAAGAAACTACAAACTACAAACTGTCCCTGCAGGCATTCGCTGGGCCTTGAGTCTGGCAGGGCATCACGTCAGTTGCTGTAAGACGTGGGAGAGGCTGTCATTTTCGCCGATTGGACAAGACTTGGTCTTGATTATCAAACAACGTTACACCGTGACCCAGCTGTTGTCGTTGTCATCCTAATTTGTGATTGATTCATTTCTGCTTTCTACGTGCCGACCGTCGATTACAGTGAGCAAGACGAGTGCAGAACATCCTGGCGATGGCACTTCCTAAAGTCTCGAAAGCTAACGAGCTGCTTGACGGATCTAAGAAGTCACACAACATGCTTAAGCTTGCTAACACAACTCGCAATGATCATTCTTCCAGGAACTCGAGCAAACCACTGATCTCCAAGCCAGAAATACAGTCTAGTAACAGTAAGTCACTGATCAAGATGGTTTACATGGATTGACTGTCTAGTAAGGTCCAGATTGAATAGCTTTCTACCTGATCTCAAAGCGGCTAACGAAGCCCTTCCCGAGGATCGATCCTCCCTGGACATTGAGAAGCTCGATGATGCTGATCAGTATATCGAGATGGACCTAGGACTAGGAGTCCTGGAGGAGAAGCACGAGGACGACGATTCTTCTTCTTCATCAGGTGACGAGGAAGAGGATGAGCACGGAGATGTATTGTCAAGGTTGATGAAGAAGCAAGTCTCCAAGCCGGGCATAATCGAAGTAATTCACGATCAAGCACCGCCAGATTCTGGGCTACTCTGCGATCCGGCTCTACAACGGTTCCGTTCACAGTGCTTGCAGGGTGCCCAATTCGAAATGGACATTGTCCTTTCTCTCATGTCTAGGATCCTGATACAGTTGAGAAACCACAAGGGCAGTGCTGATGTACAGACCATCACCAAACTGAACGTACTGCGAGAGGACATGTACAAGCTCATGTCCAGGCGAGATCGTCTGATTGACAGTGACGAAGGCCGTCTGAAACACGAATCGCTCTACCTCGAGGAACTCGATCAGCTCGTGAAATGACCTTGATGTTCTCTATCTCACAGGAGGAAGCTGCACGAAACTGATCTATGCACTGCGCCAAACCTCGCTCAAGAGCCCAGGATTCGGTCTGTGTCTGTCTCTGACTGCTGGCAGAGCAAGTGCTATCGACCGCAGGAATTGCAAAAATCTCAGCACTCAAGTCTCTGCTTTAGCTTGTGTCTACTATGCTCCGAATGTACTACATTTGCCGATACACATGTGATGCCCTGAATCTCACACACCGTCGTCCATATCAGAATGTATAGATGCAAGAGACGCTCAATTACATATCTACATGCCATCAAAGAAGCTTGTAGCCTGTAAAGTGGATGTACATGCCATAATGTTCTCTCCATCAACCACTCCTTTAGCCACCACACCGCCAGAATTCATTTGTGGCGTATATTCGAGTCGCGAAAATTCTTGACCATGCAAAGCTTCAGAAGGACCGAGGCAGGCACCCTTTACCAGTCTCGAGACCACAGATTTTTCAACTGTCAATCACGTCTGAGCTTGGATGGGCTTGTAGCTTCCGGCATGAACAGTACGAAGTATCCTGTTTCTCCGCGTTCCTGGTGCAGCATATGAAGGGGTTCGTGCTGTTCATGCAATTGCTACTGGTTGGTTCATGGGTTTCACGCCGGAAAAAATCCACGTAGGATGCTTTGTTGAGCAAAGCTGGACGAGCAGGCAACCTCCCTGCTTGCACAAACGGAGCCTACGCAGAAGGAAGAATCATCGGTCCTGACGAAGTGGAGGTAGCTAGCATCATCACGCGACTCTGTCCTTCGAAATAACATGGATTGCTACATATGGCCTCTATCGAGGGAGAAAAGATATTCCTATGAATAAATTTGAGCAGTAATGACATCGACCGCGATGTCATTCGCGTCGCGATTCGTTAAATGGTTGCACCAGCTAGAAATATATGTATAATGTTCTCAAGGCTTGATACCTGAGGTGCTCAGGGAGTCCCAATTGTCCAAGATGCCCTTCAATTTTGGCGAGCCTGTGAGCTTCCAGCACTCCGTGATGTATTCTTTCGATATGCTGAAAGGCTTGGCAGTGACATTTGGAATGTAGCTTGACAAAAGAGCAGGGTTGATTTGTGTCTTGGGAATTTTCCTGGCAAGGAAACTTCGGAATGGTTTGACGCCGTTACGCAAGAACGAAGAGTGGAAGGGGACATCGATCCCCTTCAAAGGGATAGTTGCGAAGCCCCTCTCCAACTCCAAGCGTCCCCCTGCGGCCTTTGCCTTCTCCAAGCTCTTCTCCTTACACATCTCCACGATCTCGCTCAATTTTTCTTTCAAACTTTCCACAGACATAGTCTGCATGAGTTTGTCAAGCTCAATCTTCTGGACTTTGAGGACATTAAAGACATTTGACAGTGTGTCCAAGCCATGAAGCGAACCTGCAGCAATATATTGCTGGTTCTCGACATTGTAATTGACAATTTCGACGAGCCATGATGTTTGTGTTGCTACGTGGTCCACAACATATCGCAAGGCAGTTTCGTTAAATGTTTTACCAATGCGGCTGGGGTTCACTGCCATCATGGCATACTCAGATCGTCCAAGTGAGTCTCTTGGTACAGCGACTTGCATAGTCATACCTCTATAGAAGACGACGTCGACCAAGGACTCGATCGGGATCACGTTAGCAATTGCTGCTAACGCGCTGTATTCTCCCAAGGAATGTCCGCCGAAGGGCGCTCCTTGTTGCACGAGACCTTTAGATTTCATGTCATCGAATGCAGCTTTCTCCATGAGTGTCAATGCTGGTTGTGTGAATTGTGTAGCCGATAAAAGACCTGTGGGAGAAATGAAGGTATAGAATGTTGAAGACTCCTTGATGTCCTTGA
The DNA here is from genome assembly GCA_005281575.1 of Taphrina deformans. Taxonomy (NCBI): domain Eukaryota; kingdom Fungi; phylum Ascomycota; class Taphrinomycetes; order Taphrinales; family Taphrinaceae; genus Taphrina; species Taphrina deformans. The sequence continues at coordinate 387,021 of RHGG01000003.1, forward strand.
AAATGGGCATGCTTACATTCTTTCCGTCATCATCAACTACTTCATATACCATACTCGTGTAGTTCTTCTTGATCTTTTGTCCACGTGGACCACCGAAATGCACCGTGAGTTCTTTGGGATTGTTCTTCACAATGTTTATGATTGAGAACCCATAATTCTCCAGGAAATGTCGATCGGCTCGATCCCAAACATCCTTTGCGACGGCGCTTGACTCGTAGAGATCCATGCCCATACCTTGTTCCTGTGAGCCTTGGCCTGTAAACATGTACGCAGATATTGGTTGCTCAACTTCAGCTGTACCTTCCAGCACTTTGTTGCCTGTCTCCTGGTTGAATGTTTCAACTTTGATTATCTTCTTGCCGTTGACCATTCCGACATGAGATAATTTTGTCTTTAGACTTGTGTTGGGCAAGACCATGTCGAGGAAAGTGACCTCATAAGAGATGACCCGAGATGGTACATTTTCTGCAGCGAAGGTTTCGACGAATTTTCTGGTTGATGCACTTGTGAACATGCCATGTGTAATGCCTGTGGATCCTGGCAGCTCTACATATGCTGAGAAGGTCGGGGAAACATGGATAGGATTGTAGTCACTGGAAATTTCTGCATAGGGCGAATTGGACGGAGGGGTAGCCGAGACTGAGCTGTAAACTGAGTCCGAAATCTGAATGACACTATATCCTCCGTTCGCGAAGCTGACCGGTTGTTCTATTGGCGAACCGTGTCGGCTGAGATAGTCTACGACCGGATTACCGAATGACTCTCCCGCTTCATATTCTACAGAGGCAATTTGTATAATCTCCTTCGTCGGTAGTTCCAGTAAAACAGTGCCTGAAGTGGACACATGGCTCAGTAAGTCATGACTCTTGAATCTAAGAAGACTGCTCAAACGGAAGGTCAATGTCGTGCCCAAAAGTTGCTGTTCAGGGTTGAATGGCTGGAACCATTCCTTCGAGAGTAAAATCTCCACGTCTTTCTGTGTCTTGAGGTGCATTTGCATTGGAGTCTCGTGCGATCTCTTGAAAGTGTTCTGGAAGTCAGTGAAGCTACCACGGTAAAGGAACCTGGTCAAGACTTGCATAACCGGTTTGCCATGGCGCGTGATTGTGCCTTCCACCTCAACAGTTTTGCCAGAGGGTGAATTAGTCACAGCGTTGATCTGTGCAGAAGTCTCCACCTCGTCGCCTTCGCAAAGTGGAGAGCACCCAGGCAATAATCGGAAGCCGTTGGACAAATGAACCAGTTTCAGCAGGTCACCATCGATAGCCTTTGGGAAGATGGCCTTGATGACAGCTTTCCAACCGACAACGATAGCAAAATCCATTGGTGCTTGTCGCTTCTTGTCCCCTAGCTTGACATATGCTTCTGATTCATTACCAATCACTCGGCAGAAATCTTCTATAGCTTTGCCTTCGATGGTCACGCGTCCTCCGTCGAAAGTCATTGCATCGACGGGGGCGTTGTCTAGATCCGTAGGCAGATCTTCGCCGAACCACAATTGCCAATAGAAGGCCTTGATTCTGTCGTTCCGACCATCCATAACTTCGCGAATAGGCGCATATCCAATATCCGGATGATATGTAAATTGCAGTGTCAGACCAAGCAATTTGTGAGTAGCGGTACGATCCTCGTACATGACAACCTCGATTCCGTTGTGTCCAACAAAGCTCGCCTTGGCGGCTGGTACATACTTACCATGCCGCCGATCGAAGACTGTGACTGTCGAGTTCTTGATTCCGTCGGTCTCGTCCACGACGAATTGAGTGTCAAATCGAGGGGCAAATATTCGTCGGAGTGGATTAGTCTGGAAGGATGAGCCTTGCAGGACGATATCAGATGTCAGCAAGGCTCTACGCCATGAATAAGACGGGCCTGCCAGCAACTGAAGCCATTTCTCGGTTTCAGGTAGATCTTCCCCACTTGAAGCTGCAGGGAAGGTGTACAATGACTTTGTGGCAGGCTTCATTTTCGCGACAGGAGAAGAGTCATCCACCTTGGAAGCAGCACCTCCAAAGTATTCGATAACTGGTATAGAGTCTGCATCTGACTTGTAGTATTTATCGGTCAACATTGTGATGTGTTTCTCGTGAATGTCGTCCAAGATCTCTTGTATGGGTTGATTGACTTTCGTGCTGTGCTTGACAGCCATGGGTCCCTGCAGAATGGCGACTCTGCCTACATCCTGACCAACGACAGCTTCAACATCTTCTGATTGCCAAAGCGAATCCTTCTTGAACCAGACCTCGAATTGATCATCCATGACCGGGATGAACGGTACAGGTTTTTGTCCGCGACGCTGACATAAGATCAAGAAGTGCTGAACATCTTGAACGTTCATCAATTGCTTTTGACATTCTGGATAGTTGGATAGAACTTTCTCGGCGGCTTCTTCTGGATCATCGAGTTGGCCGAAATTCTGCAGTAGAGATGGTTTGCCTTCAGCCTTGGTAAATCGCTCCTCAATTCGACGAATGAAATCTCCAGTCAAATTTCGGTGCGTAAGATTGATCCACCTCTTCTCGTGCTTGACATACATCAGCTCGATCATACGCATGGCAACTTCGTAGTACGTCATATCCTCCAAGTCACACGCTTCACCAGCTGAATTCTGTCCAAACCACACTTTCTGGAAGTCGGCATTCAACTTCTTGATGATATAGTCCTTCTTAGCTTTCAAAGCAGCAATTCTCTTGTCCTTGGCAAGGTTGAAGATGGTATCATCAAGCTCTTTCCACAGTAAGATACCGCGAGTGGCGAGCTTGTGTATTGGCTCGCCGAGCTCAGATCGCACGGTAATGACGCCCCCAGCAGGACCTTTGTACGTCTTTTCCCAATCTTTCTCCTCGACTCCAGGAGCGTCTACAATAGCTTGTTTGGCAGCCAGACTTGTTTTGCATTCAAGAGCAGTCATGACGCGAGAAGCCAACAGAATGCCATCGAAGGGCATCGGTGGCGCGTTATAAGCCAAGGCCCATTCACCAGTCAAATAAGGAATCGTGTCATCTGCTCCTCCAAAGCCGGATCCTGCCAGCAGGATTATGTTTCCGCAGCGCCTGATCGCGGAGTAATGATTGAGTAGTGGTGTATGGAAATCCTCATAAGAATGATGCCCGCCTGCTCGTCCTCCAGTCCATTGCAGAATGATTGGGAAGTCGGGATTGGCCCTCGCGATATTGATCACTTGTTGAATGGCATCGGAAGAGCCAGGTTTGAAAGATATATGTTTCAGACCAGAAGTCTGGCAAAGTTCATTGGCTACCTCAATAGAAGGGATACCCGCTCCGATGGTGATGCCGTCCATTCCATAGCCTTGATCGCGTAGCGATTTGACAAGTTCTACCTGCCAGGTATATGTCCTGGGGTTGATGTAGATAATGTTCGTCGTGATTCCATTTCCTGGCGTCGTGTTTTGCTGGATCTTACTTACAGCCTGAGTCATGGATGCGGGAGAGTAGTAACCACCACCAGCTAATTCGATATGATATCCGGCATTCATTGTTGCAGCCACGAACTCCCACGATATGGTGCATGGAGTCATACCGGCAACCATGATCGGAGGCTTACCCAGCAGACGTGAGAATGGAGTGTCCACATATGTTTTGCCCATTGATGTTTTGACCAACTTGGGCGAGAACTTTTCAACCCAATCGACTGAGAACTTGACCGCCCCGTCTTCGCGATCGAACAGCTCAACTTTACTACCCATCTCATCTCCTAGCACTTCGAAAGAGCCGGCAAGGATAACTCGCAATCCGGTACCATCTTTATTTCGGTGTGTGAGGCCCCCGAGACCAGAAGTACCGCCGGGACCAAAATCGATGACATGGGTCGGCTTGTCAAACCTGGTTGCCAATACCCATTCAACGGGCAGGAATTCAATCATGTCGATAAGACGTTTCGTCAATTGCTGAGGCGACATTGATTGAAGATTCTCACCATTATCCGTAGCATAGACCGGGATAGCGAGATCTTGGTCAAAGTAGATAGCCTTACAATCGTGATACAGTATTTCCGCTGCTGGCTTCAAGTATTGACTATGGAATGGGGCAGTGATCGGCAGGAAACGATTGACGAATTTGAGTTTCCGTTGAGAAAAGGGAGTGCGACCGTGGTTTTCGGACGGATCAGCCTTGATCTTTCGCAGTCCTAGATTCAGTCCGTACAAACTCTGAGGAGGACCAGCGACGACAAAGTTCTTTGGGCCATTGATCAACGCGATGCCTACCTTTCGTTCCTCAGGCAGATGCTCGTTCGTGATCTTGATTTGTTCTTCAACAGTAGACTGATTGAGGTCCCGGACACTCAGCATAGGAGTGGGTGTGCCCTCCCCGGCACTGAGAGAATCCTGCAGAGCATTTGGCGGCAGGGTGGTCCGAGGATATGCCTGCTGAGATCGACAACCGATCCAGAACAAGAGCTCGACAGCGGTCTTGGCATTCTTGAAGAAGGATTCCCAGCTATCAGAGCACGAAATACAAACCGCGGTTATGATTCCTTGAGAATGGCCCGTCGTGCCTGACATCGCGTCTCGCAATGCGCCAGGGTCCTTGCCGAGTACCCGAGCAGATACAACATAATGCGCGAGTTGTGTTACACCAATGAGTGGGAAACTCACCGGCGCAGAAACAAGATAGTCAAGATCCGGGGTTTTGGAAGCGTCATGAATCCAATTGAGGATGTCAAGTCCTTTGCCATGGTTAGCCTGTGTCGCGGGATTCCGAACAAGGGCAGTAAGGACTTCAGCCATCTTCTCGACAAAATCGGTCACAAGACCATCGTAGATATCGACCAGCTCTCGTAGTTCATCGAAGTACTCTTCGATATTACCCTGACCTCCAAAGACAGAAAAAATCTTGGTTTCACCGGTCTCAACGCCTCGAAAAAGAGCAGATTCGTGTCCCTTGATAGACTTGCCTGATGCAAGTCTGGCAGCGTAGTATGATTGAATCACTACCTGTCGATTGGCAGAGTCACCCGGTAGTGTGCTTGCAATAGCGTGCACTTCATTACCCTTCAGAAAAGATCGTTCAAATTCAGTGATGACGGAATTGAGCAGCTCTTCATAAGAACCCGGCTCATCAGCTGTGAGGGTCGCGAGTCGTCCCAGGAAACGGGCCACCAGCTCGGTCTCACTGCAGGGCTCTCCATCACCTGGAACCTCTGGGGAGGGAGTCGGCAGAGTCAGAAACAGTGCATCCCTTGCTTGCGATGCGAGCAGAAACAGTGAAGATGGAATCAGAAGAGCATGCTCCAACTTGCCGTAGCGAAGAGCCAGAGGACGCAGATGTGATGCCTAGTGGTGGATTAGCTAGTTTCTTTGAGCTTGGGGGAAGCTGCATACAGACGCTGGGGTATGGTAACCAGTTTCGGCCATACTTCGTGATTGTTTGGCTAATGTCAACCCAGTGAATCGATTCTATATACCGCTCGAGCTGGGCAGATAAGGGCAACTGTGTCTCTCCAGCAAAATCGATCGGTCCACAGAATATACTCCTCAAATTACCCTCTTAACGATGGTAGATTTGCAGGTCCGGGCGTCAAGATCGACAGCTTTTGATGATGATTGCTTATTTGCAGTTCAGAGCGGAAATACTATGTCTCGGGTCATGGATCGAGTCTTGCTTTAGTCTTGGTTGCTCAGTACAAGCCTGCAGGATACGGTACGTGTATGGGAGGAGGTGGAGGAGTCCTCAGTAGGTAGAGAGTGAAGCGGTTGAGAGCTTCTTTGGGGCAGTGGGAGCAATTGGCTGGGAAGGTCGCGATTATTGGTGGGCCCCCAGCTCTGGAGGCGTTCTTGATCGGTTGATAAGTACCGTACAAACAAAGACAGCCCAGCTGCCGCCGTGGCTAAGGGTAGGTAGGTATTGTGAAAGGCACAAGAAGTATTCTGGGCTCACATGTAAGGATTCATTACATGTTGCCATGTAGATACAGAATCGTGAGAGCTATACATTCATTCCCTGGCTAGGTAGTCACAAGGGCAGACTCAGAGATCAGTGCTGCCGAGAGGGAGAGTAGCGAGCGAGCAGGAAGAGCGCCTGGATAGCCTTCCAGGGTTGGAGGGACTCGATAGCTGGTATTGCGCCAAAGGGAATCAGGCGCCGAGTGTGGCGCATGTGTCAGGGCTCTCCCTCTTTATAGTTTCCTGCTCAGGGTGGGTGGGCAGGCAGGGCAGGGCAGGCAGGTAGGCAAGCAGTTGAGTTCAAAGGTTCCCAATGATTATACCGCCGAGCTCCTCCATAATCTGGCGCCCCTGCGTTGAGATGGCGGGATGGATCTCTTGTCTGTCCCCCACGCGAATTCGGTGGGCAACAACTGGCGGTGCGGTGCGGTGCGGTACGGTGAGCCTTCTTGGATCGACCTTGTACGTCTCCCCATGGCTGACCCAGGACCAGCTACCAGTACAGCCAGGAAGCTAGGTACTTTACATCGTCAGTCTCCTTCGAACTTGCAAGTCCTTGATATTGCATTCCTTTGAGCTCTACTCTCTGGTTTAGCAAAGCTCTACCGCCTGGGGAATTGTTAATATCAGCCATCGAGGATGAGCTTTTCCGCGGAGCTTGAGCAGGAGCTTTCCCATACACTTTTGATTGAATTACTTGCGTATCAATTCGCATCACCCGTCCGATGGTGAGAAAGTCTCTGTGTCATGCGGGAAACCAGCGATTGACAATGTAGGATCGAGACACAGGATGTTCTCATGCACGACTTCGGTGCAGAGAGAATGGTGGAAATCGGTCCTTCACCGACACTCGCAGGCATGGCAAAGAGAACACTCAAACAGAAATACGAAGTTTATGATGCTGCGAAATCAATCCAGAGGGATGTCCTCTGTTATTCATCAGATGCCAAATCAATATATTACAACATTGAGGATGTTGTTGAAGAGCCTGTCGTGCCAGTACAGGCTGCTGAGACTCCTGCCGCTCCTGTAGCAGCGACAGCGGCCCCCGTGGCTGCTCCAGTAGCTGCCCCTGCTTCATCTGGTCCAGCAGCCAGCATTCCCGATGAGCCAGTCAAAGCCGTAGACATAGTACATGCCCTAGTCGCACAGAAATTGAAGAAATCGGTGGAAGAAGTGCCATTGTCAAAGGCCATCAAAGACCTTGTGGGAGGAAAGTCGACCATGCAGAATGAGATTCTCGGTGATCTAGGAAAGGAATTTGGAAACACTCCCGAAAGACCGGAAGAGACACCACTGGAAGAACTTGGGGCGGCCATGCAAGGGTCCTTCAATGGACAGCTCGGCAAGCAAAGTAGTTCATTGATACAGCGATTGGTTTCGTCTAAGATGCCTGGAGGCTTCAACATCACTTCCGTGAGGACCTATCTGTCCACGAAATGGGGACTTGGTCCTGGTAGAACGGAAAGCGTTCTACTCTTAGCACTTACCATGGAACCCCCGAGCAGACTTGGGGGCGAGCCAGATGCCAAGTCCTACCTGGACTCCATTGCTCAGAAGTATGCTGGCAAAGCTGGCATAACTTTAGGTGCGCCAGTCGATGCTGGCTCTAGTGGTGGTGGTGGTGGCGGTGGTGGCCTCGACCCTGCACAATTTGCAGCGTTGACTAAAGACCAGACAGACATGGCTCGCAGTCAGCTCGACCTATATGCGAGGTTTTTGAAAGTGGATCTTAAAGAGGGAGATAAGAAGTATCTAGACGAGCAACAGACCACACTAGCACTTCAGGCTCAAATCGACTTGTGGGAAGCAGAACATGGGGAATTCTATGCTGCCGGCATCGCTCCGGTCTTCAGTCCACTAAAGGCGAGGGTCTACGATTCTCACTGGAACTGGGCAAGACAGGACGCGCTTGATATGTACTTTGATATCGTTTGGGGACGATTAAGGTTGGTCGATCGTGAGATCGTGGCTCGGTGTATATCGATCATGAACAGGTCGAACCCAACATTACTGGAGTTCATGCAATATCATATTGATCATTGCCCATCCGACAAGTCTGAAACTTACAAATTAGCCAAGGATCTTGGTCAGAGCTTGATTGACAACTGCAAAGAAGTGCTCAATGAGGCGCCTGTATACAAAGACGTGACTCTTCCAACTGCTCCACAAACCAAGATCGATGCAAAAGGTAATCTTTCTTACGAGGAGGTTGCTCGGCCCGGCGTTCGCAAGCTTGAACAATACGTTCAGCAGATGGCTGCAGGCGGAAAAATCACAAGTTTCGCTAGCAAGTCTAAAGTGCAGAACGATCTTGGTCGAATCTACAGAATCATCAAACAGCAACACAGAATGTCGAAAGCCAGCAGGCTGCAAATCAAGACCATCTATGCTGATGTCGTGAAGGCACTCGCCGTGAATGCCGTTGACATAGAGGAGAAACCCAAGCGTGGCCGTCGTGTGAAGAAGACTGCAACAAATGGTCAGCAGGACAATGAGACGATTCCATTTTTGCATCTCAAGAAGAAGGAAGAGCACGGCTGGCAATATTCGAGTCAATTGACCGAGGTCTATATTGATGGACTCGAGAAGGCCGCTCGTGACGGCGTGTCCTTCCAGCATAAATCTGTGCTAATGACTGGCTGTGGGGCTGGCTCGATTGGAGCAGAAGTTATGCAAGGATTGTTGGCCGGTGGTGCGAAAGTGGTCGTGACCACGTCACGATACAGCAGAAGTGTGACAGAATTCTATCAGCAGACTTTCGCAAGATTCGGAAGTAAGGGTGCTTGCTTGATCGTTGTTCCATTCAACCAGGGCTCCAAGCAGGACGTGGATGCACTTGTAGATTATATCTACGATGATAAGAAAGGTCTTGGCTGGGACCTGGACTTCATCATTCCGTTTGCGGCTATTCCAGGTACGAACCTCTTAAATAAGTTTGGATCTTGCTAACATTGTCAGAAAATGGTCGAGAGATCGATATGATCGACTCAAAATCTGAGCTAGCTCACAGGATTATGCTGACCAATCTGCTGCGACTTATGGGAGCTGTCAAGACACAGAAGGCTGCTCGAGGCTACGATACCAGACCAGCACAATGCATGCTCCCATTGTCGCCCAATCACGGCACCTTTGGCAATGATGGACTTTATTCTGAGTCAAAATTGGCACTTGAGACTCTGTTCAACCGATGGCACTCTGAGTCCTGGTCAGCTTACTTGACGATCACCGGTGTCGTGATTGGCTGGACTCGAGGCACTGGTTTAATGTCTGGGAACAATTCTGTAGCAGAGGGTATTGAGAAGCTTGGTGTACGGACTTTCAGCCAACAAGAGATGGCTTTTAATATTCTCGGATTGATGACTCCGACCGTCGTACTCCTTTGTCAACAAGAACCCGTCTGGGCAGATCTCAATGGCGGACTACAATTCTTGCCAAATCTGAAGGAATTGACGAGTGAGCTCAGGGAGGAATTGGCGGAAAAGAGCGAAGTGCGACGAGCAGTGGTCGCAGAGACAGCAATTGAGCATCAGATTGTTAATGGTGCTGAAGCAGAGAGATTACACAAGAAGCACGTTATTCAACCTCGAGCCAATATGAAGTTTGATTTCCCCAAAATCAAGTCGTCGGAACAGCTCGCGAACCTCTCTCATCTCAAGGGTATGGTGGATCTCGACAAGACTGTTGTTGTGACCGGTTTCTCTGAAGTTGGGCCATGGGGAAATTCACGAACTCGTTGGGAGATGGAGGCTTACGGAGAGTTCTCTCTGGAAGGTTGTATCGAAATGGCATGGATCATGGGTCTTGTGTCAAACAAGAATGGCTCTTGGATCGACGCAAAGAGTGGCACTCCGGTCGATGATCGTGACGTCAAGGCAAAATACGAGCAAGCTATACTTGATCACTCCGGAATCCGTTTGATAGAGGCTGAGCTCTTTGACGGTTATGACCCGAAGAAGAAACAGCTTATTCAAGAAGTTGTCATTGAGAGTGACATGGACGAATTCGAAACCTCAGCAGATACCGCTGCAGCTTACAAGCTTGAGCACGGCGATAAAGTGGAGATCTTTGAAAATAAGGAAAGTGGAGAGTGGACAGTCAGATTCAAGAAAGGAGCCACTCTGCTGATTCCGAAAGCGCTGCGGTTTGATCGGTTGGTCGCCGGACAGATCCCCACTGGTTGGAATCCGAAGAGATACGGACTTGAAGACGACATTATCTCTCAGGTCGACCCAATCACACTGTACGTCTTGGTAGCGACCGTGGAAGCTTTGGTCGCTTCAGGTATCACTGATCCTTATGAGTTCTACGAATACGTACACGTCTCTGAAGTCGGCAATACTGCCGGCTCCGGAATCGGTGGTGTTACAGCTCTGAGAGGTATGTATAAGGACCGATGGACTGATAAGCCTGTACAGAAAGATGTACTGCAAGAGTCCTTCATCAATACCATGTCAGCTTGGGTGAACATGTTATTGTTGTCTTCCGCAGGTCCAATAAAGACCCCGGTTGGTGCTTGTGCGACAGCAGCGGAATCCGTAGAGATTGGTTACGATACTATAACGAGCGGAAAAGCAAAAATAGTCATCGTCGGAGGATATGATGATTTCCAGGAAGAAGGTTCCTATGAGTTTGCCAATATGGGAGCTACAAGCAACACTGAAAAGGAACTGGCTCATGGTCGTACACCAAAGGAAATGTCGCGTCCAACTACCACAACTCGAAGTGGTTTCATGGAGTCACAGGGAGCTGGCATGCAAATTCTGATGCAAGGCTCTCTCGCAATTAAAATGGGTGTACCCATCTATGGTATCATCGGCATGACAGCTACAGCTACAGATAAGGAAGGGCGGTCTGTTCCGGCACCTGGTCAAGGTATTTTGACCACAGCGAGAGAGGCTCCTTCCAAATTTCCGTCGCCACTGCTTGACATCAAATACCGTGCCAGACAATTGGCAAAACGTCGAGAACAAATTGCACAGGTTTCTGAGTCGGAATATTCCTATCTTGAGGATGAGATTGCTGCTGCTAAGGCCCAGAACTCCGCACTCGATGTTGCTGCATATCGACAAGAACGTGCGGATCATATCAAGAGAGAGGCGATCCGACAAGAGAAAGATGCTCAGAATTCTTATGGCAATGAATTCTACAAGAACAACCCTACCATCGCTCCACTTCGAGGTGCCCTCGCTGTCTGGGGCCTAACGGTGGACGATATCGGTGTAGCATCTTTCCACGGCACTAGCACTGTGGCTAATGACAAGAACGAGTCTGATACCATCTCGAAGCAGTTGTCTCATTTGGGTAGAAGCAAGGGCAATGCGCTGCTTGGAGTCTTCCAGAAATATCTGACAGGACATCCGAAGGGTGCAGCAGCTGCATGGATGCTTAATGGCGCTATGCAGATCCTGGACACCGGACTTGTACCAGGTAACAAAAATGCCGACAATGTGGATCAATACTTGGAGAAGTTCTCTCACATCCTTTACCCAAGCCGAAGTATACAGACTGACGGGGTACGTGCTGTATCCATTACATCATTCGGATTTGGACAAGTTGGTGCTCAGGTCATCGTTATTCACCCCGACTATATACTCGCAACCCTGGAGGATGAGGCATTGCAAGTGTACAGGACGAAAGTTGGGGCCAGATACAAGAAATCGTACAGATACCTGCATGAATCCTTGGTTCACAACAGCTTGATCAACCCGAAAACGTCCCCACCCTATACATCGGCACAAGAGAGTGCTGTATATCTCGATCCACTAGCAAGAGCCTCCAAAGATAAGGCAGGCTCCTGGTCGTTCCCTGCCAAATTTCACAAGGCGCAAAGTAATGGTCATACCTTGGAAACGATCAAGAGCCTTACAGAAGCCAGCGGTGGAAAGAATGTAGGAGTGGACGTGGAGCTCATTGCAAGCATCAATATTGACAATGAGACCTTTATCGAGCGCAACTTTACCGAGTCTGAGCGAGCCTATTGCCGGAATGCGCCGTCCCCACAATCAAGCTTCGCAGGAACTTGGTCTGCCAAAGAAGCAGTTTTCAAAAGCTTAGGCACGAAGAGCAAGGGTGCTGGAGCCGCAATGCTCGAGATTGAAGTTCTCCGTAAGGACGGCGAACCTAGTGTCAAGCTACACGGTGCAGCTAAAGCGGCAGCAGAAGCGACAGGACTGACTTCAATTAAGGTCAGCATTAGTCACGATGAACATCAAGCAGTAGCAGTTGCGATCGCATCCTAAAGTAGACTTATTTTCCCCAAACACATCTTAGATTTTATCAAGAAGAGTGTTATGCACAAGATCCGTTCCTCTTCCCTTTCCTGACCACTCATTCCCTGTCTTTTCCTGAAACATGTGTTGATAGCATGCAACGCTTGCTGAATTCGATGCCCAGGTGGTCAGAATCGTGTGTCGAGCCTCTTCGAGACATAAGATATTCTTTTATAGTGGTTGTGGGTTGGATTATGGCTGCGAACACCGCACCTGGACTCCGGCTCCATATTTACTTGCATGGACAGAGAACCAAAGATTAAAGCTGACTCTTCACAATCCAGAGCATACCAGCCAATGTTTGTGTCAGTACTAAGACGTGTCGTGGTAGGGCATACTCATTAGACACAAGTCTGTAATTCTCTCTTTTCTCGGCGGCCAAAGTGACGCCCGGTATCGACTCGTGCTATGGACGAAACCGTTGCGCAAGGACTAGCGAATAAAATCTACGAGAAACGAAAGAGTGCTGCGTATGAGCTGGAAAGGGTGATTAAGCTCGAATCAGATGATCTCAAGATCCAGGCTATCGTGCGCCAACTCTGCACAGAGTTTATTGGCACGGCGGATAAACCTGCTCGCAGTGCCTCAGGAGGGTTAATAGGACTTGCAGCTGCTACGATAGCATTGGGAAAGCACTCTGCTAGTTACCTGGATCTGATCATTCCTGCTGTACTGTCTTGCTTTGCCTCACAGGATTCTCGTATTCGATATTACTCGACCGAATCACTTTACAATATTGCCAAGGTTGCTAAAGGCGAAGTACTGCTCTATTTCAATGAGATATTCGATATGCTCTGCAAGGTAAACCTCGGGAGCTTATTCATTTACTTGTACTGACCAAAAGCTTTCCGCTGATTCCGAGACATCGGTAAAAAATGGCGCAGAACTACTGGACAGGCTTGTGAGTCAGATCTCGAAGTTCTGTTGCAGCTAAACTAAATGAAAAGATCAAGGACATTGTGAGCGAGAAAGCGACTAGTTATGTCTCATTGCTGCATCGGAATCACCGTCGAAACCACGAAGACACAGAATCTGATCCTGACAACAACGACGATCTAGACCCTGACGAGAGTATCCACGACATCAGATCCACCGCATTTTCGCTTGCCAAATTCATGCCCTTGCTGTCGGAACGGCTGTACGTCATCAATCCATACACAAGGACATTTTTGGTGTCGTGGATAACAGTACTCAATTCAATACCTGATCTCGATCTCATCGTGTTCTTGCCGGACTTTCTTGATGGGCTCATGAAATACTCTAGCGATATACATCAAGATGTGCGAATCGCAACTGCACGTCTCCTTGATAGCTTTCTCGAGGAGATCAAAAGGACTACCAACTCTAATAAGCCTGTCCGAAAGACCTCGAGAGCATCGTTCAACGACAGGTTGAAGACAGAATCAACAACTCTAGAAGAGAGTCCAGATGACGATTCTGATAGTCAAGACAGCATACAGCCTTATGATGTGACAGTGGACTTTTCAAGAATCATCGCAATACTGTTGAATCACATCAGTTCGGCAGATGAAGCTATACAGATAACGGCGCTACGATGGGTATCTGATTTCTTTGCCATCTGTCCATCGAATTTGCTACCATTTACACCGAAACTTCTGCGGGTAGTGCTACCTGCGATTTCTCATGAATCGACTGCACTCCGACGATCCGCTAGAGATGTAAATGACAAACTTTTGAGACTTATACGTGGATTGATAGCGGGAAATGGTTCAGAGGACGAGAACAATCTGCTCAACGCGGATCTCGAGGAGCTTGATTTCGTCAATTCAGCAACAATACAACTTCTGGATGAACACGAAGAGACTCGCGTCTCAGCTCTCGGTTGGCTCATGGAATTGGTCAAATTAGCTGCAAAGAAGTCCAAGGAAGATCTGGGGCTTCGAGCTGAAATTCTGCCAGCACTCCTCAAAACTCTGTCAGATACTAGTGAGGCAGTGGTCAAGAAGGACCTAGAACTCCTTGCACAGATATCGAAAAACGATGATTATTTCAATCAGTTGATGGTCAATTTACTGACGCTCTTCTCTTCAGATCGCAACCTCCTGGAGCAACGAGGGTCTTTGATCATACGGCAACTCTCTCTCAATCTCAATGCAGAACGCATTTACAAGACTCTGGCAGAAAATCTCGAGAAGGAGACCGACCTTGAGTTTGCACAGTCGATCGTACAACATCTAAATAACAATCTTCTTACTGCTCCAGAACTCTCCGATGCGAGAAAACGACTTCGACAATTGAGTTCCACGGAAGGGAGCAGTTTCTTTACAACACTTTACCGGTCATGGTCTCATAACGCTGTTGCCACGTTCTCTTTGTGCCTTTTGGCCCAAGCCTACGAACACGCCTCGAACCTTCTTCAAGTGTTCGCTGAATTGGAAGTATCGGTACAGGTATTGGTCCAGATTGACAAGCTGGTACAATTATTGGAAAGCCCTGTCTTCATATACCTGCGCTTACAATTACTCGAGCCGGAGAAATACCCTTACCTGAACAAATGTCTATATGGATTATTGATGCTCCTTCCTCAGACGCAAGCATTCCACACTCTGCGTAACAGATTACACAGTATTACCACTCAGAGTTTCGCTCCGAGCTCAAAATCGAGCTCATCAAGCTCTCGTCTAGCGAAGGGTTCGGAAATTCACTGGGACAATCTACTCAACAGATTCAGGATGCTTCAGAATCGCCAACAGGCCCAAGGCAAGATCAGACGAAACTGGGCTGAATGATCCTTTCCACGCAGTATGACAAGGAGTGTGGATTCTGATATTCGTTCCGGGGGCTCAGACCGAACGCAAGTGTATACGAAGGAGACGTCGTTCGCTATAGTCGCACGACTTGTGCTAAATTTGCAACATGCATTGGAGTCACTGGACTGTATAGTATAGATCTTCATGTAGATATAATCGAGATAGAGATGGGATCCCTGTGATAGTCGGTTGCAAGTCCAGCCTCGACCAGCTCTCTGATCTGCGGCGCGTACGGCACAATAAAGACGCGTCCCTAATCTGCGCCCCACAAAATAATCACAGCAGCTCACTTGTCACACACTCGACAACCGGGACCCATCACTTGACATCTATACGAGAACTGCATAGTGCACCACGTTGTGCAACGAATCAGCGATCCCAGATGAGACGTACACAGATCCGAGCTTTCAGATCATTGTAGCGCACAAAAATCGGTCTTCCGCTCTATCAAGACCTGGAGCGATCCCAGTCACATTTGAGCAGGTCGGAATTATGGAACAATTAGAGTCACAACCAGAACTCGAGCTGGACTCCGAGTTCGACGTCTTCTTTCGGAGCCTTAGTGAGAAGGCCGGCTTGGTTCGAATTTTTGACAGGAATGGATTCTTTTCTATACATGGCAATGACGCTCGTGCAGCCGCCAACGACATGTATAAGACACAAGCCGCATTGAAGATGTCTTCAGGCCTACCTAGTCTGACCATCACAAGAGCAGGCTTTGGTAAATTCCTCAAACAGTGTCTATTCCAAAGAAGTTTAAAAGTCGAAATTTGGCAACATCAGAGATCCACAGGTTGGCAATTAGTCAAGGAGGCTTCTCCAGGCAATATACAGGCCATACAGGAACTTCTATCCGCAGAGGACATTGACGGCTCGGTCTTGTTGGCCATCCAGATGCAGAAATCGACCGAGGGTCTTAGGCTCGGCGCATGTTTCTCCGACATTGAACGGCACAAGATAGGATTACTCGAATTTCTCGAGACTGACACTTTCTCCAATTTCGAATCATTGATCATACAACTCGGGATAAGGGAATGTCTGCTGAAAGACGATCCTAATAATGAAGTTGAATCGAATAAATTGAAAGCCGTGCTAGAACGCTGCAACATAACTTGCACAGTCCTGCAAGCAAGAGACTTCACTAACAAAAGCATCGAGTCTGACTTCTCAAGGTTACTGCTCGACCGTCATCAAGTTCCAAGCAGCGCCAAAGAAACTATAGCTCTTTCGGCGGCCTCCGCCTTGTGTTCCTATCTCGCGCTATTCGCCGATCCTGCCAACTTTGATCGATTCGAGTACTGGACATTTGACCTTTCTATGTTCATGAAGTTAGATGGAAGCGCCTTGAAGGCCCTCTCCTTGATGCCTTCAGTGAACGATGGAGCGAACAAGAGCATGAACTTGTTTGGACTCTTAAACCAATGTCGGACAGCCATTGGGTCTCGCCTTTTGGGACAATGGCTCAAGCAACCTTTACTGAATGTACAGGAAATCGAGAAGCGGCACGATATTTTGAGCTACTTTTACGACCATAATGAGACTCGAGAAGCTCTGCAATCTGAGTTGAAACTGATACCGGATCTGGCTAGACTTTCCAACAAGTTTCGAAAAGGTCAGGCACAACTC
The DNA here is from genome assembly GCA_005281575.1 of Taphrina deformans. Lineage (NCBI taxonomy): Eukaryota > Fungi > Ascomycota > Taphrinomycetes > Taphrinales > Taphrinaceae > Taphrina > Taphrina deformans. Next base: position 403,592 of record RHGG01000003.1, read on the forward strand.
GAGGATGTGGTACGAGCGTATCAAGTCACAACTCGTATACCGGAAATTGAAAATGCTTTTGGCACCGATGCAGACTACGCCGATAGTGCATGCATCCACGAAACGTATCTCGAGCCGCTAAAGGAATATCGGCAGTCGCTCGAAAAGTTTCAGGATCTGGTTGAAACAACAGTCGATCTTCAGGCACTTGAGCATCACGAATACCTTATTCGACCTGACTTTGATGCTAGCCTGGGAAATTTGAAAGCGAAGATCGAGGAGACGCGTGAAGCAGTCAATATGGAACATGACCGAGTCGCGGACGACATAAGCATGGAGAAGGAAAAGAAATTGAAGTTGGAGCAGCACAGCATCTACGGCTATTGCCTAAGATTGTCTCGGGTAGAGGCTGCCGCAATTCGACAGAAAAGGGACTACAAGGAATTACGTGAGTGACTGTCCTGGACCAGGAACCATGACTGACAAGCGCAGAAACTGCTAAAGCAGGCGTTGTAAGCTTACGGGATTCATCAAATGATGCGAGCTGACACAATAGTTCTTCACTACAACTACTCTGATGGGTCTTGCAAAGGCCTACACGGACTTGAGCTCGCAATATTCAAGACATCAAACAGGTCTAGTGCGTGAGGTTGTCACAATCGCCGCTTCCTATTGTCCTGTCTTTGAGTCCTTGGGAAACGTGATCGCCCATCTGGATGTCATGCTGGCATTTGCAAAGGTCTCGTTGTTGGCTCCGACGGCTTACGTTCGCCCGCGCATAAATCCAATGGGAACGGGTAGCACGATACTTACAGGGTCACGACATCCGTGTATAGAGGTCCAAGATGACGTGAGCTTCATTCCGAACGACATATCATTGGTGCGAGGGCAATCGGAATTTTTGATCATCACCGGAGCCAACATGGGTAATGATTACCCGGCACTCTAGGTCTGCATTACTGACTCGAAAAGGCGGAAAGTCGACCTACATCAGACAAGTTGGCATGATCACGCTCATGGCTCAGATAGGCTGTTATGTTCCTTGTGATGATGCAGAAGTGACCGTGGTTGATTCGATTCTGGCCCGTGTTGGCGCAGGCGATTCTCAACTCAAGGGTATCTCGACATTTATGAGTGAATGTCTAGAAACGGGCGCAATTCTACGCCAAGCGACCGCCAACTCGTTGATAATCATCGATGAGCTGGGCCGCGGCACGAGTACCACTGATGGCTATGGACTGTGAGTCACAATCCCGTGCATCCAGCATAATCTGATCTACTAGAGCATTTGCGATTTCCGAGCACATTGTCCAGAAAATCGGTAAGTCAGGTCAAGTCATCTCGTATGTCCTAGTCTAACCTATAGGCTGCTTTTCTCTGTTCGCAACCCACTTTCACGAACTGACTGCCCTCAGCGAAAGCCAGCCGACGGTGAAGAATCTTCATGTTTCGACACACATTGCAAGCGACACTGAGGGTATTACGTTGTTGTACAAAGTGGTCGAGGGGTCCTGTAACCAGAGCTTCGGTATCCACGTTGCAGAATTAGCCAGGTTTCCAGCCTCGGTGGTTGCCATGTCGAAAAGGAAACTTGAGGAGCTGGAGCAAAGTACGACAGAACCGGAGCAGGATCAGAGGCGGACTAGAAGCAAGCTGGACTATGCTTCGGTGTCCAAGATTCTGGGTCGTCTCTCGGCATCAGCCTCACCGACCCTGGCAGAGCTGCGTAGAGTTGCAGCAGAGGTCATGGCAGAATAGCGAATGTACAGTAGCCTTCTCTCTCTCTCTCTCTCTCTCTCTCTCTCTCTCTCTCTCTCGTCCTGCTCGACAGTGTACAAATAATTCGACTGATCACTTCACAAGCGCTGATCATCCTGATCGTTTCCAGACTTTTCCCACGACTGATCGCAGTCACGTGCACTCATGCTTTCCCACGGCAGCACTGTGAATTTTCCACATTCCCCCAAGCTTGTCGCCTACAAATTCTTCTTTTTCCCTGCACACCACTGTTGAAACCACACCTGCCACCGCCCGAACGAGTCGGTCGAGTGAGGGATAGAGAGAGAGAGAGAAAGAGACGTGCGGGAGAAGAGAGAGGACGATGGAGATGACGAAAATAACAGTCTTCTTTCATTGCCAATCGACTATGACGACACCAAACGGCTCCCTTTGAGAGAAGGGGGTATTACTTGCCAGTAAACAACACTCTACCGATCCACGACCCTTTCCTTTCCCCCGCCTCGTCTCTTTCTCTCTCTCTCATTCTCTCTTGACTTGTGCTCGTGTCTAGCGAGTCTAATGGTGTGGTGAAATGGGACAATGTGGATAAATGGATGGCTGGACGGACGGACGGATGGGACACGAGAGCGCGGGGTCGGGGACTTTATGATGAAAAAAGGATCGTAAATCCACTCGCAGTTTCCACTGTAGCTCGACGCTCAGAACGAACCTTCTAGTCGAGTCGATGACGGGGTTGCTTACAGTCTGATTCCGAGTCCTTGACCCTGCCCTCTCGTGTGCGACTTTCTCCTGTCCAATTATCCTGGCCGCGGCAGAAAATAATGGTAGATTAGAGTGGTTCAGGGTAGATTAAGAAATTCTTCTTTACTGTTTCGCTGGTAACTATGCTATCATGTCAACCTCGACTCGCGAGTCGTCTCCCCCTTGTGTGTATATGTGTTTGCGTGCTGCAGTGTCGATGCGGGTTCATGATGGTGGTATCGTCTGGAGGGAGGAGCGCAGGCCGTCCGTCACGCCGGGTCTCTTTTCCATGTTGGCCACTACGTCGGTCAGTCGGGCGGTGGAAGGGGGAAGAACGGTACCCCATGCGTTGACCTCTGGAAACTCGGCGGCCAGGTCAATGTCGAGCCGGTGTGCGGTGCGTGACCAAGTCAGGTAGGACAAGTCTGCCTGTCGATCCGTCAGTCAGCAGGACGGGCGTGTGGGGAAGGCTGTGCTTACGATTGTGCAAGAGTCGCCCACGAGCCAGACGGGACAGTTGCTTGTCGTCATGTCGTCCACCTGCAGGTCCATCGTCTCCGCCCTGTCCCAGAGCGCTTCCCTGGCCTACCCACAGTCAGCCGCTTGTGCTCGACCCGTCCTGGATGTGAAAAAAAGGGGGGGGTGCGTACCTCGCTCAGACGGAATTCCAGGACAGAGTAGATCCGTCTCGATTCCTCCGTGTACCGTTTGATTGCCGAGGGCACGTACTCGCTCGCGTGAAACTTGAACCAGAATGCCTGTCCTTGCTACCAGAATCAGCCACCCGGACGTCGGAGAGTCTCCCTTCTGCTTTCTGCTGGGGGGGGGGAAAAGCGGGAGAGGGAATTGGGAGGGGACGGTACGATGACGGAGTGGCCCGAGACCTGGAGCATCAACCAGGACGTGACCTGTGACTGCATCTTGACGTCCGCAGGCCAGATCTTGTGGGTCTTGTCGTAGGTGTGCGCGAGGTAGAGCAGGATGGCGCCCGACTCCCAGACGGCAAAGTCGCCGCTCAGGTGGTCGACGAGGGCGGGGATGCGCGCATTGGGACAGATACTGACAAATGACCCCTTGCGATGGTCGCCCTGCTTGAAGTCTATGAAGATTGTGCGGTAGTGCAGCCCGAGTTCGCTCAGCACGGTCGCGACCTTGAACCCGTTCGGTGCGCCGCGGTGAGAGTAGAGTGTGAAATCATAGTCCGGATCCTTCGGTGCCGAGTCCGAGTCTTGCCCGTCTGGCATTCGCATTCGCTCCCAGACACGCAGCGACTGTCGACGATATATATATATCTGAGATGCGCGCTCGGGACGGTCCACACCCAGGGTCGTGTCGCCCGGTCCTGGTGGTCGTGTGATGCGGGTTGTCGAGTGGGTGCGACCCGGGAGTCTGTCACCTCTTTGCGTCGTTGGTACACGGGGACGGGTTGGGCAATCGTTGGTCCACTCCCGGTACCGGGACACGGGAACCGAAGATCTCGAACGCGGGGAAGAGTGAAGGAAGAACTCCGGTGATCGCCGTTGCCGCCGCCGCCGCTCCGCACAATAGGATACGATAACCTTCCATCCTTTCTCTACTCTTTCTCGTCCGATGCATCATCCATGCACCCTGTCGACTCGTGTAGGGCCAGTCCTCTTCGTACTCACACGGATACACCATCATGTCGGGAAACGCGGAAATGGTGACTACGACAAAGTAGGCCGCTTGCGTGGATGACATGTACATACAAATTCACTAGTAATATTTGCAAAAATTCTAGATCCGCCATTCGCTTTTGCCAGCTCCCTCGTTCCAGAGACTCGTGTGCACATCGCCTATCGTGTTCGCTTGCGCCAGGATAGTCCGCAGGAGTTGCATAACCTGACGCCCTGTACACCCGTCCTCCACTGCGTCGTCTCGGTCGTGCCGCAGACGTTGCAGCACAACACGGCACCGTCCGTCGACCGCACGACAGGCGTTGTTGTCGTCGTCGTCGTCGTCGCCGCTGGCTGATTGTTTCGGACAAACTCCAGTCGGTCCCGCAGAATCTTGTTTTGTTTCCGGGCGCGCAAGAGTTCCGTCTGCCACGACGTCTTCATGGATGAGCCCAGGTCGGCCAGCAAGTCGACCATCGGGACTGGTTCGAGCGAGATCTGGTCCACGCCACTCTCGGTCGCGCCCGAGTCCGACAGGAGGCTCGGACTCGGACTCGTCGATGGCGTGATGACGAGTTTATCGCCCGGCAGGTGCACCGTGCCCGGCTCAATCATCATGCACGTCCGCACGAGCAGAAAGTCGGGGAGGAGGTCGTCATTCGTGCCGGGATAGAAATATGACACGCAGGGGATCCGTCTGCCGTACTGTGGGTACTTTTGGACGCAACTGTGCCGTATACAGCCCGCCTGACCGGTCCTCGCCAGTTGGAGTGCCTGGGCGAGTGTGTCGTGATCAATCTCGTCGACAATGTCGGACAGCCTCGCCCCCAGTAACTGTGCCTGCGGGATGCCCAGCAACTTGGAGGCCGAAGCGGTCGAGAAGAGAATCATGCCATCCGGCGAAGTGCGGGACCAGAACTCGTTCGGTCGCAGGAAGCCGCCATAGTCGTCGGGCGACAGGGTCCGCCGCGGTCGCGCGCTGGCGACGATACAGCGCGTCCCCTGGGCCGTCACGTCGTACAGACACTGGCCGGCCAACTCGATCCACCGAAACGACCGATCGCCGTGTCGGAACCGCGCCAGGAGGTTGAGGGAGTCGTGCGGCGATGCGTTCTCGAGCTTTCGCGTCAGGTACGACAGGTCTGCCGGATGGACGAGGTACGAGATATGTTGTCCAATCACCTCGCGCGGTCTGTATCCGAGCAGGCTGCTTATGGCAGAGGACACGTACCAGACCATGCCTTGGGAGGAGAACGCAAAGACGACGTCCTTCATCTCCCGTAGTAGATAACGACCCCACAGTCGGCGGTCCTTGCTGTACTGTGACAGAAGCTCGTCGATGGCCAAGGGCAGAGGCCCCGCTCTGGTCGGCGCAGGTTTCAGCGGTCGCGGGATTTTCTTGTCTAGTCTGTAGTCGACTTCGAATATGCCGTCCGCGTGTCTGGTGATGTTGTCGGGAAAGTTGTCCGCATTGATTTGCAGGGCGACGACGAAATCAAACGTCGAGGAGTGCTTCGACACGATGGGAATCATCGTCAACAGGTTTGTCCATCGTTTCGAAGACTTTAGGTAGTTGGAGAGTGTCACCTGTGATTCCTGACCGATCGACAGACTCTGCATCATCGACAGGACGGCTTCATTGTCGGTATGCATGCGGTACACCCCGGCCGCCTGCTCTCCCTTGGGATCCTGCATGAACCTGTGATTTCGGCCTCGAACCTCGCCGAGTGAGTACTGGGTCATCCTCTCAAAGGCGGGCGAGGCATAGATCAGGGGCATGTCCGGCCGCCTTGCATCCGAAACACTGAAAGCGCAGGACATATCTACGGGTCCTATCAGGAAAGAGGAATGTTGCCGCTGCATTGCTCGCACAGCCATCTCCAACCATTTTTCAGGAGCGTCGTGATGGACCGAAATGTCATGTTCCTCCTCTGTCGCATTGGCCACTGGTGTCTCCATGCTTTGTCGTCAAAAGATGGGGCGTCCGTCTAAGTAACGGCAGTGTAGAGATCAAATGGCAGAGGCCTTTCAAGACGAAGCTCCAGGTGGGCAGGCCATCGCGCCTGGCCTAGTCGTATGCATGCTCTCTGTATCGCTCTAAAATTGCTCGAATTTCGTAGAAATATCGGTGGTATTGTCAGCAGATTTCGCTACAAATATCGCAATTAGGCATGTGATCAACTCGTAAATTAAACTCCCCCTGGCCGTGTACGAAAGTACTGCTGGCGTGTGTTCGGGCGGGCGAGACAGGAGGGCAGGCGTCAAGACGAGGTCGTAGATGCGAGCGGGCGAGGTCACAGCTTGCCAGATGGAGCAAGTGTCTCTGGTGCTGACTATTTCTCCGAGGAAGCAAACGACCGGCAGAAGCGTCGAGTGGATGGGATGGGCCTTTGGACCCCGGCGTCTCCGTCTGCTCTCGTCCCCCCGCCCTTCGCTTCCATCCCATCTGTTCACGTCCACGTTTTCCCTTCTTCACCGGCAGTTGTCCTGTCACACCAAATTCTACTAGGCACCACCACCCTCTCGAAATCTGTCGTGCCACGATAGATCTGACACAGCGCTCCGTATAGGTCACCGCATATACCGTCACCAGTCATGTCCATCAGCTGTCACATCCTCGACACCACCCAGGGTAAACCTGCAGCAGACGTCAACGTGAGACTCAGGAAGGGAGACGACATGGTCGCCCTCGCCTATGGCCGCACCGACGCCGACGGACGCGTCAAGGTCTGGAAGTCAGTCAAGGGAGACACGGTTGATGTCGCCACAGAGGCCGGTCCCTACACCCTCGTCTTCTCCACCGGCCCGTACTTTGAGGCCCAGGGCATCGAACCCTTCTTTCCCTCCGTCGAGGTCGCCTTCAACGCCAAGGCCGGGCAAAAGTATCACATCCCGCTCCTCCTCAGTCCGTACTCCTACTCGACCTACAGAGGGTCGTGATCGGTCCATACCCATCTGTCAGTCCCATCGCTCGATTGACAATCGAGTCGAGGCTGTGCTCTGCCCAGCTGGCCGGTGCCAACATTACCTCTCCAGCTATGACTTCATGTACGCACGACTCGCCGTAGATTATGCATAGGATTCTGTATTATTCTATAGTATTTATGGTACAGGTTTCGTGAGCTGACTGTGCTGAGTATGCGGGGTCGACTGATTGGATGCGCGATTGCTTTGACCCGTCCGCACGTCCTTCGTGAAGTGCTGAGGCCGGGAGGTCTGGAATGGTTGAGACTTGAGCGGCACGACTTGTGCATACGTTGCGCGAACAGCCTGAGCAATGGTAGGCGGCAAGGTGCCTGTGTAGGACGGAGTATATCTCATCAAGGAAAAATCACGTCGAACGCCTGTAGACACCAACTGAGCTGGCTTGACACCCTGATTCGTGATTGTCTCCTGCAACTTTCGGGAGATTGTCTGCGCCAGTGCTTGTTCCTCATCCGAAGGTGAGGTGAAGGCGCTCTGGGCAAGTCGCCGAGACTGAGACTCAGCAAGCTCCATCAACATGGTCGTAATGTCGTTATCGCGCACCTCTTGAGTATCGAAAGTATCGAGCAAGTCTTCATCGAACGAGAAATCAATTGGTTGTATGTCGTGAGTCTTGTCGTCGTTCGACTTTGACTTAAGGTCAACGTCATCATTGGCAGCTGGTGGTTTCAACTTTGTGCTACGGAGGTGGGTCAGCAGCATATTTGTGGTGTCTCTACCGAGTATGGCACCGGTGCTGTCCACGTCTGGACCAAAAGATTCGTGCTGCGATCGACGTATCGGTCTTGCAGTAGTGATTGCTTGACGACCGGCAGCGAGATATGTATTGCGTTCGCTCAATACTGGATCTTGTCGCAGATCTTCTAATGCGCGAGAACCAGTCGAAGGTGTGGGCAAAACATCAATGAGTTGAAGATGAGATGGAAGCTCAAGGTTGTTGTCTTCTGCTCGCAGATTGGTCGCAGAAGTGAATAATGGTCCGGTCACGGTGCTCGCAAAAAGTGCCTTCTTCTCTGGTGGTCGGTCTGGAAAGCCCTGAGGACCTTCGACAGAGTCGTTCGTAGGAGATTTAGGTCCATCTGGGGTCTCCTTGCTGGCTAGTTGTATAAGAGTCGTGATATATCGGTAAGATCTGGCAATCTGTTCTCGTGCCTTTGAACTCTTGACTGAGGGCACCAGACCTTGATATGCATGCGTCAGATGTTTTGAAAGCTCGACGAGACTATCGTAGTCTTTCGTTGTCAGTCTCTCTAATACTGATCTGTCGTACACATCATCTGTGAAATTGAGTAGTGTTTGCGCATCTGTTTCGCTATTTGACATTAATCATGCGCCCAAAATTGTAGGCATCTATGGTCTCACGTCGAGATGGTCAATAGCACATCGTCAAGCGTCGCCGATAGAGTCTGCGTAGTCTCTGTCTCCCTCGCTGTAGACGAGCTACGCTTTCGCTTGTTCGCAACTCTGTCGGGCGAGCCAGCCTTAGCCTCGACAACTGTAGCAGGATGAGTATGCAATCACAAGGGTTCGCTGGAGGCACTCACCCATTCTTCCCTTTTGTCCTGGAACTTCCAATCCTACCAGACCTCGGGCCCTGCTGAGCGCGTAAAGCACTGCGGTGCGCGCGAAAGTTCAAGTTTTGAAGGATTGGGTTTCTGTGGACGCAAATCTCGCCGTGCTAATGTGTGGAAAATGGCGGGAGAAGCGCACGGATACGAACGCAAGCATATTCACTGCTCTTCAGATCCGCTTTCCAGGTCACCATCACAAAGCACTCGAACGTAACGGGAAGTAGTCGTCGGCGTCACCAATACCCCGTCACGCACAGTAGTCAAAGCAGCTACAGTCTATAGATACCTGGTGATAATGGCAATTAGACTCATTAGATATACACCACAAGGATCACACTCTCTAGTATACAAAGTGATCTATCACAGCGATATCGTGCCTTCGGCATGAGATCATCGCCTCAGCTCGAAACGATCGTACTCTCGCCAGCCAGGCTCTCGATTCTCGGGAGCTTTGGATGACTGGCTGTTTTGACGCGACTTGACCTTCAATGATCGTGCTGCTTCTGCTTGTGCTTGAATATGCTCCATCTTGCCATCAGAGTACCGAACATCGACGGAACCATCCTCATTGCCAAAGTAAGCTACCTGAGCCATGTTGGCAAAGATACCGCACTCGACAACACCGCATAGTGATTTGATAGATTGTAGCAGTTCCACTGGAGCTATGCCCAATTCGAATGGGGCATCAATGATAAAGTTCCCGTTGTCCGTGATGACAGGACCTGCTTTAGCCTTGCCGCCCATTCGCAGTGCAGGATTCACCGCTCCAAGGTTCACAAGATCTCGGATCACCTTCGCGTGTGCCAATGGGACCACCTCGATGGGGACTCCTTGATGCCATTTCTCGCCTAGTCTGGAACTGTTCTTCCTGTAATCAGCTACAATGACGAATTTCTTTGCACAAGATGCGACCAACTTCTCCTGAAAGAGGCACGCACCGCCGCCCTTTATACACTGAAGATCTGCATCGACCTCATCGGCTCCATCGAATGCGACGTCAATAACCGGGTTGGCATCGATTTCGCCGAGGGTCAATCCACCTCCATTGATAAGTTCTTTCGACTGGAAACCGGTCGAGATGAAGGTCATGTCAGCTGTATCATCACGCTCCAGAATCCTCTCCACGGCATAGATGACAGTTGACCCCGAACCTATACCAATAACCTTGGCATCTGCCGGGAAGTGATCCTCAACGGCTTTGCGCGCCGCAAGTCGTTTCGAAGCCTCGACGGGCTCGAGAAATTTCGGATCGGGAAAACTCAGAGTGATATTTTTGCGAGGTTTTCGTGTGAGAGGAGCGTTGGTGTGCTTGGAGTCATTGACCACAAGGCTGTCCATCTTCGGAGGACTCTTCAGTGATCTCAATGATCCCAACGTTGCAAGATTTCGTGCGCTAGAGGTACTTGTCGTGCTCGGCCGAACACTCATGCGAAGGATAGACGACGTCTTGAAGATGGCGTGGGCGTGTTGTCGGAGAAGTGCAGACTCTATTCGGCGTGACAGAGGATGATTGAAGGACGAGCTGGTAGGCAGCTTGGGTCGATATCAGTCATGAGGTGCGGTGCGGTGCGGTTGGTACAGAAGGGGAGTGACGGAGGCTTCAGCTTGTGTGGCTTGTTGTTCCCGCTACCGGTCCCGGCTCCACCCCCAAGCAATCCGTGTAGTGAGTGAATGAGCGAGTGACCTGCTCACTCTAGCGGTGCAGAGGTAGATGAGCGATGTACGAGCAGGTCAGTCCGTGATGGTAAGATCTTTCACGGCCTGATTGGCAGCAGATGCGAAGGTACAGCTCCTTGTCTGCATAAAGGGCACTCGGGCTATAGATGTAAGTTGCAGTTGTAGTATATCGATCCACACTTTACCTTCGTCCTCGTCCACTCACCAATACAAGTCCAACAGAATAGATGTCCGCAAGGAGTGGCAGTCGGATCTTGCATGAAACTCAAGCAGAGTGTGCACTTGCGGCCTTGCTCGTCCAAGAACGGCATGATGCGTTCATCCTCCAGATCCAGCGTAGTCTTGGTTGAAGTATCGGTATTGGAGTAACGCGCATCACTGCTCGGCAGCAAATCGGTAGATAATTGTATTCCTAGCCTCACGAGCATGAGGAAGCCAAGTATTTCATAACCAATACGATCTGATGAGCCGTCCATCTTTCGTGTAAAAATATATCGTAGGCCGGTAACCCGCCTAGAAATCGTATAGAAGGCTCCGGAGAAGTAAAAGAGTGCGAGATGCAGTGCAGCTATGTTTTGGAAGGTGAAGTATTTAAATAGAGTATCAAGACTTCTCATCAGCTTTGGCCTTTGACTAGTGAACGTTGTCATGCGTCTCTGCAATTTCGGCCATGATTTAGCCACAACATAAGGTAGCAATGTCGAAGTCGTGACGAACGCTGCTCGTCGACTTGTGCTTGGCAGCCTCGCACCATCAACTGTGGTATACGTGATGTCACAGTATTCCTCGCCGAGCGTCCTTCGTCCGAGGAGTGAAGTGATAGATAGATACAGCACACCTGCAGCAGTGTTTATCTCGTCATTCCTTTCATTTAACGTCCGTGCACCGAATATCCGTCTGCATATTGACTGAATGTGGGAAATCAACAGTGTGACATAGTACTGGTCTTTCTGACTTGACCTGATGATATCTGCTCCGGAGGCAAATTGTAGATTGAGATCCGCGGATGCCGCTTCATCTGTGCTTGACATTACACTAGCCATCTTGGGGGAAAAGTCGAGCACTAATGACAATAACTCGTCAGGAGCATGAATTCGTACTCCTTGCCTTTCGCCCACACTTTGCTCAACGCGAGATCAACAGCTACAGTACTAGCCAGAAGGCACTGTGAGTAGGGATGACTTCTTCGGGCACAGAATTGGACTCTACCTGCCAGTGCTCAGTTTCAATCCCTTTGTCAGGGAGCCGCCAGCTCGAACTCTTGGAAACGTGGGGTCCGCCGATATTCACATGCTCCAGTGGCCCGAACACATACGAAGGAAACGAGAGCCCTGGCTTCGATCACGACGCGCTTTCCAACCTGTAGAAATCCTGTACTCGTGAAGTTGAGCATGGTTGGTTGGACTTGGTTGCTGCTCGTTCCTCTTTGCTTTCAGCAACTGATTTCCGTATCGCTTGGGTGTTCCTGCAAGTCGCTTATATCCCTGCTTAGCGACAGTTGTGGTGCATCGACTGGTCACACTATAAGTCTGTTCAAGCTCCTTTCGAACTTTGCCTGACGACAGGATGCCCAAAGCACTGCTGTCCGTCAATGGTCAGTCGCGTACAAATCGACGCCGCTGAATGTGTATTGACCAATTGCTAGGCAAGTACGTCGCGATTTTGCACACGATTGTAGCATACTCGGCTTTCTTCGGAGCACTGATCGTTGGACTCTCTCTGCACTACAAAAAGGTCGACTCAAATCATGCACGGTAGATCCTTAGTCCACTTCTGACAACTTTAGATCGTGAAGAACGAGTATTACGGCTTTCCTCAAGAATGGTTCCCCTCTGTTTCAGCTACGATCGGTGATTTCTACCCGGAACGGTCGGTCTTTCAAGTCTTTATTGCCATAACCTCGGGACCCAGATTCGCCTTGATCGGATTGTGGTATCTCCTCACGAATCGCAAAGGATTGCTTCCGAAAGCTACAGCTGGTATTGGTCTGTTCAGGACAATCCTATGTGGTGGTTGGGTCTACGTGACCTCCTCTGATGACCACGACTGGCATGATATATTCATGATTAGTTATCTTGTAGCGACAATTCCATGGACTGTGGGTTGTCTGTTAACAGCACCACCTAATCCGAAGGCTATGCAATACAGGAAGCGAACTGCGTTACTATTCTTCGGCACTATGATACCTCTTATCTACTTCTTCATTCAGCACAAGGTTCATCAAGTTCCTGGAGGTAATGCTATTTCAACCCCATATCGAAGGCTCATTAATACTTCATAGCTTACACGATTTACGCCTTCTTCGAGTGGTCCTTGATCATTTACGATGTTGCATTCGATGCTGTAACTATCTTGGACTTCGATACCTTCGAATTGCAGATTGTAGACGTTAAGGGAGAACGAGTTGGGTATAATCAATATGCTAAATTACCGAAGTAATTCTACTCATATTTCGACTAGATCCAATTCGAACTCACAATTGAACGAACGAGAAAGGTACGGCTTGAACATATTGAGCTGATGACCTAGTTGACCATGTCAGAAAAGTAAAGGATCGCACTCTTGTTGATCTACAGAAGATCACTGGCCATGATATTCTAGATTTCGTGGCGCGTGTGTATATGGGCGTAAGTCCTATGGAATCGCCTCGATCACCTCTGACAGCTCTAGTTCTCACTATGGAGCATTTGGACGTCCTTGGGCTTGATGATATGGTATTTTCCGTTGTGGAACATGGGTATTTCCGGCTATGAAGCAACTTTGCTTTCTACGTCCGCACCCTTCCTGCTGGGCGTCCCCGTCGTTCGACAATCGTTTGCCAAATACACGAAGTTGTTCCATTTATTCTCTCTTGTGGGCATTGCGGCTTATAAGGTCGACAGCCCTCGAAATCGTTTGCTCGTAGTATCCTTGGCCAACATGATACAATCAATGAACTGGTCCACGATGTTTCATGCCAACCGAAACAGACATGTCTTGCTACAGAAAGATGCAATTGCCTTCGGTCTAGGACTGGTTTTGTCTAGCATTGCCAAAATGTCCCACTATGCTAACAATCCTGTATGGCCTATCATGCATGGGGAAAATGGTGGACTGAACAAGACAGCACTTCTCCTCGGTATTGTAGCCGCGCTTGTGCTGAGACCTGCGTCGCTCGATGGACAAAATGATGCTGCTCGTGGCAAAAGTGCAAAGAGTCCCAATTGGGTCTTGAGTGCTTTTGGACTCGGAGGTACATTTTTTGCACTACACTCCCTGCTGTCAGATTCGAGCACTATGGTGCTGTGGGTCTGGGATGGGTTCCCTATTCGCGGTCCTTTGGTTGTCCCACATGGCGGCCTGACTATCTGTGCCATGATGGGAGGACTTTACCTTGGAATCACGCAACCTGTTCTTGGCAGTTCATGGGTTGCCTACCTTGCGGGCTGCTTCGGCGCCACTCTTTTATACATGTTCCACGGCTATCCTGGATTCCTTGGAGGACTCCTGCTCACTACATCTATCATGGCATTTGTTCCAGCTATGTTAGATTGTGCTGCGCAGACTGCCCCGGGCAGAACCTTCGGGCTTGGCTTCACTATTTATAACATACTGTGCTTGATGCACGTCTGGATCGTTGCCTATGCCTTCGTGCCCGGTGGTCCGATCTTGCGAGAGCGCACTGATATCGTCTTACTCACCATGATGCTTTGTATGGGTTGCGGATACCTCAATCTTCAGTCATCTCAGGAGCGTACACGATCTGAAAAATCCTCATCTAGCCCATTGTCAACACGGAATGGATCGATGCTAAAAGCATGTATAGCAGGATTCTCCGCTCTAACATTTGCGATTTCCTACATGAGGTTCCCGACCTTTGACTATGTCCCGTACCATGCTGAAGACAAACTGTTCACAGCCGGCATTTGGACTGTACATTTCGGCCTCGACAACGATATGTGGGCAAGCGAAACGAGGATGCGTCAGATCATTCAAGAACTTGAGCTCGATGTGATTGGTCTGCTGGAATCAGATACTCAACGAATAATCATGGGTAATAGGGATATGACGCAACAGATTGCAGAGGAGATTGGTATGTACGTCGATTTCGGACCGGGACCGAATAAGCACACTTGGGGTGCGGCCCTGTTATCAAAGTTCCCGATCATCAATTCGACACATCACTTATTACCTTCACCTGTTGGTGAACTTGCTCCAGCAATTCATGCGACCTTGGATGTATTTGGCACGTATGTGGATGTGATTGTGTCGCACAATGGTCAAGAGGAAGACCCTGAAGACCGACGATTGCAATCCACTGCGCTCGGAAAGATAATGGAAGAGTCTCCACGACCATTCGTTTTCCTAGGTTATGTCGTGTCTCATGTCGGAGATTATCCACAAAGACATCTCACTGAACACTCCGGCATGAACGATATCGAGCCCAGCGATTGGGACCGGTGGTGCGAATATATCCTCTTCCGTGGTCTCAAACGTGTTGGCTATGCAAGGGTTCATCGATCTACGATCACGGATACTGAGATTCAGACTGGAAAATTCGTGTTGCAGGATCCTGCGATTCCTGCTTCGTACAATCGCGTGAGTGAGGATCAGGTGCCACCGGGCTATAGATATCCAGCCATGTTCCGTGGAGAGGTGAGCATCACTGCACTGGTCACTCATAGACACTAATTCCATTCAGGGTGTTCGAGAGCACAGGTACAACAACAATGAAGTGGTGCAGGAACCATGGTACTACGATTAAATTGGGGTAGACTCGATTCGCCTAAGGAAACGATTGGGAAGTTACGGAGCATATGCTTGACCAGGGACACTGGTAGACAACACTGACAAGCTCAATCCTTCGTCCTTCCCTTTTCTCTCTGATTATCTGCTCGTGATCGAATCTTTGACCATGTGCAAGCATGAACCACAATCCTCCACGTGAAATGCGCCTCCAGCACCCTCAATCTCTCCACCCGGGTCGAGCCGATACGTTCATGGAGTCACTGACTGACGTCCAGCTCAACAACAACTCCTGCTCAAACACCCACCGTACACAAAGGAAGTCCTGCATCCCTGTCGACGCTCGAGTATCGTCAAAGGACCGGACAATCAAGTCTCGATGGACAGAAAGCAGAAACAGAAACAAGTGATGGGACGGGAGACACCGACGAGTCAGGGTTCATCGACACCAATCTCGATAAAGTCCTCCTCCTCCTCGTCCTCGTCTTCGTCCTCGAGCGGCTCATCGAGCACGACTCCCGGTGGTCGCGCCAGTGTTGCGACGACACCAAACTCGCTGCTCTCTAAATCAATGCAAGCGAGTCTCCGACACGAGATCTTTGAGTTTGGGGGACACGGATCGCCGGTCCCCGTGATTGTCTCCACTTCCGGCCACGGCTTCAGCTGGAACCGGGACGTGTTTGCGAAGGACGACTATTCCTATCACTCGGCGATACGGCAGACCCAGCCCCTCGATGAGAGGATCGTTGCGCACGAGATTCATCTGGATGAGGAGGAGGATCTCATGTTTCAGTAGACATTCGGTCCGGCTCCCAACTCGGAAAGAATGCAGTCATGAGTTCACGACGGGTGGTGGTGGTAGTAGTGGACGGCGAGGCAGAGCGAGCGAGCGAGCGACGGGTGGCGGGTTGTTGTATATACACAATATTTTAATGGTACAGTAATACTACAAGGTATCTCTCGGAAAACACCTGCTCCCGTCCCAATCAACGGCGGAGCCATGGGTTCTGGCGCAACTGTTCCCTTTCGTTGTCACGTTGCTTCTCCCGTGCTTCCTTTGGAAAGTACATCTTGAGAAAGTTGAGTAGTGCCCAGTCAATGTTGGTCGAGTCCGCCGCTAGCACATTGTCACGGCGACAGATTGGGCAGTGATTCTCCCGCGCGAGCTGTAATCTAATCAGGCAGCGCACACAAAACACGTGCGAGCAGCTCAGCCTGACTGGCTTGATGGTGATTGAAGTACAGACCGGACACTCAAAGTCGTCCAGCTGTGGTACCACAGCCATGATATTTGAGGCCAAGGCGTAATACATAGCCTGTGCGAGGCCGTTGTTGAAGAATGGATCAGAGGCCATGAACTCGGGGAATGTGCTCTTTGCTGTGAGTGCGGTCCTCTTATCAAACTTCTTCAGGATCTTGCCCATGGCTTGTTGATTCATGCTGTGGAACTTGACCTGTTGTAACATCGCTAGGTTGAGGGCATAAAAGGTGTTGTACAGTGATCTGCTCTTCAGGTTCTTGTTGGTCTCAGGAAGGATATTTGCTTTGCTCACTTGATCCATGAACCAGTCCAGTTGTTTTGCGGCTTTCTCGGGGGTGTGAGACTTCCTTTGCAGCTCAGAACTAGGGCGAAAGATGCCTGCGTCCTCATAGAGTCTCAAGATCTGCCTCCATGCCACCATGTCCGGATTCTGCTTGCCCTTGTTGTTGGGTCGTACGAGATTCGAGACTTGTATACCAAGTTGATTGACGTTGGCAAGTACCATAGACTTCTCTCGAGACTGAAGGGTATCAAGCTTGTCAACCTCTCCGCTCAACATGTCGAAGAACTCCGAATCCGAGTCGAGCTTGATCTGGATGGTCTGTACTCCCCCAGTCTCGTGTCCATCAATCTCGCCCTCGTGGGTAGAGGCTATCTGCACTGTTGCACTACGTCGCGGACTGCTCGACTCCTTTTGGTGTTGGGCAAGGTGCATCGATTCTAGGCGCTCCTCCAGGTCTGCATTTGCTACAGGATCATATAGCTTCAGTCTAGGGGAATCTGGAGGAGATTCAGATGTGTTGGCTTTCTGCAGCAGATCTCTGAGCGCTTCCCGGGTCGTTGCACTCAGCTCTTCGATTTGCGGCGTGCTGGTGTCGACGGTAAAGCATATTCGAGGCTGTATACTCCTTGTCGTCCCATCGAAACGGTATTCAATCGTGGCAGTCGGCGATTGTGCAAGACCCGACTCATCAGCAGTAGATTCGAGAAGATTCTTGATCGTCTCTGCCGTGAGACCTAGACTTTCGAGTTCGAGAACAACCTACACCATTAGCGAAAGGAGCGGAGGATGAGTTGTGCTCGCTACCTTGTTGATACATTTCTTGACAGTCAGTAAATTCGAGTCTCAAGACAGATCTTCCCACTAACCTTGAGGGATTTGTACTTGATTGCGGCAGCTTTCCACTCCTCAGGCAAGTCTTCGTCCTCGAGAGCCTTCTCGAACGATTTGCCAAACTTCATGTTGCATGTCCTGGAGACAAGGCCCTGGGTGGAGGATTGAGAGCCATGCTGCAGCAGGAGGAGGGAGACTCAAAAGAAGTGATGATTCTGTGGGTTGAAGATGAGCTGAAGGTGAGCTGAAGGTGGAGGCAGGAAGCTGAAGCCACTTGGACAGAAGAGGCAAGCAGAGGCAGCCAATGAGAAACGAGGATTGGGAAGCATGCTCTCTCTGCCTCTTCTGCTGCGTGAAGGGACAAGCACACACACACACACACAAGGAACGGACACAACTCGCAACTCCTTCACCGAAGAGTGAGTACGTGGACGGAAGCTGTCGGCTATGTAGGTAGGGTAGGGAGTCTGCACCTTCGTCAGGCTCTTCCGTGGCCAGGGGAGCCTGCGTTCTATTCCAGCTCTCTCGCGGTCGGGATCCCGTCCGTGTTGTCGCCCTGAGCATCAGTCTGCGGCACCTCAATCACCGTCTGCTCCTCCAGATCAGTCAGACCCAGGGAGGAATACTTGGCCTCCCTCCTCCGTCGCAGCATCCTCGTGTGATATGAAACATTGACGCTGTGCCCAGTCAGTCCGTGCTTCTTGTTTCTGAATCTCTGGGTGCGCTTACAAGATCGAGATGCCGCTGCCCAACAGGTTGGCAACAATATCCACCGGATCAAAGATACGTGCTGTCAGAAATGACTGAACGAATTCCGATAATATACTCGATATGACTAGGATTGCACCAGTGAATTGAATTGCCCTCCTTTTTGACATGTCAAAAGTCCAGTAGAGAGATAGGCCCATGAAGAAGTAGCATACTAGATGTTGAAGTTTGTCGTCAATTGGCAACGTTCCAGAGGCGGCGATGATTCCGAGATATAGTCCCGCAAGGGATGAAACGATGAAGATGGCAGCGGGTATCTTTCGAATGTGCACATTGTGTAATGCATCCATCATTTTGTTCTATACTCGATCTCTTCGTAGTGGTCTTCCGTCACTAGGGCATACAGGCTCTGGAGCTTCTGCTGACAAGAATGAACAGCAGTTGCGCTGTCGAAAAGACCCCAGATGTGTTTCAGAGAAATAGATTGTGCTGTACTTTACGCTCGGCCCCTCAGAAGATTTCGCTTTGGTGGTCGGCCGCGCACTGAACGGTCGTGTTTCAAGCCTAACCTTCGAGTTTACTCTCGAGAAGTGTGTTACCAAGTAATGAACATCACGGACGTAATTCGGTTCCCAGAAAGACGTGCTGGCGGCCGATACGCTCACCAGTGTTGGTCGCAGAGAGAGATTCCTTCAACCGGGTCTCCAACATGGGAATCCGAAATCTCGGCTGATTTAAGCTTTTATCACGTGTTTCTATGCCGACGGAACGAGCAGCGCGATTGTGAACGAAACAACCATTTGTATTGCCAAGAACGTAGGCAATGATCTGAGGCCTTTCTTAAACTTTCCCATTGCATACTGCACGAGAATTTGACGCATTGAGGCTGTAAATAGCTTGTGGATACTTGACGTCTTGTTTTGTCCGTTATGCAGCTACCTTAGCGATGTCTTAGTGTCTCATTCTCAATAATCTATGTCTGCTTCCATATCGCGCCGGAAATGGATCAACAACGACGGCAAATTTCTCAGAGGTATTGCTCAACAGATCGTGGAAGATGCCTCTATCAACTGCCTGACACTCGAGGACAAGTCTGTGCTCAAATCGACCTCCGAATCTGTAGACACTTGGACTGGGTCTAGCACTTCTGAAGCACCGCCTGCAGCACAAGTCAATGGGGCTGCCCAGGATGTCTCGACACAATCCGACGAAATCGATGCCATAACATCTCTGTTTCGAAGTCGATACCTCGTATACGAGAACAGCATCTATACCGATTTGTTTTCGGATACTCCAGATACTACCAATGTTTTGGTTAGTCCATATCAAATCCACAAGCAAGCTGCTGCGATGGACGACGAAGCCGCACGATTGTCTCAGGCAGCTGCGAGTAAGATACGTGCTGAGGATGATGATTATGATGAGGATGAGGATGATGAGGAGGATGAGGAAGATGAAGGGAAAGCACCGCCCACTTCGCACCTTCCGGAACTTGCAGCACACAGTATATCCAGGACTCAGACTCCAGTGACAGATAGGAGCCGACCCAATGGGATCACTCGTGCAGGCGAGCGATCAACTCAGCATAATCGGAAGGTCGAAGCTGCGATGGAAGATCGTAAGAACGAAAACTCCATTCTGAGATTTGAGATCGACTCATTCTACCATACTCTGGAGTATGACCGACATGCTTTGCTAGAGCAAAACACTTTGGAAGCCTCGGACCGTCAAGTGGAAGAGGAAAGCGACCCTCATGAGAAGGAAAAGCTTAGTGCTGTTAATTTTGGTGCGGCTAATCTCTCGCTGAAGCATTTGATCTCGAAAATTGACGAGTCGCGCGAAAAGTTGGCTATGAGCGACAATGAATTGCGAAGTCTGCTCTCGGAAGTACGAAAGAATCGCTCCAAATGGGCCAACGAGGACAAAGTCGGGCAGGAAGAACTTTACGAGGCTGCGGAGAAGGTCGTACTTGAATTGCGAGGGTACACGGAGCATTCTACTGCCTTTCTGAACAAAGTCACCAAGCGAGATGTGCCAGATTATTATAACATCATCAAAGTTCCTATGGACCTCGGCACACTCATGAAGAATCTCAAAAACATCCAATACAAAAGTAAAGCAGAATTTGCTAAGGATGTTATGCTGATCTGGGAAAACTGTTTGACCTACAATGCAGATGCCGCACACCCATTGCGTAAGCATGCCTTTGCAATGCGACGCAAGTCTGAGCAGTTGCTTGCTATGGTTCCGGATGTAGTCATTCGTGATCGAGCTGAAGTTGAAGCAGAAGAATTCGGCCTACTGGATGCTGACCAGTATGACGACGATGACGAGGAAGAAACACCGTTGATGGCAGGAAAATCGACAAGAGGAACCTTTGGCCCGAAATCTACAAAGGCCAAGAAGTCTAAATCGACAAAAGTCAAGGTAGAGGATGCAGATACCAACGGTCATGTCAATGGCAAGATCGAGGATAATGCACATGACGATTCGCAATCTCCGGAGCGCTTATCACAAGCTCAGAAGACTACGGCGGACAACAAGGGAGAGGAAACACAGGACACTGAGCAGACAACTACCCAGAATGGAGGCGATGTGGAAGTCGTCGAAGAAACGGATGCGGCTTTCCAGGTATGGAGAACGCGGACAAAGATGACGAGAGCCCGCTATGCCGGTGCAAGGCAGAAGCGCAATAAGGCAGACAGTCTGCGTCCGGATGAACCTGCACTTTGTATCAATCCGTTTTCGCTTGTCGTCATGCCCTCCTCGAGTTCCGTCACCGCTAAGCGAATGTTGGAAAACGTACATGATCTCGATGCAAGTGCTCAAGCCTTCCAATCAATTGGTTCAACTGACGAACTGCTTCTTCGAGAATACGAAGCATGCTCCATGCCAAGAGTAATCACAACATCGGACGAAATACCAGCTGCTGATAACTCCTTTCTCGTTCAGGACACTCTGCCCTTCGAAGCTACTATTGGCGGCATCTCGGAAAAGATGCGAGCTACTACATTGGAGATGAAGAACATCCGTCGACTGTGTACCAAGCTCAGTACGCTGAAACTCATGCAGGACCCCACGATGGCGGCATTTCCTGCGAGCTACTTTCGTCAACTCATGGAAGCCGATACACCACTAAAGTTCCAGGCAATCGAGCTGCAACAGGCAGGCTTCGATGTCCAGCCATGTGGTGAAGAGCTTGCCCATGCACTGATGCAGCGGACGTCGGCGCAAGTGCTGTACCACGCAGGCTTTGAAGATTTCCAGCCTCAAGCACTCGAGGCCTTTACCGAAATCGCGGGTGACTTTCTCAAGACCATCGGTAAGGTCATGAAGGACTATACCGAATCCCAACAACAATTCAGTGAAGAGGAAATCGTCAGACACTCGCTGTTTGAGGTCGGAGTGGAGGACCTCAACGTCCTGGAAGACTACGTCACTGAAGAGATTGACTCGCGCGGTGAAAAGGTCGTGGCGCTGCACGATCGACTCAAGAAGTTCCTGAACGACTTTATCCAGGGCACGGTGGATGGGGAACACGGCGACAAGAACTTGTTTGACGAAAACAACCAGGACGCCTTTGTGTCTGGCAGTTTCGGGGAGGAGACGGGCGAGGACTTTTTCGGGTTCCGGGAACTCGGACTCGACAAGGAATTCGGGCTCTCCTCCCTCTCCGTGCCGCTTCGCCTGTTACAGGGTCGCCTTGGGCCCGTCGGCGGCCTCAACTCGACCACCGACCCGGACGCCCTCAACACGGTACGGTTCGATCGCAAGTTTCCACACATCACGAAAGACGTGGCCGCCCGCCAAATTGCCCTCTTTCAACCCTTCCTCCAGTCCAAGTTTCTCTTGCTGGATGAGGAAGAGACCGAGTCGCCGTACCTCGTCGAAGACGAGGACTTGCCCATGCGTCAAAAGAAACCCAAACCACGACTCGGGCCGACGGGTAAAATCAGTAAGTCATTCGTGTCCCGCCCCCCCATTCAGAGTGAGTGTTGACCCGATATAGCGACCGCCATGAAACGACCCATCAAGGATCCCACCAACGTGTCGCCCAAGAAGAAGAAAAAGTTGGAGAGAGAGGGGACGGCCATGTCGCCCACCGCCACGTTCTCCAAGTCAATTGCATAACACATCTACGGCGGGTAATCAAGGAGATTTTCTCATGCACATATAGCACAGAAATCAAAACACTTGTGGATTTGACTTGGCCGTGACTCCTGCCCCATCGATCTATGGAGAGTGCAGGTACTTTGAAACGTGACATTCAGTGCTGCTAAGCAAAGCTCACAGGCCTTGCTCTGGCTAATAATACTGAACGGCTTCCATGATCTACTCCAGTGATGAATTTACAAGCTAAAGTTCGTATTGTCTCACTCATCCTGCAGACGTTTGATCTTGTCCATCTAGCCAGACTTTTTCCTCCAATTGCCGAGCACGGTGTCGTGACCGCCTTAGAACTGTACATTGTTAGCTGAAACTGTTTGAGTGGTAAGTGGTGTCTTACATGAATGGCCTTGCCCTGGACTGCCATGGCGGCTTCCTTGAAGGCTTCCGATAATGTTGGGTGTGCGTGACATGTTCTGTAAATGTCCTCGGACGATGCACCATACTCAATGGCAAGCACAGCTTCCGCAATCATCTCTCCGGCATTAGGTCCCATGATGTGACATCCCAGGATGCGGTCGGTCTCCTTGTCACAGATGAACTTGACAAGACCCTCGGCATCAGCATTGGTCTTGGCTCGCGAGTTTGCAGAGAATGGGAATGTTCCGACGTTGTATTCCCGTCCAGAATCCTTGACTTGCGCCTCCGTCAGGCCGACCCAGGCTACTTCCGGGTGAGTGTACATCTAACGAGAAGTCAGCGATTATCGGACAATGCAAAGTTTTTACTTACGACACTAGGAATGGCACCATAGTTCACATGTCCATGGCCCGTCTTGATCATTTCTGCAACGGCGACTCCCTCCTCCTCGGCTTTGTGCGCCAACATGGCACCGAAAGTGACATCTCCGATGACACGAATGTGTGGCACGTTCGTCCTGTACTCATCGTCAATAATGATTCTGCCTCGGTCATCCTTCTCGACGCCAATGTTCTCGAGTCCGAGTCCTTCAGTGTATGGACGTCGACCAATTGCAACTAAGCAGACGTCGGCATTCAGGGTTTCCTTCTTGCCGCCCTTAGCAGCCTCAACTTCTACCACTACCTTTTCGCCATCAACCTTTCCTGAGAGAACTTTGGTGTTGACCTTCAGCTCAATGCCTTGCTTCTTGAGCAACTTTGTGAAGGCCTTGGACATGTCTGCGTCCATACCAGCACCAATTGCTGGAAGGTATTCTACAACTTGCACCTTTGCGCCAAGACGCGCCCAGACTGATCCGAGCTCCAGGCCGATGATACCTCCACCAATAACAACCATGGTTTCTGGAACCTTTGGCAGATCAAGAGCACCGGTTGATGACACAATCTTGCGCTCATCGAACTCGATGCCTGGGAAAGGGGTAGCCTCGGACCCTGTAGCAATAATGATGTTTTTTGCACGGACCACAACATCCTTCTCTCCCTCGACAGCCTTGACGTCTACAGTGTGTTCATCAATGAATTTTCCGGAACCCTTGAAATATTGCACGCCATTCTTTTTGAAGAGATACTCAATTCCTTTTGTTAAGTTTGAGACGGCAGAGTCCTTGGCTTTCAACATGTTGGGCAGGTTGAGCTTAGCATCCAGTACTACTCGATCAGTGCCTGCCGCCGAGAACAGATCAGACAGTCTTACCATCAATTCCTCTAGATTTCGTGTCGTGCATAACAGTGTGGTAGATATGTGAGTTGTTCAACATGGCTTTCGAAGGAATACATCCCACGTTTAAGCAAGTGCCGCCGAGAGCACCGCGCTTCTCTATACAGCCAGTTTTTAGTCCATGCTGGGCTGCCTTGATTGCTGCAACATATCCTCCAGGGCCGCCACCAATGACGAGAACATCTACATATGTTAGATAAACAGTGTCGAGTTGCCCAATAATTGCTGACCAAGTTCTTCTGCCTCTGTAGCATAGGTTCGTCTGCTCAGAAGTGTTGAGCGACACACCTGCTAGATCGGGTTAGCGCCTCTACACCGATTCAACGCACAGATGCCTTACCACTCGAGACCTCAGCACGGATTGTGTCGGAAGACGCAGCATTGATATGTTATATGTCCAGGCAGTACCTGTGATTCAAGGTTTAATAAGCAATTGAAGGCGGGAGTGTAGATCCAAAGGCGAACCCAGGTCGGTTGAGTTGAGTCGAGTGATTGAAGTGAGGCCTGGTGGTGGGATCACGGAAAGCGCGCGGAAGCCATCCCGTGCTTTGCGCCACTCGACCATCGCGACGATATCTCGCATCTCGTCGGCCTTTTTACCGGTCCTGTGATTTTGTCCTCGAGCACAAAGACGTTGCACCTCTTGTTCATCATGCACAAACTACCTGTTTCGCTGAGCGGAATCTTATCACAAGTGGATAGATGTATGGGAGATATATCTCAAAAACTGTTCACAATTATGAATTGAAGCTGGTCTCAGTCTCGTGATGCAAGAAGATTGAATCGACAACGGGACCTCTGACTAGTGTCGACATTGAGCTCTTCGGCGCGGTTCAGAATCGCAGTACAGCAATGATGCAGCGGGCTAGATCTCTTCCTGCGCCAGATCTGTTATACAAGCATATTCAGCATGAGGTCTCCTCGAAAACGATTCATCCACTGAAAGCCAGCCAATTGATAGCCACTGCGATACAGAATGGTCATTGTCCGCCGGAAGTCAATCCTGTATCCCGGCGCAATCTACTTGGTCTGATCAGAAGCTATATCAGACGCGACATGAGCTGGTATGCGAGCGATGAGATTGCGCGATGCTTGAAAAGAGGTCGTGTGGATGAGTACACTCTATTGCATCCGATAGCGGACGCCTATGTAAATTGTCTTTTAAGCACGAGACCCGCAATGACGGGTGCATCACCGGAAAGAGTCATCAATGTCAATAAAGCTGCACGCTTCATCATCAAGTTGCATGCTCATGGCAAAGCGGATCGAGTCTTGGCCAAGACTTATAACCGTCTACTCGAAGCCATGTACCAGTGCATCGACCATTGTCGTCCAATCAAGATTATACCAATCGCCATCGACAACGGGATCGACATTGACCGAAGTACAAAGGTCTGGAACATTCGTCTGCATGAAACGGCGAGCGCAGCACCACACAAGGTTCTCATCCGATTCAAGGAGATGAATATGGCAAAAGCTCAACTCGACGAGCACTCCGTAAGCATCATCTTGAAAGCTCTCCGGACCAGCCAGGATACTCAGAAGGAAGCGCAGCAAATCATAGGCATGGCACGCCACTTGGGACTCTACAATGAGTTTGTTGCCGTGGCCGAAATGAGTCTGTTGAAGGATCAGGGAAAGTACCAGGAATTGCTGAACGTCTTTTCAGAGTCCTTTGGTCCAGAGACACTAATGCACTTTGGGTTTCTCACTCCGCGTACTGTTGGACAACAGAGTCCGATAAAGACGCCGCTCAAGGTCGGCAAGCAGTCCCTGAGCCTCGTGATTGATGCCCTCGTCAGGCTGAATCCCGCACCAAAGACACTCAGACAACTTTGGATAGCGTATCTGAAGTACCGCAGACCCCGTCCGGAACTATGGGACGACGAGTACAGCGTCAGTATCTTCATCCGGGCCTTCTCCAACCACCCGAAAACTCTGTCCAAGGCGTTGGTCGTGCTCGAGCGGATGCGAAAGTACACGGGCGGGAAACCGAATGTCATCACCTACACGCACCTTATCGATGGCTTTGCCAGAATGCGCATGATGGATTTCGCCATCAAGGTCCTTCGACAGATGCAGGTCGATGGCGTCACGCCCAACGAATATACCTGGAAGATCCTGATTCGCGGCTACGAAGCTGTGGGCGATTCGAGCGGCCTCCGCAGTTGCCAAGAAATGCTGAAGCGAGTGCAAGCAGCGTGAGAATCGAGGGATTCATCATATGTACTTTATATACTTTTCCCCCGTCTCCTCCTACTCTACTTGAACAGAGACCTCTGCTCGAGCGCCTTTTCCTTTTCGATCTGAGCCAGCTTCTTCGCCGTTTTGCCACTGCCGCTGTCCTTGCCGTGGAACTGATGCGAAAGATGCTTGAATGCCTCCTTCTGCGTCATGTTTCTGCCAAAGTCATCGACATACTTGATCTCGACGTTTGGCTTGTAGTCCTTGAACCGCTCCTGTGCTGCTCGGGCCTCGATCGCGTCCAATCTCCGGTTCTCGCTCGCCGCCAGGGCTTCCCGTTCACGGACCGACATGTTTCTGTACTTTGGCGAGTTGCGCAGCTCTTCACGCACACGCCGCCGTTCCATCTCGAGATTGACCAGGATCTTCTTGTTCTTTGCCAACCAGGCCTCCTGCGTCTGTTTCGCAGAGGAGTCCTGCGGATCGCTCTGCTTCAGGACACCTTTCTGGCGCAACATTGCCATTGCCGCGCCGACCCCCTGATCGAAAGTCGCCTCGTCCTCGATACCTGTGGTTGATATCTCTGCCTCTGTGACTTCCTCCTTCACCTGCGCCACGTCCTTCATTTCCTCGTCACCAACTTCAGCAGGCGTGGAGTTCGCGTCTGTAGACGGCTCACGCTTGATTTTTGGCTCTAATAATTTGATGTCTTGAAGGCCGCGCGTGAACTCGGTGGTCTCATCTAGCACCAGTCCGCCATGACCCTCATGCAGTTCCGCCTCTTCTGCGACGGGTCGTAGAAGTGCAATCTGATCTGGGTCCATCAGCTTCCGTTTCTGCGCCCTCGCTTGTGCGGCCAGACGTCGTTGCTTTGCAAGGGAAGCCTGTAGATCATCATCGTCGACGAAATTGTCGAGCACAGAATCGTCTGCCGCACTGTTCGTCAGCGTTTCGGAAGCCATTGATTCGGCTCTGGGCAATGCCTCGGACCTCGCTTTCCTCAGTGGCTTCTTCTTCTTTGGCTTTCTCATCTTGACAGGTTCTGCGTAATCAGATGATGTAGGTTGTGTGGTACTAAGATCGTCAAGCGATATGCGCACGCGACCATTGACCATTGTCTCTCCGTGTCCGGCTGGTATGGTCTGTGTTTTCTGCTCAGCGACAGAATTGATTGCAAACCCAGCTTTCCTCTTCGGCCCTGCATCGACATCTTCATCATAGCGCGCGAGTATCTTGCGAGATTGAGTTCCATCGTTGACATCTTGCTCTTCGTCCTCATCATCGTATGACGTATACACAGATTTGCGCTTCTTGCGCTGCAATTTATCTTTGAGCGCCTGTTGTTCATTGATCTCAACATTGACAAGTTCGTCTTGAGCGTCGTCGTCTAGCACACCACTATCGCGCAGAGTCAATACTGTCTCGCCGCCATTCTCAAAGTCGCCTACATCATGCCCGACACGCAGACCATCAAGGTTCTGAGCAGTGTATTCCAGAGCAGGTTGTGGCACATCATGTTGTCGGACCATCTCTGGCTCCTTCTTCACAGCAGTCTTAGTCCGGCGGATCCAGTCAAGAGTGTCTTCGTCTTCCGACTCATCTGCAAGGGTTTTGCCCTTGATTTGCTTTTCTCTTTCTACACGTTCTTTCACCTTACGCAAGCGTTCCGCTGCCTCTCTAGCCTTCCGATCTTTGTCTTCTTGGGCTCGTCGCTGCCGAAAATTATCGCTCGCCACTTGGTCTTGATCGATCGTCCCTGTCTTAGCCGGTTTGCCATCCTTCTGGTCGCCATCCTTGACCTTCAGTGGCTTGAGTCCGAGAGATAGACGTAATTTGTTGGTCTCCTCGATAGATAGTCCTTCATCGTCCGCCATCTAGATTGTGTAGCCTGTCGTCAAGGAAGCGCTCGGAAGATGCACAGATATCTGAACAGAACTCTCAATGTATCACCGCCAATTCGCCACTCGATCCTAGAATGTTTCCAATCTAGCTTGACATGGTGATGACTCCATGCCTCAGGCCTGAAGCACATGCTTTCCAAAAATGTTGCGTCTCCACGATTTCCAGTGCTCGGATATTTTTCGGCCACACACGTCAAAAGCTTAACTGGGAGAGCTTTTGGGCATTCGCTCGGAGGATCGCGTCTAGTCTCGCCCGTGTGAAGGAATTACGCATCATGTCAGGCTCACATCAATCACGCTTACGAAGGTATCGGTGCCAGTGTTATCTACGTCGAATGAGAGCACCACAGAAGACTGACGACAAAGTCAAGAGCAATCTGCATGATTGGGTCACTTTGCACCAGTCAATTGACAGTATGGGCAACAATCACTCAGTGTTGCTGGCTTCCATTAAGCAGAAGATGAGTCAGGCTCCGATACACTTGCTATGTAGAACGAGACGAATGCGTCTGGACTTCAATGCACGAGAGCAATCTTCTTGTCCTTCTGAGTGGTGAAGGGGAGCTTCACTGCCAACGCATCCAGACCAAGGCTGATCAGCAGATTGCATGCGAGCCGATTACAAGCGCGCGTCCCTCCAGCGTCTTCAGACCATTGCTCCATGCTGCCACGAAGGCACAGCAAGTACTGCGACTACATACTCAGATCTCAATCCGCCATCACAAGCGAGCCACGTAGCATCTCAAATGAGTCACTCGTCGTGTGCAGATCCCGATAAGACGAGCGAAAGTGAAGAGAAACAACCGAGATCTTCGTCAGAAGACGTACCGAATACTGGGTTGACTGCATTACAACCACTGACCAGGTTCGAGTTGTCGACTTTTGACAATGACATAGAACAAATAACTTCGATGTTACACCGTCGTGAAAATGACTTGCGTGAGCGATACGACGCTCTGTTCGAGAAATTGAAGAGGTGGGTCTCAGAAGGACTTCACAAGGAGCTCGATTGCGCTGCACAAACGTGGGCCTTCCCCATGACGACGAACTTGACCATGGTCTAACTTTGTCGATAGGATGATTGCGGACAGAGCATGGATTATAGATCAAGAGGTCAAATTAGAAGATCGCCGCCTCAACATAGTCCACTGCATGGAGTCTGTGCGAGCTGCAATGCAACTGTGAGCACCCACTTTACCCTGTATGAGCTGACAGTCGAGGTTATTCTGATTCGTGATATGTCCATCGTGACGTTGTGCAGCATCGGTGGTTTGGCAGTATTGCGATTTTCGGATACCACAGTCACCAATGGCTTCGGTATTGCTTTTGGTATGTAGCCAGAAAGTTCCGATATATACTTGTCTCGAGATAGAACATTCACATGTGCTGCAATTCATGCATGCTTCGTACGACCACTTCAAGGTTATCGAAGAAAGCCTGTAAGCTCACACGGGCCATCCTAGCAGAGGCACAATTGAATGTGATATGCAGATCATGATCCACGACCTTTAAAGTCTTGTTGACCTCAGTTGGCTTGACCTCCTTATCAGGCTCGAGCGATAGTTTTGCAATCTCAGCCAATCTCGGAGAGGGAAACGGGACAGTCACCACCATGACACTCATGACTGGCACGCGACTTTTGCTAAGAGATCCACAAAAAAATTGCGAAGCTCAGTGTGCTGTTTCCATGTTTGACACGTACTGATGTGGTGTAATGATAGCAAGCATTGTACTTGTAGCGGTAGCCGCAAAACTGTCAGCCCTCAACCACTTGGCGGTGGATCTGATTGAAGATGTGTACACGTGTGGGGTTAGCCTCCAGATCTGCTTAGGGTCACTCGGCATGGAAAAACTTTTGGTTCGTGACTTCCTGAACGAGTGAGTGTTCAAGAGGAGTGATATACAACTGAAACTCATTCCGAACTAATATCAGCCGTAGCGCTTGCTGACACGTCTGAAAGATGAGGAAGTCAACTGCTGCTTCGAAAGAGGACAATAATGCGAATGCTTCGGCAGGACTCAATGGTCGACCACAACAACAACAAGGCGGCTCATATAGTTCAATCGTTGGCTCGTTACAAACACAGAATGGGACTGAGACGCGTACTGCGCGTGGCGACAACCCGTTTAAATATGGCAAGGATGAGATGATGCAGGTGTACTCGTCTATGGTTGCGAACGGTGATAAAGTGTCTCATGCACCTTTAGATTTCGAGCGCTACGAACAAGTTGCATCGTCTAAGCCAGTGCAACCTGCGAGTATGAACGAACCTACCGAGGACGAAAAGGCTATCCTAGCAGGCAATATCAATAGCGAGCAAAAGCCGCGTCGAGCAGAGCAAACAGAAGTGCGTCAGAATGGCAGAAGAGACAACCGTCAGAATGGTGGAGCCAGGGAGACAAAGAAACATGAGTATCGTAAAGTTGCCGATGATCAAGCACACAGGAGTGCACAACCATCCTCGAACGTGAACGGAAGAGTGCAGTCCGAAACAGAAGAGGCGAGCTCTGCTGCGGATGCTAGCAATGAGCCTCTTCGAGAAGTTGGCCAGGATGCTCCACGCAGCCAATTGTCAGGTCGTAACACAAGTCGTCTGGCGACTATGGGTGTTTTCGACGCGAACACAGAATCAAACAGTGGTTCGAAGTGGAAGGATGAGAAGGATGAAGATGTGCTCAAAGAAGTCATGGGCTTCGCTGATGCAGGAAACCAAGAACTCGAAAAACTCACTGACATGTATCAGAATCAGTCACTCGGCTCTACCAACCCACAACAACCTCACCAGGCTCGATCGTACGCTGAACAGTACAAACCTCTTTCCAATGGTCTTCCAGATCTATTCCCGAAATCTGCCAATTCTCCTGCTACCTTCAATCAAAGTCAGCAAGGACCACCACGAGGAGGTTTCCTCGAATCGACACCTAGTCCTGGCTTGCCAATGCGACAGGATCCGCCAATGACGCGAGTCATGGTCATGCCAGACAAACTGAAGTGGCAGTATCGTGATCCTACTGGTCAGAATCAAGGACCCTTCTCAGGGCTTGAAATGCACGACTGGTACAAGGCAGGGTTCTTCCAGCCGAATTTGCTTGTGAAGCGCGAAGAGGATGAGGATTTCGAGCCATTATCAATTCTAGTACGCAGGATTGGAAATCAACGAGAGCCTTTCCTGGTTCCGCTTCCGTCTCGAGTTACAGTTACGGCCCCCGCCCGATCAGGAAGTCAAGATGGCAAGGAATCCTGGCCTAACGGACAAAATTGGTCCGGTGGAGGACAACCACCCTTTCCTCAGTCGTTTCCGTCATTCGGAACCACATTGACAGCCGAACAGCAAAATGCCTTGGAACGACGAAAGCAGGAAGAGCAGTACCTCATGCACCGCCAGAGAGAATTCTTGCAGCAACAACAAATGGCACAACAGATGGCAGCACAGCGATTGTTGCACCACCAACACCCTTACGGTCATAATGGCCAATCTTTCGGTTACGGTATGGACAGGCGAGGTTCGCCATTCTCTAGCGGTAGCGAGAGACAAGGCTCCATGAGCTCTTTCGATATGGGAGCTAATGGAGCCGCTGCCGGAGGCTCAGGCTGGGGCGGTTATGCTCCACAAAATCAAAATGCTCAAAGAGGTCCATATACGGATTTTGGGGCAGGCATCTTCGATACCCCTAAATCGGAGGTGGCCGAACAAACTTTCAGGGAGCCCGAACGTCTTGTCGAGAATTCTCGCGATGACTTCAACAACAATACTCAAGGACAAGATCAGTCTATGAGTAACAAATACCAAAAAATCAAACAAACCGACTATGCAACACGAATGGCACAGCAAGCACAAGCCATGCAATTGCAGGCTGAGGCGGCTAAGAAGGAATCCAACAACGTGGAGCAGAAGCACGAAACGGGACATGGAGCGCTCAATACAACAAGCCAGCCTGTAGTCCAGCAAGAACCTAAGATCGAAGTCCAGGACAATGCCGAACAGACCAAATCTACAAAAGCTTCAGAGATGGAATCAAACAGCGTACAGCAAGGCGCTCCGAGTGATGCGGAATCCTCAGTGGCTGCTTATGCAGTACCTTGGGCTGCAGTTTCCACTAAAGGTCGATCACTCAAGGAGATTCAGGACATCGAGGCTAAGCGTGCAGCTGCACAGCGTCAGGCTGAAAGGAAAGCTGCATTAGACGCCCAGACACAAGCTCAAGCCCAAGCTGATATCCTTGCATCGCAGATGTCTTCGGTGACCATTCCTTCACTGAACTGGGCAAGCGATTCTGCTAATGACTCGCCAACTACTCCTGGTGCTGCATGGAAAAGTTCCACTACAACGCCTGGAAAGAAAACCTTAGCGCAAATCCAAGAAGAAGAGGAGCTGGCTCGCAAAGCACGAGCCACCACTCAGTCGAGGGTTGCCTCGCAACCATCTGTTGCCCAGACGAACGTCAGTACTCTGGGCACTCGCTATGCCGATTCAGCTATGAAGACAGCTGGTCCTTCTTGGTCGACAGTCGGGGCAGGAGGTCGAGTTTCAACACCAACAACACCGCGCATTGCGGAACAGAAATTACCGAGCACTGTGCAGATTCCCTCTGCAAACAAGACAAGGGTCTCAGCGACACCTGCTGTAGCTGTCGCAAAACCTGTAGATCCGGACGCCATCTCACCAGACTTCCTCAATTGGGCGCGTACAGCGCTGAAAGGTCTGAATCCTGGCGTCAACTTCGCTGAATTTCTACAGCTACTACTCTCTTTTGGTACTGACGGAGGCAAGGACACCCGAGAAATAATAAGTGACAGCATCTATGCAAACTCTGCGACACTTGATGGTCGTAGATTTGCTGATGAATTTTGCAAACGAAGAAAAGAAGATCTAAAAAATCCGCATGGACAAAACAAAAGCATTTCGGAATTGACTAGCACATTGGCATCAGCAAGCGCATCTTCAAATGGTTGGAGCGATGTCGTGAAGACGAAGCCTATCAAGCAGGATTTGGAGGAGGAATGGAATACCAGCTTCAAGCTGCAAACAAAGAAAGGCGGAAAGCGTAAGTGATTTTAGTTTTTGCGTTTGTTATGGGATAGCTCATCATTATCATCATCATCATCTTTTAGTGAGGTCTAATCGAGTATTGTAGTTTATATCCATCATCGTGAGGCTTGCATATCTCTACTTCATCTGTGTCACGAGGCGTGCTGTTCAGCAACAGATATGCGTCCCAGGCCCGTACTTGTGGTTGTCCGTACATGCTGTTGAATTGCCTCGATTTTGGTCGTCGCGAGATTTAATAAATGCCCGCCATTGTATTTCTCACAGACGCGAATTAACGCGTATCCGAACCGCGATTCCTATGGCCTCGAAGGATATATGACAATATCAGGGCCCGAAACCTTGGCTCGATTACAGCTATGGCAGTGGATAACGAGGTTCTTTTGACCTTCTATCAACGACTCTACCCCTTCAAAGCTTTGTTCGAGTGGCTCAACCACTCCCATATTCCGTCGAAATCCTTCATCAATCGCGAATTAGCCTTCACTCTGTCCAACGATGCATATCTACGATATCAGTCCTTTCCCAACCATGAAGCACTGAAGAAGGAGGTGGTACGTCTGGTACCCTCTCGTTTCGAGATTGGGCCGGTCTACTCGGCGAATCCGCGAGACCGTAAGACTCTGAGGAAAGCTGCATTCAGACCACTTGAGAAGGAATTGGTGTTTGATATCGATTTGACTGATTACGATACCATCAGGGCGTGCTGCACAGGCACGGACATCTGTCACAAATGTTGGCAATATATCACGTTTGCCATCAGGACAATCGACTGTGCCCTCAGGGACGATTTCGGATTCAAGCACATCTTGTGGGTCTATTCTGGCAGACGAGGTGCCCACGCATGGATCTCAGATCGTCGAGCACGGGAGATGGATGATACAAAGCGAAGGGCGGTTGCGACATATTTGGAAGTCATTAAAGGAAAAGGTGGAGTGGATGTCAGGCGCCCACTGCATCCCAGCGTTTCGCGCAGTCTGGATATACTGAAAACTTCATTCAAGGAAACCGTCTTGGATTTGCAGGAACCTTGGCTTGACACCAGAGGGGCCGACAAACTACTCGAGCGCATCCCCGACGCCGATCTGCGCGATGCTTTGCGCAAGAAGTGGTCAGCGCAGACGCACCGGACGTCAGCTGCAAAGTGGGCCGACATTGATAGTCTCGCGCAGAGCGGAGTCTCGAAATCGCTAAACACTAAAGAGTTGATGAATGCCAAGCAAAACATCATACTGGAGTATTCTTACCCACGTCTGGACGTTGAGGTGTCGAAACACCTGAATCATTTGCTCAAAGCACCGTTCTGCGTCCATCCAGGCACGAATCGTGTATGTGTGCCAATAGACGCTACTTGTCCAGAGACCTTCGATCCCTTTGGTGTACCGAAAGTGAGCGAGTTGCTACAGGAGATTGATACTTGGGACGAAAGCCATCCTCAAAATGAGAATGCTGAAGGTAATGCGTGCAGGACCTCGAGTTGAGAACTGTGCTGACCATTCAAGACTACAGCAAGACAAGCCTTAAACCCTATATCGACCATTTCAAGAGACATGTTGCCAATGTGCTCGAGGAAGAAATACGCGACAAGAAGCGGAAGAATGACTCTTCGATGGAGTTCTGAATACTCGAGGCTGTGACCACGCTGAGACTGTGTTCAAGTATTGCCTGATTCGACATCAGGCTCATCCTCGTCCTCATCCTCGTCGTCTTCCGCCTCTTCAACGCAATGTCCGGATCCGGTTGTGTCCTTATTGAGATTACCAGTACGCTCAGTGGGCAATTTTCTCTTTGGTATGACTGACAGGAAGGCCTTTTCCCAGTCTCTCAATCTGTCTAATTAGTCTTATAGTCTTGATGCGCATGGCGAAGCATACTCTAACCAACGAGACAAGATCTCGAACACATGGTTGACGGCTAGTACTTTTCGACTAGCCATCTGTATATAATCACCAATTGGTAAACGAGCAGTCTTGATGCCTTGACCTATGGCTTTATCCTGACACAAGTTCTTGTGCCTGTTCTTGTCCACGATGCCTCCAATGATATACACTTTGCTCTCGTCAATCTCGTGAATCGTGTTTTCGGAATCGGCCGAGAGGTATATCAAGTCTTCCTTCTCGACGCCTGTTATCGTACTCAGAAATCCATCGTCCTGTGGCACCAAATACTCCTCAGGGAAAGTCTGCACTCTCTTCCACTGTTTCTGCTGATCACTAAAGACCGTTCCAAATCGTTCTGCGATCTTGGCATTCCAGCTGGTAATGTAGATCTTGCAAGCATGACGAGCCACTCTGTTCTCAGCATAACAGCGGGTCAATTGACTGCACATACTCTTGATCTCCCGGTCTACCATCAAGTGATCAAAACTGCAGTCAATGATGACCCGTAGAGCTGACAAGTCTTGCTTCAGAGCAGGTTTCTTGGATTTCTCGACTTTGCCGCTGGCGACGGCTGCCTTGTATGCTTCCCTCTTCGCAATCTTCTTCTCTTTGTTGCGCCTCACACGTTCCTCTCTGCCGGCCTCCCATTTTTGAAGCTTGGCTAGTTTTTTCTGAGCATTTTTGCTCAACGGCTTTTCCAGTTGAGCGGTGTCTGAGACGACCTGTGGCTGTACAGTATCATCCCTGGCGGGCTGGTCTCGGCCAGAGGGTAGTTCTGTAGCTTGAGTTATATTGCTGTGAGAGGGCAACTGATCGTGTTCCATAGTTGTGTCTGTCATCACCGTAATCGATCTAGACAAGTACGAATGTCTACCAAATCGAGAAAAATCCCTTCTGGAGGTTTAAATAATCTACCACGGCCTATATGAAATGACACTGAAGAGCAAGACTGCTGGTTTGCCTGTTGCAAGTGCGCCGTGATGCCAAAAATCTGTTTTGTTCATCAACTTTCTGATCAAATTAGGCTTTCGTGCTGTGAATACGATAGATACGATCTCTTGTGATCCGAAGTTTCATCGAGATGCGCGCCTGGTTTGTACAACTGCCAAGCAAAACGTGTAAGTCATTGCATCTTTCATCGATCTGACCTACAGAGCACCTTGCCTAACATAAAGTACAGAGCTGAAAGATCGCCTGATTGAAGTAGTCCTCGACCATCGCTCTCCACGATACTTTCGTGTAACTCCAGGGACATTCTTTCAAATACAAAGACTGCAAATTGATCGACTGGCCCCACACGAGACTTGACAACATACACAGAGCGAGAGCAGGCGCGATTAGTCGGCCTCGAGATGCCATATCGAGATGAGACCTTGGTCTGTGTGGAGATTGGATCATACGAAACGCGAACAATATTTGGACTTGCCGAGTCACTGACACCACCAAAACTTCGGCTCAAAACCCAGGTTGGAAAGCGGCTCGACTCTGGAGAATACCTTTGTGGAGAAGGACTCCAGGCTGCGCTCGATTCTGAACCGCAGCCAGCAATCGAAGTGATCCGACCCATAGTACATGGTCACATACAGGACTGGTCTGCACTGACGGCATTCTTCACACATGTATTGCAGGTCCTTGGCACCGGTCTGGCGGGCACACAAGTGTCAGAACATCCGGTTATTCTTGTCGTTCCTCCTCAGTGGTCTAACCAGGATCGAGAGAAGGTCACCCAGCTCTTTCTACGAAACTTCCTCAGGCCGGCATTTATGATTGTCGACATGCCCTTTGCCAGCTTGTACGCATGTAATGCTGTTACAGGCACGGTGATAGATGTCGGCTATGAAGACACGAATGTCACTACGATAATCGATTCCGTAGTGAATCCTTCGGGCCACAGGTCGATATCTCTCGGTGGGAAATCGATGACTTTACATCTTCTCGAGATGCTTCAGAAGCATCCACCGCTCGAACAAAATTCCCAGGTAGCTTTGGAGCCCAATACTATTGGCTTTGATCTCGCGGAGGCGATCAAGTGCTCTTCTATCTGTGAGATCCTACCAGACACCCTCGGATCAAATACAATGGCATTTCAGACAGGTGAACCTGCTAAGGAAGAGGAGGAAGGTGTGTTGGACATAGCCGCTGTAGTGGCTTCCGGCAAAACACGAGAGTATCTGGCACGTATTCAGGCTGGGAAGGATGGCAACGGAAGTGTTCAAGAGGAAGTACCAAATGCCCAACTCACGCACAACAACGTCAAAATAAAAGATCAGACGTTGGTAATTGGCAACGACCGATTCAAGGTGGCAGACGTCCTATTGGAAGACGGACCTTTACTAGATGCCATTCACGATGCCATAGCAAACGCAACCATCGAGCCGATAAGACGCCGCGAGCTTTGGGAGAACATTGTAGTCGTGGGAGGAGGCGCGAGGATAAAGGGATTCAGGGAGAAGCTCATTCTAAATCTCCAGCTTCGGTTCGCATCGAAATTGACCCAAGCGTCGACGGATCCATACGCCCCTGCTCTCTACAATGCCTACCCGGTGACGATTCGAAGCATAAAGATTCCAATTCACTTTCCAGAATGGAATGGAAAATCGGAGGACGAGGTCAAAAAGGGAATCAATGAGGAAGCGACGTTCCTGGGTGGATGCATCATTGCGCACATTGCATTTTCCAGTTCAGAGACGTCGGGATCTGCGAGACTCTACAGTACCATGGCAGACTATAGCGAAGCAGGGCCAGTCGTGGATGTCTAGACTGACATGGCCACAGTGTAAAATGTAATGAGGTAGCTGCTTGCACTGCGTCATTGAGCTTTAGATCTGAATTGTCGTACTGTCTGCATCCATGAGTTGTAACACTCAGCATAGGGACCAGTCTATTTGCCAAAAGTAGCTTCAATCTCAATTACAACATATGCATATGCTCAGCTCATGTCAAGTATGGGCCCTACATGTAGCTGCATTGCCAGCTCGAGTCGATGCGATCTGAAGAGTCAAGCAAGCAGGGTCCGGGGATTAATCGTCTTTACAGAACTAGTTCTTGTGGATGTGTTCTTGTGTGCTCAATGCTCCTTGTATCGTAGCCGAAGGTGTGCGTGGGGCCGGGCTTTTCACATGGTGCGTCGCAGTGTACGTAGGTGGACTCTTGTTCCTACGTAAGCTTCAGCTCAATGTTATATGTACATCCCGTTTCGACCATTTAAGCACTGGTCACGAGTCCTGACGCATCAACGCCATGCCCGGCAAACGCAAAAAGGATAGAAAGAACCCAAAAGCTGGCAAGGGTACCAAGAAATTTGGCACACCTGATCGTGGCAACCACAACGGACAAGGCGCGAAAGTACAACCTAGAGGTGGGGAACTTGTCATGCAGACAAGAACACCATTGACTCCGTAGGCCCGAAGAACGACACCAAAGTATTCACTCTGAAGGATGAGGCTGCAAAATCGACCTTTAGGTCTTCGAAACGCTTGTGGCAAGGAGAGGGTACAAAGCTCCGCAACTTGCCTGTCGAATTTGTCAGAGCGCTCGAGAATTACGATCCGGGGCAGTACCTCAGAGATCAGATTGAGGCCAATGCGAAGAAGCAGTTGAGTCTCACAGAACCTGCCGGAGAACATGATAATTCAACGGAGCCTGACAAGAGGCCGCTTGATCTCCTTGACATGTCTAGCATACTGCGGAGCAATAGCTTCGAAGCGAAGGCACAAGATGAATCCGCTAGTGCTCTTGAAGAAGAACAGCATCCCACACATGTACTCGCGGAAGTAGAGGCTCAGTCTGATCCATCTTCATCCGCCTCGTACTTCAAGGACGAAGAAAACCGCAATTTGATATCGACGAGTGTAAGATTGGAGACGGCGACTGAGCCTGTTGCTACTTCCACCATATTGGACCATTTGGATCACGATGTCACAAGTGCAGTGGGGGACTTGCGCCTCGATACGAGCTCACCTCAAACTTCGACACCTCGCTCAGAACCATCGATGACTAGCCATATCGATGTCGTGCTACAAAACTTGCGTAATCGCGATGATTATGAGATCGACGAAACAGAAGATGTGGAAGAGCCCGCTTCACCGACCGCAATTACCGAGCCGCAAAGTACAGTGATTAAAGATGTGAATATGAGCATGGCTGAGACACCATCTAGTACTGACGCGGAACTTTTCGTTGTCGATGTGCAAGGAGAATCTGTCATTGCGGACGAGGATCTCCCAGATATTGATGAGGTCTTGCTCTTCCGTCCAAAGGAACAGATGCCCGCCGCAACAAAAGACAGCGTGCTGTCTACCACTCCATGGGCGAGGACGATCGATGACCCCGTCCTGATAGACGAGCTCGACCAATCTACCTCTTCGCCATCTCATTTCGTCGCGGCGTTTGAGAGCGGTACACGAAGCCAGAGAGGGAAAAGAGGAGGCGCAAAGAAGAAGCAGAAACAGAAGGAAGCTGTACAATCTCGAAGACAGGACGAAGTGGACATTATGTTTGACTATATGGAGAATGCGAATTGGACCGATGAGAGCGACGCAGATGAGTACACTGACGATGCTGAACCCTTGATCAATCAGTTGCTGTCTGATGTACGACCTACTGACGAACTTTCCGAACTTCCAGGTTTAGGCTCAGAGAATGGAGAGTCCCCTTCGTCAGAGGAAGAGTCAGAAGACGATACTGACATCGACGATGATTTAGCACTTATGATTGATGCCGAGATGGAGGAGATGGAATTTGACCTGGGTTACTCGGGTGGACGGAGTGGCAAGGGTGCACGATATGGAGCCGATCGAGAATTGGTGGACTCTGCTCTATATCATGAAGATTTCAATGTCTATCAGTACAACTCTGCCAGCGGCGAATCATCTGACGAACTGGCTGCTTCAGGTGGGCGTAAGCGTGGTCTCAACAAGTTCATCGACGATCTCGATCTGAGTGACGAGGAATTGGAGGCATCGCTAATCGCACAATGGAAGAAAGATCGCGGTTCAAAGAAAGCGAAAAAGCAAGAGAGGCAGCGCCAGCACCAAGCCGGCGTCATTGGGAAGAAGGCAAAGCGTGCGAGGATGTCCCATGAAGTCGATACTCGCTCTAGTGGCGAGCTGGAAGGCTACCATATTCATATCAAGCGATTCGTCAGTCATGCAGATTATGCAGGCATCGAAGAGCTACCGATGCCTGCCATGGATAAGGCTGTAAGGAGAGCTGTCCATGTTCTATCACAGGCCTATGGTCTCAAGAGTGCAAGTCAAGGCAGTGGCAAGCGTCGCCACATAACATTGTACAAGACCAAGCATTCTGCACAATTGCCTGATCCGGACTATCTCGAGGAGACATTGTTTCGTGCGAAACGAAGTCTTGGTTTCAACTCAAAGTACAGAGACACCCTTCTGCCGGAAGCCGCACAACGGAAGCTCGGCCGTTCAGGCAAGCCGATGCGCTCGGGCAGAGATGGAGGTGGTGCCGGAGGTCGCCTTCGCGATGGTGATCTTGTGGGGGCTGATGCGCCAGAAATTGCGATTGCCAACAGGGGTCGTCAAATGCTCGAGAAACTCGGTTGGCTGCATGGAAGTGGGCTGGGAGCTGTTGGCAAGGAGGGTATCAATCTACCTTTATTTGCAACCATCAAAAATTCGAAGCACGGATTGCAGTAATCTCACATGCACCTTTTTCCTGGTAATCAATGGAAGACAATGCTTACGAGCATTTCATGAGTTCATATTTGTCAACATACACTTATACAGATAGACACGTAGACATCTACAAACAAACTTGCATGACTGGCTGACTAGCTTCTGATGATCTCGCATCACAAACAGGCGTGAATTGGCATATCCATACCAGTGCGAGTGACAAGAGTCGAGAGCAGCAGCATCAACGATGAAGACCGAGGCGCAGGAGGAGGACAAGTTGCGCTGATGCAAGCACATGCCCAGCGGCAACCAGCGGGCAGAAATGAATTTAACCCGTGATCTCCAATCTTCCTCCCCGGGCCCGAGCTTCCAGGGTTGTCCGCCCCCAAGTTCTCGCGGGGAGTACAGCAATGATTCACTCACCATCCTTTAAATGTTCCGTATACAGTCAGAGTGAAGATCTCCGTTGAGAGAACACGACTGCAGAAGTTGAGAATTGCTCACTATGCTTCGAACATTACAGAAGACTCGGACGCTGAGGCCAATAAATCTTCGATGCTCAGCCTCAACTTGGGCGAACGTCAAGATGGGTCCACCAGATCCGATTCTCGGTACGTACTCGAGCTAATTTCGTAAATGGAAATCACTGACAATGCTATTAGGAGTCTCTGAGGCATTCAAGGCTGATTCGAACCCGAAAAAGATCAATCTTGGGGTAGGAGCTTACCGAGATGACAAGGGCAAGCCATATGTTCTGCCGTCTGTGCTCAAAGCAGAACAGACCATCATGGGCAAACAATTGGACAAGGAATACGCCGGTATCACCGGTGTTCCTGCGTTTACGAAGCTTGCCGCTGTCCTAGCTTATGGCGAGAACTCGTCTGCCATCAAGGACGGTAGGGTTGCCATCACCCAGTCAATCTCTGGTACAGGAGCATTGAGATTCGGAGGACAGTTCCTTGCGCGATGGTTCCCAAACAAGACAATCTATCTACCTACCCCATCATGGGGCAACCACACTCCAATCTTCAAAGACTCGGGACTGGAGGTTAAGCAATACCGATACTACGACCCAAAGACTATTTCATTGGACATCAACGCTATGCTGGAGGATATCAAGAACATGCCCGATGGTTCGATAGTTCTCCTACATGCTTGTGCACATAACCCGACCGGAGTCGACCCGACC
The DNA here is from genome assembly GCA_005281575.1 of Taphrina deformans. NCBI lineage: Eukaryota > Fungi > Ascomycota > Taphrinomycetes > Taphrinales > Taphrinaceae > Taphrina > Taphrina deformans. The sequence continues at coordinate 445,373 of RHGG01000003.1, forward strand.
AAGGAGCAATGGCACGAGATTTCGGACGTTGTCAAGTCGAAGGGACACTTTGCATTCTTCGATATGGCTTACCAGGGCTTCGCTTCTGGTGACACCGTCAAGGATGCTTACGCACTCAGGTATTTCGTCGACCAAGGTCATTCTCTGTGTCTTTCCCAATCATTTGCAAAGAACATGGGTCTCTACGGTGAGCGTATTGGTGCCTTTTCGATCCTCTGTGAATCGCCCGAAGAACAGAAGCGGGTCGAGTCCCAGCTCAAAATTGTCGTTCGACCTATGATTTCAAATCGTAAGTGAGAATGAATTTGCCTCTATGCATCACTAAATCAAATAGCTCCCATTCACGGCGCACGAATTGTTTCTGAAGTCCTCGGATCACCAGAGCTGAACAAACAGTGGTTGACGGAAGTTAAGGGCATGGCTGATCGAATCATCACTATGAGACAGGCTCTCGTTGACAACCTTGCCAAGGCTGGATCTCAGCGCGACTGGTCTTCGATCGTCAAGCAGATTGGCATGTTTTCATTTACTGGTCTCACGGCCGACCAGGTTGCCTTTTTGGCGAAGAACTACAGCATTTACATGACCAAGTAAGTTGCATCGTGTCTGGCTGAATGACCTTGCTGACGCATGACAGGGATGGACGAGTATCGATGGCAGGATTGAATTCCGGCAATGTGGAGTACTTTGCACAGGGTGTGCACGAAGCGACAAAGTAGAGCATTTCATAATCAGTAGTAAAATTGGATCAATCTTGTATCGTGTGGTGACAAAAAGAGTACTGGACAACTGCGACGACACGGCGGTGGTGATGGTACACGTCATGAAACTCCTGATTGTTGTTTCTGTCATCTCATATCCGTCCATATAATTATACAAACTATCGTTGCTGTGCCGAGTGTCATTTCCAATATACAGCCTGATCCCGTGATCAGTGCAAGGTCTATGTGTCAACAGTTGTAAACTGTACAAAAATCTTCTATTATAAAATTGTCGTGTCATGCATCAATCGTCATCTGTCATCATCGGTGTCCATCAACCGCCTTCGAGGTCCCTCACGCGTGCACTCAGCCGCGCAGGCGAATCGTCATACGTCAATTTGGCGGGTGAGAATTTGTTGCCGTCGAATCGACCTCTGGCAGCAGGAGCGGGCGAGGGCGAAAAGTTGAGAAATTCAGAGAGGTTGAAGCCCGCTCCGACCGGTGTGTTGACGGCAGAACTCCCCCGGATGGGCGGGGGCGACGAGAATTCGATGGCGCGATTGACGCGACGCGACTTTGCTGGGGACGGCGAGGTCGCGAGGTAGAGCAAGAGATCAGCACCCTCCTCGGTATCGGCCTTGTTTGTCCGGGCGGATCGCAGATGGGAAGGCGGCGGTGTGGAAGGGGGAGGGGTGCTGTAGTGACCATTGGGAGACCGAGGATCCATTCGTTCCCGGATATTTGAGGACGAGGCGCGGTAGTTGAGAGGAGATGATGCCATGACTGGTGAGTCGTGCGGTGGACTCGGGGAACGTTGTCGCTTCAAGGGGGATGTGCCCTGTCGCGTCTGATGCGCGTGCTCAACCATTGTCGCGTTATCAGCACCGAAAGGGGATTGGCGCAGTGCAGAGCCTTCATCATTGTGCCTTGCGCGATTGGGCAGGTCCGGGACCAGGAACTCTACCTCTCTAGGCGGTGATGCCAGTGAAGGATGATCCAGCAAGTCAGTGTTCTCGAAGGCCTCGGGGTGTCGCAACTTCACTTCGCGTTCGAGTTGAGGCTCCACGCTCTTGAAAGGCAGATTCTGCCATGACCTGCCCACTTTGAATTGCGCAATTTCGAGTCTGCTCCTAAGCATACGCGTTATCTGGACGGATGTCAGTATCAAGGACCTTTGGTAGGAACTGCCAGGGCACGTACCCTGCTGAGCTCTGCTCTGCGTAACACTTTCTCCTTCATGGTCGAAGTGGTGTCCCTAGAAGTAACGGACGACGCTGCATCATCCGCGGGCGGTTCCGAAGAGGACATTTCGCGCGAATTCTGTCGCCCTCGAGAAGCCCAGTCGGTGCAAGGCTGTGGTTTCAAGTGATCTGTCTGTAGAGAAACGAGCGAGAGGAGAATTTGCTGGCAGGAGTACGATTGAGTGAAAGGACGAGCGTGGAGGGAATTGGGCAAGAGTTGGAAGCTGAAGTGCAAGGACTTGGGCAGAGGGCGAGCGGGAGAACTCGAAATCCCACCGAAGGAGCGAATCCAAAGACGCGAAAGAGGATGAACCGAGCTGTTTCAGGCAAGTACTCCCGAAGCCACAAAATCCGTTCTCGTCTTCATATATACCCGCAAAAGTACGAGTCATACGCAGAGGAAGGCCACGTGCAAGACCCGATTGGGAAGGAAGGATGATTCATTCGGTTGATTCGTCGCTCTGCGTCTCGTTCCACACTCTCACGTACTTCCGATATACAGGAAGCGCACTCCACTCTTTCCCTATCGCCCTCGCACTAGGTATCCGGTACCCGCGTCAATCTAGTGTCCCACGAGCGCCGATAGGCGACGGTATTAGAGGCTCAAATCAGTCGTCGGCACCATGTACTGGGACTTGCTTGCCCTTCTCTTCCCGGTCGTCTTTGCCTCTCGCCAGGTGTTACTCCACACCGAGAATCGCCAGACGGACCTAACAACACCCTTTCGGCTGAGCACAATTCACAACCGGGGCTTGGAAGAGCACTATAGGAGCCACAAGAAACTCGATGTAGGCAAGGCGATCTTGTCATCAGCGACACTGGGCAGTCTAACTCAAGTCTACCATATCAATCTTGGCACAAGTGGCAACATAACTTCGCTAGCCAGTCAAAGCCACTCCGATATCCTCAACTACCAGAACGATCTCAAAGCTTCCATTCACAATCCCATTCATTCTCAGAGGTTACATAGCTCACACGACCGGTGGGTTACAAAAGAGGTCTCTTTACCTAATATAACGGACCGGGGAATGGTCTTGACGTTAGCGGCCATGACGTCCAATGCTTACACCGCAATTCCTCATACAGGCGAGTGGATCGATGTCGACGATGGTTACAATTCCACCGGGCCATTTGGCTGGGATGACGACGGCTTGAGGGGTCATGTCTTCGCGAGTCCTGACAACAGCTCTGTGATCATTGCCTACAAAGGAACAAGTCTGACTGGAGGCACAGCTCGGAAAGATAAGAGGACCGACAACCTCATGTTTTCATGCTGTTGTGGTCGTATCAGCTACCTGTGGAGGACTGTGTGCGATTGCTACCAGGAAACGTTTACGTGTAACATGACCTGTCTCGAAAAGGAGCTCAGAAGTCCAAAGGGCTATTATCATGCTGCACTTGACATCTATCACAACGTTACCCATCAATATCCCGATGCACAGATATGGACTGTAGGACACAGTATGGGTGGTGCTGTAGCCTCTCTGGTTGCGCAAACATACGGTCTCCCTGCTATTACATTCCAAGCACCGGGGGAAAAGCTCGCCGCCAATCGTCTTGGACTTCCGATTGTGCCAAAGAGTCTGAACAATGGCAATCACTCCGGATCTGACGCAGGCTTTGCAAAGAACATCTGGGCATTTGGTCACACGGCCGATCCCATCTATATGGGATCATGCGGCGGTATCACGAGTCTATGTTGGAGCGGCGGTTATGCTATGGAGACGCATTGCCACTCCGGCCTCGAGTGCATCTATGATGTCGTGACTGATTTCGGTTGGCGGCAGGGTGTCAATACCCACCGTATCGTCAACGTGATTAACGATGTTATTTTGAAGTACAACAACACGCCGACCCCAGAGCGTTCCGATGAATGTGTGGATTGCTTCAATTGGAACGGGTAGATGTGGTAGTGTGATTTCAGCGTGAATTAGGCTTCGGGCATTTACAAGTTTTGGCGAATCGGCATAATAACATAGGAGAGAGCAGTGAAGTATATAAATGGTAATCTTGCACATAACTTTGAGTTGCCGAAACGCTTGCATCTCCCTGCGTGGAGTCAGTCCATGTCTGTGTTGAGTCGCTCGGTCGTCTTCGTTAGGTGGCGGACCGCATTGTCGGCCCCGCAGGTGTATCTCAGCCCATGCGCCTGTTCTAGCGCATCGAATCTGCCCGGTTCAGCGACACTTGCAGAAGCTTAATCCTGGACTCACCTGGCCCTGCAGCTGCGCAAGGACTCTAGCATGCTATAGTACCTGTCAGAAGACATCATACACCTGCGCGATGTTTGCTCTCTTTTGACTGGCAGCATGCTCTACCCGCAGTTATCTTAATGTCGTAAGACCAGAACACTTCGTTGTGCTCCTTCTTCCTCCTGGGCACAATCGACGGCTATGGATCACGCAAGTCGGTTGTTCCGCTATCTTTATGATCCGGAACCTAAGAATGACTCGAACGAGGTCATCGTTTGCCTAGGAGAAAGGTACATGAATGAATCTTCAATCAGTCCTGATCAAGGATCAACTTCATGGCCCAGACTCTTTCTTCAGGATCACGAGGCGCGCTTCACCTTCACCTATCGTACTGGATTCGAGAAGATTCTTTGTGATACCAAAGACCAGTCCTTCGCAGTCAAGCTAGGCAGGGATGGGTTTACGGCTGATACTGGATTCGGATGTATGATTCGTTCTGCACAGACCTTGCTTGCAAACACATTGCTGATGGTCGAACTCGGAAGAGATTGGCGGCGAGGTTTACGACAAGATATAGAGGCTCGTATAGTCAGCATGTTTGCTGACGATGTAAAAGCACCATTTTCAGTACATCGCTTCATTGAACACGGCGCACGATGTTGTGACAAGCCTGCCGGCAAATGGTTCGGACCTAATGCTGCATCTCTATGCATCAAACAGCTCAGTATGGATTGTACAGGCGCTCTGATACAAGTGTATGTAGCTTCAGAACAGGGTGGCACAATCTACGAGGACGCTGTCCTTAGTCTGGCAAAGCAAACTACTGCCCCATTTGCCCCAGTTCTGATTCTCGTTCCCCAACGGTTAGGTCATGATAAGATCAATCCCAAGTATCATGAATCACTTCTGGCCTTATTTGAATTACCACAATTCATGGGAATAGCTGGTGGCCGCCCGAGTTCTGCACACTATTTCTTCGCACGTCAAGAGAAGATGTTGTTTTTTCTAGACCCACATTTCCCGCGAGCGAGCTTACCGTACCATCAAGACCTAGCAAAGTACACGGAAGATGATCTAAACAGTGTACATACTGCCAGGGTGCGTCGCATGCCACTGGACTCTATGGACCCATCGATGTTGCTCGGTTTTCTCATCAAGGATGAAGCTGACTGGACAATCTGGAAGGAAAGCATGGGCAGGATACAGGGCAGCATGAAGTTGGCGTCTATCGAGAATGGACTACCAATCATGGATCGATATGAGAGTGAGCAAGAAAGTCGTGACTCTGATGTCTTATCAGACGAGGACGGTCTTCAGTGACTAGTATTACCTTGCGACTATTAAGACGTCTCGTCATCACTACAGGGTTGTGCGCATGGGAGAAAGGCTCAAACGGCCAGCACTGCTGGGTGGCAAGGACTCTAGGAATTCGAGCAGAAATTGGGTATGCCGAGAAATACGAGGTTAGTGGGTCAAGTCCTTTGTTCTCACTCCCCGGGATCAGTGCTGCCACCTGGGCACTCTTCTCTTGTCCTGATGCTCATTATAACAATCTCATCTTTGTCTCACTTGAGGATCGGGCTCATGTGGCTCACGACTCAAGAACCAAGTCCCGAGCACTTTTCAAATCATGCCCGATCACAAAACTTACAACCAGCACACGCAGCATGGTACCTTCGCTGGCCGAAGAGACCCTGGAGGAATTTACCTATCCTGCACCAGCTTTGTACAAGTACCGTCTATCGACATCGCTGAACCGCGACCTAGGATCTCAGGAGATCCTACCAACGCCGTATCTTCAACTTCGAGCTCGCCTGTCTCAAGCATTGCTGAATCACTGGTCAGTGGCTCTACTGCTTATCTTGTTGCGCTTACTGGTTGCGGCTCAAAATCTCGATCAGGATCTGACTAGGGGTGTCGATGACCTCAACGTGGCCTGTCGAGAGGTGCAAATTGCTGCATCTACAGCTGTGTCCATGCCACACTACTTAGCACAAGGCACGAACTTGTTGGTACAGCACAGCATCACGGATGCAGTGGCAGCCTCGTCTGTGGTGATACGTGGATTATTGACTGCAGTAGAAGCTATGGTTCTATTCTTCATCGATGCGTTTAAATCTACCTATCTATGTCTGCTCGAACTTGCTTTGACAGGAACGACCGAGGCTGTCATTGATGCTGTGGAGACAATCAGCACATCTATCAATGCTACACTAGCTGACTTGTCGCGCGAGATACAATCGGGTATCAAGGACGCTAACAGTGCTATCTCTGCTGTTACCTCTGTGATTCAGAAGGCAGCATCTCTGCTTGATCTGAAAGTGACATTACCGACAGTCAGCATACCTCAAGTCGCGCAACTGACACAAATCTCAATTCCAAGCTCATTCAATGCTGACCTTGAGACAATAAAGCACAGCGTCTCGCTAGAGAGTGTCAAGAATGCAACTGATCAAGTGATTCAGTATCCCTTTGAACAATTGAAAGTCCTTGTCAACGAATCACTATCCAAATTCAGCTTTGATCAGAATCTACTCAGTGTGCCGGAGACACAACAGTTGACCTTTTGCAATGACAGTGGTCTATCGGATTCCTTTGCTTCTGTAAGGTCAGCCACTTTCTTCACATATCACTTGCTGGTTGTGCTCCTGATCGTGGCTATCATACTAGTGATATTGCCGCATGCATACTTGGAGTGGTGGACCTGGCGTAGCTTGAGCTTGAATGCATCAGTAGCTCAAAAGTCGATTGCAGCCATGGATCAGGAGGATCCTGTGGATCTCGTGTTGATAGCTTCACATCCCATACAAAATCTACTCGGAATGAAACTTGCAGCTCGCTTTCGATCTCGGAAAGCCGGGATCCTGGCTAGGTGGTTTGTTTCGTATATCTGCCATCCGCCAGTACTACTTTTGTTCTTTCTTGGTCTGGGTGGATTGGTTGCCTGTATGCTGCAGTCGATTATGCTGAATTCGCTTCAACGTGTCGCTCCATCTATCGCGAAAGAAACAGGAAATATTTCCATAATGGTCTACGAATCTATTACAAACACATCGAAAATCTGGGCAGACCATACAAATTCACAAGTAGCAATCGCACAATCGCAGATCAACAAGGATTTGTTTGGGTGGGTGCAGACCTCGACTACAGCTGTCAACACAACCTTGAACACCTTTACGGACACTCTCACACATACACTCAACTCTACATTCGGTGGTACGATCCTGTATGATCCTATCCTCAAAGTGCTAGACTGTATCTTATTGCTCAAGATCGCGGGCATAGAGAATGGCTTGACATGGGTACATGATCAAGCACATATTACATTTCCTCAAGTACCAACAAGTGCGCTCGCCCTCACACAATCTGACTCGAATGCCATGTTCTCCGATGTCGGAGCGACCAGCGACGAACGTGTCCGGGGCGTGATTCGATCGATCGCCAAACTTTGGCAAACTTCTATTCGGCAAGAAGCCCTTGTATCGGGCGCTCTGATGTGCTTGTGGCTACTAGCTGTTCTGATCGCCCTCGCGCGGTGTCTGATCGATAATGGAAGAAACCCTACACGGACAGCCTTTACATCGTGCTTTGCAGATGACGTCAAAGCTTGCATCTCCCGACCAAAAGCTATGCCAAGTGCTGCTCCCGAGTTCACAACAGACGGCCCAAGAAGGTTGTCACGAAACTCAGCAGACCTATCTGACAGTTCGACCTTGAGAAGCGTTTACATGACACAACAAGAGAAGCAGGACCACCATGGGGACGAGGCAGCGTACGGGAGTACGAAGCATTTGGTAGTGGTTCACAACACGACTCACGAGTCTGATCCGCATCGGAGCGTGTACCCAGTTTTGGAGTAGCTGCAGATAGATGAATAATCAATCGCGTGCCCAAGATTTGTCGACTGATTATGATTTTGCTGGAACTGATCGCTCACGTGAACCTTCTCGAACGTACCGAGCCCGATCGATGTGCCGCAACTCTAATAACACGCACGCCTCAAGGATTCAAGAATGACTCTCCACACACTCAGTCCATAGAGACGCGCATCCACCGCTCGCCACTACTGAGAAGGGAGTGAATATGCTCAAATACGCTAGACTGACGGTGCCGCGGACGAATCGCCTCGTCTCGCGCCCTTCGTCATCATTCAAGCCCGCCCCTCCGTCACCGCCAAAGTTACCGGCCTCGTTACAACAGGAATGGACGCAGCTGCAAAAGGACGCAGAAGTCAAGGGCCAACAAGTCTACTTTCACCCCGACGTCCGACGTAAGCCCAGGCCAGAGTTTGAGGGAGACAGGAACCCGGTCACGGGAGAACTGAATGGACCAAAGAATGATCCGTTACGTCATGGCGATTACTCTTACGGCGGACGATGTACCGACTTTTGAAATACTCGACACGAGTTGCTCGGAGGAGGAGGAGGAGGAGGACCACCACCATGGCTACACGTCTGAGGAGAGTGTGCGACCTGGTGTGAGACAGTGTATCATAGTCAATGGCATCTTGTGAAATTCTCGTTTAATCTATGGAGTTTATCCCTCGTTGCATACTTCATTATAGCGCCACTTCATTACTTTGGAAAGTCTCCCGGTACGTGCGTGTCGCCGGGCTTGTTTCCTCGTGCAGCAGCGAGATCTTTCTCAAAGGTTTCGTTGATGGTGTTGAGGAGGTTGTGACCATCAGTGCCCGTGCCACCCAAGACCGAGCCCAGTGAGAGGGATGAGCCCCTCGAGGGTGGTTTTCTAAAGGTGTGTCGGGTATTGACGTTGAATGCTGGACTGCCGGGCGATGAAGTTCCATCTCCAAGATCCATGCTTGCACCACGACTCGGAGGACGTCTAGCGCGTGCTTTCTCACCTGTTGAAGTCTCATTTAGTTTACTAGCGAGCATATCTGCGGATAATGTATCCAATGCCGAGCGGTCAAACAGGCTTGGCTCATGCGACTCCTGTGGAGTTGCAGCGACTGACGCACTTCTCGATCCTCTTCGGGAGCCTACCTTGTATCGTGCTTCGTTCGACTGTGTGCCCACTCGCATATGAGGAGCTACATCGTAGGCTTCGAGTGCCTCAGAACCCGCGTCAAGCGCAGGACTCATTAATGAGCCCTGACGAGATCGTGGTACACGGAATCTTTGTGCTGCAGGGTATGGAGAGCGAGCATCGTCGTGAGTTCCCACAACCGTATGTATGTTAGGTTCCAGGTCTTCCGTGGTTCTGTCCGCTGTTCCAAGCTGGTTGACAGAAGTTGAACTTGCACCGGCACTGATGCCACCGGCGAGAATTTGCTCGGATAGTGACATCTTTCTGACTGGAGCTCGCAGTTGACCAGATGTTTGAGGCGTGTTGGCTCCTGAGTTGGTGGCAGAAGCACGGAGTGGTTGGACAGTGTTGACCTGATCAGTGTTGTTTTTGACCTGCGAGTAATCGAAATTGGAGGCGGGCAAAGCACCAGTCGTTCCTGCACCAGGTGCAGGGAAATATGGTGAGATATATGGCTCGGGTGTCGTGGCTTCGTTCACCTCCGTCATACTAGGCAGCGGGAGATTATTGTGGTCGCCATATGTTGCAGTCGCCTTGCGGGAAGGTGGTTTTACCTGGCGCGACTTGCGTGAGCCGGTTTGAGACGAAGCTGGACTACCTGGCAATTCTTGGAATGCTAAAGACGAGGATCGACGTGGTTTATTGTTAGCGTTCATGGAACTGCTGCGTGATAGTGTTACATCAGCATCGGCAGGTCTAAAGTTCTCGTCCCCGACCAAGGTGGAGTGAGTGCCGTGCACTTTGTCGTATTCAAGGTACGCGTTGTCGTCCAAGATTTCTTTATCGATGAAATGCGCCGCGGAAGAATTTATGGAAGCCTGCTTCAGGTGTGCCTCGTGCTCAGGGTATGTGACTGGCGTAACATCGTGAGCGATAGATGGCGAACCATATGTAGTAGTGGCCAAGCGACTGGAGTCAGGATCCCGAAGTTGTGAGGAGGGCTGTGCGTGAAGCGCCGCAGCTGCGGCGGCCCATGGCGTAACAAAGCCTCCGGTGTCGAAACGTCCTGCCGCCGGTCTTCGAGGAGCAGGTTCCTGAAATGTCACAGTCTCTGGTCCTCGGAAAGGACTTTGCTCTTCCTCTTCATGCTCGAGCTCTAGCGAGGTGGGCGGTAGAGCAGGGACACTGCTAACAGTACTGTCCGAAGACTGGACCGCCTTGTATTGGTATGTCGGGTCAGATGCGCGACCGATGTTCAGATACCACATAAGCACATCTTGGTGACTCTTGGCACGGAACGTCCAATCACGGTCCGTATGCAATCCAGATGCAGCTTCTTTACCCCGCAGCACCAACCTATGTACTTTGTCACTCTCTTTGGAAATGTTGGCAATCTCGCAATCAGGAAGATACAGCGAGAAGAGTGGCTCCGAATCTACTCTCAGATCGTTGGATCTGAATTCATGCAGGTATCTTGAAGGCGAGATAATATAGAAAGCCGTCGAGTAATTGTTAAGGTATTTTGATTTCTTCTCCAGCCAACCATCACAAACTGGTGCTGTGGAAACGTGATCTTTGCCCGCATAGCTCGTGGTCTCTAGTGATCGAGCTGGAGTGGATGGATCAATAAGCACACCAGCTGCAATTTGGCGCTTTGTGAAGTGCGTCCATTCAGTGTTCAGGTGACCAGCTAAGATACCTTCCTCCACCTTTTGTGACATCGTCGCTAGTTCAGCTGCTTCTGTCGAGACCAAATCATTGTACTTTGCTAATGCCTTCTGGATAGTCTCGACTACAACTTTTTCGAGATCCTGAGAGGATCGCTCCAGATTGATCGTGGTTTCCCGAAGATAATTTTCCTCACCTAGTGAGAAGCGCAAGTGCTTCCTAGTCTTCAGGTCTACGATGAATGGGTCAAGATCTCGAGATACTACACCATTGTTCGCTTCCCAACCGGCAATCGCCTCGTGTAGGTGTGCCAATGATTTCCTACTATTTTGCATGCCGCTCCCGAGATCATTCTTGAAGTCGTCATCTAGACCACGAATATGACTAACTCGCTCCTTAAGATATTGTTCGGTTTGTTCCAAGGTTGGGATGATGTCTGTATCGAGAGCAGCGATAATGTGGTCGGAATGAGTTACTCGACTAGACATCTGCTCGTACAGCAGGTCACCCAAACCTTGCACGGAGCCGCCTTTCTCAAATAGGTCGTACTTCGAGAATGGCTGAGGCACAGAGTCCGCGAGCTTTCGTAACTGCTTATTATGGTTGACCTCGGCAGTGCTTACGAGATTAAAGTGGGATTTTAATTGTTCAAGCACATCCTGCCAAGCTAAACTTGTTAGTACAGGCACAAGAGAGCCCCGACTTTGGAGCTTACCCTCGAATCTACTGGCAAGTGGCCGGTTTGGAGCACTCTCATGAGGCACATTCGTGCTTAACAAGGAGCCAGATTCGGACATGACACTCGCTCTATCGCCGACTATACTTGTCTGCAAAACGTGATTCTTGTGCAAGGTCAGTGGTAATCCTATGCTCGGCTCGCTGCACAACTTGAGCTATACTGCCCATAAACCCTCTGCCTGGTTGAGGAAATCGTAAGACTCCAATGCCAGGCAAGCCGAGAGCTTGACAAATGGCTGAACAGTTTCCGTCGTCATTTCGTTTCATTCATACCCGGGGTAGATCATCCGCAGCACGTGAAGACACGCGCGTCATTCCTCTTGCAGCAAAAGCTTCTACTCGTTCTCTCGAGCTGTTTCGTCTCGTCTGTGCTCTTCCCACTTTGGATCTCCCGTTCTCCAGCTGCTGCCCCCCCTCCCCCCGTTCCGGCATCGTGCACCAGCCCTCCCTGTCTCCCTGTACCCACTCGCCTCTACGCTGCACTCTTGTCTCTACAACTGTCTTCCCAACTCTACGCCTCCTGACTGCTTGACAAGCTCGGCTTGCTACTGCAATCTCCTTACACAACCATGAAGTATAACCTACTCAGTGGTCTCACTGCTGCGCTCCTTGTGGGCAGCGCACAGGCCAAATCTTACCACGCTCCACTCAAGAAGGTCAACCTCAATGACAAAGTCAACACTCTGGATTTTGAGAGCGAGCTAAAGTACTTGGGCCAGAAGTATCTTGGCGTTCGCCCATCTCAGCACGCCGGTCAGGTCGGCGCCGAGTCACACGGATTCGATGCTGAAGGTGGTGTCTCTCATGGAGTACCACTCACCAACTTTGCCAATGCTCAGTACTTTGCTGAGATTGGACTTGGAACCCCTCCACAGCCGTTCAATGTCATTCTGGACACTGGTTCGTCAAATCTCTGGGTTCCGGGAAAATCATGCTCCAGCATCGCTTGTTTCCTCCACAAGAAATATGACTCATCAGCATCGTCATCTTACAAGTCCAACGGTACCGACTTTGAGATTCGATATGGCTCTGGATCTTTGTCCGGCTTCATCTCGCAGGATACATTGACCATCGGCGATCTTGTGGTCAAACACCAAGACTTTGCCGAGGCTACCAACGAGCCAGGCCTCGCTTTCGCCTTTGGACGATTTGATGGAATCCTTGGTCTTGGATATGACACCATTTCAGTCGACAGGGTCGTTCCTCCGTTCTACAACATGCTCGACCAGCTCGATGAACCTCTCTTTGCATTCGCTCTGGGCGATGGCTCTGACGAGGACGGTGGCGAGTTCTCCCTGGGTGCTGTCAACGAGGACCGTTACAGCGGCAAGATCACTTATCTGCCAGTTCGAAGAAAGGGTTACTGGGAGGTCAACCTGGACTCCTTCTCCTTCGGCAAGGAGACACTTGATCTTGATGATACCGGTGCTGCCATCGACACTGGCACTTCACTCATTGCTGTGCCTTCAGATGTCGCAGAGCTCCTGAACAAAGAGATTGGTGCCAAGAAATCATGGAACGGACAGTACACGGTTGACTGTTCTGCGATTGAGACCCTCCCTCCGATCGTCTTCAACTTCTCGGGGCAAAAGTTTGAATTGCAGGCCTCAGATTATATTCTGAACCTTCAAGGCAGCTGCATATCCTCATTCACTGGAATTGATATCCCACCACCACTTGGACCAATCTGGATCATTGGTGACAGTTTCCTACGACGATACTACTCAGTTTACGACCTCGGAAAGAACAGAGTTGGACTTGCAAAGTCCAAGTGATTCGGGCAATGTGGAGAATGGCCCAATCGCTCTGTTCTGAGCATGAGATATCGAAGTGGGACATGATGCATTGATTACACGACTTGGCGGTAGTATTGTTATGAACTTTATAAGATTTGTTTCACCTGCCATCGTCTTCCTTGTCCTACAAAGCTTCTGCTCATTCCCCAAATTATACTTGTGCTCTACGTTAGAGGTCTGGTCGCCTTGTGGTTCCTAGAACATGAGCTTTAATTATCACTTCTTGAAAGTTGCTCGTACACCTCGGCTGCTAACTGAGTACTGCTATGGAGGAGCTCCAATAAATAATGGATGAGAATTTGCTTTGCTACAGCACTATATTTGCGCATTCCATCTCACACTCCAGAGTGATACACCATTCCGCTCTTGAGGAAGGCATACCATTGTCTAGAAAGCAGAACAGAACAATCATGCAACTTTTCGTTCGTGGTGACAACACCTTCACGGTCAATGTCGACAACACCGCCTCGGTCCTGGCCACCAAGGTGGCCATTGCTGAGAAGGCTGGATGTCCGGTAGAGTCTCAGCGACTTGTGTTTGCTGGACAACAGCTCGAGGACTCATCCAACCTCGCCGACTACGGTGTCGAGGCCGCTTCGAGCATCCAATTGGTGTTCCGACTGTTGGGAGGAGCCAAGAAGAGAAAGAAGAAGACCTACACGACCCCAAAGAAGATCAAGCACAAGCGAAAGAAGGTCAAGATGGCAGTGCTCAAGTACTACCAAGTCAGTGAGGACGGCAAGATCCAGCGACTCCGACGAGAGTGTCCTGCTCCTTCGTGCGGTGCCGGCATCTTCATGGCCACCCACAAGGACCGACAGCACTGTGGAAAGTGGTGAGTTTACTTCTTCTTCTAGAGTCCTTGGCGAGTACTAATCGTGACAGTGGACTCACCTTCATGGCCCAGGCTTAAATTTGTTGAGGCATTATGGTATATATCGTAGTAATTCACAAATGACCACAGATTCTCATGTTTCGGAGCACTACCTCCACGCTTCGAATTCATCTCGCGATCGTGATCCGAAGTTTCCTTCATCCTATCATGCGGTCTTTCTCTTTGTTCTACTTCTACCGGACTACCATGAGGGTTTGTCTGAAGAGATTTGACATATGTAGCGCAATCTTACAGGAACCATATTAATGCTCTTGTTGAATAGATGTAAGAAGCTAAAACGCAACTGGTCAATGTGCTAGACACGCTTGAAAAATAATATGCTACGATCGGAATGCACAACTTAGTTTCGACCGAGAGTAAACTTGCCACGCCTACCTTTTTCCTCTTGCATTGGAATTCCACGTTCCCACTTCGACTTTTTGTCCTCGAGCTCAAGTCTTTGCTTCTCCAGATTGTCCTTCATTTCTTTATGTCTGGCATACAGTTCCTCTTCTGATTGTTTCAGTTTGGCTTCCTTTTCTTGGACTTTCTGCTGGAAAACCATCTTCATCTCGTTCTCCATTTTGGCAAGCTTCGCTTCATGCAATATGCGTTCTTCTTCCATCTTAGCTTGTGGCGAAACTTCCTTGAAAACTGACTGGTCTTGTGAAACTCCCATCTGTGTGAGCTTCTCACTTCTATAATTTTCATACAGTACGCTCCGAGTGTGGTCTTTCAGTTCCTCCATATGTGTTCTGATAAGCATTTGCCGCAACTTAGAAAAGTCACAGTGGTCTTCATTATCGACCTCGATGACGCCCCAAGGGTACTGTCGACCACGAACAGATTTCCCTGCACTGTTTTGTACGAAGTTGTTAGAGCCGACTATCGCAAAAGGTATTTTGTTCATGATTTCCTGATTCTCTTGTACGGTCTCCTCATCATCTAGGGCATAACGAGGGGCTTGGAAGATGCGGATTTTGTGGAATGCAATGTCCGCCAGCACACGGGCCTTGAAATTGATAATTTCCTGCTCTGTCATGGTATCTGCTTTGGCGATGACTGGAATCAGGTTTACTCTGTGGTGAAGGCGTCTCATGAACTCTATTTCGATTGGTTTCAGTGCGTGTCCAGTAGGATCGATGAAGAAAATACAAGCATGTATACGGTCATCTCGGATATCTCTGCGGTTTGCGTTGTTCTCTGCTTCTAGATAGCTGTCGTATCCCTTTTCGATGCGGTCAAGAATCGGTTTCCAGCACTCCTCATTATTGACAAATTCGCCAAATCCAGGGGTATCGACTACTGTCAGTTCTAGCTTGACGCCGTCTTCGTGGACGACTGCTGTCATGCTCTTCGTTGCTACTGTTTTTTCCGTCTTCTCAGTACCTAGATTGTATTCTTTGGGACCATACGTTTCGTTGTTTAGTAAGGTGTTGACCATGGTAGATTTGCCAAGACCAGATTCTCCGACAAGCATCATTGCAAATTGGAAGCCTTTTCGAACTGAGCGCCGATGCCATTGATTTGGCAGATTGGCAAAACCAACAAAGCCGGTTAGCTTGCGTCTGACTACATTCGAAGCTGGGATAGGAGGTGGAACAGCAGGAGTGAATTCTTCTTCGCTTGACTCAAGCTCAGGCTAGTCGAATTGGTGATGCTCTTGATAAGGTCATGCACTTACCTGACTGTTGGCTGCTGGTGACGGCGAAGAGACCCGCTCGTTCGCAGGTGCATTGAAACCAACTAATGGACTCGCAGGAACATATTCCTCCTCAAGACTTAAAGCTGAGGTTGTCAATTTACTTCATCTTGTACCATCTTCGCGTGGCTTACTCGACATGACGGACTCACGGTGTCCTGGGCAGTCAAGAATCTGCTCAAACGATGGGCGTGCTTGCCTGAGCGAGAGGAAGGACTTCTGATGAGCACACTGGCTACAAGCTGAGTGCAGGACGCGCTTGGGCTGCGAGAGTGGGGAGCATTTGGATGCTTTGTAGTGGAGCGAGCTCCGCTCAAAAACTTGGCAGATCTCAGGACAAAATTCACAATTTAAGAGATACATACCAGTGTAGGCTGAAAACATTGTAAGACCATGTGGAGTCTTCCGAGGCCTTCTCACTAGCCGGAAAGTAGAGTCATAATCTTCTCATGGGTGATCGAGCACAGTACTTCTTGGAGCAGAGTATACCTGAACTTCTCGATCTCCAGGAAAAGAAGATCTTCACACCTCTCGAAATCAAAGCCATTACACGAAAACGAACAACCTTTGAGAACGCTTTGACGCGAAAGATAGTTCGCAAAGCAGACTTTCTACGTTATGCCGAATATGAAATCAATCTCGAGGCTTTGAGAGCCCAGAGAGTGAAGCGTTTGCAAATCAAGGGCAAGAAATCTATTTCAGACTGGGCAGGACCTAGACGTATATTCTTCATTTTCGAGCGAGCTACAAAGAGATTTCATGGCGACGTGGAATTATGGCTACAATACATCGATTATGCCAAACAAGAAAAGTCGAATAAAGTGCTTGGCAAGGCGTACACTGCCCTGCTGCAATTCCACCCAACAAATCCATTAGTCTGGAGTCTCGCAGCCAACCATGAGATGAATTGGAATGGCAACATGACGGCTGCACGAACTCTCATGCAAAGAGGTCTTCGACTTAATACTGGCGCTGCAACACTATGGCTCGATTATTTCAAATTGGAGCTGTCATACCTACGAAAAATTTACGCTCGGCGTCAAATTTTGGGTATAGAGCAAGCCACACTGACCCAAGAGTCCTTGAAAGTGTCCGCGGAAGAGGACGAGAACTCAGACTCCATCAAATTACCAATCATAACACAAGGCGAACTAGACAGTGACGAACGACAGACGGCGCTAGCAAAAGATGTAGAGCTTTCGACACTGACTACTTCAAAGGACAATCCAGCTTTGCAAGGTGCAATTCCGAAGGCGATTTTAAGCTCTGCAACAAAGTCGATGCCTAATGACCCACAGCTTTTGCTATGCTTCCATGACACTCTAGCTGAATTTGATGATCTACCGTTCATGCAAGACTTTTCGAAGCAAATAGTCGAAACGTTGTCCGACTCGACTTTCAAGGCGCTACCGAAAGCTTGTTTTTTGCGCGCTATTCTGCCTATTAGTATGCTGCAACATGATGTAAAGGATCCTGAATTTCCAGGTGCCTTCAGAAAAAGTTTGGTCAATTACAAGCAAGCTGAACTAGACACAACATCACGACAAGATCTGGTTGGCCACTGGACAAGATATATGATCAGTACCCTTTTGGTCATACCGGACTTGGAAAAGCATCTCAAAAAGGCCATTTGTGCTACCGTGCGAGCAGCTTTCAAGTCCGTCGATCTTGACCGGTCGATGTACACATCGTGGATAAATTTCGAGATTGCACAAGACAGACACTCTGCTGCGGAATCCCTCGTCTTGGAGGCGAAGGCTAAAATTGAGCATTTCTCCTTGTGAGCTCCGGGGTCAGAAGCATAGCGTGGCATATTCAAATCGAGGATGATCTGGAACCATAGCGTAGGCGTAAAACATACTGTATAGTACTGTACAGCTCTTTGAAAGCACGATTGTACTCTAATGCACAAGATGATAATCAAATTGCTTGACGCCATCATCCACAAAATTGGGTGATTGGACCTTTGAACTGTTCTTCCATTGATCAAGTGCCAAGCCCTCGCATAGCTCGTCTGGCACTCCGGATGTGGTACGAGTACGGTAGATCCATTAGAATGACGACGAATTGACTCCCAAACTTGAAATTGCCTCAACTGAGTATCCTTCCCATCACAAGACATTTCACAGTTCAGAATTGTCAATCGCAAGTATAGGTTCATTCACTAGCAAATCATCGTCGTGAGTCTTTATTTTGCCACATCTGGACTCGTGACTCATCAGACTAGACCAGAACAAATGGCAGCAGTAAAGCAGATTGTCGAAAAGGCAATATCCGAAAACGTACGTTCATTCGCGGAGGACGCTGCGTCTCATGAAGTAACGTCGACAGGCCGTTGCTGTGTTCAGTAAATCATACTGTCCATACTGCAAAGCAACGAAAGAGACGCTTTCGCAATTCATCAAGAACTACTACCTCATCGAACTTGATCAAGAGGAGAACGGTGCCGACATTCAGAACTACTTGAGGGAGAAGACTGGCCAGAACTCGGTGCCAAACATCTTCATCAAGCAGGAACACATTGGAGGAAATTCAGATTTGGCTGCCTTGAACAAGGCTGGAAAACTCAAGTCAATGTTGGCATAAGCTATCCTCAAGCTCCATTTGATGCTACATGATTGTGGTTTTGAAACACATAGCAGAAATGAATCATGTCTGACACAGCGATGGCAATATCTTTCTGTGAATCTTGCCACTATTCGAGACGTGCTTTGAGGTGATAGCTTTTGTTTACAGGTCAAGGATCACTTTCATATGGAGGCAAGGAATTGAAGAGAATTCTTACTGAAACGACAGACTAGAAAGCATTCGCGAGCGCAACTATGACTACAGTACAATCATGACTCATTAAACATATCCCGGGACTCATCAGTAGTAGTATTGTCCATCTTCACCTTCAGAGTGGAATTGACTCGAGTTAGTCATGGCAGGACTGATGAGAGACGGATTGACCCACATCTCCTGGTCGAGTACCCTGGGCGACACTTCAAGACCAGCGGCATATCGTGCTACGGGAGCGACGAATCGCGGTGTGTGGTGGTCTTGTCTGTGCAACTGCCCATAGGATTGTTGTCGATGCATATGTGTCTGTGGGTATGGCTGTTCTGGTTGCTGATGAGTTGGCGGCAGCATATGCTCATCGTAATAGTCCTGGAAAATTACTGGTTGGCCAAGACCGGCCATCTGTGATGATGGTCCTGACAGCGGTCCTTTTGGTGGTTGCTGAAAGCTGTACGACAGCAGTTCGGGTGACGCAGATCCACAGTCAGAACTGCCCTGGTAGCTCTCTCCAGCATCGGATTCGACGCTAGAACTCGCCTTGCTGGACGTCTTCTGCCCTGCACGTTTGTGTCGCATACCGGCACCAACGGGAGCGTTGCCACCAACACAGATCTGACGTTGCTTATGACGATTGAGGGCGTCCATCCGGGAGAACCCCTTTCCACAACCACACACAAAGTCCTTTCCAGTACCGTGTATTCGAGAGTGTCTCACCAGGTCGTGTCTCCTTACGAAACCTGCCGCGCAAAAGGTGCATCTGAAGGGTCGATCTGCGAGATGTGTCTGTATGTGCGACTGGATGTTGTACTTCCTCCCGAACCTTCGCATACATCCGCCGTAGAGGCATACATACTTGCCGTCGACCGGATCCGGTCCGGTCATCAGGCTAGACATGGTCTCTGCGGGTATTTGAGTCCTTCTCGTCTTTGATGGTGGAACTTTGTCGTTGATGGTATGAGTGTGCGCATCTTCGTCGATCGTGGTGACTTGCCATGAGAACTGAGGTGATGTCGGTGGGCTGGGTAGAGTCTGATGCTGCTGATACATGTACTGTGTGTCGTAGAAGGAGGAGTAGGATCCAGCGTCTTGGTAAGAAGCTGTTTGATTCATAATTTAACAAAAATGATTGCTACCAGAGCAATGAACGAAGATTAATAGACAATCGCAGAACACAGGTCCAGCCTGATCCCTTGACAACTGTGCCTTGAACAGTCTAACGAAATGAATATGAAAAGTGTCGCAGTTGCGACGACGTTGCTGCTGCCTGGCAACGGTCGAAAAGCATCTGTGATGCCTCTTCGAACCATCACATTCCTTGTGGCTTGCACCGTCAGATATGACCTGCCCTACGGTCGAGCTGCAAGACGTCACGTTGGCGAACGATGGAATTAACCTTATTTCATCACGTCATGGCCTTGAGCACAAGTAACGATCTTTACACTAGATCCGGGAAGAGACGAGTCACTATATCTACAGAAGATCAATATGTACTAGTTCCTTCAAAGAGCAGGAGTTGCTTAGTTATGATGTTGTCCATCTGCGGACACGGAGGTGTCGGTTGTTGTGGGAAGAGGTGGAGTGAATGGTTGCCAAGTAGGTTTCGGTGCGGTCACGTGAGGACACTGCCGTATATCTCGTGTAAACGACGGGTGTGGATGAAGAGGACGCGGAAGGGGAAGTGGCCGGTGCTCCGATGTCACGCCCCTGCGCGTGGAAACTTGGTGGGTTGCCATTCTCCCAGCCGCCTCCAGTTTCTCCCATTCTTTTGATCTTGAGAACGACCTTGTCTGTTCAACGTTGCGTCTTACTGGCCTTCCACATCCACTACCCTCATCTTCTTGTCGCTTGCTGAGCGTCCACTCGAGTATTCGACCACCTACTCATCCTAGATCTGTGGACACGCTAGGTCGGATTACACGAACTCCAGGCGTAGTCTCGACTATCGAGATGCCTCCTCCTTCAGGTCTCAAGCGGCTCGGTCTACGTATATGGGCAAGCGCGAGTGATGCTAGCGAATTGACAACAATATCATTCTCACTCCAACCTAAGCATACGATTCGTCAATTACAAGCTCATAAATGGGAACGCAGGGATTTGCAGTATGTCTTGCTCGGAAGTCTTCTAGCATTTGCCTTCTTCATCCTCGAAGCTCCAGTGTATTTCAAGCTTGCTGCAATCACCTTTCTTGGAACCCTCTTGATCGTTCCCATCACCTCACAGTTCTTCCTCCCTTTCCTGCCAGTTGCGACATGGCTGATTTTCTTCTTTTCGTGCCGGTGAGTTCCGCCAGTCCAGATTCACGTTTGATTATTGACAGCTACAGATTTATACCTGCACAACTGCGACCGCCCATCTCAGTGCGCGTCTTGCCGGCTCTTGAGAACATACTCTTTGGAGCGAACTTGTCAAATATCTTGGCCAAGCACACGAATCCTGTGCTCGATGTTCTAGGTTGGCTACCGTATGGTGTCATTCACTTCGCAGCTCCTTTCGTATGCTCAGCAATCATGTTCCTGTTCGGACCCCCGGAGACTGTGCACATCTTCGCGTCGAGTTTCGGTTATATGAATATCATTGGTGTCACCATTCAGATTCTTTTCCCATGCTCGCCACCATGGTATGAAAACCTTTACGGGCTAGCACCGGCGAACTACGGTATGTCGGGTTCACCAGGGGGACTCGCTCGGATCGATCACTTGTTCGGCGGCAATGGTTACACCACTACATTCACCAACTCGCCTATGGTCTTTGGTGCTTTTCCATCTCTGCACTCTGGGTCTGCCACTATAGAAGCTATGTTTCTTGCACATTGCTTCCCGAGGCTGAAGCCATTCTTGTATGCTTATGTTCTGTGGATGTGGTGGGCCACGATGTACCTGACTCACCATTATTTTGTAGACCTTATCGGAGGATCTATCTTGGCGGCATCAGTCTACTACTATGCTCAGAGGAATCATCTACCACAAGTACAACCAGGAAAGCAGCTCCGTTGGGAATACGAGTACATCGTAAGAGGCCACACGAGTGATGTTGTCAACAACAAGGGTGAGTTCTCGAGGTTACCAGCTCTCGACACGGACCTGGAATTGGGCGAGAACGACTGGACCATCGGGTCAAGTTCATCTGTCAGTTCGGGTGCCACCACTCCGGTGACTGAGGCATCCTCTGTCGGCTGGCAGTCGGATGGACCACGGGCACAGGACGATGAGATTGACGAAGTCATTCGACAGATTCCCCCACCACGTACCAGGTCACCCCACAGATCCCCCACCAAGATGGGAGTGCTGTCTGCCAAGGGGACACCTCTGAAGAACAAGAAACAGGCCATAGCCTAATCACACCTGACCGCACGACCCACCACCACTCCTCTACAACATGCTCACATCGCACATCGTTTTGGCGTCCTATCATTGATCCAGACTGTAATAGTATACACAAATCAAGTTTTGTTGGAAGCAAGCGCGAGACGGGATTCCATGTCTATACAACGCAAGACCTATCGACCGGGCCAGGGAAGGAATAATTCAATAATGCATAATTTACCCATTCATTTAAATATAGACTATAATGACATCAAATTTTAATCCGCCCCCCTGGACCTCAACCAGTACAACGCCAATGATGCTGTCCCCAAAAAATGTCGTAACCACATGTTCCCTTTTGTTGTCATTCCAAAGTGTTAATGTTACAAAAAATTTGTCCATTGTCTGGAACGGGTCACTGTTCGAGCTGCAACTCGAGTTCGTTCGCAAAGTCATCCATGTCACTGCCAGACTCACTCGGCTCCGGGTCACCTTTCGCATCGTCGGCGGCGGCCACCCGAGTATCGAGGGACCCGACTGATTTTCTGCGCTCGGGGACTGAATCGGCGGGAGACGGGCTCTCTCGCCCGGTCCCGGCGCGGGCCTGTCCTGCGCCATCGACAGAGTCTCGCTCCGATGCCGGGGACGAGGACCCGGCACGGACCGAGTGAGCCAGCCCGGACCGTCTCTGTCTCGCCATGTTTCGCCGCTTCGAGAGCGGTGAGCGCAGGAGATCGGCGCCACCGTCCCCGGACTCCACGTCGCTCGAGTCCTGTGAGCGCAGCCGCTTGTGTGCTGCTCGAGTCGGCCTCCTCCGTGTCGATGATTGTGAGCCCACGGAGGAGTCAGAGTCGTCCGATGCCTCTGTCGTCGCGTCGTCCGAGACGTCCCCCAGAAAGTCCTGGATCTCTCCTTCCATGTCGTGCCAGTCCATCGTCTTTGAGGTCTCGTCAATGAGCCGGTCGGTAAAGCCGTTGTCTGTCAGGATCGATTCAGTGTCGGACTGACCGTCCTCAGTGGTGGTCTTTTTGTGATCGATCGGACGAGGGACGTGAGGGGCATTCTTATCCACTTGATATGCCTGCTCGTTGAGCCTCTCGAAGCGAGAGGTGGATTCTGTCAACCACTTGAGGTAGACTACCTTGATCCATGGATACCTTTTGTGCATCTTCGCCTTTTCCGTCAGATTGGTCGGTGTGATGTCTGGTCCGACGATGATGTGTGTTGGCAATTCCCGGCTCTTACTATCCAGCACTCGAGCACCGAATTGAACAGCTAGCTGACCTTGCCACTCGCGTCGCGGGTCGCGATCGCTCCTGATGAGACCGCTGAATAGGATTACGACATCCTGCAAGACAATTCTCTTCATTTCCGGCAGGATAACTTTGACATCGGCAGCTGCTCCTCGAGACCTGCGCCTTGGTTTTGAGTCTTTCAGCTTGGCGAGGTTCCTGTCTTTTGTGACCTCTCCGATCTTTGCATTATAGGATTTGTAAAAGTTCTCGTGAAGTCGCTTCAATGTTCTCTCTAAATGGTACAATTCATTGTCGTCAGCCTGTAATAGGCCTTCTCGTGAGTCAGCAGTCTCTCCAGTGGCGGTCAATGCCTCTTGCTGTTTCGCCAAAGGTCTCTCCTCGACCTGTGCTTCGAGTGTAGCTGTCTGTGCGTCAGCCTGAGCAGCCATGGTCTCGGCGTCATCAACAACGACATTGGACACGAGTGTAGAAGCGGTCTCAGCATCCGTTGTTGCGGGTGCCTCACTTAATTTTGGTTCAGGTATTGCTGGCGGTAATGGCTTGTCACTGAGTTTAGGCAGGAAACTGCTGTTGATATCTCCAATACCCACGAAGAATTCAAAGGGGTTGACTTTGATCAAATTAGGAGACCATTGCCATACGTCACCCCTATCGTCCATGATCACAACCATGTTCGTTTCTACGGGAAATAGTCTTTGTACGCTCTTTTGTGTGTTACTGCCATTTTCATCTCGACTCAGGATCCGGGAACCGAAAATGGAGCCATCTGGGTCGATTACCGAGGCTACCTTGCGTGCATAAGGCTTAGTTCCCATAGTATAAATATGCATCTCATATCTTTTACAGATAGTGTTGAAGAATTGAGCTAGTCCAGGACGAGGCTTAACGTAGTAGACTGGGGCATTCGGGCCTTCCTCAGCAATCCTGAACTGCTGCACATCGTGTAAGACTGCGTGGTTGGGATTCGTGGGGTCTTTGAGCCATTCGCCGACTGTCGGGTCGACGGTAGTTTGGATGACACATTGATCGAGGTCGACAATCAACGACAGTTTGGAAGTCTGCACCAGTCGTTTCGTGGTCTCTCTTTCGAGCCTGGCAGCCTCGCCATGTGAGACTGTCAATCCTAGAGTGTCATGTGACATTGCGACAGTGGCTCTAAAGACATCTGCATTGCCCAGGTAGTCCCCCTGTGTCAAGTCCTTTCCACAATTGGCACACATGCCTGCATACTGTACTTCATGACTACATGGCTCGATGACGGAGAATAGTTCAGTACTACAAATGTCAATTGCTTAGACCCATCAAGGATACACCATTAGAGTCTTACGTCGCGTCTGCAATCACATCGCCCTCCTTGATATGCCAGGAACAATCAGTGCCTTCCACCGGACTGTCAAAGGTCTCCACAAAGATACGAGGAACCTCTTTGTCCTCTCCATCATCCTGACTCTCGACCGCAGTACCGATGAATTTGAAAGTGAAGACGGGTTGGAACCTGTGAACCTCTTTTCCGGGTTCGTGGTCAATTGAGATCACGGTCAAGGGATACCGTAAACCGGGATACCCGGTGATGACCGCTCTACGCTCTTGATTCATGCAATCGTCAATGCGGCCGTTGTGCTAGTACATCGAAAAGAGAGAGTGGACGACCTAAGATCAACTGATCGGGTGTACTATCGACCTATCCAATTGGGCGTAACCATATGTAGCAATGTCTGTTTATCTGTAGATTGGAGCACGGTATTGTGATGATTGCGCTTGTATGGAGACGAAAGGTAAGAGTGGAGTCCGATGGCAGTTGGCCGAGTTGAGCTGCTATTTGTACAGCAGCAGCAGCCAGTAGCCCCCGCCCACCGAAAGGGAGAATCTATCCGCCGTCAGTGGCGCCAACTCTAGCGGCAGCCACCCGCTTACCAAGTGATGGGTGGCTTGTTCCGGGAATCCAGGCTCCCTGCGTTTTGGGCTGTACTGCCCTGTACTGTACTGTCGTGTACGTTCGGCTGGCTGGCTGGTTGGAGTATAGCAGGGCAAAGTCAAGCAAGGCATGTGGTTGGAGTCATCAGTCTCTAGTATGTTATATATATAGACAGGCCAGATCCTTGCAAAGCGTCTAGGAATTATTCTATTTGTATACATTAGCAAGTGCCACACGGCGAATTTCTCGACAGTCTGATCCGCGTGATTGTACACGTCAGACAATTTCAGCTATTCGAAAGTCTTCCACCAGTCCTCTTGCATGAGCTGTGTGATTGTTGAGTTTGAGAAAGGCTTTGGTAGCATCGCCAGCACCGTAATGTGCACGCAACAAACCCTCTCCTCCCGGATGTTCCTCAGCATATGCACCAACTTCAACCACGTAGCCCTCTATGACCACGACTGGTTTGTCCATAAACTGTTTCTTGGCCTCGGCAAGTGTCATCCTTGGTAGGTCGACATTCATGTCCGTCGTCCTTGCGTAGCCTGCAAGTGGTGAATGCGAAAGTGCTACACGAGCTCGTGCGCGATCTATGTCCCGAGCCGAAATCTTGCGGATCGAGGGCACCAATGCGGTGTATTGGTGCAGAAGATATACGATCCACTTGGTTGGATCCCAGTCGAGGGCTTTGATGCCATTCCTGTAATCGCATGGGAATGCATGATGGTAGTTGTGAAACCCTTCACCATTTGTAAGCATAGCGAGGATAAAATTCCCTCGTGCTGAAACATCTGTACTGTAGAATTGATCACCGATGTAGTGAGCTAGACTGTTGATCAGGAAGGTGCAGTGCCAGATGGCGATTCGTGCCACCATCCCTCCCCACAAAAGACCCATCCAGGCATCGTTGAACCATAGTTTACCAATGATGGCTGGCAGCACGAATCCGTATAACAACGACATTGGAAGGAAGAACTTGTGTTGTAGCCGCACGATGATATCCGCGTTGAGATCACTCTTATCGATGAGTTTGAGCTTTGGATAATGAGGTTTCACGAATATCCAGCCCATATGCGAATGGAAAAGACCCTTCTCAGCAGAGTACGGATCGCTATCTGTATCGGTGTAGCGATGATGCAAGCGATGTCGAATGACCCACCACTTGATCGAGCCTTGGAAAGCCATTGTGCCCATAATTGCCAGTACTATGCGAAGTGGCATCCTTGCTGTGAAAGATCGATGTGACCATAATCGATGATAACCAATCGTGATGCCTAGAGTAGCCAATTGCCAATTGAGATAACACAAGAAGTACGGCCTCCATTCTGCCGGTCTATACCAGAATGCCGAGGCGGCAAGGATGTGGATCGAGCAGAAGAGAATCGCATTCGACCACCAGATCTCTGTTGGCTTCTGCGTCGTGGCCATTCCTGACAGAATAGTATCGCTAAGCACAAATCTGAGAGTGGATCAATCGGAGGATGAAACGAATGGAGCTCTAAAGGACGAGCATTGGGACGTTGTCGAAGGGAGAATTAGGACTGGACAGACACGTCTATGTGGCCACGATTTAGGTCAGCATGGAGGGTCTTGGGGGAGAGCGCATGCGACGGACGGGGATGGACTGGGCAACCGAGGGTGGGGATTACAGTAAGAATCCTCGAGCCAGCATCCCCGCGGTACGGTACGGTCGGTTTAAAATTCGGTGGATTGAGTGAGCCAGGCATCGAACACGGGTCTAGGCATCTGTGCCTCTCGAGCTCTGTGGATCTTTCTCTACCGTGGCCACTTCCGCCAAGCTCCAGAAACTGTTGGGCGTGAATTATGTGAGACGATTCCCCCAATAGCCATTGGCTCGCTCCGCTACCGTTCGTCCCTCCTCGCGATGAAAATCAGCTTACACATTTGGCCTCGATTCATATGGTATTGTTTGCTATAATGAACATAGCAAGAAGAACGAACAAATCAAGGAGCACACGGAAGCTTATACGATCGATCGAGCTGCAGCATGTAATCTTAGCTACGGTAGCAGCGCTGGTTTGTGTGTAGAACGGGGCGTTCATTGGCTCGACGGGAAGGCTTCCCCTGCCGGATGGGGGTCCAGCTGGAAACGAGGATTTCCGCGGCACATGCCTGTCGATCAAGGCACAAGCCATGGATGATTGACCGACGGGACGCAAGGTTGACACCCGAGGGGCCGCAGGTAGCATGTCGGTGTGTCTGCTGATTGTGGATACAGTTGAAAAGTGAAACCAAGAAGCAACATTGTAGTCAGTAACACTTGTTCTGATGCGTGCTCTTACCGATTTGTGCTACCAATTCTCTCATGTGTCGGATCAAAATCTCGCCGCCTTTTGAATCCCTTGAAGCGGCACTTCTGCCAAACAGTAGTATGAAACACTCATTCTAGTACTACAGCAGAGACGCTATGTACCACTTCAAAGGTGCTTTGACGGTTGGGCAGGTCAATCGTTTTACCATTGTTGTCGATCCGGATGTCTTGCCTGGAGAGCTTGGTGTCGATACTCTTGCTGTTCGTGTCAAGAACACTACCTCAGCATTGATGCGCCCCGCGTATCTGACAGGACCGTACATACTGTATACATCTGTGAAGGAACAATCTTATCAGCACGACACGCCTATTGGTAAAGGCGACTTCCCACCTCACTTTGACGCCAACGTGAAAACAAATTGTAGCAGATGGCAACACATACCTATTGTTGCTCCTCCAGACCGCAAGCTCAATAAGAGGACTTTTGTCGTGGAGATCACTTCACAGTCAATCTTCTCTCCGAGTGCAACGACATATTTTGAAATGAGCATTGGCTCAGATAAACAAGCCGTTCGTTCTGCCGCAAGAAGTGGCAAACCTATCGACGCAAGCACATCCGGGTTCCAAGTGTCTATGCAAGACACGAGCACAATTTGGGACATGCCCCCATATCGGCGCGATCATCCCGGACATCACCACTCCTCGAGACTCCCGCCTGCGGCGCCTAATGAGGTTAAACTTGATTCACACGGACAACCTTATGATCATCTGGTGGTACTCACTCACGGCATTCATTCCAACCTCACGAGTGATATGCTCTTCATGAAGGACGAGATAGAAAAGACGGCATCCAAGAATGGTGAGCGTGTTATATGTAAAGGCTTTGCAGGAAACGCTTGTAACACGGAACGTGGAGTCAAATGGTTGGCTGGAAATGTTGCAGAGTGGGTCCTGCGAGAGACGGGATGGACATCAGAGGGTCATGAAGCGACACGAGGGCCCAATCCGTACAAGAAAATCAGTTTTATTGCCCATTCTTTAGGTGGGCTGGTGCAAATTTATGCTCTTGGTTATCTGCACGACAAGACACACGGCAGAATCTTCAGCGACGAACCATCAGGACTCAGGCCTATCAATTTCATCACTCTTGCAACACCTTGGCTTGGCATTTCTGCAGAAAATCCTGCGTATGTCAAGTTGGCACTGGATTTTGGTTTTGTTGGAAAGACCGGTCAAGATTTAGGCCTCGCAATCAAGCCTCTAGGGGAATACCAGGTGCATGATCCGAGGAATAGCGGTAAATTGGAGCATCTACTCGGTTCAACCGCCACAATCAGGTCTCGCGATCCTCTACTGAAACTCCTCTCAGGCAAAAGTACACCTTCGCACAAAGCTATTCGTCTATTCCAGTCTCGCACGGTCTATGCCAATATCGAGAATGATGGAATTGTGCCTCTCAGGACGTCTTCCTTGTATTTCTTGGATTGGGAAGGTTTCTCAGCGGAAAAGGCAAAAATGCTCAAGAGACTTGAGGAGAACCATGAATTTAGCGCAGAAAACAAGGGAAAAAACGAAATGCATAACTACAACCATGGTGGGGATGGAGTTACCTCCAAACAAGAATCAGATGGTAGTCAACTGGATAATGACTCTCATGATTCCAACAG
Organism: Taphrina deformans; assembly: GCA_005281575.1. Classification (NCBI taxonomy): domain Eukaryota; kingdom Fungi; phylum Ascomycota; class Taphrinomycetes; order Taphrinales; family Taphrinaceae; genus Taphrina; species Taphrina deformans. The sequence continues at coordinate 474,464 of RHGG01000003.1, forward strand.
TTACAGTTCGAGTGATGAGTCTGATGCCACTGTCAACGAACATAATCTCAGTGCGCAGGACCGATCTCGTGCGTCAACCAAGAACTCTGTAGCACAAATGTACAATGAACCTGCTGAACCACAACTAGCAGCACCAAAATCATCAGTTGAAATCAATGACAAGCAGATTCTTGGGAAGCAATCCAGCAGCCCGGCTGCCCGTGATACGCCGCAGCCCAGTCCAGGCTCGAGAATCAGGTCTGTGGCACATGCACTGAATTTTGCTGGGATGATACGACGCATCAGCGGCACGCACGACAAATTGGCGTCTGCTCAGCTAGATGAGGGCAGCGAAGCAGGCAAGCATACAGACCAGTCCAGCCTCGAATCGAATACGGACTCGATTGAAGGATCTTCCGGCAACCACAAGGTGATGGCATCAGGACCCTCTAACGAGACCGAGGACGCTAGTCACACAAACGGCGGACTGCTTGGGCTCATAAAACCGAGCCAAACACATCGTAAGCCGTCAAAGGCTTTCACGAGATCGCAAACCGTGGCTAAACATGACGAAAATGCAGATAATGAACAGGTCAATCCTGAACAACCCTCACGTACGAGCTTTTTTCGAGCACTGGAAAGTGTGCTACACCCCCCGATGCCCGCACTAGACTACATCACTGATCCGGGTCGTCGCGAGCCGCTCGAAACAATCATAGTCCATGATAAATTATACCACCCGGACGACATTCCACCCCTGAGAGAACTACCACGACGTAGTACAGTCAAGAATCAGTCCCATCATGAAAAGAAAGCGGAGGATAGAGAGCGTACGACATTAGAGAAGGTCAAGCTCGAAGAAGAAATTGCGCGTGCCTGGCACGAAGACATGATCTGGCGAAAAGTACTTGTCAGACTTAAACCTGATGCCCATAATAACATTAGTAAGTCCACAGGTCAGCAAAAGCCGCTATTTTCTGATTGCATCTAGTTGTACGGCGTGCTTATCCAAATTGCTATGGTTGGCCTGTTATTGACCACCTGGCGGAGCATCACTTCGGCGCATCTTCGAAGAAGAAAGAAGAGATGCACAGGAGTCAATCACGTCAAAATAGCGAAGACGATGGAGATCCCTAGACATGAGGAGCTCGCGGCATGCTTTACGAAAACAGCAGGATGCCGGACTCGAAGCACACCCGACCTCACTCGCTTTGATAGATTTCCTGGTGTTGATCTGCTACATGCATGTGGCGTGACAATTCAGTATTGTTTGCAGATTGGCCAAATTCCTGTATATCGTCGTATTGTGAGCGTCAAGGAAACGCTATATTACCATAATCTACATAAAATATCAAGCTTGAGAGTCTTCAGAGCATGTCGATGGTCATGTCTAATTGTTCCAAATCTATCAATACTACTTGGGCTTTTCTAGCATTCTGATCTTGCGAAGGACATCTATCGTCTTGTGGCCAATCAAGCTGATTTCAAACTTAACTCTGCTCCAATTGCGAGCAGTGTCCGCCAAGTATCGCCAGACAGGCCAAATCGTCTATGGGTCAGATATTACCTGCCGCACGATGAAACGCTGCTAACAGAGCTGGCGTCTCTGAGACTTGTCATGACCCTGAACGACGAGTTCCAAGGCCTTGCCAACCGATAGATGGCAAAACTTGTACAGTGGCAACGACTGCCTGATGGACCCCAACACCTGCTACTAAGGAGCGGGGTCTTCGCCTCGCGTTTGCTTGACTCTATACTGAAGCTATTACCCGGGGATAGCTATGCGAGCATGAGCTCTCAAAGTCGATGACACCTCCTGTAAGTGCATCGAAGTCTACACAACATCTCAAGGTCAAAGCCGGATCAAAACATACACAACACGTCCTCAATCGTGCGGATTGGCTACCAGAAGAGAACCACTAGTCAACTACAGATCCGCGACAGCTGCCGAGCGACTGGTCAGTTCCTCAGGAGTAGAATTTTCACACGACTCTTCTGACCCTCTTTCCGAGTCGTGCTGCTCTTCTTTGGCAAGCCAAGTCTACACATCGTTTGACCTTCCAACAAGGCATTCCACTATCCAATCTAAATTGAAGCATTCAAACTAGATCGCAGAGCTATACTCTCGATGCTTCCACTATATCTACAACAATGATGATCGGAGAGGGTCAGACTTGCCTGTTTAGGTAGCTTCCGACAGCATTCCTTTGAATGACAAACATTGCGAAATCTATCACGAAGGCTTTGACTCTGTTGTCAAGCTCGGTTGGTCCTAGAAATAAAACACCTCTGGTGGCCACATACTCCGGTATCTGAATTGGTGCTCTCATACATTGCGATGTGGACCGCAAAGTCAATTTCAGTTATAGCTCTGATCAATGCTCATCTTGTATCTGGTCTGCTATCATTTCCATCTTCAGACTCACTTTTCCCGCGCACAGCTACTGAGGAGCAAATGACAATCGAAGTCGAATTTGGAAAGAAATACTTTGACCAAGACTTGAACTAATTATTCGAAGACAAGGAGCAGATTGGGCAACAGGAGTTGGTCAACGCCGATGGTCAACCAGACCGGAAGCTCGAAACGCGCATAGCACCTGGACAAAGTGGTGTCTGGTCAGTCAACTACTTCTCAAAGTGTCCAACACAAGGTTTAGATCAAATGGACTTCAGGACTCGCGTCATTTGGAATGGTGACAAGTTAGACTTTCAGCGAATCCAAAACATCGACTCATTTGACCTCACAACAAGCAGCTTCAGCAACAGTCTTGTACGTAGTGCGGAAGCTAGGGTTTACCATAGAGCATGCAGGGTGCACAACTTCAAGCAGAAACTAATATGTTCTTATTCATATGCCGTAACGCTACAGGGCTCCGTGCAAGAGTCACAAGGCTATGGGATCACGTACAGTCTCGACGGTGCTCGACTGTCTGACGAGTATGCCAGGAAGAGGCCAATTATCTTGGAGACGTGCACGGTCGTTCCTCCCCGTACGAAGGTCGGTTGTCCACAAATCGATGGAACAACTTGTGACATATATCCTGGCATAGCTGTGCGTCCAGTGTAGAGCGAGATACTTCATTTTAGATGAATGTGGTTAGCCTACAGGCGGATCTCGGCCATCAGACAGAAATTTCTATCTTCGACTATTCTCATGACAGTTGTTCTGATCTACTTTGAGGCTCTGATTTATTTCTGCATAATTCAATGGCATAATTCAGGAGATTCGCAAAGCCAAGAAGAACCGCCACAGGCTACTGTTCCTAGTGTTGTGGACCATATTCTGATAATATTTTGGCTCACGACAACACGGCTCAGATTACTTCCTTTGTGGTACACAAACATCATGCATAGTGCTATATCGACGACAATCAATGTGGGTTGAACAGCTGAATGTCAATGCTGATCAACCTAAGATCAACCAGCACTGTGACAGGTGCATTATAGCTGCACTATGGAAATGACGGTTTCTTGCGACTTCAACGACAAATTATCACCCCAATTCATGGCTTTATGGCAAGCAACAATGCGACCGTCACGAGTGCTTTCTGTCTGAAACACGAACCTCGGCGTACACAAGAATATAGGAGGCGCACAAACGTTATATGCTCATACCGTTCTTCACCAACCTCAGTTGCATTTTTTTCATACTTCATCCTCAAATGTGGTCAATCCAGCTCTTCGCAGTTGCAGCTTTGATCAATGCTCATCTAGGGACTGCCTCGGGCGTTCCCTCCTCGCCAGGCTCGGTTGTCCCTGCTGCGAGCGGCAAGGATCCACTCGACCTCGAGTTCGGAGTGGAGTATTCTGTGGAAGACTTGGAGCGGTTGATAGCCACCAGCAAAGCCAACGGCAATAACCAGGTGAACGAGAATGAGCTGCCACGTAAACCCCGAAGTGGCGATGCTCATCCTCATGAGGTTGGCAACGTGAAACGCGCTGCACGCAGATGGTCTACCTGGCAGATTGCCTATTATACAAAGTGTCCGGTAGCGGGTGATGGTGCCATTGACTTTCGGACACGAGTCTCTTGGGACGGTAAAGCGATAAACTATGAAAAAGGGCTCAACATAGACCAATTGGACCAGCGAGCGACAGCGGGAACGCCTGGCAGTCTTTAAACTGCGGATGCCAAAATTTACCATCGTGCATGTCGACCGAGAGGGCCGAGTGTGTTGTGCACCTACCAATACAACGCAATGCTCAAGGCTTCTTTCGGAGGATCGTCGGTTGTCGGTCACTACCTCTCGGTGGAAGGGTACAATTCCGACGACAAGAACAAAGCCAAGCAAGCAGTCGTGTTTGAGACTTGTCAGTCTATACATCGGGGAGAAAAGAGAGCTTGTCCTCCTGTTGATGGCACCACCTGTACAGTAGATCACGTGTCGGACGCAAATTGGATTGTGCCTGTCTAGTTGCGGACTCTTATCTACAGATTGTGAAATCCATTGTGGACGATCACCGAGGCCAGTCAGCACATGATACGTCTTGGGCGAGCCCGAGTAGCCAAAAGGATTCGCTTTTTTAGCATCGCGAACATCATCAATCCTTGCTCTTGTGCTGTTATTGAATTCAGTGATCATCCAAGACTGGTTCAGTCTATGAGAGAAGCGGAGAAATCAGTAGTAATAGTGTCCAGTACCTGCCGACCTGGACTCTCGCTCGGGAAACATGTCTCGGTACAACAACACGGCATCTTCGTCCCCGACCTGTATCGACTTTGTCTGGAAGCACTTGAGATCGTGCTTCTTGAAACGATACTTGGTCCTCGCCTGTTCCAACACCTGCGTGGCTTGGAATATGCGGTTGAGACGGGAGAGGGACTCGATGTACATTCTCGTGGCCTCAAAGTCACCGTACTCGTCCTTCCTTGGGCGCGCGCCGGGGGCCGTCGCATCGGCGCATTGAGCGCGCCAGGCTTGTCGTTCAGCCCATACTTGTTGTAAGAGCGTCCAGTCCTTGAACGTGTACGAGGCCGCCAAGCCAATCTGATATGAGTGACGTCCCTTTTCATGATCTCTGTAGAGTGCGTTCCAGTCTTGCATGAACCGTTCGGGTGCTTCGAACGATTGTGCAATGGTCATGTACGTGTCGATCAACTGGGTACTCAGGAGCTCAGGCCTCGAGTCTTGCAACTGATGCATGACTTGTGCACTTTCCCGAAGCACGGCGTCGCTCGTGAACGGACTCTCATCGACCCACACTTCCGAAAGTTGTTTGGCCTGTATGGCTCGGTCCGATTGTAGGACGTTGGCTGGAGTCAGGGACCGACGCACTTTTGCCCGCGCATAGTTGCGAAAGAGAAGCTGATACGTGATGGCGTCCGGCCGCCAAGTCGGACTTCGGTGTCCTATCTTGTCCATCTGTCTGACGAGCGTACGCGCACGAATCAGGTCCCTGTTTGTGATGCAAGCAGATAGTAGACTGTGCCAGGTGACTTTGTCCATTTCAATACCGCTGCGTAACATGTCTTCTGATATACGCCATGCTTCAGTGAAGTAATCATTTCTCTTCGAGTAGACATGTATCAAGGCATTATAAGTCTCCCTGGTCGGCTTCAGTCCACGTTCGGTCATCTCTGTAAAGAGATCGGAGGCTCTCTCGGCCGACATTTGTGTGTCCAATGCACACGCGAAGATTACGAGAGAATAGGTCTGAGCATCGGGAGCTGAACTGGCAGATTTGTACTTGAGAGTGTCAAAGATTGAGAAGGCCTGGTCGACCTGTCCTGTACGGATACAAGTGGCCATCAGAGAGGTGGTGACTACGAGGTTGGGCTCGACACCCTGCTGCTGCATATACTTGTACATGGCAGATGCCCTCGGAAGATCCTTGACCACTGCAAAGGCCTTCATCAGATGTGCGTACGAGTAGACCGAGGGCGTGATGCCAGCTTGTCGAGATTTGTCAAACATTTCCAAAGCACTGTCGACCTGTGCGAGTGTAGCATAAGAATCCATCAGGAGATCAAATGTTAAATGATCTGGCCTAACCACATCCAGTAATTTTCGACCCGATTCGACTCGGACATCGTGCGGCATGGCCGCGAGCATTGAGTTCACCTCGGAAGCCTGGATATTTTTGTGCAAGGTCTCCTCTGAAACTATATTGTTTGTAATGAACCTCCAATCTATCTCGCTCGCAAGGCATCCTGGACCTATAGACAGCTTTTTTCGTAGAGCTGTGCTCAAGGCATTTTTCGGCGCTGGCAGTTCAGGCTTGATCGGCCCTGCCAAGCTCTCATACATTGCAGTCACCTCTGTCTCTGTGACTTCTACAGCCTGTTTGTCGGCAGTGAAGATAGCCGCCTTCTTCCGCACATCCTTTGAGAGCTCTTTGATGTACGCTTCTAGTTTATCAATGTTCTGCACTAGCGGGTCTTTTGCGCGTGAGGACGGATTCCGCGCTCGGACGCGTATACTCCGAGCGAGCGCAGGGCATAAGAATGTCGGAATCCTGCACGGCATCATCTCACGCTAGAGTTCGAGAAATAGGCTTTCTCCAATCGTTCGTGGTTTGCGTAAGAACAAACCACAGATGTATTGGCTCCTTGCTTTTTATAAGTTTGTCGCTATTGATTTGGCTCACATAGAGCAGTCACAGCGCCCAAGACTGACGAAAGAAATGTCAATCCAGATGCGTTGACCCTCGTTTGAATGTATCGATAGAGTTATACAAAGTTCGGCCAGAATGGACTCCGATTGGGTGCCTCTGGTGTGCGACAAGTACGACTCTTGTGATCTCCCTCAAGTCCCTAACAGAGCCAATGGTGATCTGCTAGACTACTCAAACTGCAGATGTGCATGTATATGTTGCGCGCCTACATAGTGACGAGATTAGAGTTTTCTATGGAGATTGAACCAGAATTTTCTGAGGAAGGAATTCATGTGGCTTACGCTTCTCGTGCGCCACACCCAGGCATCAGTATGCCAAGAGCTCCTCCTGAATTTTGCAGCTTCGACTCGCTGCTTGAGCCACGATGTCTTCTTACAAGAAGATGTCGTCTTGTGAGGGACCAGCCATATTGATCTACGAAGACGGAGTCAATCATCGTTGTTAAAGTTGCTAACTTGTGACTCTTAATCTGATCCTAGCTAGACGATAGAGCAATTCGATGTCTAGTCCATTTGGCAATCTGCCCATTCCAGGGCGCAAAGATGACTCACCCTCACTTCCACATGCCGGCATGACTGCAGAAGAGCAGCAACAGTATATGGTCAAAACAATCAATCGAATGTCCGAGAGCTGCGCGTTCAAGACTGTATTGTCTGGAGGTGCGGGATTTGGCCTTGGTGCGCTCTTCGGATTATTCATGTCATCCCTGCAGATCGAGGGCACCGACAACAAAATCTACGATCTTCCCTTCAGGGAGCAAATGCGAGTGGGATTCCGAGATATGGGGAAAAAGTCATACTCGACGGCCAAGAATTTTGCTGTGGTGGGCTCAATTTTCGCTGGTAGCGAGTGTTGTATCGAGGCGTACCGTGCCAAGAATGACCTTTACAATTCAGCGAGTGCTGGATGCTTCACTGGCGCTGTCCTTGGCGCCAAGGCCGGACCTCAAGCTGCTGCTTTTGGTTGTGCTGGATTTGCTGCTTTCAGTACGGCCATTGACTACTACATGAAAAGTGATTAAGTGATGGTTCAACAACGTGTAGTGGAACGTGCTCACAGCATTACGTACTTCCTGCGTCTAGGCACTGGGTATCTTCGTCATTGATGTATCAGTCAGACCACATGTCAAGGTGTGGTCGGGGGCTCAGGTTCCGTGGGGCTGTGCGATGAGACAGCACGTTTGTGTATAATCTTTGCGTCAACACGGAGCAGAGCTCAAATGCGACTTGGCATTGTCCAAGGCGTGCTTTGAGATCAAGAACATAAACAATGACTAATGTTCGGACCACCGAGTAACACCCAGTGCCACATCACACCTCTAGCAAGAGAGAGATGTGATGGAAAAATTCAGTGACAATATGCGTGGTCTGAAAGACGTGCCGAGACACAAAAGATCGTGGGATGTGACGTTCGGCGAGCCAGGACACGTTGTGTAATCGGCCTCGCCCGCGCCTGTCAGGTGTCCAGGAAGATTAGTATATTGTGATGGCTGGTCGGTCAAGCAGTGCAGAAGTCAGGCGCGAGGTCAGACAAGAGCAACGGCTGAGTCGGTGGTTGCCGCCGATAGAAGGAAGCATTGACAGGTGTGGTGGGAGGCCAGACCACGAATGCAAAATCTATGGAAGATGTGTCATTCATGGGAGCCCGTGCGGACGGGACAATCGGATTGCTTTGGATGGGCATAATGCGCGAGATCCAAGTCCAGGGCCGTCCGAATGTCTCATTCACAAGCGTCCTTCGCCAGACCGAATTCGGGGGGTTCCCAGCGTTCTCAGTGGATGTGCCGGGCGAATGGAAAGCCTGGAGGCGGAGATTTTGGGCCAGAAAAGTTGTTTCCCGCTCCCAGGAAGGAAAGAAGTGGCGCCAACCTTCGGGGCATGTCAGAAACAGCCACACAACCTTCCAACCATCTCCACAGGGCCATAGCGTCCTCGACCGAATGCATACTTCTTGGCCTCCGGCTTGCACAAACAGTATAAAGAAGCCCGATCGGTCGCAACCATGGATTGCCGATACCCTCATCCAGTCAGGCATCTATCTTTTCGCTCGTTCACTGCAGTATCGTCATGCATATCGCCTTCGCTGCCGGTCTTTTGGGTGTAGCACAGGCTGTTGCTCTACCAGCCGCTTCAGGTGCTTCGGCTTCGTCTACACTCGCCGCTAATCATGTTCGCCCGGTCTATACTCCGGTCGCTGCATCCGACACGAATCGCACAGTCGTCGACCTTGGCATCTCTCCTGCTGTCCGTCGCGTCGAGGTCAAACCGAATCCAAATTTCAGCCCAAATGTGACCAATATCGTTGCAGCTGCCCAGGCTAAGTTTGCCATCATCGAACAGGAGATTCAGCTCGAGAAACGGATGGCACTAGAGGCCGATCTGGAAAAGAGAGCTCTTGTGAGACCAGTTTACGTTCCAGCTCCGATAAAAGCTATTTCTACCTCGCAGAGTTCTTCCTCAGCCAAAGCTTCCTCTACATCAACTACTACGTCCAGCATTAAAAGTTCTTCCACGGTCACAGCAACCTCAACGTCAGCCATAAATGCTCCCGGTGTCAGGCCGGTGTATGTCGCACCTCCCAAGTCCACTTCCACCTCGACATCGTCCGCAATCAAGAGCTCAAGCACTAGCAATAAAGCAACAATCCTGTCCTCCCAAATCACGACATCTTCCAAGTCTTCCACCTCTCCATATTCCTCGTCCTCAACGACGTCTTCTATATCGGCAATGGCGACCACTTCGAAGGTCGCTTCGACTTCATCTGCTATACCAACCTCCAAAATCGCGTCTACTACCACCTCAATGTCAACTTCTAAGTCTGCTACCTCTACAAGCAGTCCCAGTTCGTCCTCGACCTCGAAAGTATCGACAAGCATGAGTACAGCCACCAAATCATCTGCCACCACTTCTGTCTCTTCGCTTCCAACACTAAAACTTGCCGCCCAGAACATTGCACTCGATTCGGAATTTCTCTCTACGATTCAGATCGGTTCTAACGGGGAGACATTAGATGTCGTCATGGACACCGGTTCATCTGATCTATGGATGTTTAGCTCTGACTGTGTCGGATGCACCGGCACACATGACTACTATCACCCGAGCACTTCGAAGACCTTTGTCAATACCACTACTCCATTTTCTATTGGTTATGGAGATGGTTCCTCCACATCCGGCATCCTCGGATTCGACACCGTGACTGTTGCTGGAGTACCGGTGCAGGCTCAATCTATCGATGTTGCACACACAATCAGTAATGATCTGCTCTCGAATGTAATGGATGGAATCCTTGGCCTTGGTTTCCCGAGCTTGATGTCGAGAAATGATCAGGCAGGAATAACCACGCCAGTCACAAACATGTTCAAACAAAACCTCATCCCTGCTGCCAAGTTTGGTCTCCAATTCATAAAATCGAACCACTGGTCGTACAATGGGGGCGGAGGTGCATGGACTTTCGGCGGTATTGATACCAGTGTCATCCGGGGTGCGCTCAACACTGTCAAATTGATTGCCGCCAAATGGTGGATGATCCCTATGGACAGCGTCTCGATCGGTTCAGTCTTCTCCTCCACGGCACAGCAGAGTGTCATCGTCGACTCGGGCACCACTCTGATTCTGCTCAATCCGCAGTTGGTCGCACAGATCCACGCATACTTGCCCGGCGGTCGAGTCCCGAAGAGTGGTACGCACTACCAAATCTTCTGCAATGCTTCATCTGCGGCGTACGCTGGAACCCGCAATGCTTACTTCAAGCTCAACGGTGTTCAGTATGGTGTCTCGGCTGCCGACCTGGCTTGGTTCCCGGAGACTGCGGACGATGGATCACAGGAGTACTGCTACTCGGGCATTCAGCCCTGGGGAGGCTCCTTTGGTATTCTCGGAGTCATGTTCCTGAAGAACGTCTATGCTGTGTTTGACCAGACCAACGAACTCATGCAGTTTGCCAAGAGAACCGATGTGGCCGATCTGACCGATTAGTCGTCTCAAGCGCGATGACCAACTTCTATTTCATTTGCAATCACATAGCGCATGGGCGAGCAGTAGCGAGGTAGCATAGATTTCATCATCAACCTGGAGTTGAGTAAGTTGTAATCATGAATCGATTTATTTCCATCGACAAGGGCATCATCACTCGTAATTCCTGTCTTGCTATACTGCTCTGTACTTTGGAGGTATATCACCCTCGGAGTGGCAATCATGTGCATGGACATCAAACAAGGTTTTTGAGCCTCCACGATGTGCCACATCCGGCTCCTCATCCATTGCGTGATTGGCAGTAGATTGTCCATCCCATCATCCTTTTCAGAAGCTCTTCCTCCCGCGGCTTGAATCTATCGCCATCTTCTTCTGAGCGGCCTGGTAGGACACCAGGACAGTATGCTGGCCGCGACCGATCCGATCCTCATTGTGGGCGCTGGCGCAAGCGGGTTGGTGTCCGCCAAAGCATTCCTTTCCGAAGGCTTCACCGACGTTACTATCTTCGAGAGACGTGAGGACGTCGGTGGAGTCTGGCTGTTTGACGATGACAAGCCGGCAGAGGGCGGTCGTGGTGCGCAAAGGTTCCCGAGTCCGATGTACGATCGTCTGGTGGGGAACATTTGGTATAGACTTCTCGAACTAGAGTCGCATAAATTTCCCTCTGGCGCTCCTGAATTTCCCACCCGTCAGATGATGCAGGACTATCTGCTGGAATATGCGGAGGATCTGCGTCCCTCAATCAGACTATTTACCAATGTCAAGACGGTCTACAAGGATGGACAGGACTGGGTTGTCAATTCGACCGAGACGGTTCCTCCGTTCAAGAGTTCCGAGCAGCGATTTCGTGCAGTCATTCTCTCGTGCGGCATCTACGATACCCCGGATCAGCCGGACATTCCCGGTCTACAGGAAATGAAGGAGAGATACCCGGATATGGTCTTTCACAGCAAATTCTATCGTAATCCCCGGGTCTTTGAGGGACAAAAGGTGTTGATTATGGGCAATGGACCGAGTGGTATAGACATTGCTGCCCAGACAGCAGACTTTGCAAGAGTGCCCATCATCAGAACTATCCATGGACCTCCTGAGCATGCATGTCTGCCGGACAAACGTATAGAGGATCTCCCGGCAGTCGCTCACTTTGATGCCGACTCGCGTAGTGCGCATCTGATCGATGGTCAGGTCGTTCCAGATCTGGACAGAATCATCATCTCTACTGGCTACCGTCATAGTTATCCCTTCCTACAGAGACTGAACGAATCCGAGAATGCCCTTGTCACGGACGGCGCGAGAGTGCACAACCTATACCGACACATCTTCTACAGACCGGATCCCACCTTGTGCTTCATCGGCCTTCTGATTGCAGCCATTCCCTTCCCGATATCGGAAGCGCAAGCACTCACGGCGGCCCGAGTCCTGTCGGGACGTCTGTCGCTGCCATCAGATGCAGAAATGCGTCGAGATGAAGAGGAGAGATTAGAGGCTGTAGGAGACACCTACAAGTTTCACAAGATGAGGTATCCCTTGGACGCAGACTATGGCGACAAGTTGCGCGACTGGTGTCTCGAGGCGAAACCACGAAAGGAAGTGGAGAAACTGCCCGTTGCGTGGACGGAAGAACGACGAGCGTGGCGGAGGATGAATCTGGAGATGAAGATGGAGAGTTTGAGGCAAGCTCGAGATCAAAATGCCATCACCGGGTCCATTCCTTGAACATGTTGGTGGTGCATTCGGATCGTGGTATCATGTATTGTCATTGCAATGGATAAATGATGGATTCGGCTACAGATCAATCACCACGACACTCAAATATAAAAGGTTGTCGACCCAAACACAGACGCTATACACGAGACGTACCGAATCGCGCCCGATTATCCTAGCTATAATATGCTTGTGTTGAGAAACAAGTATGATGGGTTGCAATGCTTTGCCAGATCTAGAGCACAGAGTGATTTGGTGTGTTGCCATTTCTAGGTGTGGCTGAATGTTCTGGCCAGGTAGTGGCTGAAGTCGCGCACGTGATTCTGACGTCCCATGCCCTACCGAACCGACCGACAGGCTTGTCTGCGCCAACAAACAATTGTCATCAGCCTTCTCAATCCAGGTCGATTTCCCTGCACGGTCTGTGCAAGGACGGTCATCAAGCGCGAGTCTTGGTGGATTGCTTAGAGTCTGACAAAAGAAAGCTCATAATCAAATATCGAGTCCAGCAGCGTCGTGATACCAACATGCCAGCAAAGATTGCGAAAAGTGATGCTACACCAGAGAGTAGGTGTACCTTTGTCCATAGCTACAACTGGAGCTGACGACAATGCAGAAGAGACAGAGGTGAAGCTGCTCGAGTGGATGAACGACGACGGACACTTTTCAATGCGTAACACTCCTGATTGTTTTGGCAAGACCGAGTACTGAATGCTTAGTGCGGAACCTCCATATGGCCGACTACATCACGCTCGTGAACGGCTTGTCTGGTGTCATGTCAATCTTCTCCAGCCTGAACTATTGTCTTGGACCAAGCACATCCCATGGATATATCTATGCAGCGATGGCCTGGATCGCACTGGGAACGTTTGCGGATGTGATGGATGGCAAAGTGGCTCGATGGAGACACAAGTCGTCCCTCGTCGGCCAGGAACTCGACTCGCTGGCAGATCTGGTCAGCTTCGGCGTGGCTCCCGCCGTCGTGGGATTCTCGATCGGAATGAGGAGTATGCTGGACATGATTGTGCTGACCTTCTTTGTCATGTGTGGCCTGACCCGTCTGGCGCGATTCAATGTGACCGTGGGCAAGATGAAGAAGGACAAGACGGGAAAGATTGCCAAGTTTGAGGGCACGCCTATCCCGACATCACTGCTGATGGTCGAGGTCATGGCCTTTTGGGTCTACAAGGACTGGATCCTGACCGAGGTGCCGTTCGGCAGCATCAATGTCGGACCGCTCGACTTTCATCCTGCCACACTCTTTTTTGCGCTCTTGGGATGCACGATGGCTTCCAAGTCACTCAAGATTCCAAAGCTGTAGTCGATCAGGAATGGTCAGGATGGAAGTTTGGGTGGTCCATGGGAACATGTATGTACACTAGGCAGGCATAGGAAGACTTTTTTTTTTCTGTCCAACAAAAGCATAGATCAGGTAGCTCACTATTTGTCTGAAGCTAACTCAAAAAAGAGCTGTCCACTGTCGTGGGTTGTCTCTCATGAACCTGACCGATGGCGGCTTGTGTGTATGTGGCAGGTGGCAGTGAGCAAGGACGGGCGGTCACGGATGCTCGGGAGGGAGCAGGGGAATTCCCATCATGGCCATCCCCAAGCCAAGTCAGCCAAGGGGCTGGGGTATATGACGAACAAGGATCCCGACCGGCAGTGGTTTTCCAGGCTGGCATTGGAATGCAATGACAGATGAGGATTGCGCATGCGATTATTCAATCGATTGAAGTGGACTGGACTGGACTGGACTGGATTGGGTTGAACTGTACCCAGGAGCAGGAATGAAGTCGACTTGCCTGGAACTCCTCGCATCATCAAAAGCCCCGTGCCCAACCAACCAACCAACCAACCAACCAATTAACGAACCAAAGTCTGGAAGCCGCCAAAGTTCCTCTGCCCGGTTTGGGAGGAGCCCCAGGAGTGATGGATCCAGATTTCATTTCCGCGGCTTCTTTTCCGCCCGTTTTTCCTCTTTTCCTCCCTCACTCATTCACTCACTCACTCCCTCACTCGCTCACTCACTCTGGGCCAGCCAACCGATTCCTGCGGCAACTGACCCTCGCCCCCCTCCCCGCTCCCCTCCCAGCGTTACACACACACACTCTCTCACAACCAAACACACATACACACACACACACACACAACCACACACACACACACTTCCTCCTCTACCCTCGCCGCCAAAAAAAGAGGACGGTCTGCGACTAGCAGACACGGCAACCTTCACAACCCACACTCGCTATCACGCGTCACTCCCATCTCCTTCCCACTCTTTCATATCGACACGCTCGCTCTGGTCCACTAATAAGCTTCCCCTCTCTTTGGGCCAGCAATCGTATCTCAATCACACAACCACTTGTGCCTGCAGGAGCACTCTTGACTGAGCAAGGTCAGTCAGTGCCCGGTCGTAGCTTCGCAGGCCGAAGAACAACGACGGCGACAAGCGAGCACATCAATCTCTGGAACGACACTCTATCATAATCACGGAAGGACACCGATAACACGACGAGACCGACTCATGATGCGGAAGAGTGCGAGTATATACCTAACGATAATCAGTCTCTTGGCTTCCATAACGTCCGTCACGGCTGCTCCGACGTATCAAGGATGTTATGCCGGAGATTCCAGCCTGTCCGGTCCCACCACATTCGACTATCAGTCACAGGGACACTGCCTGGAAGTCTGCCAGGCCGGCGGATACGCCGTGTTTGCCATGACGAATGCCAACGGTTGCAGCTGTGGTAACTCGATCCCCTCCACGACCGCCAACTCGTGCGACCTGGCCTGTGTTGGCTACCCCTCAGACACTTGTGAGCCCGATGCCCCCCTCGAGTACCGCTTGGACAATTATAACTGACTGGTCAGGTGGTGGAACGACAGCCTACTCGGTCTGGCTCACGGGCACCGGCACACTATCAGGCGGATCGGGTGCCGCCTCTGCGGGGACGACCAGGAAGACCTCCACCACTGCTCTCGCAGCGGTAAGTACGGCCACGCCGATTGCACCAACAGTCATCTATGTCACGACCGCCGTCGTCCAGCAGGGCGTCACCATCATACAGACCGTCTCGGCCTCGACACAACCGACGACCACCTCCTCCTCCGCCTCGGCGTCGGGCTCGGCTGCAGCTCAACAGGCCAGGACGGCCACAAAGGGCGGAAAGTCCGGCCTCCCGGGCGGCGCAATCGCGGGCATAGTCATCGGCGTGCTCGTGCTGGCGGCCATTGCGGCCGTCACGGCCTTTGTCTGCCTGAGACGCCGCAACCGACAGACGGAGGAGTTTGGCGAGTACAAGAAACACATTGAACCCGCTGGCGCAGGCGTCACGCGCCAACCTTCGTCCGTCGACAACAGACTCGACACGTCCCTCGCCATTCGTCGCGACAGTGCCGAGAGTCTGGCGGACAATCAGGACTACTCGAGAAAGATTCTGCGTGTCGTCAATTAGAGGTCGAGGATGATGACTGTCGCCCGGCAGGCAGGAGGATAAAAGAGGCTGGGATGCAAGTCTTGGGGATAGGTTGTTGGTTAGGCGTTCGTCATCCACAGTACTGGCAGGGTTCAACATTTTTGGGGGGGGGGTAAAAACAAGTCATTGTCCGGGCCGCATTTCTTCTTATCCTTCTTCTTGTTGCTTTGGAAATCGTCATTTTTACAAATATTCATTCTCCTTCATCCTTTTCATGCTTCATCTTGTCTCTGGCATGAAACGGTGGTGGATTGAGGTAACGCCAAGTGCTATGCTTATAATCTGTTCATCACCCCCACACGCCATCCATTGCCCACTCTTCAATCGAGTATTCCCACTCTTCAATGAAGTGTTCCCACTCTTCAATCGACCATTTCCCTTTTCAATCGACGCAACCAAGATATCCCGTCACTTTACCGTGCCGTTGCTGTTCAGTACATGCCACTCAACAGGGACTCTCCATTGTGGGTCCGCCTGATGGCCTCGGCGAGGACGGAGGAGACATCAATGACCTCGAGCTTGTCCGTGGCGCGGTACTGGTCGGGGGTGAGGGGGTAGGTGTTGGTGACGACAATCCGGTAGATACAGTCGCAGGCCTGCATCTGCGCAAGACAGGTCCCTTGAAACAGCCCGTGGGTGGCGACGACGTAGACCCGCTCGGCACCGCAGTTCTTGACGAGGTGTTCGGCCGCCGCGATGAAGGCGCCGGGGGAGTCGCACATGTCGTCGCAGATGAGCGCCGTGCGCTCGTACACGTCCCCCACCAACGTAATCATCCTCTCGTGCGGTGTCGGCGGCGTCAACTCGTCCTCCTCCTCGTCCGAGAGGGAGTCGGTGTCGATTGGACCCGCCAACGCGTGACTGGCCGAGTGGTGCTCCGAGATGGTGCTCATGAAGGATTGGGTCATCTGGTCCATTGCCTGATCCGACGACGTCTCGTCAAACTCCGACGGGGCGGACCCTTGATAGTCCTCGTCCACGACGTGGCCCGAGATGAGACGCGCCGTATGGACTTCGGTGTACTGGTCGTAGTTTAGTGCCGCTGCCCGCTTGTGTGGTGACAGATTTCGCCTCGATTGAGCCGTTCGGTTTGTGCGGTTCGTTCGCGTGGTGTCCTTGGACACCACGGAAGTGATGCTCTTGGCTTCGTCCGAATCTTCTGCTCCTGCCTCACTTTCAGTCTCTTCTTCCTCGTCATCTTCACTGTCGCCTCTGGCGGAGCCGACGGTCGAGTTGCCGGCGTAGTGGGACGGCAACCAAGGAATCTGTGGTTTCCGGCGTCTGTCTGTGTGTATCAGGGCAAAGTTGACCTTGAGGGCATCAGCCATGCTCGTCACCCTTTTCGCTCCCCCGGGGTTCTTCGAGACGATGACCACTTCACGCCAACGGTCGACATTCTCCTTGATCCACCGGACAATGGCTGGCTCAGCATATAGATTGTCCACTGGCACTTGAAAGAAACCCTGCATTTGAGAAGCATGGAGATCCATGGTGATGATGTGGTCGACCCCAGCAACCATGAGCAAGTTCGCCACCATCTTGGCTGCAATGCACCCTCGGTGTTTCTTCATCTTACTTTGCTTGACATAAGGAAAGTAAGGCAGCACTGCCGTGACCCTCGACGCACTCGCTCCTTTGCATGCCGAGAGAAGAATCAGGAGTTCCATGAGATGATCGTTGACTGTCTGAGACCCAGATTGTATCACAAAGGTGTCTGTGTCCCGTACCGAGACTCCAATCTCGACCGATGTTTCGTCGTTCGAGAACTTCTTGAGTGTGACGGGAGCCGGATCCACACCCAACCTCGAACAGATGGCCTCTGACAGGCTAGGATGGGAAGACCCAGCCAAGATTTTTGTTTTCCTCATGATGACACTAGCCCTCGAGATCTTGCCAGAGATGAACTTTACATGTATACTGTGTCGAAGGCAATAGATGGGAAAGACGTGAGATCGGATGGTTGAAATGATGGAGTCGAATCGTGGGAAAATTGTGGACACGGGAATCTTCACTTTTGGCAGATCTGCCCGCGATTCCGACCAGGTGCAACAGCCAAGTGTCGCTTGCAAATACACACAATACACTCTCACCAGCCAGACTTAGACTGCTTGCTAAGAAGTATTGTACATTTTGAGAAGCTTTGTTACATACATGACTAATTCTTTTGGTTGTGCACATGATCCTTGAGGAAGCAAGAGATTCCGAGTTGTACCGGATTCCAGGCGAACCGTTGTGAATACTTTTGTGGAGATCAATGCCAGCTCGTGGTCCGGGGTTCACTGAGAATCGCTGCGACGGGTTGAATATCGAGTAATGGTACTGTGGTACTTCAAGACCGCTCGAAGCGCTTACACAGTAGCAGATCTGTCGGGCGGGAACACGCTGGACTTTTTCATTAACTTGTGATCCGTCTGCTGCACAAATGAACCTGCATCTGCACACCGGGATTGACTCTCGTATGTCGTTCTGTGTTTTGTCTTTTTGTCCCCTTCACTCTGCAGAGCTGTCCGAGTCCGAGGTCGAAGGATCCGACTCTTGAGCCTGTACTGCTGCACTCTCTTCATTGTCGTCCGTCAGCTTTGCTTTAACACTTTTGGCACGCTCAAATTGATCTTCAGTGACACCTTCGACCTCTTCTTCATTCTCCGCATCTGTCTTTGCCTCACTCGATTCTTCTGCTCGCGGCGTGTTGTCACCGGTCTGCTGCTTCTCATAGCGATCGATGAGGCCCTCTGCAGTCTCGAGGCATCTTTCCCTAGCACCACCTTGTAGCCCGTGAAGGTATGTGAGCAGATTGGTGAACCTGTCGTCGGGTATCATCTCGTCACTGTATGTGTTTTTCAACAAATAGTTCTGCTTCGGCTTCGAGAATTTCCATTCACTTCTGGCGGCACAGTAAAGCGAGAGATATTCGAGTGCAGCTGTCTGGGCAGCCTTTGAATCTGCTTCATCTTTTTTTGAGCGCTTCGCTATTGACCGTCAGTACGTCGAACAGGACAGTATAGCCCACATGCTCACTCTTCGTCTTTGCCTTTTTCTTTTGCTTGTTCGCCCGAGCTTTCTTCTCGGCAATCTCGCCAGGATTGTCCTTTGGTTTCTTCAGAATTGATGGATTCGGCTTTTGAGGCGGTAGTGCCTCTCGTTTTCTCTTCACACCGGTGAGGCCAGAATTGTCTGCGAGGTTGGCCGCTGCCACAGGCACATCAGATTTGAGCTTCAGAAATTTCTTCCATGCCGGTTCCGCTGTCGTCATCGAAAGTGATTGCGGGCCTCGTCTTGGCTTGGTTGGAGGACTCGTACGTGAGACAAGATCCAAGTTCAACCGCCGACAAGTAGCAGGCAACCCTCAGTGGACGACAAGTTGCAGCAATGATTGAAGTGGAAAATTCGTGTGGGATCGGGAGCACAAAGGTGGGACCGAGGAGCTGGACGGCCGGCGGAGGTACCCTTCGACCAATCCACCCCAACAGGACACAGACGCACTCACCAACGAAGCAAAAAGTCCAATCGGCAGCGAGCGCATGTAGGACAAAAGTCAAGGACTCGGGTATGGTCGAGGCAGATCGGCTTCAACGGGCGCTAATTATCGCATCTAGAACAAGTCGTCCAACAATAGCTGCGTTGTCTCTCATGTAGACACTCAGCTCTTCAGAATGGTGCTTGTGATTTCGGTGGAGGAGAAACAGTAACGCAGAAATGAAAAACAAAAATATCCCATGCTCGAAGTGATGCCTGGCTACCATCCTCAGACCTAGTATTTCCAGCTGACTTGCAAATGCCTTGTCCTTTTAGGTGCTTTCTCCATAGAATCTATCGAGGGTCAGATTTGTCATGACTTGAGCCGGTGATGGAGCTACACACTTTTTCAGATAGGCCTCTGCCTCTGTGTATTCACCCTTGACCTGTGTCAAGGTCTTCTGTATCTTCTCCAAAGCAATTTCATCTGCGATGGAACCCGAACCGTCGGCGTTCTTCTTTGCACCGTAATGTTGCATGCATTCACAGGAATCCTTCACCTTTGTCAATCCTAGGGCAGCCGATGACCCCTTCAGAAAATGTCCAAGACTGGAGAGTTCTGGTAGATTTTTTGAGGCGCTAAGATTGTCAGTCGCCGGTCGTGAGAGAGCATAAGAAAAAAGGAGAACTTACAGCGCTTCTTCAATCTGTGTGAATGTAGTCTCTGCTTGTTCAAAATAGTTCCACACTATCGATCTGCTGAATTCCCTCTCATCATCGTCATCCATCTCCAAAAGTTGGTCGAAGATGGCATGATCGACCAAATCGTCAGACGCGGCAGCAGGCATTCTCTATTGTTTTATTGTCGTAATGCGATAATCACCCTGATAGGAGTCCTGAATGCTACTAGACCACAGTCTTCGCTTGGCTTCTTGGATTAATCTCTAGCTGCAGTCGGGAAGAGAAATTGGCGCTCGATCGAGCTTTCGATGACGAATAAGGAATCTGGTGTCCTGCTTGAGATTTGGTTGGCCCAAGGTACAGAGGGATCAGTCGACAGATGCCGAGCAGCGAGGACGATAGGAGATGGTACGGATGGGGTCAGAAGATGCAGCTGATAAAGCAGGATCCCGAGGGTACGGATGTGCGGTGTATCAGATGCTTGCCAGTAGGTAGGTAGCAGCAACCTGTAGCAAGCAAGCAAGCGAGCAAGCAAGGCCTCACTGGATGTGCGTTCGTGCGTGCGTGCGTAGCGAAATTCGATCACTTCCAAGATTGGTTGCGCTCCCAATAAAGTTGCTGCAGGGTTTCTGTGGACAGCTTCTCTGTCCACAGACTTGGCTAGCGGTTGGCTGACCCGACCCGGGGCGGCACAGAGCGCCAAAGCTCATTTAGATCGTTGCAAAGCTCTTATGGCGCGCTTTCTACCTCGTTCCCAGGCCTGTGCCTCTGGGATGAACGTGCAGCCTGATCGGGTGGCTGGGAGAGCTGGCTTCGGATGACATGGAGGCTTCGGCATGTGTAGCCAATGACTGCCCGATTCTGCCCAAGCAAAAGTTCTGGTTTCGAGTGGCAGGAACGCGGGTGAGCGTCA
Organism: Taphrina deformans; assembly: GCA_005281575.1. Classification (NCBI taxonomy): domain Eukaryota; kingdom Fungi; phylum Ascomycota; class Taphrinomycetes; order Taphrinales; family Taphrinaceae; genus Taphrina; species Taphrina deformans. Next base: position 495,259 of record RHGG01000003.1, read on the forward strand.
TATCACGTGCCCTCCCTCTACAAGGCATGGACTTGAATGCGTTCATTACAATCGGAATCGTGTTGGCGAAGTCAAGTGCACGGTTTCTCGAAGTGCCTGGCTCTAGTCGTCGAACAAGTTGAAGTTTACAGCGTTCACTCACTTGTCGTGGCGACTATGCTCTTGCTCACTTGGCAAACGACTTACGGATCTTCCTATACTTTCATAATATAACATGTGATCATGAGCAATACTGCACAGTTGCTCTACGTGAATAGTCTCGATTTCGTGCATTGCGGCATCTATTCCGACTTCAAAAGGACAAGTTGATTGTTCATATCTTCAACCAAGTTCGCAAACTCTGATCCTGATCAGCAAACTATCGCACTCTCAATCCTTGACTCCTCAGACACTGCTCTTCCTCGCCTTGAAAATCACAGGACTGAAGGTCTTGAGACTTTTCAAAGGCTTCAAAATACTTGATGTGATGCCATTGGCGTCAGTCCTCGTGTCATAAAGATCTTCATCGTCAATGTCATCACCACTCTCCACCATATCATACGAGTCGCCTGAACTCTCACTTGTCTGTCCAAAAGAAGTGTCATCTTTCTTCACGAGTGATTTGGCATATTCCAGATCACGGTAGATGTTCTCAATTGCATTGTCGACACCATTTTCACTGCTGATTTGAGCACCAATCTTACTCGACTTTTCGATGATGAGTCGATCAGAAGTGCAAACTTTGAGCGCATCAGCCAGAGAATTTGCAGTCAGTGTGTTTAGACAGAGACCGACACCCAATTCGTGTACTCTACTGCCGAAAAAGTATTGATCACCAAAGAATGGTTTGACGATAGTCGGCACACCGGCACGTAGCGACGCACCCAAAGATCCAGCTCCGCCGTGGTGACAAACAGCATCGACTTGTGGGAACAACCAATCGTGTGGGATAGAGTCCAAAGAAAGGATATCTTTTCCAAACTCATGCTCAGAATCGCTTGTTTTTTCATTTTCAGATTGATCAGGCTCTTCTTGTTCTCGCTGGCTTGATCTAGCAGACCAGCCTTTCACAAGAATACAACGGACATCAGCTTGGTGGACTGCCTCGACCACCGCTTTTGTGAGAGCTTTCGGATCAGACACAACAATTGATCCAAAGCCTATGTAGACAAGGTTCTTCTTCATCTCTCTTGTTTGCTTAATAAATTCAGTGACATGAGATGGGGCTTCCCACTTGTGTCCCTCTTTATCGTCTGGATTGTCCAAGAACCAATATCCGGTGACTCGAATCCATTCATGCCAATCGCGTGCCGGAGGGACTACAGATGGACTGAAATTGTATAAAAAAGGAACTTTATGCTGCGCAAGTTTGTCAAAATTGGTGGACGGCAAGTTTAATGATTTCTTTCGCCAGCGGTTCACCTGTCCTGATATTGCTTTCCAAAAGAGATGGTCAAAAGCCGTGTAAGTCAAGGCGTTGTAATTGCCACCTCGATTATGATCGGGTACAGCAAATGCATGGGGATAGACTCTTGTCTTGCTCCAGGGCATAGTGAATGCGCGATAGTATGGTATTCGCAGCGCCTCGGCAATATGTATACCTCCCATAGCGCTGGGACTTTCGATCAGAACATCAGTATTCTGACATGCCTTCCATGAACTCTTCAAAAGCTCATCGATCCAACCTCTGAATTTTTGACTTGCCTCTTTCAGGAAACTGTATGTGAACATGCCATGCTCAACGCATATTGCCATGAGTTCTGCAGGGTTGCCGTCGACAGGCACAAACTCAATGCCATGACTTTCCACAAAATCTCGAAATTCTTCGTGAGTAGCAATCTTCGCTTTCTGACCATCAGCTATCAGACCTTTACAGAGTGCTACGTATGGCTGAACATCACCCCGCGAACCAATGGTCAGGCAAGTGAAGCGAAGCTGTTTCGCAGGTTTAAAAGCTAGCATGGATGCTCCGGGAGAGTCGAACATGATCGCAGGCGCATCAGCTGCAGTCTCTAGTGAGGCAATCTGAGTGATATTTGTAGTTCCAAGATCGGCCAATTCGTTCTCTAACGACATATGTTCACATCTATCAGACTCTGCTTTTTCTTCAAGCAGAACTCTTTTCGCATGCTTTCGTTCTGTGATTGCATCCATGTTCTCAAGAGCACCAGTGATGAAATCCACACATTGATCACGATCAGAACCTTGGCTGAATTCGAAGAACATATCCTCATGCGCTCGGATCGTAAGTATAAGGCCGGAAAACCCGAAAGAGAAGCCTTTCTCCTTTTGTGCTTTTTGGATCTCTTTAAGTGGTATAGCAATGCGCAATTTCATCCCAGGAGTTGAATTATGGAAGCATACCCGTTCATCACTTACGTAAAGAACACCAATTAACGGCACAGTCTGAACATAAAAAGGCTTAAAAGCCTTCAACAAACGTTCCTCATCAGACGCTCCAAATCGACGACGAAAGCTTCCGGCAAGAGCTTCATCTATTGCTGGATCGTCGTGAGATGCTTTTTTAGAAAGAAAAGAGTGTATCGGGTATTGTATGGCCGATATTGGCACTTTATAGGCTGAAGTAGCAATACTGCCCACTTTTCGTAGAGACTTGTCCAGAAGCTTGGTCACACCGGAAGGGTTGGAGACCTCCCCCTGAGGCGTGATAGTGTCTGTAGAGTCTCCCAAGCGTGTGGGTGATGCTGTACTTGTCGATGCTTTGGTTTTACGAAAAGGATTCACAAGCGATAAAGATCGACGTGAACGCCCACGTTGGTCAATCACCTCTTTCGCAAAATGTTCAATGTTGTCTTCTGATTCGGTTGCTCGAGCTCGCCACGCTGCCATATCGTTCTTTACTTCCGAGTGATAATACAATGGTGCCGCCTTACTCGTATCAAAGACAGGAGTCATATTGGAATGCTTCGGAGCCAATTTTGGTCCGGATTGTTCTTGATTCGCTTGCATTTGAAATTTGACACCATTAATAATCTCATAAGATGGTGTGATAAGAGAGAAAAGATACTCGTTGATAGCGAATGTGTCGTGATCGTCCGCTATACGGATTTTCATAGTGTCTGTGAAATGTAACACATCACTTTCTTCCACATCAAGAACTGCAGCAAATGGAATAGTGATCTTCACACTATCACCAACGTTCTTCAACCTGAAAATGACTTTGCGAAGTGTTTTAATCCACTCATTACAACTAGAGGCTGTATCAGTGCTGAAAGAATATTCCTGCTCACTTGTTACCAGTTTGAAGCCGAAAGCTGTGCTAGAACTAGTTCCTATATCTGCCTCTGCAGTCATAGCTTGTCGAAGATCAATAAAACCACTGGGATAGAAAAGATCAGAAGCATCATTGTAGTAGGACAACAAGTTGTTCTTGAGAATGAACCAATGACGGTGGACTCTCGAGGTTGTACGTGACTTTTTCATTAGGTAGCCACTCTTTACCATCACATCTTCTCGTTTTGGTATGTAAGCATAGAAGCACAGAGTGTGCTTCATGATGTACAGGTGCCCTTGAAGCATAACAGACTTGAGTAACCACGCTGGGTGATGACTGATCAATGAATCCTCAACATCCAGGGTGAAGACTCTCTGTAGCAATTCAGACAGACTGCGCAAGTCATGCTTCCCAACACCAACTGATTCTTTGTCCGATCTCGATGTGTTCAAGCGCTGTAGGCTCGTTGACTGGTACATATCGTACTCGGATTGATCTCGCAGAGACCCAGAGACAATGTTGTGCGTTGGCTCATCATATTCGTGTATAGCAGACCCAAGACTCCTTGTACCACAATGATCGTGATATGTTCTCGTGTCGTGATCGCCAAGTGTCTTCAAGAAGTCAGAATCCTCCTCTACATTGAGCGCTGCTAGCAGACATGTCAGAGATTGCATTGAACAGAGATGATCGACTTACATGCCCCAAAGTCCATAAAAGTACGCGAATTGCCTCGATAAATCGGACGTGCCGCATCTTCGTCATGCTCAGACATAAGTGCTCAACAGAACCAAGCACCAAGTCTAATGAAAGGGTTGAGCTACTGTTGCGCCGAGATGGCGTCACAGGCTAAGATCAAAGCAGACGAGCCGAAGTGTACATGATCTTGTAGAGATCCAGAATTCGGAGACGCTAGTCCTTCTCTTATAAGAAGATCTCAGCTCATGAATAATCGCTACCGAGCAGCATTTCAAAGCTGCGAAATGTGTACATGTAGGCCGTGTAATAGAACAATTCATCAGGACGGTCGTCGTAACGAGCCACTGACAAAGTGCGCCTCCAATGGCTTCTCCACTGACAGCCCAGAAGCACCGCTGATGCATTGGTGATCCGTCGACATCCCCGTTCCCCCGAAAAGCTTCAATCGCTACGCCTAGACGAAGTACCACTACTTGTGCGACATTTTATGCCTTTCAACTCAGCTCAGCTCCACTTCAATTCTCATTGCTGAAATTGTGCCTTTCTGTCTCTATGTTTCATTCGATCTTCTTCACACAGTACTGAAGCAGAAGTGAATTGACCTGATCTCGCAGCAAATCCCAAATGAATCACAATAATCAGCTGGTGCTGATGCTGCACTTCCAAAAATTTATCTTTTTAAAGACTTCAGGAGGGGTTCACGACAAGTAAAAGGACAAGCACGACATCCTGACACACATCATTATCTTGAATAAATACATAGATATTGTGTTTCCATAACTGCGAAAAGTTTTTAGAATGTACTAATACCGAGAGATCGATAAACTTCTCCTGCCAGAAGCGGCCTGTATATGCGCTATGCAGGTAATGCCACGAGCTGTGTGATACGAAAGTTTCATGATCGGAAATCCAGAGCGGTCCAAAGCTCAGAAATTTAAGATAGGAAAAACTTAAGCAACCGGGTTTGGGTTCATTCTACAGCAATTAGCGACGAATCTTCAGATATTGCACAAGGTCATACCTTCGCTTTCCTCCAACCATATTGGTGACGTTCACGAATCGTCTGTTGTACTTGATTCGCTTGAGAGCACGACCCTTTGGCTGTTTTGGTTTCTCCTGTTTCTCAACCTTTGGTGTCTGCGACTTCACCTTTCCAGCTCGTGCCAAAGATCCGTGTACCTAGTCCAATAAATATTGTATCCCCGTCACATCAGCACTTCTCAGACCAGCTGAGAAGTCTGGAAGACTCGCTACACACCTTTCCCATATTGTCGAATGTCTGTCCTCTCAACGTAATCGTAGTGTCTTGCTTTTGAAAAACTCGGAGTGCAAGAGAGGACATACGGCTTTAGACGGAGCTCCGCAAGATTCATGTTTGCTCGGCTGCTTTGTGATTGCGCCAGTCTCCCAGTGGCCTTGCTCGGCCCTATTTTTCTCAAGCTTAACCCGATCTCACAAGGCAGGAAAGCGCTGCACGGCAGCGAGTGGCGCATGTCTGTAACTTCTGTACGTTCGAGCTGGATTTGTATCCTAGACTTAAGTTTGTGATTTCTACTTGCAATCGGCTAGCCAGCTTCACTTTGGAAAATGTTTTGGCAGAAGGATCTCAGTGGAAAACCACGAACTGGATTGGGACACTTCTAGCATAGATTCGCAGACCGTCATTGTCTAGACTCCCACGGCACTAAAGCACGCTGATGAGCGACGAGTACTTTTCAATGCTATCTGGTGCACTGGGAACTTGCTTGAAGTGCAAGAGACCGGATGTCAATGTGGTACAAGCGAGAAAGGATCTATATTGTCATGAATGCTTTATTATCTTTGCGAAATCGAAGTATAGGCGGGCCATAGATGCCTTCAGACTCGAGCTACCACCCAAAGAAAGAGATGTGGCCATGATGATAGCTTTGTCGGGTGGTCTATCATCGACTGTTCTTGTTGATCTTGTATATACAGCTGTTCTTCGCACAAGGGGAAGACAAGAGATGCCCACGATTCTGCATATAGACGATTCCAGATATACTGGTCAGTCTAATGCAACTGTAATCAACACGATGAAGACCAAATACCCGCAAATAACATTCATGGAGCGTCCGCTGGATGACATTGACTTTTATGATACAGCCTCCAAAATTGCGCCTGAGTCACAGCCATCAGAGGAAGTTGAACAGTTTGTACAAGAAGGAATGTCCTTGCGAGATTGTATAACTTCTCTCTCATCAAGGACTTCGCAGGAAGACATGGTTGCCTTATATCGCGAGAAGCTCATTCTGGAGACTGCGCGTGAACATGATATCCAAGCAATCTTATTTGGTGACTCTGCGACAGCTCTAGCTGCCAAAACACTTTCCCTGACTGCCAAAGGCCGTGGGTATGCGCTTCCGTGGGAAACAGCTGATCATTCCTTGTCACACAACGGAATCTGGAATATCAGGCCTTTGAAAGGACTGATGTATGCCGAATTATTGATCTACGGTCGATTGGTAGAACTTCCTGTGTCCTCGCCAATGAGTACTAAGGAAGGCAAGGCAAACAGTATAGATCACTTGACTCAGCGTTATTTCCTGGGCTTGGAAGAACAATTTCCGAGTCTCGTTGCCACAGTTGTGCGAACTACAAACAAGTTGGTTGAACCACTGCCACGAGATCAAGCTCTAGGCGACTGCTCGATCTGTGGTATGAGTTATCGTTACGGCGCGCGCAAGTGGTTGCGAGATATCACCGTGAGTGAGGCCGCTCCGGTCGCTGAAGCCTCTTCAGGTTTGGGTCGATGCTCGCCAGATTCCGTTACTGGCCCAGAAACTCTGTGTTATGGTTGCGTAGTCGCCTTGCGTGGATCAAAATCCGATATGAAGTGGCCTTCCATCTCTCTCATAGCCGAACATCCACTCCAATCTAGAAATAACGACAAAAAGACAGTATTGAATGAATTCGAGCTCGGATGATCTCGCATACTCTGCAATTAACGCTTGCATATTGAGGCACGTTGTGACGACGTAGGCTGTATGCAGTTCTAAATCGTCACGACTTTTAGCGTTCAGGGCTGCACATCTTGCAGTAGATTCAAGAGATATCCCAGTACTTCTTCAGGGGCATGTCGCAAGGCATTGTGTAGCCAGCGATTCGTCACCAAGTCCTTGGTACATGCTACTGCTTGCAGACTTTCGATCGCGAGATCGATCTCCACGTACATGTCCATGATGTAACAGGACGCAGCTATTGGGACTGTATTGTTCCCAAGTCTCTCTAGATCGTATAGAGGTCCCCAACTTTCTTGTGCTAACTTGTCTGCTAATGCTTTGAGCGGCCTCAACTGAGCATAGTCCTCGAACATCCAGGGAAAGATGTTCTCTCCATAAAAATAGATTGGCTTGTCACTACCGACTCCACTATCAAACTCCGGATATGTTGCAAGTACTCTTTGCGAGCTCCAGTTGGAGGACTTACTGTTCTGGCAGTATATAGCCTCGTGTAAAATAGCATATATCGGGTTGCCATCATAATGTAGCGCATTTTCGACCATCTCTCTGGCCTTGAAAGTGATGAACCCATGCTGATCGAGATCACTCGAGAGCCGGGTAATAATATTGTGAATCCGATCAATACCCCCGTGCATTCCTAACTCGATTCCGAGCTGTCTGAAACGCCGGGATGTAAGCGCACCACCGTTTGGTGTCTTGAGGCTACCACCGGTCCGAGGGTCCTGGTATTGGTCGAGATATGTAACAATAGTTCGGATACGAGATACATCTTTAGGATACCGCTCGTAGTAATTCTCGTTCCAGCGAATGAGCTTCTTCGTCAGTCTGTAGTATACAGAATCAGGATGGTCGTGGCAGATCGGAGCCATTCCACCTGTGATAATGACTGCGTCCAAGGACTCTGGGTAAAGTGATAGATACGTCAGTATACAGAAGCCTCCGAAGGACTGTCCAAGTAATGTCAAACTTTTGATGCCTAATTGCTGTCTGATAAGTTCACAATCCTTAACAATCGAATCTGCTCGGAAGTGCTTGCAATAGCTGACTTGTGCATCGAGATCGCCTTGCAATAGGATTGTTTCGGAGTCTATTGGAGAAGACATACCAGTACCACGTTGGTCCAAGAAAAGAATCACATAACCTTTATCAAGCAGTGTCTTGATTATACCAGAATTGCTTGGAACAGTGGCACTGCACTCGAAACCAGGACCGCCCTGAAGATATAGCAAGCGTGGAGCCTTTCTTGAATCTTCGTCAGAATTAGCTGCACGGCTACATTGTCGAAGAAATACACTTATTTGTGTTCCATCTGGCTGATCATAGTCTACGGGACATTTGAAGTGACGGTCAATTACAGATATTCCAGGAAGACGATAGGCCTCGGTGCTGAATTCTTCCGAGGTGTCGAGTACCGGCGCAGCTTGTATCGAGCTTTTCTCAAAGACGCTCATGAACTACCTTATTTGACGATTTTGAGCTGTGCGCCGAAGACAGTATGTTCAAGACTTGGCTAGTGCACGAGAATTCGAATCACTGTGATCGAACGCAATGAAGGAGGTACAATGTTCTTTCTCGAATCTGTAATTACTCCAAGCAAATTTACAACATGTGCCCGTGAACAATCTCTGTAGCTTACCACCTAGATCACAGAACGCCTGACTACCACAACTCGAAAGTTTGTATGTAGTCAAATATACAAGCATGAGCGGAGTCTCCGGATTTGGGGCACTGAACAGCATGTGAATTCTAGTGCTGGTTTCTCAATCTCGATCCTAAGCTGTCTGCATATCGTTACTAAATATACAAATTGAGCTCATCTAAACGGCCACGAATACAACCATCATGATGTCCGCCGAGGTGACATAGACAGTGTGAGATCGTCGACGGATTGTTACCGAGACCGTGCTACGTGCGAATAATCTCCAACTTCGCTAGCCCGGTTGGGAGCAGAAGGTGAAGTGCCGGGCACAAAAGAATGCAAGTCTACACGCCAGCCTTGAAGGGAGTGGATTTACGCGTGCGATCGTTGGTAGCATCAGTCTGTGAGACCATTCATTGGTTACAAAAATTGCAAGTATGGTGGTCGAGGTTCAAATTTTCCACAGGCCTCATCGAGTGCAATGCCATGTGGGCGTTGTGGATCAGGTCATCTTGCAGAGCTTCCGGTCGTCTCCTGACAGGCAGCCCCGGGCGACCTCGACGCGCGGTTTGAGGTTTTCGAAACGAGCGAGAATGCCCGAAGCAAGGAGCTAGACAGTACAAAGCATATTCCACGATTGATGACAAGTTTATGCGAGTTTACGTGAAGGACTTTGCAGGACGTAGGCGCCTAATCACTTTACGCCGTGCTTGTTGAGTACGCTAAGAAAGCAGACTCAAGATTGATGCAGCTAGAGACAGGATATGTCTTCATCTGGGATCCCAATCGGGTATAGATCGGTGCATCCCAGCAGTGGTTTCTTGGCAACGATCGCCAAGTGAATACTTCCTAAGTTTGACGAAGGACAAGCAGCCGTCGGACCCGGCAATACCGCACATTTCGAAGACGTGGCTCGTTGGATGGCTTGCATACTTGACATCTCTTGATCCGCAAGTTGGCTATAAATGGGCGATACAAAAGAAGATTATAAATGCAGGCAAGGCACTAAATCTGCCAGACGGTTATTCCGTCCCTCTCTGACCTCAGACACCTATATTCCTCTAGAACTCGAGCACCGTACACCTTTCCGTGACTCCATTTTTCAGAGAATGCAGATCCCACACGGGCATGACGTGCTAAGCGGAAATGAGCCGGAACAACAGCCGGTCGGACACTGGGGACCGGGAACGGATCGGTGGGTGGGCGGGTGTGTGGGTAGATGCGCCGGGAGTGAGACAGGAAGACGTCGCTAGACAGTGGATTGTTGGTGGCGGGTGGAGCAAGATTCCAGACGGTCAGCTGCCCCCGGGTCAGTCGTTTCGTGTCGGTTTTTCCGAAGTGCCATCCACTCGATGCCCATTGGTGAGAAGCAGCGGGGGAGCGATGGTAAGAACAATCGTGGCGGCGTTTGTGGAGGATCTCAGCTTCTGAAAGGCAGAAAAAGCCGATCTTATCCACTCATGGTTGTCCGGGGTACTCCAGGGTTCGTGCCCTTCCCCGGAGTCTACAAATACCAGATGTCCGGCCCTCCCGGCAACAGTATAAGACCAGTCCGACTTCGCTGCACACATCAAACCATCTCGACCCGCGTGCTGACCTCTCGTAAAACAGCTGCACAGCATGAGTGAAGATCTGCGACGACAGAGGACAGGTGAGCTCGAGTTAGGAGTGACAGAGGCCACTCAGAAGCATTTCAACAGGAAGGTGGTCCGTGCTCCCCCGGCTTCTCCTGCACGACTTGCATATGAGAAAAAACGACCCAAATTCCTTAGGGAAATGGCAGCAGAAGCTACGGGTGTGTTCTTCTACGTTTTCCCCGGAGTCGCCGCTACTGCAAGTCTCTTCTTTGCCTCGGCCAATGCTTCAGCACCAGCAACGACTGCACCAAATGCAGCAGTCTATGGCTCTATATTGAACGTAGCTTTCGCCTTCGGTTTCGGTATCGCCTTCGCAATCATCACATCCGCGTCAGTCTCTGGTGGTCATTTCAACCCGGCAATCACGGTATGTTTTGTTATTTTCCAAGGATTCCCTATAAGGAAGGCTGTTCGGTATATCTTTGCACAGATCTTGGGAGCATTTCTAGCAGGTCTCTTCATCTATGGGATGTGGCGGCAACAGATATCTGCCGTTCTTGCTGAAGGTGTCCCCCCTGAAGAGCTCATTCAAGTCTTTTGTGCTTACCCGTTGGCCAATCAGACGCTGGGCTACCTATTTTTCATCGAGTTCTTCGTGGATAGTTTTATCGGCCTGATTATCTGGTCAGTACTCGACCCTGCCAATCCGTTCGTCGCCCCAGCTGGTGCCCCATTCACTATCGGTCTCGCATACACGACTATGGTAGTCGCGTTTGCCAACATTACTATTTCCACGAACCTGGCCAGGGATCTAGGAACCAGGATGGTTGCTGCGGCCTTCCTCTCGACGTCGGCTTTTAGCTACAAGAGCTACTCCTGGATCGGAATTCTTGTAAATGTACCAGCAACTGTCTTCGCTGTCACATACTACGAGTTCATCTTCAAGGATACCATGACACATATCAATGAAGGGCATCTCAGCCACCCTGATGAAGTCTACAATGATGGAAGCTACGAGGAGAAGGATACCTCTGCACTTGGTGGCACGCGTTTGGGCCGATTCCTTTCTAATCGTCATTCAGGAGGGTCTGCTGATATGCAACGTCCTAACTTCGCCAAACACTCCGACGAATAAACCGTTATGTGGTATCCATGTCAACATAAAGTTGCACTTCGACCATAAAATCACTACTAAGTATTTGAAGAGATATATATATGTATATAAATAAGTTCTTTTGCGTTCATGTTACTGTAAGCTCCCACACAAGAATCTTTGGGCACAGGGACTTCATCGATCCAATACGGAAGTAATGGTCCTGACTAGATAATGGCCTCCTCCTCGAGAGGAATAGCTAGACGCGCTGTGGCCTGTGAGGGAGACTGTGCTGGAATATGTAGATCGTCGGAGCTCCACATGATGCGTCTCCAAGAATTCATTGGCCTCACCTAGTCGACGACTAGCGCAAAGTTTATCTAATAAACTTGACCACAAGACGCTTTGCTATCGCAGAAAAACAAAACTTTTGATGGATAGCACGGATATCAACACACCCCAAGCGGTCTTTCCAACCGGCTCGAATGTGACTGCCACAATACCATTACTTGCCGAGGACAGCGCATCGAAATTGACAGATTCTGTGCCGGTCGAAAGCGAAGTCGTTCCTGTAAATGAGTCTGCTTCCGTTGCGATTGATGGTCCAGCGCAGAAGGCAGCAGATTTAGAACGAGCCCCATTTGGCCATCAGTCCGGCGTCACAGTTGTTGAAGACACCATTATAGAACCTCCTGTTGGTGCACCACCACTTTCCTCAGCTGAAGTGTCTGAGCTGGGAGTTCAGGATCAGGAAGAAGTTCCACAACAGCGCACTGCAACAACAAAGCAAGCACAGGCCATATCTAATGATCTTTCTGTTGGTAGTGAAGAGGTCAAAGCTCAGCCTATCGCTCAGATTGAGTCAGTCTCTACCCTCGAGAGCCAATTGTCAGATCCTCCACAAGTCTCGACATTGGGTCTACCTCCTGGCGTGGACCTTCAGAAACTCTTGAGCTCCTTTGCTAATCCAAGTGCGCTGCCAAACACTGCAGCAGCAAACGATGCTGCCACTTCTTCTACAGACCCACGCCTTTCAAGCAACCAGGCAACCAAATCCACCCCAACAGTGCCCTGGCAGACACAAGCTGCAGCAGAACCTGCACGACCGGTAGTCCCCAGTCAGCCTACTGATGATGCCTTGTATGAGCAATTTCTTGTGGACGAAAAGAGAATTATGGGAAACACCGCCCCTCACGAATTTGAGCCCGGTTCGAGACTTTTCGTGGGCAATATGAGCATTGAAACCACTTCGAAAAGACAAGTTTTCTTTATTTTCAAGAAGTATGGCAAGCTTGCTCAAGTCTCATTGAAAACGACCTACGGATTTGTGCAGTTCCTTACTGCTCGTGAATGTCGTGCAGCTATGGAAAGTGAGCAAGGCCTTGATCTTGGTGGTAAGAAATTGCATCTTGAGATCTCCAAACCGCAACCAGCTCGTGGTCAGGCAGCAGGAGCGGCGCCAGCACGAAGACGATCTCGTTCACCCTCACGACGATCCCAGGCAAACCAAGCTCGTGACCCGTATGACTCTTATGGGCGTTCTCCACCTCCCAGACGTGCCAGTCCCGGCCGTTACCATATGCCTCAAGATTCCCACTATGCTCCTAGACGATCTCCATCTCCAAGACGGCATGTGCCTCCCGTCGATGATATGCCACTACCTCCACGTTACGGAGCCCAGATACCAGAAGTACAGGTTGTTGTCTTAGACGAGGCAGATAGAAGCTACATATACTGGGTAGAATCCTCAGTACGTCAGGCGGGTCTCAAGGTTGAGACATTGTTCTTGTCTCCTAGACTGGGATTGCCAGCTGTCGTCCGTCAAATGGCAAAAGAAGGAGTGCTTGCGATTGTGCAATGTGATAGACAATTGCAGATGGTCAACAAGGTAAGTCTACAAGTGTTCGACAGAACTCAAGGTCAAAGCAATGTCCGGTTCGATGAGTATGCAGGCCTCGACATTTCTACCGCAATTGGGCTGTTGAAGCGTTCTCAACAGCAAGCGATAGTCCCATCTAGAGGCCCTCCACAGCAAGCTAATCTGGCCGCGATGATTGCACAGATGGACCCAGCCTCTCTACAGCAAGTGATTGGAGCCTTATCACAGCAACAACAAGCGACGTATCAGCCTCCTGGAGCTAATTATCCTCCGGGTCAGTACCCTTATAGACGGTAGCTACACTTTGTCGATCAAATAGTATGTGTCATGGTGAATGTGTCAGGACTTCTAGCGCGAGGTGTTGTGGCCACCGGTGTCTGAATCGCTATCCATCGGGAATGCATGTCTGTGATACGTTTCACTAGCTCTTGTTCAATTTCCGGTCGCTGTGTACCACTCAAAGTATCATTGTCCAGTTTCAACCACTCCTCCTCGGCCTCACTAACCAGAACGACTTCGTGAGCCCTGCGTGCGAGAATGTTGGCCACCACGCACTGATGGCCATATGTCCTCAGCGCAGCTTTTGCTTTGGGTATGAGTAATGCGGGATCAGTCTCCAACTTGAAAGAGCATATGAAGGCTCTTGGAGCCCATTGATCTTCTATCAATGCCTGTAGTACTTTAGGAGCTTTCGCAAGCCTCAGTTCTAGTGACCCCGCACTACTTTGTATCTTGTGTTCGGGGAGCTCTGAATCTGGTACCACATAATCGGACACAGCTGCGGCGAGATAGAAGAGTACATTCGAGGATTGAGGCCGCAACATCAGTGCTATCTCTTTGAGCAGATAGAGGTATTCGTTGATAGTCGTAAAGTGTAACTTGAACAGAGTTCCTTCATTCTTGACTCGTTCGTAACGTTTCCAGACTGGTGCGATCTGCGCGGAATATGTCGCCTCGAGACCGATGGATCCGTCTTGTTGAGTAGTCAGGTGATCCAATATGCTGGTTGTGGAATGTGAAAATGATCGCGAATAAGGTTGAAGACTGAATTGGCGGTGGAGAAAAATCACAGCATATCCTTCGTCCAAGAAATATTCTGCACTGGTGCTTCCTCTGGTACCAGCACTAAAGTTGTCGATGAAGCGCACGTTACTCTTTTCGAGTGGTACAGTTGTCCCTCCACTGGTTAACAGGACGATCCGACGACGATGAGATATCTGCTTCTGTATAAAGGTCTCTATTGCAGCACGATTGAAGTGGGGTACAGGATTGACATTTCTCGTTGGTGTTTCTGTCTCAGTCACATGTTTCATATTTGAATATGCCAACCCTGATATGTGAAGCCGTACAGAAGCCACGTCAAGGTCAAGTCTGCTCACTCTGCACTGCTGTGAATGTTCCCGGACTCTTGCAACATGTGAAGTTTGTCCATCATTTGGAGTAGTGTGGGGTAGCGATAATTTTTGACATAACCGGCAAGAACGATATCAAGTGCACATTGAACACAAAGTTCCCAAGTCGACTGACGACAATACGGCATTCATTTGACCGCTCTTACATAGTCATTGCTGTAGTATGGCCGAGACAGAGGTGAAATCCAGTCATGGTGGTATACCGACCGCCCCATTCGTGGAGACTGTCGAGGATTTTGTGACCACACTCGAAGATGTGGATCGAGTCCTACAACAATTTCAGGAAGCGATCGCCAAGTACAAATTTATGCAGGAGAGCTTGCAGAAGACCGCAGCTAATCTTGGAGAAAAAATACCAGACATCACGAAAACGCTGCAGACGGTACAATTTCTAGCTTCGAGAACTGATGACGATGATCCATTCGTTACAAATTTCGAATTGAACGACACACTCTATGCCACGGCTTCTGTGCCTAAAACGGAATCAGTATACATATGGCTTGGCGTGAGTCTTGTTTTTCTGGGTGCAATGGAACTGGAACTGATCTGGACAGGCCAATACCATGGTAGAGTATCCTCTGCCAGAAGCTGAGGAAATGCTTGCCGGTAGACTCAAAACTGCTAAAGATTCGTTGAAAACGACCGAGTCGAATCTCGAGTTCTTAAGAGAGCAGATTACGACGATGGAGGTCAACATTGCCAGAATTTACAATTGGAGTGTCATGAAGCGTCGTGCAGAGAAGGAAAAACCATAATGAATTTCTCCTTATACATGAAGCGATTGGCAACGAGTAGGTCGTCTTCATGAATTATACTTATGCCGCTTGGCACAAGATCCACATTGTACAACAATGCTCTTGGCTGGTAAAACAGGTCAAAACGCACAATCGCGCACACTAGTCATGCTTCACAGAAAATTGAGCTCGCTCTTTCACCGGCAAGCTTCCTGTGTATCTCGTCGAGGATTGTTACATGACAAGGATTTGGTTCGGCTCGTCCGCTCGTCTTCAGCTAACATGATGCTCTTTCGCAGCTCTTTACTATTGTCATGCACGAGTATTAATTTTAGGAATAATTCGCAATCACATACGACCTAAATATTACCATTTTCTTGAAATGAGTTCCTGTCTCTCCTATATGTGTTTGCCATGCTCAAGAGCGATTGTGCGCCTCGAAGTGTTATCTGAGACGATTCACAATTTTGCGCAAGGTACTGAAAGGCAAGCATGTCTAGAGACGCAGAAAAGGTAGGGAGGAGTGCACAACTTGATCATCCTGATCAACAATCTCAACGTGATCAACCATCACTCTTTCTCCGCTAAACCAATCTTGATTATACCTTTTGCTGTGTATCATATCTGCACCTTTTGTCACACTGTAATATGCATGAGATCCTGACTATACAGTGCGGAAATACAGCCAACTATATAGGAACACACTTCTGGAACTTTCAAGATCCCACTTCTGAGAACCAGTCAGAAATCAACCATGACGTGCTCTTCAGCTCAGGACAGGCACGTAATGGGAATGAGACGTATACTCCTCGAGTACTGCTGTACGACACTGCACGGCACTTTGGCAGCATGTCGCGGATGAATGCATTATTCGAGGAACCGAGGACCGAGACGACGGATCTCCAAGTGATCAACAGTGAACGCATACCGGACCACCCGTTCCAGACGAGCTTGGAGGAATCCGTCACGCCGGACGGTGGACTGTTGAGTGTGGACAATGTCCGGTACTGGAGTGACTACAACACACAATTCTACCGTCCGCAGAGTTACCTGCCGCTCAACGCGTTCGCAGAGACCACACAATTGGATGATTTTGATGCCGGTCGTGGGGCATGGAAGTCAAGGACGCAACGGTCCGATATATTAGACACGGACCTGCGACCGTTCCTGGAAGAGTGCGACTTGCTGCAAGGGATAAACCTCGTGTCGTGTCTGATTGATGGCTGGGGCGGTTGGACGACGGAATTGGTCCTCGAACTGGCATCAGAGTTTCCGAAAGTACCACGCCTACTGTTCTCTACTACCGCGGCAACCACTCGACCCGAGAACCTCAATCTGTCAAATGTGCTGTTGGGCATACACGATGAGGTAGATGCCCTCATACAGTTCGACGCGACAGGTTCCTGGTCTGGATCAGCACATGCTGCAACCTGGATCGATGCATTCACCGTGCCCTTCCGGACAAAGGAGGCGTCCTTGACTGTCTCTGATGTGACTTCGTTCCTCACACCTGGGCACCGCATTTTCAATCCCACCTTGACGGGTCGCTCACTGGGTCCCATCGCACAAGACCGGACCGATCGACGGTTCAGTGTCGTCCGGGGTCAGAGGGAGATTGAACTCGAAAGTAAATTGGTCAACGGCAGTCTCGTCACCACATATCGCGACGTCTCGACGACAGAGTACCCGGCGTCCTTTCCTCACTCGTCGAGACTCGACAACGTGGTTGCGAGCCTGGAGGACTCGTCCTGGGGATGTTCACAATATTTGGCACAAATCAGGAAGATGGTCGGGGGAATCAAGGGTGCCAAAGGGTACAGTGATAGAAAAGAAATTGTAGAGGAGTTGGTTGAGCTCGAAGGCAGGTACAAGACCGAGTTGATGGAAAGCGAAGCATCCAGTGATGAGGATGGATTTTAGTCGAGTTCGCATACTTTAAGACCACGTAACGATCGGGGACATTATTGAATTAATACTGATGCTTATGAAGTTGGTTGATAGTTACAGGATCTAAAACAGGGCAGTCGCTATGAGCAAGAAGGATGTGAATAGTAATGGACCAACCATAGCCTGCATTGATGTGGAAAAGTCCATAGCTGCCGAGGTTGCCGTCACTGTAGGTAGTGCGACAGTAGGTATTGGATTGGTTGCGGGTATTCTTTGTGTGCTAGTGCTTGTGGTTGCCACTGGCGCACTTGTAGTGATGTATGACGTGGCAGACGGGCCAGGAGTTGTGCTAGTCGATGTTGACGTGTGTGAGGTCGTGGTATCTGTAGTTGTAGTTGTAGCGGTGTATACTGTCGGGCCAGCTACCACAAGAGTGGTCGTGTAACCATACGAGACTGTAGCAAAGTTCGTCAAGGTTTGATATTGCGTTTCTGTACTATACGAAATTGACCTAGCACCATCTGTAGTGTTACCATTTACGGCGAGCGCTTGACAAGCTGTCGAAACCTGCGTCAGTTCTTGAAATTGTGATTGATAGGACAATTCATTGCAGCACGAGCTACAGATCTCCACTTCACTGATAAATGTCGTCGAACACGAGCACCTCATTTGATCGCGAAAGACATTTGCATATGAGCCACAAGTAGTGAACAGAATCAGGTTGACACTTGCGCACCGTTCATTACACTGACTCAGAGTCACGCTCGATCCAGTCCAGCCAGATGTCCCAGTTGTGCCGGACACACCACCTCCCAAGATAATTATATTGCTTGTGTTCGTTGCAGCGGAGACTGATTTCAATGTCTGATCGCTGTCTACCATGACATTCTGGCTAGTCGCAGTTGTGGTCGAGAGCAAGCTAAAAAGCGAGATTACTGAAACGAGCATGCTTGTCTCTATATTTGATCGAATACCAAGTAGCGACATCACCTGATATATAACAGAGATTGTATCTCCTGAATCTACGCGGCGAATTTCTCACATAGCGAGGAATGATACGATCTGTCAAATCTTGTTTGAGCACAAGCCACAGAAGTTCGTGATCTGTGGGTCGTGCGCAACTCCGAACAGCATATGTGGGATTAAACATCACGAAGTCTCTCAGCTGTTCTTATGAGCTTTGGCCGCCTTTTTCTTTTTGGTCTTGGATTTTTTCACGGGCTTCGACATTGGTGTTTCATCCTCGGAATCGGACAAACTGAGGTTGTCCAAATCAATTTCCAAACGTGCCTCAAACTCAGCTGTTGTCCCATACTCGTCGTCGGACAGAAGCGAAGCTGGTCGCGTCGAAGCCATGGAAGCAGGAGTGGTAGTTGGAGATGGTGTCTCCTTTGTGGGACTTGATTTGCGTCCGTTCTTTGGTTCAGGTTGTAAGCCTCCTTTACTCCACAGTTCACCTTCTTCGGCAGTAGCATACGATGCTTCAGAGCCAGACTCGTATTCGAGGCCAAGCTCCATAGCCTCCTTCTTCATTTCCCAACGCAATCTCTTGACCGTTTGGATGTGCTTCTTAGATTTCTCGTGTGACGAGTATTGCTTCTCAGACTTAAACGTTTTGCCACAAGCGACACATTCGATTTCTGTTTCCCATTCCTCAAATGCTTGCATCTCTTCTTCAGCAAGTTGTTGGTTGTCTACCTTCTGCCAACTCTGCTCAGCGAATTCTGTCATATTTGCTTTATTCGCGGCCCTGCTTGCTTCAACTTGAGCTTTGCGAGCACTGAGTAATTCTTCTTGTCTTTGAGCGGCAGATATCTGTGGTTTGGCGATAAATCTATAGTCTCTCTTCTTCATATAAGAGACTAGCTTATGCACCGTTTCGTTGTACTCTTGGCGCTCAGCCTGCCGGAGCTTAGCATTCTCCTTCTCCATGACTCGTCTCACACGACGATCAGGAGCTCTATGATACGCATACTGCTCAGCCCATGAGAATGTCTTATTCGAATTGAACGTGTTCCAGAACGAATAGAACCTTCGTACATTGTAATCATCGCTTTGTGATCCACCAAAAGAAGGGAATTCCGGAGCATCGATTTCCTGTTGCTGACATGCTTCAATTTCCTCGGAGATGATGGTGTCAAACAATTTCCGAAGCACTGTAAAGAATCCTTTTGTAGAATCATCTACTGGCGAAGTAGTGACAGAGTTAAAGTGGGAGATCAGCTGCGCAGCAGTGAGTCCCACAAGATCATCTGCCTCATACGACTCGCTTTGCGCCGCGTCTCCTCGAAGAATCGAATCTTTGTGTCTATCGTACCAGGCTCGTTCATTTGTGTCACTAAGCACCTCGTAAGCTGTCTGAGCATCTGCAAACTCTTTTGTGGCTTCTTCGACATTCCCATAATTCCTATCTGGGTGCCACTTCAAGGCAGCCTTGCGATATGCTCCTTTGATCTCGTCCTCATTGGCTGTGGCAGACAATCCAAGGACTGCATAGTAATCCCGCATTTGACTGATCACTGGAAGGACAGTATGCAGGAGACGGGCATGCTCGAGACCGAAATCCTTGGTGGCACTATGTGTCTGCGAACGATGAATTACACTCTGCGAATACCTCGATGATTTTGTAACCACTAGGAAATAGTCGATTGAACTCTTCAAGTGGCTGATGTCGTTGCTGGTCTGGGAAATTCAGCCGTTGCGGAGGTCCGTTTGGATGCCGGATCATTGAAACACAATTCTTGTGCAGGCTCTGATTTAGCGCAAAGTACGGATTGCTAGCAATGTCATACGTGTCCTTCAGCCTCATTCTCTCTGGCTCTACCTGCGACTTGAATTACGCGGACCCGGAGAATGATACTGAGACGATTAGTCTGAAAATGAGTCATTGCTATTATTTCCTCGTCCTTGGTCGTGGAGTCTTCTCTTCATTCCTTCGCACATAACATAAGAAGCCTCGGAGGCCTACACTATTACAACAACTCCTTGCATTACGTTTGCTACTGTACTAATCGAAATTGTCTATACCAAGCAAACGAGCTTCTCGCCATCCTTGCTAATGGACCGAGGAATTTGCGGGCTAGTGCTGTCCAATCTTATCTTGGGAAATGATATCGATCACAAGGTTGGATAATCAGCCAAGTCAATTGACTGTGCACTTGACCTCAAGACAGCGAAACATGACATCATAGCCTGTCTTTGCACTTGAGTAGTATTGCACTATCATGACTATGGTCCTGGCTCTTCAGTCGTAGAAGTCTGACCACCTGATTTATGAGAAGATGGTGATGCAGTAGTGTATGATGGAGCTTTGTATGATGAATGTTTGTGTAGGCGCTGTAAACTATGAAAATGCTGATTATGCGAAAGATCATGGTTGCCCGGGTGATATGATATATGAAAGACTCGCCAATCCGCTGTCGAAGCTCTGAGATAAAGATTGCTCAAAAGCAAGTCGTTATGAGTAGCCTATCACGCAGGCTCCCGACCTGTCGCGTATGCTTGAGGGATCTTACTGACTGGAGAGAAGGTTCCAGCCTCGTAGTCGTGTTGATATTCTCTTGCCGTCTCAGCCAAGCTTCGCCCCTGATCAGACTGCCGACGGTCCGCGACATATGGCAGAACACTCGCGGCAGACAAACGCCGTGATGTTACGAGCTCCATTGTAGCATTCTCTGATTTGTGAGGTGACGGGACCGCAGCGCGAGGCATGGTCGGCAGTGTCACGCTGAGATTCGACGAGCTTATGGGTTTGAAAGCCTCTTGCTTCGAGTTGTTATCAGTCATTCGAGATACCAATTTCCGAATGTGTTATAGTGTATCCGTCTATGAAGACGGAGGTTCGACCTGCGGGAGACAAGGCACTGAGTGGTTGGCAGCTCTAATTGTCATTTGTGCGCCCGATCAATGCGCCAAGTGAGTCAGTAGTTAGTGACCAGACTACAAGAGGACTAAGCGGCGATGACCGGCTCCACAGATTCTGTTGTGGAGCTCATGTTCATGATTCCTCCAAAATCAGGACATAGTCCCTGTCACTATCACCGAATGTAAGTGTATCTCCGTGCCTCAGCTCATAGTACCTGCTCTCGGGAATCTCCTTGTCGTTCACATAACTCTTGTTCGTGCTTTCAAGATCAATAAGATATGGTTTGATTTGGACTTTGACATCTCCGTATTCGTTTTTCTTCCGACTCTCGCGAAACTGAACTACAGCGTGTTGCTTGCTGCAACTTTCGTGATCAGTAGGCACATCGACAACGAGTCGATCTCTTCCGAACAAATAGGCAGATTGTCCTCCTAAGCGATACATGTCCACTTCCTTGGACCCTTTGTACACATACAAGCGCCACTTTTGTTTGGGCTTGGCTGCTTCGGAAGGCTCGTGGTATTTGAGGACGGTACCGTTCGTTGTCGTTTTCGACTCCGCAGCAAGTGCTCCGGAAAGTTCGAAATTTGGTGTTTGCTTCTCTATAATCTTGCAAGGCTCTTGAGACTGTGTCCGACCACTTCGATCGTACGGCGTCCGGGAAGGCGAATGCGATGCCCTGTCTCTTGGCATCTTACAGACTAGTCAAGGGTAGATGAACAAGCATGTACGGCCGTTGCTGTACTGCCATGATCTGAAGAGTTTGGAGGATATGACGGTGAGAGCTCCTTATACAGACAGGTCTATTCGGGAAGGCGGGCCGAGGAGGCGCAAATCCCGATTTGGAAATCACGAAGATCATGAGAGCTGCAGCGAGCGCACCCATTAGCTAGTGACAAAGTCCATGCCTTATCGACGAATCGATCTGTATAAATCGCTTCTGTGCTGCTCTAGCTTTTGCAGATGTCTCTGCAGACGATCGATCTCGAGCGCGATATGATCGATATTGTCGGGCAGATCGTGAATATTTGTCAGCATAATTTCACGATCATTCAACTCTTCCTGGAGCTCGTTAAGCCTTTGTCGCTCTGTCTGTACGAATTTACAGTCAAGACTAGGCAGTTTCACGTTTGTCATAGGTCGGCGATCACGATTAGCTTGTTCCTGGACCTTTTTTGTGGCAATCGTGCGATCTGTGACGTCTTGCTCCATTCTTTCAAGTTTTCCTATTGCGGTTGTTCTTGCTGCTTGACTGATGTGTAGCGACCTTGTTTGTAGGTCTTGTGACTTTTGTAATAGTGCCTGATAAGAACGTTCCAATGCTTTTAGGTCTTCGAAGTCTTCGACATAAGATAAGGCAAGGCTGAAGAGTCAGTAAAGGTGCCAACAAGATAGAAGAAGCACCGTGCTACCTTGGAATAGTAGGAGTAGTTGTTGAACCTGCAAAACAAGAGGCGGCCTCTAAAGAGTCGAACTTTGTGTTTGCGTCGTCAATGCCGCATGTAAAAAACCATTTGTGTCGATTCGATATTTCGGCCTCTAGTCTGGTCGACAGCTCTTTCCGGGCAGACAGCAGTTTTTGTCTTCGTGTTGCTCCATCGACGAATCTACCTGATTCTAAGATCAAGAAGTCCAATACCTCGGCGGAAGTTTCCACTGGTTCTGTTCTGCCAAGTATATCTCGAATAAAAGCCTGAGCTATTTGAAGCTTCCGATTCAAATTATCACCTTCTTGGGACGCAGTCGACATGTCCGAGTTCATCTCAGTTGAGCGGACACTTCTATGGCCTCATAAAAGGAGCCCTGCTTGCTTGTATAATACTCGGACAGGTCGCAATGAATTAAGTGATTAAATGCATAGCACAACGGATAAATGATCGCTTATGTTGAGATCGGAAAGTAACCCGTGTCACTTGTGCATTCTGTATGCATCACAAGAGCGCCAGAAGTACAGATAGGACGGTTGTCAATCATTTATGAAAGGATGTGCACAGATGTGGGGGACAGCACCGCAGTGCTTCCACCAAAAAGTCGACAATCTACGGTAGTTGGTGGACAATGCGGCTGGAAATCACAAACCCACACACTGCGATGCTGTGCACCGCACAGACCACCACAATCACTACAAGCACTCAGACGATTCGTGTCTTCCTCAGTAGGATCCAGCCATAGGTGGTATTTCGTGAGGGTATACTCGAAGCGAGGTCATCACCAACAGGGCAGCCATTGTTTCATCTAGAGCATGGCGTTGCAGTAATTTCGACCTATAGATATCTCACATCGTAAAACTGGACACGTCATATCTCTAGCGACCATTTGTTGCAAAGCCTACCGAAATACAACTTCCTTCCTGCTTATTTCTGAGACGCACAATACCTTCAAAGATTACATTCTACTGAGTCTAAAATGTTATTACCGATCGTGACTCTCCTGGCCTGTGCAGTTCATTGCGTACAGGGACAGGACGAGCCCGTGTCTGCACTTTTAGAAAGGGGGAATGAGATGCTCTCTCGTGGACGAACAAATGATGCCTTATCAATATTCTCCACAGCTATTGCAAGGGATAGGAACAACTACCTGACCTATTTCAAACGAGCGACTACATATTTGGCGATGTCTAGACACTCTGCAGCATTGAGCGACTTTAATCAAGTGTTATCCATCAAGCCAGATTTCTCAGCTGCAGTATCTCAGAGAGCCAAGGTAATGTCAAGTCTGGGACAATGGGAGGCTGCGATAGAAGATTTTTCAGCATTGCAGCCCCCGCACACAGAAGCAATAGCTGACATCAAGCATGCGAAGACCGCAGCTCAGTTGGCAGACAAAGCTTATATAACGGGCGATGCGGCGACGTGTATAGACCGCTCTAGCCTTGCAATCACAACTGCTTCGGCCTCGACGACTTTACGTAGACTTCGTGCTCGGTGCTATGTCATGCAAGGCGACGCCGAGTCAGCGATAGCAGATCTTGTGTTCGCCACCCGAGTGAACCCTTCGGATGCGGAAACACAAATGCTCAGTGCGAATTTGTTCTTCTTCGCGCTAGATGATGGTGAACGAGCGATACAACAGCTGAAGACGTGCTTGCATTATGATCCGGATGCCAAGGCATGCAAGCAAAGCTTCCGTTCAATAAGAAAGCTTAGCAAGTCACTTGACAGTGTAAGGAAGGCCAAAGATGCAAAAAAATGGGTGACCGCCAAACGGGCACTTCGAGGAGCTGGTGATGAACCTGGTCTGCTGTCACTTGTTTATGCAGAGCAGAAGCATTTGCAGGACATTTCAGTCCTTGATCCT
This sequence comes from Taphrina deformans, assembly GCA_005281575.1. Taxonomy (NCBI): domain Eukaryota; kingdom Fungi; phylum Ascomycota; class Taphrinomycetes; order Taphrinales; family Taphrinaceae; genus Taphrina; species Taphrina deformans. Next base: position 519,536 of record RHGG01000003.1, read on the forward strand.
AAGCTACATTTACAACTACTAAGCTCGCTCGATGTCTTGTCTTGCGAGGTCTTCGCCGAGACAAAAGACTCACAAGCTTTGGCTACTTGTGATAAGGCACTCAAATCCGATCCAAATTCTGTGACTTGTCTCAAGGCAAAGGCGAATGTACTTGTACGTGATGAGGATTTCGACCAAGCTATTGCCTTGCTGAATCAAGCAAATGATCTGTCTGGCGGCCAAGACAACGAGCTACGCGAGCAGCTTGGCAGAGCTCACAAATTACTCAAAATCAGCAAACAGAAAGACTACTACAAGATACTAGGCGTCAGTCGAGATGCTGATCCAAAGACCATCAAGAAACGTTACAGAACACTAACGAAGGAGTTTCACCCTGACAAGTATCATGGTGAACTCACCCAAGAGCAAGTGGTAAGGAAGATAGAAGGCATAAACGAAGCATATGAAGTTCTTTCGACACCAGAGCTTCGGCAAAGATTCGACAACGGCGATGGTAAGCTTTCCCAAACATAAAAGAGTCCCTCTGGAACATACTGATCAGTCCAGACCCGAATGCACCGCCCGAGCAGCAACAAAATCCTTTCGCCAACCACGGCTTCCAGCAACACGGAGGCCAGCATTTCTTCCACCAGCAAGGCAATCCCTTTGGTGGAGGTGGAGGAGGATTTAAGTTTGCCTTCTAGAGTACTACAAGCAATTCCATCACGTCTGAACCACTTGCTTCTTTCATGCTCTTTCATGCTCTTTCATGAACACGCCGGATCCTCCTGCAGCGTAGTCCATTTCAAGGTCTGCTGTGGATGAGCTCAGGAGTACCGAGACGACCTGCATAGACCCTCAGGTATCGGCACGAGGCAGACTCTGCTTCGAGGGTACTTGTGCTGTGCTCAGGAGTGGGGGGCGACGAAGCAAAAAGTCGCCTGCTGCTGCCAAAAGCATGGTGGGGTGCAGGGACCGGAAGCAATCAGGACAGATCGTGCCTTGGCAGGGTCTCCACCACCTGTCAGGCATCAGCCAAAGTCGAGCAGGATCAAAGGTTACCGGTTGACATGTCGACAAACAAGATTATGCGCTTGCAGACCAATGAAACCACGGACAAAAGAATTTACCCAGAACTCACGACAACAAGAAACGAGAGCTTGGTTGCTGACTCATGTTGCGGTGCTCCTTCGGCGGGACGGTTTAGGCTAATGCGACAGACGCCCCACCCGGGAGTGGAGATTCCTCGGGACCCTCCTGGTCCCAGTTCGAGTACTCTCGAGCAGGTGATAACTTACCGGTCGGCAATTAGAGGTTGAGACCCTTGCTAGGGCACATGCACGAAAGATGACTGACTGACGAGTACGGATGAGACAAGGCACAGCCTGCGGGTGTATATACAGAAGCACAACCACGGGTCACAATGTGCACAGGCAGCGAATTGTTGATATCGTACCGTGGGCAGGGAGTTTCAGGATAAGTCTAGTCTGGAGGTCTGTTCTGCCCGAGCGCAACGAGAAGCAAACGAGGTGTGGAAGAGCAGGAAACCTTCTTCAGCTCCTTTTTTAGTATCTCTGTGGCTGAAACCTGGCGTCCTACAAGTGCCGGTGGCTGGAGTCACGGCAGCGATTAGAATCCGAGGTCCGCGAAGCTCTCCCGCGCCTGCTGTCTTTCTCTGCTCTCTCCTGCCTATTCGGTACCTGGGCAAGACCAGTTCCTTACCCCGGCAGCTCGTGCAGGTCCCTTGACTGAGGTGACCAAAGGACCCTTGCTTCTGGACAGTGGTTCTGACTTTTCTGAAACACCCAGCAAAGTCAGATTATGGCTGGTCTGGACGGAGGATGCCCAGTACCGGCGGTCCTGCTTCTTGTGCCGTTGGTGAACGCCGGTCGAGGAGGGGCCTGGCAGCCGGCACAGGCAGGGAAGAACAACTCCACCCAAATTGATTGAGAAATGCAAGCTTTTTGGTGTGAAACCAGAAGCACGGGCGGGCGGATGTAAACAGGTTTCCACAGCCGAAACTCTCTTGCCTCTACTCGCAGCCCCATCTCGAATTGTTATATTTCCAGCCTTTGTCCGGCTCCTGTCCACAGTCTTCAATCTCTCGATCTCGTCTTCACACGCTCTCACGACAGCCGACTTGGCCCGCCGACGACAAAGTAGCACATACTCATTCAGATACGCTCGGTTCTCGAAGAGATCCTGCAATCTGATGCGATAAAGGGATCCCCTTGCAATCTATACAGGGCACAGCGCAAACAGCTTCGGTCCTCCTTACTCGGGCTCAAAGGGAGTGCTGATGGCCCGATAGTGCTATACAGTATCTGTTTCAATGGCACAAGCGAATCAAGAACCGGACGAAGCTCATTTGCAGAAATGTCTCGCCATAATGGACTTTACCGAAGAGGAACTCGAAGCATTTTTCAGTCTCCCTGCGCTACACACAGAGGGCGGTGAAGATGTGCCCGCCGTATACGTTCGAGAGCGTCTTCCCACCCTGGGACTCGGTCCGGAGGTAGAGCCGGACTACTACATAGATGTCTTTGAGGGCGAAAGCAAGCAGCGGAGGGGACGATACCCTATGCACGAGGTTGTCTGGAGGTTCCAATGTACGATGGTGTTTCCCGTCCTCGACGGTTCGACAACACGGCTATGTCAGCTGGAATCGCCATGGGCGGAAGCAATCGAGCCCTTCATTGCGTGGTTGTACACGAACGATGAACAGGAACTTTACGACAGCCTTGTGGCCGGGATGGGACACTCGGAGACGTTCTGCCCAAGCTTCTGCTCACTGGTACGTGCCGCTGGGTGCATCGACCATAGGATTCCCGGTGTGGTACGTGCCGTCTATTCAAGTGAATGACCGGGCTTAGATCTCGCCTGCCCACAAGAGCACACCGAGCACATTACCACCTTGGCAGAATTAGCGCCACACACACCAAAGTGCGCCTCGGCACTGGGACGCCATCCCCGAGAGAAACCTCTTTGAGAAGATACGAGCGAGCTTAGTCTGGCCAGATTGAATTTGACAGCTTGTTATCCGTTCTTGCCGATGCCTCACACAATCTCGACGCATCAAAGTTCGTCTGGCGGTGGCCTGGCCCATCGGTCTGCAGGCGACAGGGTTACTTCGAATCAGGGGCAACCACGACGGGCCTTCTTCGCATCAACAATTACGGTAAGGGCAACGCAGGCACGTTTTTTTGGCTAGGGACTATTCGATCGAGCCACTCTCTACTTCTCGTAACGGCCCTTTGTGTCGAGATCAGGCGCTCGGCCCCTGAACATCTCTGCATGCATCGATGGCAATTGAAAGCTACCGATGCGCTGAGTATTGCACTGATTGGCTGGTCTTACGGACCACATTACGGTACATACGGGGCGCGTGAAGGGCTGGCCTTGCTAGACTGCAGAGTTCGTCCCAGTGACGAGCTGCGTCAATTGGGGCTGTCCGGAACGAGACCTCGTACGTGACTTGTTGGCCCGATCTAGTCGTAGGCACCAAAATGGAACGGAGGAGAGCTTCCTGTTGTGGAGAGGGTCGATTCGATCCGATGTAGATTCGGCTGGACATTTCAAGCGAGCTCGTCTAATCACGTCTCGGCTTGTTGCCTAGTTCACCACCCCGATCCTGATGGTACGGTAATCGTGATAGTAATAACATCTGAATGACATGTGGTGCATCTGGCTATCGTCTAGGACTGTAAGAGTCGTCGCGATATGGTCTTGCCTCTTCTGGTGGCCACAAGTCATCTAAACGACGGTTCGGACCAGATCATCTATACACTCACACGACAGGCATGGCCGCCCCTTCCTTTTGCGACAGATTTCATACAGGCAAATGAGGATCTCGCGTCACTCGGGCGTTGGACCGGAGAATCGACGGGAGATTCAAGCGGCCCGGTTCATTCAATCCAGCCACAACCAAATAATCCAGCCACGCGCAAGATCTCTTGACTCTCCACGACAAATCGCAAGACAAATGTACCCTCGACCTCTTCTCCTTTCATATCCTCCGATACACCCCTCCATCACTGTCCTGCCCGCGGACTGGAAGACCAAGAGAAGTAGAGTGTGAGAGCGAGACAGCAGGATGACGTTGACGCCGTACGAACTGGAACGGCAGGCGCGGTTGGAGGAGAATGCCAAATTACTCGCAAGTCTGGGACTGGACGCTGTGCATGGTCCGAGGGGAGGGGAGCGGAAGAAGGGCGAAGGGACGGGGTCGGGGACGCGGCACAAGAAGGTCCGTGTCGACACGCCGGACCGCGCACTACGGCCTCGCGTCTGGCGCTCGTCGCCCTCGTCCTCGTCCGAACCGCCGTCGCCGTGCACCACGACACGGAACAAGGGCGACCGCGCCGTCGTCACCACCACCATTACCACCACTCGACACCCCCGAGTTTACGATCCGGTCCTCGGCACGTCGTGCCACCAATGTCGTCAAAAGACGACAGACGCCAAACGGACCTGTACCCTCCCAAACTGTTTTCTCAAAATCTGCTTCCGCTGCCTCCCGAACCGGTACGGCACCTCTGTCCACCGTGACCGTGACGACGGCGACGACGACTGGCAGTGTCCCAAGTGTCGTGGACTCTGCAACTGTTCCCTCTGCAGAAAGGCCAGCGGCCGAGCACCTACCGGAATCCTCGCCCCCGTCGCCTTCAGGCTCGGATTCGATGGAGTCGCCGCCATGTTGGCCAGCACCGAGCGCGCACCGTACAGTATTTCGAGGGAGCCGACGAAGAAGAAGAGGAAGAGGGGCCAGGAGGAGGAGGAGGAGGAGGAGGAGGAGGAGGAGAAAGAGTACATTGTCGAGTCGATTGTCGCCGCCACTCTCGTCGACGGGGACCTCTACTTCCAGACCCGATGGGCCGGGTACGCGGCGGAGGAGGACACCATGGAGCCGTACCGGACAATGTACAACCTTGTCGCCATGGACGCCTACGAAGCCGCCGGGGGCACGGTCGAGTACCAGGGCATCTCGGTGCCGGTCGGCAGCGCACTCGCCTGGCGGGCAATCTCTGCCAGACTCATGAGGCGCGAATTTGCCGAGCAAGTACGCCGTTCGCAAACACACCTGCACAGTGCTCCGAACGATGGACAGGTCGTGAAGATGCCGCCCGTGAATGCGGCCGTAGCAGTAGCTTAGATTTTGTCATGTATTCCTACAAAAAAAAGTTGTGGTACGTGTACAATCACTAGAGCTCTACATCCCTCGCCCGCGAATCAAAGTCATAGGGTGCAGTCTCTCCGTCCCACGTCAAATCGCCCTTTTCGTCCACATGACTGCCAGAATCCTGAACGACCATCTGGGCCTCACTCCTGGTCCTCTGAGCCTCCTGCTTCGAGACCCCCAAGGGGTCTGTAGGAATCCACAGCGCTGGACACTTGGCCGTCAGGGCAGCATGCGTGTAGGACGGGAGATCGTGTCTCGAGGACCCATCACTCGTGCCGGTATCACGGCGTCCGGTCTTGAAATGTTCCTCCGTATACTCCTGAGTTGGGTATGGGGCCGGATCAACAGGCTTTCGCGTTGGCTTCTGGACTGTGTGGTATGAGGACAGCTCGTCCATTTCCTCAGAGTGATTCACCTTGTCATGACATGCTGATTCGATGGGCACGACTGTTGCCAAGTATGAGAATGCATTATTGAGCTTGAGGTGGAAGAAGATGGTGGCAATCAATGCAATGACCATCAGGACGATTGATCCATAACTCTTGCCAACTGATACGAGGCCAATCATGCAGACCTCCAAGAAATACAGTCCGACCATGGTTTGTTGTAACGCCCGAGGATACAGAAGCCCCATTGTAGATGCCTGCAAGGAGTAGACATACATGAAATTGTGCTTGTAAGCCAAATAGAAGAATCCAAATGTGAATGCCGAGAATATTAGTATCAGGGGCGCGATCAAGGAGTATGTCAGTGTGATCATGGCCAGGAATCTACGGTATCAGTCCAAATCACAGTACATACGTGACAGAACTTACGAGAATGTCGGAAAGACAGTACCGAATCCCACTGATGGCAAGTTGTTGAATCGAGCCCACTTCTTTCGTGGCGTCCCGTCGAGGAATTTGCCAAGCACAAGATATACAATCAGAGGCACGATCTGCGCAAGTGCTCCAGATGCAATTGCTAGTCCCTGCAAAATGATATAGGCAATGTAAAAGTTTGAAGAAGTAGGCAATTTTGCGGCCAGAGTGGATGTGACCGACCCCGGATTAGCTAAAATAGTTGGGATAGCCGATGTTGCCGAGCTAATGACTGTGACGACAAGGAAAACTTGAACGACCAGGAAGGTGAAGTACGTGTTCGAGACCGCGTACTCAATGCCAGACTTTGTTGGAATGCCCGAGGTCTTTGCGCAGAACCTGAGGATGATTGGCAGCAGTGCCATGAGCACGGCCAGCAGGATGATTGGCAGGTAAGAAGTGATGAGTCCTAGCAATACTGATGGACATTTGAGAATGAACCTCAAAAATGTGACTTTTTCAGTCAAATACGTGATCTACACAGTCAGTACCACTTTGACATGTCTTTCAGAGGAGGACAAACATTACTGAGTACTCCGACGAACGCGACGGGAATGGCCCAGAAGATGATCAGAGCAGCGACAAAGGCTCCGGCGAGAGTACTCTTTATCATCCTACTTTTCCAGGTCAATCCCATATTTGACCAGACAATATCATGAGGAGCAACCTCAGTGTAGCGTGGGTGCATGGCATAAACAGTACCAGATGCTACCGATTGGTAGCACATTTGGGCCGCAGCTTGGTTATTGAACTCGATGAAACAACTGTTCATCATTTTGAATGAGCTGGAGTCTGCCTGCATGGAGGATATCTTCAAATTGAGTCGTGTGAGCTCCTGGTTACAGTAATCGATGGTGTCCACCTTCTTGCCAAGTAAACCCAAGAACCCGAGTTTGTGCGAAGGTCTCTTCTTTCGAGGTACATACTGCGCCGCGCCTCCGCGACCATGCTCAGAATCGGTCTGTGTGAGCTGAGCCTGATCATCCCTAGAACCTTTGTTGTTCTTCGAGTGTAATTTGTTCGCCAGCTTGATCAATTTGATTTGTGCCGCCTCCAGCTTGTAAGCCAATTTGTCTCTTTTCTCGACTTCTTTCTCCAACTCCTTCAAATCACGATTCATGTGGATCTTCTTGATTCCCCCTGGGAATCCGCCAAACAGTCTTTGCATCGCTTCTTCGGATATGTTCTTTTGTGGAATTTGTGTGATCAACACAGTCGTGGCTTGTGGAAGATGTGCATGAATCGGGCTCGTCAGATAATCCAGTCTGATCTCGAGGTAGTGCTGATATTCGCGGTAGATCATGTAACAGACAAAGCCGATGAAGATCCACCCCATCAAGACAGCTCCGCTAGAGACCATTAGTCCTTGAACGTGACGTGCATGTCCAGAAACTCACTAAAATCTGCCCGTCGAGCCAGAAATATTTGATATTGAAATAATGTCGAGACCAGTCTGACCAGCTGGTCCGGTGGCATACACAGGAAGGAGTACAGGCCACAAGACGATACAGCCACCAATGGAGATGACGAGCATGAACTTCATGTACCGCAAAAATCTGAAGAGATTAGTCTGCTCCTTGGTGCCGTAGATATCGCGCAGCATACAGATAACCATCAAGTCCTGCACTGTGAAGTAACAACCTGTCCGCTTCAGTCGCTAGGGGCAGAAGCCAGGAAAAGGGCCCGGCCGGTAATGGTTCGACCCTTCTTCGCTTGGGCACAGTCGCAACAAATGTCTTTGGTTCGTAGATTCGAGGAAATCGTTTTCGAAGGAGTACAAACAACGTGATCATGATGCCGAAGACGACAAAATTGACGACGAGTGCTGCGATTGTGAGCGACAAAATCTAGTACCGCCCGAAACTAGTCTCTTACATGTCAAAAATTGCTGCAGGGAAGTCCCCTGAGCAGTATCTGCCGAACTCGACATTGTGTCGCTTGTCTCAGAATCAAGTTTTGTATGATTATGCGCACATGAAGACTCTTGACGAGCGTACGGCACTCAAACCTCAGATGGTTATACAAGAACACCCGACACCAACCGGACAGAAGGTTCGCTGCTTGACCAGGATGGGTGACAAAGGACTGAGAGATTATGTGTGGGTGTGCGTTCGTCAGTGTGTGGCTGAGCTGCGAGAACAAAAACAGAGCAAAGAGTCTCGCCTTCCCCTTTCCCTTTCCCTTTCCCCCACCACCTTGCAGGTGATGCTTTCATCTTCCTTGGGCTGAGGACGTGGTTTGGTGCCTCTTTTCACATGTGATGCCGCCCTCTCCTTCCCAAGGTTCCCCGTCCACTGCCAGCTGTCTTTTCCCAGTCCTGCATGTGATCATCCATGGTGCATAGACGAATCAGGGTGTACAGCCATCCCCGATAGAGACAGCACTTCTCGCAGATTGACGGGACCACACGAACGGACACGAGTTGGGGACAGGAGTGGACAATTCAGTGAGCGTTGATTGTTGCCCCTTCAGCAGGAGACAGGGCAGATAGATGCCTCAGTGAGTGGCTGTGGCGTCAGCGAGAGTCTGGGCCAGCCAGCCAGCCAGTCAGTCAGTGGTGAATGTCTAAATTGTGCTGCGGTCATATTGTGTTCTGCTTCCTGGTCACTCTCTCTGCTCTCGAGTGGCCCGTGTGGCCGATCGAGATCTTGGGTGGGTGGGTGTCTCTAGCAAGACATCAGCCTGTGCAGCTCGGGTGTTGTGGGTACAAGTGCCGTGTAGACGACTGATTCTATATCACCAGACCCTGTTTGTGGCTTGCTAGAGCTGCAGGCGTTCTCATCAGGAATGTCGTAGCGAGGCCTGGACGCGGCCTTGCTCACGTCTTTTGTCTCTGGATGGGCAATCTACCACCGCGCACGGATATTACTCACTTGGCATACAACCGTGAATCAATAGCAGTCTACAACACCGAGAGTCTCTTTCTACAACTTCTGTACCTCAATCACTGTCTGCATCGGTCCCACCGACATGCAAGTCTCGATCTCAATCACATCCTCTGGTGCAGCCTCGAGAATGACGCCGTCGATGCAGACGACCCGTCTCTGTCCATCTGGCTCCAGAATCTGGACTCGCACGCCTGAGGCTCGGTAGTATTCAAAGTCGTCTCTGTTGATCTGTGCTCCTTCTTTGTAGCCGTCCATGAGGACGGAACCCAAGTCTGCACCACTCAGGTTCCCCATTCGTACCACATCGACCTTGTCGTTGTTTGCCACGGGGCTGGCCAGTGGCGCAATCTTCCAGTTGGCCTCAAGGTTAGAGCATCTTGTGATGAGGCAATACGTGTGCTCGCCCTGACCTATGCGCATATCATCCTCCCGACCAGAGAAATGAGGGAATCTGCTGGCCTCAGTCAGGTCGAGTGTTGCACGATAGATGTGCGGAGGAGTCAGGTGCAGCTTGGCTACTTCCTGGAAGCGATTGTTTCCGTACTTCTGTTTATACTCTTCCCGATCAGAATCCCGCACCAGTGCTGCATGCAGCGCGATACTGACGACAACAGCAGCGTATATCCTATCCCTGCGACTGGCAATCTTCACCGACATGAGCGGCAGTGGTTGAAACTTGTTCTTGAAGATCGCCCGAATGCCTTGCGCTAGATTGGCAATCTTCAGCGAATTTGCCAGACCGTTCCCGCTGCCATTGGGTATGGTGCAAAGTTTGATGGTAGTGCCGACCTTTTCGAAATGCGGATTGATAGCTAGGCCATTGATGACTTCATGAATGACACCATCACCGCATAACAGGATGAATATTGTGCCGGCCGTGAATTGACCATTACTGGCCAGGTATGTAGCAGTCTTCGCATCCTTGAGAGCAATATGTGAATGTGCGACATTGAAATGCCTCAGAATGGGCAAGAGCAACCGTGTATAAGTCTGTTCAGCAAGACCTTCGCCAGATGCCGGCGACGAAAGTACGACGACGGGAGCAGCCTCTGGGTTGAAAGAAGTCGCATCCACTAGGTATTTGCTCATGGAGCCTTGCACTTTATCGGCCAGCTTGTAGTTGAGCGTACCGCCCGATGTCATGGAAAAGAAGAGGAACTTCTCCTTCTCTTTGCACAAGAGAATAGGTTCGTCCATCTTTTTATTCGAGTCCTTCCTGTTCTCAAAGTTGAGACTAATTGCGCTGGACCGCCGTCGTGCTTCGCTTATTGTAGAAGATTGAGTCGTGCTACTTCGCCGTCTTACTGCTGAACCTGAACTCTTCGCGTCTTGATTCGTCTGAGTAAGTCTCGGGATGGTCGTCGTCGTTGGCAAGGGACCATCGATGCAGCTAGCTCGCCTTGTTCCAACTGTAATGCCGTTGAAGTCCATGCCGCTACCGAGATAACAGCCTATCCGCTCGAGAGGCACGGGCGCCGGGAGGATGCACCAGGAAGATGATCTGCAATGTGCTTCAAGCCAGTAGCTAATACCCTCCTCTCACAAGTTGGACAGCAGACCTGAGCGCAGGATTGTGAGCACTAAGGTAGGCCTATAGCATCTTATAGCATCAATAGTACGATGCCTCGAAGTGTGCAAGTGTTCAAAATCTATGAAACACAAACGGGCACGACATGGCCGGATTCAGTCAGGGAGACGGGCCCACATGCAGCGGGGAAGCTCTGTTGAGGCGTGGAGGGAGAGAGAACCGGGTAGGATGGGGCTGGTATGCCAACCACGGTGCCGGCCCCCGGCTGCTGACAGGCACTTCTGGTCTAATTGAATGGCAATTGCCTGTCGGGCGTCAAAAGACATGCCGTATGGCAATCACAGTGACGGCAGACGTTCATTATGGCGCTTCCATCTTGTCTCGGGGGTCAGAGCAAAGCTAGGAAGGGGACCATGATCAGAGAATACTCTCCCAGATCCTCCACAGTCAGGTGATTTGCCGGTGTCTTCCCAATTGCGGCTCTTGTTGCCGTATGCTACGCACTTGCAGGACATGCGCAGAGTCGGGCCCGTGCCCAAGGCTCCTGCCGGGATTAACTCGAAATGAAATTCATTAACGAGGAGACACAGCAATCCTCCTTTTTAAGATTTTCATCTCATCCGTTCACTTGTGGATGGGACAATCCGGTCGGTGGTCCGAAATTCATTGCGGCCACGGTAAATGAAAGCTCCCACTTCGTCCGTGCCCGGTGCTACCAATCTGGGATGGTCCGCATTCTCCATAATAGGTCAATCCGATTGTTCCCTTAGTGCTGTGCTACATTGTCCTCGCCTTCATTTATAGACCTGCCCTTACTGCTGGTCAAAACGCGTCTCGCGCGCACTATTCACTAGCCATCGTCTGTATACCTTCGAATTGTCCATGGCCAGCTTCTTCAAGTCGTGCTTTCGCCCCTGTGTAGGTCGTGAGAGCGATGCTCGGCAAGCGCCCAAGGATGTAACACAAAAGACACCCACCCCCAGACCCGGAGACACACCGACTGTCCGACGAGAGAAAACTGCGCCCACGAAGAAGGGACTCTCGTGGGCTGATTTCTTGGATAAATACCGAAAGGTGTGTCCTGTTTGTTTCCATTTTCGAACGCGCCTGCTAATTTGTGCGTAGGGCGAAGTCGATGTGGCAGAACCAATTGAGCGACCTGTGGACATGCCTGAGGACGAGAAGTTCCTGAAGGCTGGCATACCTCCAAATGAAAAGGAAAGACAGTTGGCATTGTACGTATTCGGTGCAGAATCATCATATCTCTGCTGATTGAACAGGTACAAGTACAATGATTATCTCAAGCAGCCAACGCACCATGATGGGCAGCCACCTGAAGGTGCTGAACCAACCTCACAGTCGGACACTCTGTTCCGCATAGTCAACCTTGCAAGAGAGACTTTTAAAGTCAACGTAGCGCTGATCTCATTGCTCGACGATGAATGCCAGTACTTCAAATCTGAAGTTGGCTTAGAAAGTGTAGGGATGCGTGACCTGGAACAAGTGCCTCGCGACATATCTTTCTGTGGACATACCATACTCAATCGCGCACCATTAGTTATCTTGGACGCCAGCAAAGACTGGCGCATGGCGAACAATCCCCTTGTCTGCAGTCCGCCTGGAGTACGATTCTATGCTGGGGTTCCCATTATTGCTCCAGAGGGCTACGCATTAGGCACTTTGTGCTTGCTGGACTTGCAACCGAGAACAGAATTCCACGGTGGTGCCAAGATGCAAGAACTAAGTGCCTTGGCCATGCAGGAAATTCGATCATTGTACGAGCAAAACCAGCAGGAAAAGATGACCAAGATGAACGATGTCCTTGCCACCTTCCCACAGCCAGCCAACACCCGTACAGGCTCTGCACACGTCGCTAGTGCTTTGGAACTCGAAGAACAACGTCTCAAGATGCGCCAGGACTTTACACCTGAGCAACAGCAAGCCGTATTCAAGGCTGGAAGGAATCAAGGTCTGAAGGTCGTGGCAAAGACTGGTGACTTGAACTCTGCGGCTTCCGAGCGTCTCGCTGCAAATGCGCATGATCTGGCCACGCAGGTCTTGCCCACACCTACTACACTTGCGCCACAAGGTGAGCATATGCTTGGTCGTCCCATCGGCGAGGGCGAATTAGAGACGGTGCGTGCAGTAGCACCACAGCAGACGCTGGCGAACAAGTTGCCAGAGACGTCGCCGACCACACTCATACAATCGGGTCCTCTTCAACCACAGTCTGCCACGAGTCAGAATCCGTATGACCTCTCCGTACTCCTGATCGCACAAACACTGAATCTGGATCTCGTTTACTTGTTGGCCTTAGACCAAAACTCAAATGGCGGCATCACGACTCGGGTAGTCAGCTCTCATGGACTGGCCAATGACCCTGTATTTGATGCGGGTCTTCACGGGCGCGCATTGCGAAGCAAATCGGGTCTACTCTACGTCCACCCGGATCCCGACTCGGAGATTGCCAAGGAGATGGGTACCTATATCTCGGGCATGCTGGTCCCGGTTCTCCAACTGAGTGGAGGTGGCGGGTACGTGCTCGCGGCATTCACCAAGGAGAAGAGCCAAATTTTCGTTGCCGAAGATCTCAAGTTCCTACGCGACTTTGGCATCAGTCTGATGAAGTGGTTGCTTGCAGCAGATGCCAAGGAATTGGAGGCATCTGGCAATGTGATTACAACCTAGATGTTGAGCGGAAACCTAGACATACCTTCGCAGTGCTCTGTAAGTAGTTTATAATCAACCGCAAGTCTATTGTCAAAAACAAATGATTTACTACGCTATCGTGCACGAAAATAGATTGCAGCCGCGACGAATCTGTGCACTGATTCTTCATGTGTGAACTGGCATGATGAAGTGATGGTCTTGAGTTCGTTTTGTGACTGTAATCAGATCACCAACTGCAATTGTACCTTGAGTGTCGTCAAAGACTATTGGAGTATCAGTATACACGTAAGATGATGGCTGGAGCCCTTACCACCATACATTCCAAAGACTGGCGAGCTGGCAGTGTCTCCTTTCTCGATTTTCCGGTACGAACGCAATTCTTTCAAGGGCTGCATGTCAATCTGGGCTGCGCTATGATCTATGGTTGTCACGACACATCTTGCACATCGAGCTGTCAAGTGTACGACAGTCTTCCTGTTTCCCGTCGGTGAAGATATCAGAATTTCGGACCAGTCATCCTCATCCCACGCTGCTCGACCATCAACCACTATATTGGCCCTAAAGCGGTACATTGATGCAGCATCAGTCTTTGGCAGGCGAGAGTTGAGTTCATCGAGCGAGGAATTGGAGGTGATAAGTAGTGGAAAGGCTTCATGAAGTCCTGCTTCAATCTGCCTTCCATGCTGAGCAGTGGTTGGGGGCATGTTTCCCCCGATCAACCGTGGCTCCACGGTGCGATAGCATAGTCTGACCTCACAACCGGGCACCCCAATGACATCCTTGAAAAATGATCCGACAGCAGGTCCAAGGTCAACAGCATTGGCATAAGGATATTTCCACAGTCTTACCGCATTGTCAAGACTGTGATATTGACGCCTGTCGGGCTCTAAATCAACATGAATGTATTGGCCGGTAGGAATATGAGTGATGCGCAACGTCGAATTTTCAATGGTTGGTTGGACATGTATCAGTGCTGGACATTTCTTCAGGTCCACCGTCTCGTATGATGCGGTGGGTGTCTTCCTTGCCGCAATCAAGAACGTATGGTCGTGCAAAAGACCTTGAGCACAAATCGTGGCTGACTTCAAGGAAATGCCTCTGCAGCTTTTGATGGGATAGATCACGACATCATAAACAACCGATTTACAAATCTCCATCAAGGCACATGATCCAACCTTGTACAGTAGTAGTTGACAGATTCTGGACTGGGCACTATAGGCGGCTTTCTAGTCAGACTGGTTGTGTATCTTCCATGACACCGGTTGAGCCGGCGGCTGGAGGTGTTAACCTGGACAGCCACAAAGCTTCTGGGCGGAGCGGGCCCAACCGGCAATCTGAGTGCCAAGGATTGAGCAATGGAATACTAAGTGTTGAAGAGTTGTCGATAGACAGCTGCCGCATTCTGCCAGGACAGTAATGACACTGGGTCAACACCAGCGCATCGGATGTCTGTCATGGATGCATACAGAGCTTGCTACAGTGTCACGCGCTGGGAAGGTGCGGAATTTGGGGATTGAGCAGAATGGGAACTGCACGTGTGCCGACTGATCGCCCCGTGATCCGTTGTAGATGTTGTCAGTGGCGCTGGTCGGTCGGAAATGGTCACCGTGGGTTCCTTTTGACAGGGAAGTGAAGTCCTTTCAAGGTTAGGTAACACACTGGCTACGTCCACTCAAACTCTATGCCAGCAAACTACATCTGGATTCTTGAAGACGTCCTCTGAGATCCTTGCATTTTGATCACGCACGACGAAGATGTCCACCGAACGAGCGTTGCCGGGCTTTCGTAGCCAGTACATGAAGACTGAGAGGAAAATGTATGCCAAGATGTTCATTATGTTCATCGTGCTGCTTGTCACCATCATCATGGGAATCCTGTCAATTTATTGGGGCGCAGACCACAGCCTGCAATTCAACATGCCTGTAGCTACAGTGGCCATTATCGATCTAGACGGTGGAGAGGTCGGCCCAGCCATGAGCTCTTATGCAACGCAATTCCGACAGCAACATGGCACAATGTCACTTGGTTATGTCAACACACCGGCGGGGCAATATCCCAGCAACGAGGCCGCTCGAGCGGCTCTTAAGAATGAAGATGTAAATTATCGTGATTTCATGGTCTAGATGCTTACGAATTGCAGTTCTGGATTGGTATTATTGTGCAGTCTAATGCCACCACCCTCATGAATTATGCATACCAGAATGGCAACACTACTTATGACCCCACAGGTGCTATACAAGTCATCTATGCAGAAGGACGAAATTCGCTCGTGATTGCTGAATTTCTCCTGCCACAACTCAACACTTTCATGTCTGGCTTCGTTGCCCAATTCTCAAAGCAAAAGCAAGCATCTCTGCTTACCACGAATACTGGCAACGCTGCTGCCCTGATGCTTCAAGCACAACTTCCCATACCTGTAAATTATGCCACTTTCAATACTGCTCCGGCTGTACCGTCGACAGCAGAAGCTGCCACGGAAATTGGCACCATATATCTCATCATTGTCAGCTTTGTTTCAGTTCTGATGTTTGACAAGTTGAACGAAGCCATGTTGGGCAAATTCCGACCACGCACGTACATGGTCTGGCGAATGGCTCTCTTGCCCACCGTATATTTCTTTTTGAGTCTCTTCTATATGGCACTGTCATGTGCATGGATGATTAGGCTCGATAAATTCTTTGGTGGTGCTGGCTACTTCATCTTCTGGATGCTTTCGTGGTGCTCAATGATGGCTTTTGGACTGGTAGTTGAGAACGTCAATAATGCTTTGGGACCTCCTTTCACACCAGTCTTCTTCGTCTTCTGGGTCATCTCGAATGTGTCGACCGGATTCTATCCTGTGGAATTTTTGTCGAACTTTTATCTCTGGGGGCTTGCATGGCCTTTAAGACACAACTTGATTGGAGCCAAGGCTATCATATATGGCACCAAAAACGTTCTTGGACTGAATTTTGGTGTCACACTGGCATGGGTCTTTCTCAGTCTAACCCTTCTCCCACTCACCGTGAAATTGCAAATGCACAAGAAAAAAGCGGTCTACGAGAAACAGAGAACAGAGCTGATGGAAAGAAAATATGGATCCGAAGAGTCCAAATCATCCTCTTCAGAGGAGTAGGAGTAATGAATCAGCAGTAAACAAACTCAAGTGCATTAGCGGCCGGCATGAAGATCTAGTTAATGATGATGTACCGTATATTTGGAGCGTGAACGGGTCTAGACAAAGTGTATGACGCGAATTAGTGCCTTGGACTAGTTCATGCCGGTAGATATCTTATGCAAACTTTGGCTTGTACTATGATCAGGCTTCATCTGCAGTCACTGTTCCATTGATCGAAGAGGCCTGTGCGAGTGCCCGATTTCAAGGTTGTAGAGCGCCGAGGAGGGTTTGCGATCTGATCCATTTTAAAGTTCGTGTGGCGGTTGGCCTACCGTCCGGTAGGTAGTGAGCCTCCTCGGGCTGAGTCCCGCAGATGGCCTACGCGATATTGAGGGCCCTGGAATTACCCCTGATAAACGTACACTGTCTAGAGAAGTTGTACTTAAAATCGAGACGACACGTTTCCGTCAACACACATTGCTCATCGATTGAGATGAGTAAGATACTGACGAAGTCGACGATTGAGCAACGTATAGCCAATGGTGATGTCCTCGTCATTTACAAGGACTCTGTCCTGAGGCTCAACTCATGGCTGCGAAATCATCCTGGAGGGGATAAGGCGATATTGCACATGGTCGGACGCGATGCCACTGATGAGATCAATGGCTATCACTCGAAGCAGACCATATATCGGATGAAGAGTTTCGCGATTGGCAAATTATCGGGAGGCTCTCCTTGGCTCAATCGAGTGCCTCCAATACAAGGGGGCTTCTCGAAAACAGAAGCTCCTGTGCCAGTCAATCCGGACAAGTTTTCGGATGATGAGGGTATCGCTATGGACGGTTCCTGTGAGAACAGTGACAGTGAAATAAATTCTGTCCAGCAACAGATACCCAAACAACGACGCAGGGCGAGTGTTCGAAAGCCAAGCGCTCACGAACTGATTCCCGAGCTAGAGACCCTGAACGCTCATCAGAAAATGGAAATCGAGAGAGACTTGAGGAAGTATCCCTCACTTGACCACAAGACACAATCAAACATACAGCAGAAGTATCGTGAGCTAGCCGATCGACTGGAACGTGAGGGTTATCATCAATGCCATTATGCAGACTATGCGAGGGAAGTGGTGAGGTGGGTCCTGTTTGCCAGCATATCTGTGTACTTCTACCAGCTGGGCTGGTACAAGTGTTCTGCTGTCTTCCTTGGTATTTTCTGGCATCAGGTGACCTTTGCTGTTCACGACGCGGGGCATACTGGTGTGACGCACTCTTTCTTGTGGGACGGACTGGGTGCTGCAACGATCGCCTCTTTTGTCGGAGGACTAAGTGTGGCATGGTGGAAGCGCAATCACAACGTTCATCATCTGGTGACGAATCAACCCGAACACGATCCCGATATTCAGCACATGCCAATTTTCGCAATCACTCCTCGACTGTTGTCAAACCTGAAGTCTACGTACTATGAAAAGGTGTTGGACTACGATGCAGCCGCAAAGACACTCGTCAAAGTGCAGCGGTTCATCTTTTATCCTGTCATGTTGTTTGGACGCTTCAACCTCTATCGGTTGTCATACGATCACTTGATCTTCAACCGTGGCCCACAATCCAAACAGGCACAGTTACTGAGAGTCTACGAGACTGTCGGGATATGCTTCTTTTTGTACTGGTATGCCTATCTGGTTGTCGGGTCGATTCCGACCGTGTCAGCTCGAGTCTGGTTCGTTCTCATCAGTCACTGGGTGACTGCGCCGCTTCACGTCCAAATCACACTGTCCCACTTCGCAATGTCGACGGTCTCTCTTGGACCGCAAGAGAGCTTTGCACAACAGCAATTGAGAACTACAATGGATGTTGATTGTCCTGCAAGCTTGGACTGGATCCACGGCGGGCTCCAATTCCAGGCTATACACCACTTGTTTCCGCGCATTCCTCGTCATCGCTTAAGAGAGGTCCAGCCGTTGGTAAGGGCCTTTGCTGAGGATGTGGGGATCGAGTACAAGGTCTACGGTTTTGCAGAGGGCAATGGTGTAGTGCTCACACGATTGGCAGAGGTCACCAAACAAGCAAAGATATTGTCAGACTGTGCCAAGGCGATGCGTGATCAAGGTGATTTGGGTATGAATTTAGCAGAGTAGGCGGGACCGACTAGCATTATAGAGTTGGTGAATTTTTACATTGCATTGAGAATAAGGCCAATGTGAGATGAGTGTGTCGCAACGAATGGCTCTAGTGATCACATGCACAGATAGCCACATATGGATTGGCTTCCCGCAACTGCCAAATCCTTATTCGCTCTGCACGCTCTGCACGATGTTGCTGGTACCCTGCAACGACTTCTTTATACTTACCTCTTCTTATCGGGAGTTGACCCGTAGCACATCAAGATGCCTGGAGCAAGAGGTGGTAAAAGAGACTATAAGCCTAAGCGAGGTGGAGGTAGGTGTCATCGATTTCACTGAGAACTACACTAAACGAGAACAGGCAAATCGTTCTCTCGCAATCTTCAGCCTTTGGACGCGGGTACGTACAGACTGCAGAGAGCATGCTCAATTCATCTCTGACATCGCCATAGAAGGAAATGAGACCAATACACCTGATCGTTACGAGCCACGATCGCGCCGAAATCAGGAAGAAACAGGTTCGGGAAGTGAGTCAGAATCGGGTTCCGGCTCAGAAGACAGCGACAGCGAGGACGATTCCTCTGAGGATGGTTTAGGCGCAGTCGGTGCACCCAAGCCGAAGAAAGACAAGGCAGCTGCATCTGATATTGCGAATCCGAACCGGGCCGCTCAAAAGTCGATGAAGGCCTCCGATCTAAAGTCAGATACATACGAGCCTTCGAGAAAGGAGCGAGAGGCTGCTGAGAAGAAGGCTGCGCAGGAGAAATACTGGAAGCTGCATCAGGCTGGAAAGACTGATCAAGCAAAGGCTGATTTGGCACGATTGAAGGTCATCAGGGAGAAGAGGGAAGCAGCAGCCAAGGCTAGGGAGGCAGAGAAGGCAGCCTCTGTTGAAGAAGCGCGGGTAGCTCTTGAGAAGAGTCAAGGAATAGGCAAAAAGAGTACTTAGACTGGAATCCGTTACTTTTTTGATTTACCAAATTTGTTGCTGCCGACGTGAGCACTGCACTGAGAGTGGTGAGACGTCCTGGACTTGGTTGTGCGTCTTTCACTCCGGCGGCCTGATGCCGGCCAACATTTGGCGCCTACAAGCCACTGATTAGCAGGCACCTCCACCAACCACAAAAAAACCGCGCCAGGGAAAGATACGGTAGTATAGCGACCGCGACTGCAGACCAGAGAAATTGAAAAGTAGCTCGGTGCGGCTACGGACTTGCTAAGGAGCGTCTTGATCCGATGTCAAGTGGCAGTCGGTCCGGGAGCAGTACACCATTGCTTCAACACACGAGCACCGATGACTCTCGCACGGTACGCACCGGGGGTTCTACGAGATTACCGTTTTATACTGCACAGAGGGTGGGGACGAATCCCAATTCTCGAGCAGCTTCGCCTTCGCCGCTGAGCCGACGAGAGACTGTGCGAAGACGTGTTGTGTACTATGTGCCGATGTGTTCCTGGGTTGCAAATTACTCGCTGCCTCTATTTCTGGGCGATCTTGGTGGAGGCATCAGTACAGTGTGCGTCATCATCCCCATCGCGCTCTCATATGCGTCCAATCTGGCCAAGATACCGCCCATCTACGGGCTGTATGGGGCGGCCATCGGGCCGGCAGTTTATGCTGTCTTGGGAAGTTGCGGGCAGATGAATGTTGGACCAGAGTCGGCATTGAGTCTACTGATTGGAGAAACCATCAGGAGTCAACTCGGGCGTCGGCACTCGGAGGCAGATTCAATCTTGATCACAGGGATCGTCACTTTCATGGCTGGAGCCTTGGTCTTCATCGCTGGCATCCTCAGGCTTGGGTTTCTCGACTCGGTCCTCAGTCGAGCACTGTTGAGGGGATTTATTTCCGCCGTCGCAGTCGTCATTTTCTTTGATCAGAGCATCACTGCGTTGGGACTCAACGGACTGGCCGAGCATACTGGTGTGGTGCACTTTAGTCCTATAGCAAAGGCCTGGTTCGTCATCACAAATCTCGGTTCGACCCACCGATTGACGGCCCTGTTGTCCCTAGGCACTGTGCTCACCTTGTCCGTCACACGATATTCCAAAACACGGTTGAGTCGCCGCTACAAATGGACGCTGGGAATACCTGACATCCTGCTCGTGGTCGTAATCACTTCTGTCCTCACCAAGGCATTCCGATGGGACACGGAAGGCGTCGCTATCCTCGGTCACATCAGCACGAAGCCCGTGGTACCCAAGTTTCCGATCAGATCATCAAACTACGTTCGCGCATCCGTCTCTACAGCTCTGCTCGTGTCAATCCTCGGATTCTTCGAGACTGTCGTGGCTGGCAAGACACTGGGCACGCAATTCAACTATACCGTGTCCGCTAATCGGGAAATGATTGCACTCGGGGTGGCAAACGTCGCCAACTCCTTCTTTGGTGCACTTCCGGTATTCGCCTCGTATTCACGAAGCAAAATCAACATCTCAAGTGGAGGCAGGACGCAAATGTCTGGCTTGATTTGTGCAATCGTGGTCGTCCTGGCGATGGTGTTTCTCATGCCTGCGTTCTACTATTTACCAAAGGCAGTCTTGAGCAGCATCATTGCCGTGGTCATGTACACATTACTGCAGGAGGCACCGCACGACATCAAGTTCTTCTGGAAGGTCAGGGGCTATGCCGACCTGTCACTCATGGCGCTCGTCTTCGTCTTCACCCTGGTGGTCAGTCTCGAATTCGGAATCAGTGTGGGCGTGGCGATCAGTCTGCTGCGCGTCATCAAGCACAGCCAGTCACCACGTATCCAGGTCCTCGGCCGGGTGCCGGGGACCAAGGAGTACGTGCCGGTGGACGAGAACGCGGAGGAGGTGGAACACATTGACGGGTTCCTGCTCGTCCGGATCCCGGAACCCCTCATCTTTGCCAACACGGGCCAGTTGAAGGACCGGCTGAGGAGACTGGAATTATATGGCAACACCCGCGTCCACCCCTCCGAACCACCCCGTCGGTCGGCGGAACATAATGCGCGAATCATCTTTGACTGTAATGGCATGTCTGGCATCGACGCCGCGGCCGCCCAGATATTCGCGGAAATCGTGTCAGAGTACGTCAACCGCGGGGTCTCTGTCTACTTTGTCCGCGTGAACCGCAAGAACAAGCGACTGTGGGCGTTGTTTCAGGATAGTGGCATCGTGGCCCTGGTTCAGGGAGAGGGCCACTTTGGCGAATCAATCAGCGACGTCTTGGAGAATTACACGCGACCGGGTGCCGTCATCGGTCGAGAGACTGTCTAGTGGTTTCAAATTTTTCCTTGTGGAGTGAGCGAGCATAGCGAGCGATAGCAGCATATTAGAATTCATTGTGGTACATTCAACCTTTTCGCCTATTCGCTTCCCCCCGCTAATGATAGATGAGAAACAGACATGACGGCATCAAGCACTAATTTCCAATTTCCCAATCTCCCGCATCAAATCGTCGTGTTTTTCAGTCGCTTGTGCCGACAACTCGACAGAGTCCACCATGGCACTCTTGCCTTGTCCTCCATTCGAGGCAGTAGTGACTCCTTCCGTCACCGGTGCGAGGTGGCTCTGTTCCAGTCTGGCCGAGGCGTTGCCTTTGTCCTTCACTGGCGGTTTTATACGCGGCGTAGTCGGCGGTCGTACTTTGGCAATAGAGTTGACGGAGTGGAAGGAAGCTATGGACGCCGTTTCAGATTGGTCCAGACTCATGCCCAGATTCTTTGCAGACTTTTTGCGTTCCGCTGTGAACCCCGGACGGGGAATCTTGAGCTTTCGTTTGCGCGGTGGCAGGAGCCAGGGAACGGTCAGGCAACGCGCCAATAGTCGGACCGTAGTTGTGCCTACCGGTCCAAAGTGGCTGCACTCTTGGTTCAGCGAGGTCAGCAAGTTGACTATCTCTGTGGCCTTGTAGAAGGGTGCGTGCCGAAGCTGGGTATGTATCAGGAGGGGGTGCAGCACTCGTAGATAGGTGTGTCGAAGTGCTTCATCCTCAGTCGGCAGATTGTATAGTTCTCTGATGAAGACATCAATCAGCACGTGAAGGTCGTTTGTGTAAAAGTACTCGTAAGTAGCTGCATTTGTGAAGAGCAGGAAGAGCTGTTTCAGAATTAGCAGTTGTAAGGCTGTGTCTCGTTCCCTATTGAGCATTCTGATCAAGTTCTCGCCGAAAGCCTTGAAGCGCGAGCCATGATCTGACAGCACCTTGACGATACTATTCTGAGCCTGGTGTGGACCCGTTGTCTCAATGGATGCGACTGAGAGCGAGGTGTTCGAGCTCGTCCTCGGGAACGGTTGCTGAGCCTGAGGCAAGCCAGCAACCATAAACTGCTCATTTAAGGAAACAATGACCTTGATACAATTATATGAGTAAGGGTCATCATCATCACGCGAAATCTCGACACTCCGAAGCAGGAACCATATAAACTCCTCATCAAAACAATGCATGTCTGCTTCGGAGAGCTTTTGCATGCGGCACATCTCGTACAGCGTGGTGAGTGCCAATCTTGTGAATCTTATGCTGTCCACTTGATGCTGCTTTGCCCAGTTCGCAATGACCGGTACCATATGCGCCCTTTTCATCAGCTTGAATGTCCTAGTGTTCTTTCGACCATCAAGGAGCAAGAGGTATAGATTGACATAACACTTTGCAATCTTGTCCTGCTCAGGTTGATATGCAATCATGGCCTCCCGCACGAGTTCGGCATTGTCCATATGGAAATCACTGTCGAGAAGCTTTTCGCAACATATCTCGACATCTGCATCAGTTGTCAAGTAATCCGCGCCGAATTGAGAGACAAAGGAGATGAAATTATTGACAACGTTTTGTATCGCGGATGGTGTTGTGGAGGTCGGTTGTATGATGTCGTCCACCTCTTGCCAAAATTGTGCTTCGTCCTCGACCTCGTAGGAGATGTCGTGGTCCATGGAAGACACCTCGAGCAGGACGATACACCTGGTTAAGAAAGACACAGACGAGAAGCAGAGCTTTGAGCGCTGCAGAGTCATAGGATCCGGACATACGAGATGCAATGACATGTGGTGGTGGAGGAAATATCTACCCGCGCTACTCCAGATCCACCAAATTCATACGCGCTCGTTCCACTTGCTTCGCTTTAGCACAATACAACATATCTTGCTTAGTCTTGATGTGAAACGCAGACTTTCGTTGCACCAATATCACGGTAGTATTTGCTTCGTTATGGAGACGCGGAAAAGGAACAAACGTAGAATAAGTTTCTCATCATCCTCCTCTTCAGAAGAGTCAGAAGCACTGACAAGGCCAATGCCGCGCATCACAATCAAACAGATTAGACCTGAAACTCCTCAGAGCGGATCAGACAATTCCTCTGCTCTGAGTGACGCCATCTCAGTAGATAACGACGAAACCATGCTGGACGACGACGACGACGACGACGATGCTGCAGATGCTGCGCACGATGAAGGTGAAGACCCTTCGGACGAAGACGAAGCCGCCATCATCCAATCGATCCTGAAACCAGAAATAGACACGAGCAAAAAGACTGCACGTCAAAAGGCGAAGGAAACAGGTGCGGCGGACCATCTCGAGTTCTTACCCATAGATCGCATGTCAAAGCTCAAACCCGTCCTGACGGAGGAAGAACTAGCACTCAAAAAGTCCGAGAACGCCAGAAAGAGGAAGAATCAGACGGAGAAGAAGTTGGATGAGGAGAAACAGGAGACAATCAACCGATTACTCAACAAACAGGCAGGAAAGAGAAAGGGAGCGGTCAAGCAGTTGACGGCTGCCGATACTGCCGGCCTCGAAGAGGCAGAGGAGGCCTCACAGGTACAAGTCAGGAAAACGAGGCCCGTCCCTCTCGGCATGATTCGCTACGTCAGCAATAAAGATGGTGCGACGCTCGGTGTGCCGAAGGAACTCGTCGGACACGTCGTGACCAGACAATTGTTCGGCTGACAATCCTCTTAATGAGCGACTTTTCAGGAGAAAACAATGTTTCTTCCCGTGCTCCAGTTGACGTCTCTGATAGAAGCCGTACGTGAGGGTGCCTTTACAGTGACGATTCTCACGAAAGTCATGCATGTCCAAACATTACTGTCTCTGACTGATGGGCACACCACGCGCAATGAGCGATGCGATGCACAGGCATATCGCCAGACAACAAGTCAGCTGTACATCAACACTGACATCCGCTTTGG
Source organism: Taphrina deformans (assembly GCA_005281575.1). Lineage (NCBI taxonomy): Eukaryota > Fungi > Ascomycota > Taphrinomycetes > Taphrinales > Taphrinaceae > Taphrina > Taphrina deformans. Next base: position 544,003 of record RHGG01000003.1, read on the forward strand.
TTTCCTAACTACTCGGGATGCAGCAATTCCAAACAATAGGCGGAATGCATGATCTATCAACCATCATCCCAAACGAGCACAGCTGTTGCATAAGCGAGATCAAACTCAAGGATAGCTAATGTATTTGGTCTTCAATCGTAATTTATTGATCGTGATACGTAATTAGTCTTTCTCATTATTTTGGTCATTCCTTGTTCAGTTCCATATTGGATGAACATCTTAGTTCCACTCGAATGCGGCATAGTCCGTGAGCAGAGTACCGGTAAGAGAGATACCAGTACAGTCCTGTCGAGAGGTCTTCTCCTCAACCGTGACATCGTACACTCCAGCCTTGTCAGTGACCGGGCATGCAAGGAACTGCTCCTTGCCGTTGAAGAGCAGACTTGGTGCTCCTGATGCCTTGAGAGAGAACCCAGTGGTCACAGAGTCGGTTCCTGTGAAAGTCGAGTGTGGCTGAGTGTATCCAATAGTTCCGTCACTCTTGACAAACAATTGCTGTCCACCTGGAACAGCAACAGAGAGACCAGCTGTGTTGCCGCCAACGTTGATTCCCAATTGCGATGCCTCCGGGACATCGACTCCTTCTGGGGAGTAACTCTTTGGTGCGGTTCCACCGAGACGGAGTGTACCATCAGCATAGATTGGCTGCAAGTGTACGTTGCTGTCACCAGAGTGGAACGAGGTGAATCCGTAAGGTCCGATTGGTACAGCGCTTCCAGTAGCGGTAGCAGAAGTCGTCAATGTAGTTGATGGTGCGGCTGGAGCAGCTGTAGGAGTAGCCTGGCCACCGTAGTTGACCGTGTTCCAGTTGACTCCAGAGTAGTCAACAGTCTTCCAGTCGACTCCCGAGTAGTCAACAGTGTTCCAGTCAATTTTGGAGTAATCGACTCCAGAGTAGTCAACAGTCTTCCAGTCGACCGGCGCTGGAGCTGCTGCAACAAATGAGATGATCGAAGCGGCAATGATGTTTGTGAATTGCATGATTACTGGATGTAAAGGTGAATTGTGGTAGAAGATTGTTCGAAACTCGAAAAGATGTTTGAATGATGAGAAGTATTTGGTCGTCCCAGCTCAGTCCTTATATACTTTTGGCCAGCTCCCAATTTAGATTTGCTGCTATTCCTCCGAGCGCAGAAGAAGCTAGAGGATCAGCAAGACTCGAAGCATCATTGTGCACCAGAACTGGGTGGCCGTGTCACCGTAGCGCAAGCCTGCAATGCTTCTGCAGCCACCTGTCCGAAAGAGGATTCACAGATGAGACCTGCCTTCCCAACCACTGATTGGCCACTAAAAATATCTGACGTGGTTTTTGCCGCGATCAGCGATCAGAGCACATGATCACCGTAGATCCAAGCTCCGTGAAGCTTCTTTTCTGCGCCACTCTCTTCCCGTTCGGTCTGTCCCTGCCCGGCTCTGCGCTCTGACCGAGATCTGACTGTGGCGAGCAGCTGACGAGTGACGCACAAGCTCATCTGCGCCCGCTCTGGGTGCGACTCTCGGAAGGCTTGGGCAGTTCCTCCGGTCCAATGAGCATGCCATTCGAAGCTTGTACACTAAATTGACTGTGCACTTCTCGGTAGACCTCCTCCGCACGCACTGTGACAGGTGTGTGTTGTGTGGGTTGACTACAGCAAAACTTGATTCCAATTTTATCGAATGCTTCCTCGATGTGTGCAGGACTCACAAACATAGGAACATGATCGTTTGACGCACGACATCGCAAATCACTGCGGTCTTCACGTCAAAGCGAGGACGTCATAGGAGAAGAGCTCTAATTGAGCGTCTACATGTGGCCCGTTGCCCTAGCTACATACCTATGATGCCATACAGCCACTGTGCTAGGTAGCTTCACCTGGGCAGTGGTCTTCCGCGAGACTCTTTGGCCCCTCCGATCGCGCCACAGCTCGATGTTGCCTCGTTTAACCTTGGAAGAGGGAAGTTCGGATGCTGCCACTCCAGATTGTCTTTGACTGAATATGCCAAAAAGCACAATGCATCGCATATTCCTTCTGTGCAATAGGCAGAACTTGCCACTTGCCAAAACCACTTTCGATGGAGAATGTCAGAGTCTACAAGATGTCATGTACTTTAGATTCGGATGACTTGACTCGGGTCCGTGGTCAGAATCATAACTTGACAGCCTGCAGATCTGCTCGGTGTATCAGAGCGTCACATGATCTGACCTTGACAACTCGCAAGTACAGACTACGTCTTCAATTATGGTACAGATCTGTGTTCCTGGTGTTTTTTCTTGCACCTTATGTGCATGAGGAGTGAACTGAAAGATCAAGTTCAGGGCTTGAGAGATGCATTGGTGTTGGAAGTTATCAAGACCACATCTCACCAAGCTGTTCCTTATACAGTCGATCCTTGAAATCAGCAATCGTGAATTGCGCATCGGACGGCAGCCACTTCGCACTCTGCTCCTGCGTTCTCAGATCATTTGCACTTATATCCTTGTCATCAACCATGTTCTCCTTCTGACGACGAGTTTTGGGTATAATCTTTGGATTGAGGAGGTGCGCTTGCAAGTATTGTTTTTTGAGTCGCGTTTTCCCCTGTTCAGGATGAGTCAAGCCACGAAACTCTACAGGCTTCTCGCTGTGTCGAACTTCTGATTCGATATCGTCGAGAATAGTCTGAAATTTGGGCACTAGAATTTCTAATCCCAAAAGATCGCGCATCTCATAGACTGCCTCGCGACATTGTGAGAGCGTCTCTCGTCGTTGTGAGCGTTGGCAACGTAGGTGGCTGAATATGCGCTGCAGGAGTATTTGTCTAAGGTTGTCCGCTGATAAAGGCAGACTGTCGTAGAGAGAGACGAGTGATTCGTAGTCGTGAATCAACTCAACAGTCATAAGTTGTAGCTCCAGTGGCAAGGTAAACATGACACAGGCGAACGTGGCTAAGATTGCGCACAGATAGCAGGCCTTGTCGACCCGGCAAAAACGCTGATGCGTCTTAGCAGCAGATCAATGACAGACGAGCCACTCGGCAGGGTGACTACCGCATCGCGACCTTATCAGACCAGAATTTCTGATAGATGTGTGACACGTGGGATTGCGTTAGTGTTCAACGCCACAGCGAGATGTATGAATTGGTCGCCTGACCGGACGGTCACAGGCAGACTCATTTTGTGGCTTACGCCAGCTGTCAGATAGCCGAACCTTATTCAGATTGCTCAGGTTTTGTGTCATAAAGCAATTCTGAGTCCACAATGAGAGACAAATGAAAGACATTGGATATCCGAAATAATTACAAGTTCTATTTGTTGCGATCTATGACTAGAATCTAACTTTGTATATTGACGCCATGACCACTTGTTAACTTAATTGCTTCGAGCGCTGACAGTAACCTTCGACTCTACATCGACTTGGACCATCACCGTCACAGTCTTGCCAGACCCTCCTTGAACTTCCACTTCTGCAAGCTTCTGTCCAGGTACTACAATTCTGCTTTTTTCTGTCTGTGGCTCAGCCGGTTCATCATCCTCGTCTTCCGAATCAGGCTCAGGGGCAGGCAGGGTTGTAACTTTGACATCTAATTTGCCTTCGAAGATCTCTATTTTAGAGGAGTATGGAATTTCAATCGAACGACGTGATGGCAGTGGTGTGTATACATCGAGGACTGTGATGAAATCCGATCCGCTCTTGACACCGATCGGTGTAGCCAAATGTGGAGCTGAGGTGATGATAGCCTGAGTTCCTTCGATTACTTCATCCTCCTCGTAATCAGCAATCAGCGAAGCTTGTACAGCAGCACCGAGAGACGATAATTCTGAGGGATTAAGGGACGGGGATGTCGTTGTAGGACTTCTAATTTTCGTGAATTCTGGGAAATTGTAGGAAATGTTCGAGGCTAATTTCGGAATATGGCATGTTCCTCCTACTAGCAGAACTTCATTGATGTCGAAGTTCTCGAGCTCCGCCTTCTTAATGGTAGAGTCAATGAGATCAGCAATCTGGCCGAAGACCTTGCGGCCCAAAGTTTCGAATCGAATTCTGTTGATAGAGGAGTGGAAATCGAGGCCTTCTGCCAGGGATTCTACTGAGACTGTAGCAGAAGATGAGGCAGACAAAGTCTTCTTCGTAGTTTCACACTGGGCCTTCATTTTCGCAAGAGCTCTCGTATTACCAGTGATATCAATTTTGTGCTTCTTCTGGAACTCTTTGCCGAAGTGCTCCACAAGAACATCATCCAGCATTGAGCCGCCCAAGCTATAGTCATGAGCAGTAGCTAGAATCGTGAAAAGACCTCCTCGAATTGAGACTACGGATACATCGGTCCGTGTGCCGCCAACGTCTGCTACAACAACGTTCCTGTCTTTCATCTCGACTCCCGATGCGTGATCGAGGGCTGCATACGCCAGTATTGCCGAGACTGGTTCGTGAATGATCTGCAAGATTTGTACTCCAGCGTCCTTGGCAATTTTCTCCAAGGTAGCACGTTGTTTATCACTGAAGTCTGTAGGAACGGTGACAACAACACCGGAAATAGACTTTCCCAGAAAATCTGCTGCGGAGTCACGTACTTTGATCAGGTGCCTAGCCGTGATCTCTGCGACGGTCATGATCTGCTCTTTAGGCGAAGAGTCTTCGGGTGAGGTTGCAATTGATAGCTTGAAAGCTGCTTCGCCATCCTTCTCCACAGGATGTGCAGAGAGAGCACAAGAGCGAGGGTCTACTTGACTGAAGTCTTTGCCAATAAAATCCCTGAAGCATGTCACTGTGTTTTTGGGGTTTCGAACCAGTTGAGCCGCGGCCTGATCTCCGTGGTACTCATCGCCGCCAACGTATGAAAGCGCTGATGGAATGGATCTATTGCCCTCCTCGTTGGCTATACATTCTGCCTTGCCCTCCTAGACACAAGTCAGTATGAAGACCTGAGTAGGTCAACGTCCTTACTCTGTTCGTGTATGAGATAGCTGAGGTCGTGTTACCGAATCCCAAGCCAATCACGGTGGATGTCTCTTCTATGTCACTCATAATTGCTTTGAATCCACAAAACGAAGAAACGTTAAAGCATCCTTTAAGCTAACTAACGCATTATTATCTGAAGTTCAAAAATCTCGAATTGCGAGGAGCTCCTTCGGCACACTTTCTTGTCCTCCACAGACTTTAAGAAAATGTGATGTGCACAATAGCAGCTGTTCACTTGTTGTGTTTCAACACAAGCTGGGCACTTCCTAGATAGCAGCATAACATACATTGACACAGTATGACATTGCCTTCCACGTGTGGTATACCACGACACGAACCGATGAGACTTCAGTCTCCATTTGAAATGCAATAGTGCAGCTCGCAGCTTTGTTATTTATCGGGCATCTCCTCTTGATTTTCGACGCTTCATGATTCTTTCATGACTACTCACACTATGAGGCGATATTTGTCGAGACATCATGTAAGTTGGTTGGTGTTCATGGCCGCTTACATCTCGCTGCTATTGACTTTCCTCCTTGTGGATACACTTCCAAATTACTTGTTCGAGCTTTTGCTCTTCTCAGGTTCCCTTTTCATGGTATTTACGACCACTCTTCTTGTGCCTCTCGCTTGTCTAGTCATATCGATCACAAGACTGGCGGCACTGAATAGATTCACTCTACACAATGCATATATTCTTCAACACACCAGATCACTCATGACATTCTTTCCTCTAATACTGAGCCTACAAATCTGTCTCTCGCTCCCTTACAAATACACGATTCTGTGTCGTCACTTATTTATCTCTCTGGTAGTGCCGCTAACGGTTTCAATATGTCTTCTTGCAATCTTGGGCATTTCTCTAGGCACTTTCAAAATGACGAGCGCGCCAGACACAGTTCTTGATATAGTTCTATCTGCGCCGTACTTGGACTTGGCAATTGTGATAGCCTCGGAAAACGTTTTTGGACGGCTCTGGTATGTCATTATTCGATTGACTTACGCCATGATTCAGCTATCAATCGTGCTTCACAGTATCAAAGCTACTATGTCTCTTGACATACAGAGAAAACGAGATCAATGGGAGATCCGATGGGCTACATCGGATTCAATCTTCATGCAACTGTACTCTATTCCCGGTGAAATGGTCCTGATTGTCTGGCACCAATGCATGACCTTCAGCAAGCCTGTTGCACAAAACTTTCGACGTGTCCTTCATCATTTCCAAGTATGTTGAGATTCTCACCACGCCAATAGAACACGTTTTAGTTCTGCAACACAATTTTACCCGAGACATAAACTCTCGCAATGTTACGGTCGTCGCCGTTGAAGACCCACTTCTCGATGGCGATTTGGTCGCTTTCGCCCTCGAAAATATCGACTCTGCCATTTCGTTGACGACCAAGATCAATAAGAAGAGCGTCGAAGAACTTGCCAGAGGTAAAGTTTCCGAGCTTTGACTGAAGATTGCAGACACGGGCACCACCTAGTGTGGCCATGTATAGTGCCTCAGAGACACCAAGCATCAAGTCTTTCTGACCAGTGTGAATAACTCGATGACGACTGACTGAGCAAGCCAACTTGGCGGCATCCAAGATTGAAGCCGTGTAACCGCCCGACATGTCTGTCCCCAGGCCGATAGAGATATCCATGTCAAGTATTTCACGGACCGGGCATTCACCTGAGGAGATTGCCGTGTTAGACGCTGGACAGTGAGAAATTCCAGATCCCTTGCTCCTCACCAATTCTAGCTCGTCTGGAGCAAGGTATATCGCGTGCGCGAGGATCGTCCTCTGAGTCAATAGTCCATACGTGTCGTATATGTTTGTGTAGGACGAGCATTCTGGGAACATGCCCTTCACCATTTCCAACTCGGCTTTGTTTTCCGAAATGTGCGTCTGGATTGGCAATTGTTCTGCTGACGCTAATTCTCCGAGTCCACGCATCAATTCTCGACTGCAGCTAGGAGCAAATCTAGGGGTGATGCAGTACGTCAACTGTTCTCCTATCGGGTCTATCTTCCGGACATGCTGTATACAGGCCTTTGTGGCTTCGAGGGAATCGCCGCAGGTCTCGCGGTAGTGGTCCGGGGACAAGTTGTCCATGTTGCACTTTCCGATGAATGCTCTCTGCCCTGCTTTCATGCACAAGTCAGCGAGAATATTGGTAGCCTCCGAGTGTATCGAAGAGTAATAGCAGGCCAATGTGGTTCCTTGACGCATCGTCTGAGCTACAATGCGGCTATACACCTCTGTCGCACGAGAAGGGTCTCTCATCGAGGATTCTGTAGGGAAGGTATACTTCTCCAGCCAATCCAGTAGTGGCAAGTCCAAGCCGATGCCTGCATTTGGGTATTGTGGAGCATGTATATGTGTATCGATCAAGCCGGGAAACAGAAATTGCTCAGGCGAAAGGTGCACGAACTCGGCGTCACCATATCCTTCATTCCGCAGAAACAATTCGAGGTCCTGGTTCTCGACGTCTGCAAATTCGTAGAGGAATGTGATGATGCCATCTTCCACTCCGAGGAGACCATCGTGGATAATTTCCAGCTGCGATGCAGATAAAGAATGACAGATTCTACCTCGAAACAATAACTTTGTCATGTCTTGTGTCTGTTCCTGAACAAGTGTTGAATGTTGATCTATGTATATTGAACCGTGCTGGCACGACTTTCTCGGAACGGAGCGAAGCACAACTATCAGAATCCTACTTGTACAATGTAACCTTGCACGGCCATCTGCGAGAAAGCCTCTTCCATCTGTTCGGCTTTGCTGCCCAATCACTTTCATGCGGCTTTCTGTGGGGCCGGTTGCGCTCATTTGTCGAGATGGCCTCAGCTGAACGTGTACGTATTTCAAGGTCTGTGTACAAGGCATGATTGACACTGTCTATCAAGCTCGTGTACTGTAGAACACGGCTCGTATCATCGCTGATGCGATGGAACATCTGCCGGACGAATTGGTGCTTGACGTGCTGAAGAACTGTCAAGTCAGCGACCTTCAGAGTTTGGCGCTCGTGTCGAAGCAATTCAATCGCGCAGCAGTGTCGTTACGCGCAGGTCTCTACTGCATCAATGAACTGGAAGAGCAATCGTAAGGTCAGCCATGTCTCTGGGAGATTCACTAATTCGGCAGGTTATGGTACAACTACTCGCTCTGTCACTATATCGCGCATCATTCAATGACTGGACGAGTGCGTACGACGTTTACGCATAAACCATGGAGCTCAAGAGCGGTCCATACTGCTTCTGGGTGTCCATTACAGTCACAATTAAACGATGTCGTGATTTGCGCCAGTGTTGCAAACATTGACATTCTCAACAAACTTCACGAGCAGAGGTGACAGCTGTACCGCGGGACGGACTTTTCCCTGGACAAGCGCATATCATTGCAGAAAATCGAATTTGTGGACGGTATAGCACAAAGCGTCCTACGATGAGGTTGCATTACTTTACTAGAGACTAGGTACGTGTCGCGTTACTGTTCTATAGCTTGCGACCAAGCTTAGCTTGAAATCGGTAGTGGTCTAGACCATGGAGTTTGGGGATCCGGCGGCGCAGAGAGGATTTGTGTGGGCGGCAGATCGCGGGAGAGGAAGAGCGAGGGAAATCAACCGCTGACGGCATCTTCCCCAAGAACTTCCCTCCAGCCTGACCCGCTCGCTACCTACTCCATAACCATCCCACACTCACTCTCAGACATCAATTCTTGTAGCCGTTATCCACTTGTTCAGTCACTCACGTTCCATTGAATAGCTCCCAGTCATGTCTACTACAAATTACTCACTCTACACCATCCCAGTCGCATGGGTCCTGTCCATTGCACCCCACTTCTATGCAGCCTCTTTGGCCGTACGTAATCTCTGAAACAGGCGTGATGGGAGACTGACGGGTCAGAACAAAGTGGGCAAGTTCGACAACACGAACCCACGAAACTCGACCGAGAACTTGAAGGCTAAGATGTCGGCCGCTCAATTGGGCATGTATCAGCGTGCCGAGGCAGCTCAACAGAACGGGTTTGAGAACATTGGACTCTTTGCTGCCTCGGTCGTGGCAGCCAATGTCGCTCGAGTCCCTGTCTCGACCGTAAACAGCCTCTCGTTGTTTTACCTCGCGTCCCGCGTGGTGTACAACTTGCTGTACATCAACACCGAGAGTCTGCCCATCTCAAACGTCAGATCGGTCGTTTTCGTAGGTGGAATCGTGTCTATCGTAAGTCTCCATCACGACCATTGAACACGGGCTGACGAAATCTAGATGACTCTGTTTGTCAAGGCTGGCAATGCACTCAACCTCTTGCTTTAAGTGTAGTTGCATACTAGTACATCAATTACACCTAAATTAATGATTCTTCATGACTATAGACTACCGTTGAGCACGTCCTTTAGCAGTACGGAAAGTCGCAAGGTATCGCCCATGATTTTGCTTTGCCGATTTACTAGTGATTGAAACATGAGATCGAAGGAGAGTGGCTTGCTCTCAATGTAAATCAGCGAAACACGAGCACGGCCTTCTTCTGCGCCGGACTTGGGGGCAGTTTGTTCGTGGTTACTCGATGCGGGCGGCAGCAAGTTGAGCCTGATCCCGCCTGGCAGACGTTTCGCGTCCTTGATGCGCAATAGCAGCGCAAAGAGGGGGAATTGAACCAGGAATGCGAGTACCATGTCCATACCCGTCTTGCCAAATTTCAACGCTATCCTGGCCGCCGCAAAAGTGAGGTAAAAGACAATGACGGTGGGGAAGAGAAAGGCGAGTAAGGTGAAGAGGATTGTGCCCAGGAGTAGTTGGTCGAGATCGTAGTCGCAACTATCGATTCGTGCTCGCAACACGTTCCTCTTCTTGCCGCGAAACAGGTGAAACAGACTGATGAGTATTGTCAGCTGCCATTCGTAGATCCGCGCGCTTGTAGTGTAAAATATGTACAGGTGCAACGTAAGAAGGCTGAGGACGTCCGACATGAGACTGATGCTCAGACTGGCGCCCAGAAAACCGCCGATCCCGATTGCTCGAACGACCAGGGGCAAGTATGGATGGACAGCCTCGAGCAAGTCCCTCCAGGAAGCAATCAACCAGAGGAACAGGTCGCTGAAGAAGCCAGCCAGCTCAGAATTGAGTTTCAGACCAGCTGGATAGCCCTTTAGCCACCACATCATCTTTGCCACAGTGTCTATGCTGTATTCGTCGATGAATTGGTAAATACCTTCAGCAAGTACATCTTCGTTGTTGAGACATATCGAAACCAGGTAGAGTCCGAAAATCAAGTCATTGGCAATCAGCCACATGCCGTTATAAAACTTGATGTAATCCGGATGATATGAGGTGATGGACGCCCAATCTCGTTTCCGCTCTCTCAAAGTGAGGTATTCGGTAGGCCAAGATTTGAGCTTCTGTATGCGAAAGTCTAATTCTCTGGCGGTGACGGAGAAGTCAGTCAGTGCCAGTGTACCTAGAACTGGAGTACATAGAGCCCATGAGATAGTGTCGATGGCTGCGACCTCCGAATCGATAGCTCGACGAGCGATATATTGCCTCCAAGGTCGAATTTCTTGACTGATGCGTTGAAAGAAGTCAACGACGTAGGCCCACAAATGTCGTGATACCTCGAAAGCTGATATCGTGACTTGTTCATGAAAACTCTGCGACCTGTTGCGATACTTCCTAGAGCCAAGTTTTGGCAGATTGCGTTGAAGAACGACTGCCACTTCTTGAGCACAATTCATCTGGTTGATGTGTAATTGAGTGAGACTACGATCATGTGTCGCTTCACAAGTATCGAAGATGTTGAAAGTGCTGATCTGTTTGTCCGAGCCGTCTTGTCGGTGCGCAAATCTCTCGAACGGTACAGGCTGAAGTGAAAAATATTGCATCCGATGAGGATCGGGACGATCAAAAATGATGAGTTGAACGGCAATGTCCTTATTTCCAGCATGAAAGCACGGATATATGCTTTCAGGATCGATATAACACTGAAGAATGTAGTCTTGATCCTGCTTTTGCTCTTTGTGCAAGCTCAATTGCCCCAGAATTGACAGAGGTTGGTGACCACAGAATTGCGTGACCTTACTGATTGGGAATTTTGTCACAAGCGAGGCAATATCAAGTGGTTGTTCTAGGCCATCACGCTACCGTGTAAGTACTATCTACACATGTCGTGCCGTCTCTTACGTAGATGTTCGATACAAGATCGATGACAAATAGATCTGTAGGACTATTTTGCCAGCCGAGAATGAGTGCAGACTCTGTGGTATCCAAGAGATCCGAAGGCCAGAAGATCTTGACAATTGAACTCTTTGTGCTTGCCATCAGAAACTCCCGCGTCTTCGAAGATGTTCACGCGCTGATATCTGATTGCGTGGGGGTGAACGACCACTCTGACTTTCAATACCCGCTGCCCTTTCACCAAGCACGAGAAGAATCACAAACAAGCCTGTGAGACCACCAGTGCCGATCAGAACTGAGCTAGCAACCCCTGACTGCCAACTTCTCTCCACGTAATGTAGCGCCTGATAGTAGAGCGCGTATCTCGGAGTACTGCCAACAATATAGCCTGCAAAAAACAGAAGCAGGAAAGCCAAAGCTAGTCTGACGCTGCTCATAGAGAATGCATGAGTGATCGGATTCGAGTATGATAATCTTCAGAACTCGCAAGCATGAAATTCTTGATATGGCCTTCAGCGTAAAGATAAGATGATTGACCTGTTAGACAACTTTCGGTTGCAGGACAAGCGCAGACGACTGACTCAGTGGGATGAAGAGCTCGAGAGACTTGTCTTTTGTGTAGAAGGAAACCCAAATTCTGTCGAAAACTGGAGCCGCCATCTCATCCTGCAGCCAGCCAATCAGAACTCGCCAATGTGCAGCCGCTGAGTTCACTGACATGTGGGTGCGGATTGTTGGTCTCCATGACCTTTTCCTTGAAACAACCTCTTCTTCTCGCCTTCTCAGGCCATGTTTCGGGCGGGAGCTGATAGGCAGCAGCAGACTCTATGTTCTTCCGTTGACAATCATGGGACTATCGACCGCGGCGCAATAGTCTTCACCTAGTGCAGCAAAGCAATCTTGACGACACACATAATGAGACCAGTCCTTTCGCGTAAGGAAATACAGAGACGAGTCATTGATGGTTTGGACAAGTCGTTCGACACATCAACGAACCTTACACTGTATCTGAGAGCATGTGAGAGGTTATTACGGGAGAGTCACTCTGCTCAAGCGGAAGCAGACAATGAGCAGGCATATTTCATACTCCTGCGCTTGGTAGAACTGATTGTCAACTACATCCCACGACATCCACAGGCGAAAGATCCCACCCATGCTGCGCGACTCAGAAGAATCAACAAGATGGCGCCAAGTCTCATGGTTGAGCTCGACACAATGAAGACGAAGCTCGACGCTGATTATGAGCGATATAAAAAATCTCAAAGGAGCCAGCTGGAGATCCAAGCCAAGCTAGATGCAGATCTTCGTGCGAAGCGTCAACGAAGCGAGTTCGAGTCTGCGCAAAGAGCTAAAGCACAAGAGTTGGTGAGTGCACAGAAAGCATCCCGAATGAGTCCACAAGACATACAGAAACGACTACAAGCATTACACATCAATTCCAACACGAGCACCGCAGCCCAAGATTCATCCCCCCATCACTCGACTACATATGATTATCCAGAACTGGCACTCACAAAGACTTCGAGACCCTCTCTTCCCAATTCACCAATCTCCTTTTCCCTGCCACGAAGACTGACCGAGACTCCGCCATCAGTCGTCGACCGTCCTGGATCGACTGCTCCAGCATCCGAGCATTACTTTACTTCTTCCGCGTCCTTGGAGAATGACTACCCTCTAAAGACAATCTTCCTCCCGTCCTCGTTACAATCGACCTTCCTGTCGCTGGCCTCGTCAAACACGGCGCGAAACCTGGAGACGTGCGGGATACTGAGCGGCACGTTGCGCAACAATGCGTACTTTGTGACGACCCTGATTGTTCCGGCCCAGGAGAGCACGTCGGACACGTGCCACACGACGGACGAGGAGGGCCTGTTCAATTACCAGGACGCAAACGACCTGTTCACGCTGGGCTGGATCCACACGCACCCGACGCAGACGTGTTTTCTCAGTTCGGTGGATCTGCACACGCAGTGTGGGTACCAGCTCATGTTGCCGGAATCCATCGCCATCGTCCTCGCGCCCTCAAAGACGCCCTCGGCCGGCACCTTTCGGTTGACTGATCCGCCGGGCCTGCACACCATCAAGACCTGTACCCGCGGCGGACTGTTCCATCCGCACGACGAGGGAGGGGGCACGATGTACGTCGGGGCCGACCGGGCCAGTGCGGGACACGTCAAGGAAGTCGAGGGGATGACGTTTACGGTGGAGGATCAGCGGTTATGAAGAGGAAGAAGGGTATATATACATGCAACTGTCTATAATTTCTATTCTATTTCAATTCTTCACGCCATCGCCATTATCGTCTCTCTACGTCGTCATTTTTTGTCGTTTTCTTGTTCCGTTCGTGTTGGTGGTGGTGGTGGGCGGGACCTGGACGTCCGTCTCGTGGTGGGCGATACTGATCATGCCGGGCGCACGGAGGATACTCTTGTCGAGGACGGCGGGATACTTGCTCAGTTCCGGGTCCGCCATGCTCTCGAGGATGGCACCGAGGTACGTCGTCACCCGGTCGCGAAAGGAGGCAAAGTCGTGGTCCTGCAGGACGGCGAGCAGGTGTCTGTCCATGCGCGTCTCCTCCCGCGCCCGCAACGCGTCCACCGTCCTCCTCCGACCCGTCTCCCAAGAGTTTGCAAATTCGGCACCCTTGGCCTCTGAAAAGAGGAGGTCCAACTCTACCTGCCTGTCGTCGTCCTCCTCCTCGTCGTCGTCGTCTGGCCGTCTCGCCAGGACGCCGTACGAGAAACAGGCATCGACACAGTCTCCGCCCCGTTCGTCGGCGAGGAGGTACCCCTCGAGCGCAGCAAACAGGCAAAACTCGAGCGCGATGGAGATCCAGAGCGGCCCCGGGGTCTGGGTCGCATAACACGACGCCGAGACGAGGAAGAAGCGGTGCAGGGCGTCCTGGAGGCTGACCCGGCCCGAGTCGCGCTCGTCCACCACCACCCCGAACGACGACCTCGCCTGGGCCCGTGTCTCGTCGGAGACCTGGATGGCCTGTAGACCAGCCAGCGTCCGTCCGTCCACCACGGAGGACGTGCCCCGGTCGCGCAGGAACCGCACAGTCCGGGCCCTCAGTGCCTCTCTCCGCCCCGGACCCGTCCGAGTCTCTGATGAGCGCCGGGTAATGTACCGACTCCGCGCGTCGCGGTAGACAAAGAGAATCACGAGACTCGCGAGGTCGATGCGCCGGGTCAGGAGGCCGTACCTGAATTTCGGCCGGTCCGCCAAATCAAACGTCATGATGAGGCCGTCCACGAGACCCACCAGGCGCCTGCCCTTTGATCGGTCGCCCGGTCTGCCCGCAGCCAGGCCCCTGTCGGTCTGCGCTGCTTCCTCCAGGATAGTCTTTGAAGCGAGCCATAGGAGGTAGTCCAGGATGATGGTGTTTGTAGTCTTGTTCAGGTGATGCTTGGCCTCTTTCTGCAGCTCTGCCATAGGTACAGTCTTCCGGAAGATTACTCCATGGTCATGATGGGAGACTGACTGAATGGAGTACTTGACAAATGTGGATTTCAAGCGTGAGGGTGGAAGGGGACGGTGATGATATTACGGGGGAGGGGGAAATGGGAGGATACGGTATTTGATGGGGGATCAGCCAAAATCAGTTTGAAGGGCAGATAAACACAAAGTGGCGCAGGTTCCTCTATCCTTATCTTCCTGCTCTTCACTTCGTTACTTCTTCACTTCTTCCTCCTTCTTCCCCTCGTCGGTCCTTCTTATCTCTGGTTCCACCCACTACGGTACCACCACCACCACCACCTGCCCCTTTCAGATTGATAGACAGCTTGCAACAGTTGGCAGGGTACAAAGCGGTGCTCTGAACCTTGTTATCGTCCTCCCGCTTCTGGCATTCCGCAGGCCCCCGCTGTCCATGATTGTTATCTCATACGCCATATCTTGTACCGATGATGGCCGCAATCTGGCTAGAATGAATAGGATTATCCATTCAGCCATCCGTCTAATGCTCTTTACATGCCGGCCACCCTGTGCAATCACGTGAACAGTACTTTTGGGCGAGGTTGCCACTGTCCTACTACAGCTGACCTGGGACTGCAGCGAGAAGCCTAGTATGGAGAGTTGACCACATCGTTCCGGCCGAGTCGCCGCCTGACAGGTGTCGAGATGGACGCCCTTGTCGGCTTCTTGAAGGCTTGCTGCCGGTCCACCATGCTCACATCGTGTGGTAGCGCAACAATCACATTCTTGTCCGTCCCAAACTTGAAGTTGTCCGCCTTGACCTCGTCCTGATACTTCTTGATCCGGTACTTGTCCAGCTTGCCCTTCTGTACCACCTGGTTCAGGGACCAGGAAATGACGAACGCTCCCGTCGACGTGACAATCGACTTTTCCGGCGTGTCAGGACCGGCATTGAACTTGGCAGGCGTAAAGGACAACTTGCCTCCCATCATGGCAACGTGCTCCGGGTTGAGTTGCAAAATTCGCGGTCGTGGTTTCGAATCCTTGCCGAACGATTTCGTGAATCCGGAGGAACCTGCATTCTTGCCCTCTCTAATAGTCGCATCAATGAGCAAGATATAAGTCTTGGTTGTCGCCAAGACCCACTGACCGTCCGCAGAGACATCGATCCCAATGATTGGGGCAGACATTGGCGGTAGAGCTGTCTTTGCATTGATACCTAGGCGATCAAACAGACGAATGTCGCCCTTGCTAGAAGCAACGGCAATGTACCCTGCCTCGGTTGTCGCCGCGGCTGAAAAGTCGTTGTTGCTCTTGTACTGCTTGAACTCGCTGTCCACGAGCTTCGCCCCACTGAGTCGTGGATCTACTCGATATAGGCCATTCTTGGACAGTCCAATCAGAGTTTGCTCACCGGTCATACCGGCAAACTTGGATGAAGCAGTAAATGTCGTAAGAGGAACGTCGTCGTGTATTTTCCATTCATCGACAATCTTACCATATTCAAGGTCCATCTTGTACAAATGCTGAGAGTCGTTGGGATCCTGCATGATCATGTTGGTATCCTCGTTATGCAACATTACCTTGGACGGATTGAATTTGGCACCCTTCAACTTCTGAATCTTGTTTATAGAAGTAGCAAACTCGAGACGATCGTCGTCAGTATGTCGAAAGACACCGATCTTGTCCCCACGCACAACAAAAGATCGATCGTGTTTGTAGCCGACAGCGAGTTGACTGTTTTCGCCCTCACCATCCATTCGCTGCACTTCATCAGCCTCTTCGTCCTCGTCTGGATCCTCTTGTGCATCACGGTATGCTTCAGGCAGGTCTTCGTCATCTGGCTCGGCATCCATCAATCGTCGCGCTTCCGCATCGTCCTCTTCGAGGTCGTTCATTTCAGTATCCTCTTGAATGCTCATCAGGTAGTCTCTGTCATCGTCCTTTTGCTTTGCCCACTTCATCTCGTTGAGTCTTTCCCATAGTGCTCGCATGACGCCCTCTTGGAATCGCTCTGTGGTTGGCACATCTGAGAATTTGAGTAACCACGAGTACGCAGAATCGTCCTCGTCGTAGTAATTCCAGATAAAGCAAGTCTGTTCATAATTGAAGACAGGATTCATTTCTGCTTCCATTGGTTGACCGAGCCATATCTTACCAGTCGAGTCCTCTACTGAAAGCCAATACTCCCACTTGCCAATTTCTGACACAATAGCGGTGACATTGGACTCCTGCAGCTCAAAAACACCCTCGGACGCATCAAATATGTGCAATTCGGCATGTACTCTGGCGAGCTCTTCACCCTGAGCTGCGGGCGCTTCTACGGGAACAGGTGCAACACTTCTCGAGACGTTGGCCTTCACCGGACTTTCGCGAGCCGTCAGATCCAGACTTTTGAATTCGCTCTTGAGTGCAGCAGGTGTGGTAGGTAAGGATCGTCCTTGCGGAGAAGTTGGGACAAGCTTTAGTTCCTCGAGGTCGTCCTCCGTAGCATCTTCATGAGAACGCTGATATTTGCGTTCGAAGAGACACTGTAGTGCGACAAGTTCGAAAGCGCCAATCTCGACTGGCTTTGTCGCTGCATCACAGACAAATGTATAAGCATCCCCACTATCTCCCTGGAAGTCACGCCATTGGAAGATCGTGCTCCCATCCTTCTCACTCATACGAAACCTGATGGATTCATCGAGGAGAAAGTCCTTGATGTCTCCAGATGTTTCCCCTTCTTCCTCGTCCTCGAGTTCGTCTTCTCCCTCCTCGTAAGCTCGTTCGATGACCAGCTGATAGCAATATTGCTGATTCGTTCTTGATATTGTGGCTTGTGCGTCTTTGAAAATGCACTCACTTGTGCCTTTGATGCCAGAAGGACGGACTATATAGAGCTGACCACTCGGGATGGTGCAGATCTCCACCTTTTTCGTGTCGTCGCCGAAAAGCGCTCGACCAAGAGACTTGATGGCAAACATAAGTAGAGGGGATACACACTAGATTGTCGAGGAAAGCTGTCTCCAGAAGATGAAGCACCTGTGAAGACTCGTCGCAACCGCTGATGAGCTTATATATGGAGTGCCAGAGATCAGGAACGAAACGTAAAACGAAAAAGGAGGATGATTGTGTGCGAGTTGCATCGTTGTCGAGTTTTGTTGACTACAGCAATCCCTCATGCGCTGCGGCTGTTGAAGCAAGCTACGTGGCTGCATCAACGGCCCGACATGAAAGGCGCCACGTCAATCCCCGTTCTCCACCTTTTGGCAGCTCAGCGGTCATCTCACCGCACAGACCGGCAATTCAAGTCGACGTGTAGTGTCTAGCTGTGCAATCCGTCATACCCAAGCAGAAGAGACATAGACAGCGATGAGTGCAGCTTGCATCTTTTGCAAAATTATAAAAGGAGATATCCCGAGCTTCAAGCTCATTGAGACCGCCAAGACTTTTGCTTTTCTAGACATTGGTCCGCTCTCGAAAGGGCATGCCCTCGTCATTCCCAAGGTACCCATCCCATCCGGGCTCTGCCCCAAAGTGGCAAGGCTGATTGTGCTAGGAACATGCCATGAAGCTGCACGAACTGAGTGACGAATCCCTCGCAGACTTACTGCCAGTCGCAAAGAAAATTGCCAAGGCTGTGGGAGCCGAAAATTACAACATTCTACAAAACAACGGACGAGAGGCTCATCAGGTGGTCGACCACGTTCACTTCCACTTCATCCCGAAAAAGAGTATGAAGGACGAAAGCGAGGGTCTCGTCATTGGTTGGCCCACGAGGGAAGCAGATAAGGCTGAGTTGAAGGCTTACTGCGACGAATTGAAGTCCAAGATGTAGAGGCTACCCTGCTATAGAAGATCGTGCGGATAGATCAAGGTACGCTTGTAAGAAACCAGCATGAACTGAATTGATGCTTGCCAATCGACTGTAATGGTGTATATTGTCAACACTGCCTGCTCGTGACTGGAAACGTTCTTCGTATGCCACTTGCCAGACCTACTGTGTACTTTATGATTTTTGCGGGCCAGCATCACGGCAGACGTGTGCCAAGGGAGTTTCTGTGGCGAGCCTGACACGGCTTTACATGAGCGCAGTGAGATGGTCAGTGACACCAAGCACTCTGAATCCCCGACCGTTCTTCTCATCGACATATCCACTGACTGCATTCCACACCATTCTCTTGTCTACCCTCGGTATTCTGATCAAGATTGACTCATCTTCGCCATCCTTGCCGGCGGAGTGATGCAGGATGTCTACATGACATGAACTCCCGAGCAGGCCATGCTCCCTTGTCAATGCAGTAGCGATCAGGTGTCTCCAGGTGAGCAGATCTGTCTCTGGAAAGCTCGTCTCTGACTCCTGGACGAGAGAAACATGCAAGAATGAGAATTCGGTGGTTCTCAAAGTGATTGTCGGCATCAATGGTCCATCCCGTCAATACCAAAACAATGTATCACTCTCACTGCTCGAGTGAACTTATCCCTCATGATACATCAGAGAAGAAGTTGTTTGCACACGGAAGTGATCGAATTTCATGATCAGAATAGACTTGATGACCGGCCTTACTTCGGCTCAAAATTCGACTCAAAAAAGTGCCAAATTTCACGTGATTCATCATTTGCCGTCTCCAGACCGCACTCCAATTTCTTCGCAGGAATAGACAAACTATCGGCACAACTTTATCAGCGTCTGCAGGCTCGCGGGACGTGCCAGCAACGGGTTCTCTCATTACGATACACCAGGAACGATGAGTTTCAGAGGTCGCGGCGGCGGCAGAGGCGGTTTCACGCCTCGCGGAGGACGAGGTCAGTGTCACGATGACGAGAGAGAGAGAGTACACAGGACAGACACTAACCCACGTCAGGAGGATTCGGCGGCGGTGACCGATTCGGGGGAGACAGAAACGCAATTCCGGACCAGGTCCTCGAACTCGGCTCATTCATGCACGCCTGCGAGAACGAAATGGTCTGCGAATCGACAAACACGAAAATTCCGTACTTCAATGCCCCCATTTTCCTGCAAAACAAGACACCCGTCGGAAAAGTCGACGAGATCCTTGGGCCCATGAATCAGGTCTACTTCACCATCAAGCCCCAAGAAGGCATCGTCAGTACCAGTTTCAAGGCGGGGGACAAGTTCTACATTGGCGGGGACAAGTTACTGCCCATCGAGCGGTTCCTGCCGCAACCCAAGGTTGCCGGCGTGAAGAAGCCAAGAGGAGGAGCTGGCGGCAGGGGAGGTCGTGGAGCACCACGCGGTAGAGGTGGATTCTCTGCTGGTCGTGGAGCACCCCGAGGACGAGGAGGATTCTCTGCCCGTGGAGGTGGATTCTCCGGTGGTCGTGGAGCACCCAGAGGTATGATCATGCAAGACGGTACTTTGTACAACTCAACTAACTGTTATCCCTAGGTGGTCGTGGAGGCTTCACTCCCAGAGGACGGGGTCGTGGTGGTTATTAAGCGATTTGCATTCACATCTCTATACATTTGTACATATTCACATCATTAAGTCATTGCCTGCTGTCGATGATGACCATCCGACAATTGAGCGCATCATTGTGATTTGGTACTGTCTCACGGTGTGCTGAACTGCGCCGACTCAGTCTTCGAAATGATCCGTGTTTGTTGAGAATGCACAGACGACCAGTAGCAGTATTATCATCCAGAAAGAACCACGAAAGGCGGTTTTAAGGTTTTGTCTTGTCATTCGAGCTTCGGTGATAAGTTGGTGTGAAACCATGGCTCTGCCTCACGAAAGCTGTCGTGTCTCGACAGTGGTTTTTAGCATTGCCAAATGGAGCTATGAGGTGTGGTGAACGTTCCAGCTACTGGTAGCCTCGAACTTTGTTGAATGTGATTAGTAGCATCTTCTGGCAAAGCTCAACCGTAGCTCAAGATTTGTATGGAAACTATCGTTAGCGGCACAACCAGGATTGACCATGAGCGCAGAGAATAAGATATGTTGCATCGAGTCGTTGCCGAGGACGTAGCTGGATTTGCTCCCTGTAGGGAATTCTCAAAGTTAGGTCGTGACGGAGGTTGAGACTGGGATTCTTCTTGCGAGCCATTCGCATACCAGATAGGGGAATGAGGAGGTGGGGGCGGACGACCATCAGTGGACATGTTGTGTGCCGGGTAGGTTATGTTGGGTAACACGGTCCCTTCATTGTCGAAGCAAAGCATCTGTACAGCTTTGCCGGACAATGGTGTCGAAAATGTTTGTTGCCCAGGTCTGCCGTCGCGAAGATCCAGACTGCCGAGAACGGTGTGTAGACATGAGAGGATTGGAAAGCTTGTCTGGTGTAGACAGACGTACGTGCACTCGTCCTGCGGGTCCTGAATAACCTCTGACAAGCAGCAGATCTGTGCATGATGCAGCGAGGGCACCCTGTACACACAGTAAGCTGTCCCATTGGGCACATTCGAAGCCGCGAAAGTTTGCGACGTCAAACAAGTATCTGAGGTCAAGTCACTGAGCACTGGCTGCCAGCCGTCCCCCATCTAGAGACCTGGGGGATCTCGATTCACACCTGAAATGCAGTGCTTAAGTAATGTCTCGTGGTCTTTGTTCGGCCAGTATAGCAGTTATTCAGTGGGAAAATAGAGATTCGAGTTGAGCGATGCGAAGATCGAGTGCGCAGTCTTTTGTATGTACTCCACTGGCGACTTTGAACGGACCAGGCGCGTGTGATGGAAGACAATCAGGGAGCAGACAGAGTCATGATGAAGTGGTAAAGGGAGAAAGAACCTACGAATAGTTACAGTAAGCCTCGGCGGCCCACACGGCTGGGACCCAAGCGCAGGGATCGACGGCACCGACAAACACGAACCTGAGAAGCTTCGGTGGAGAAAGCTTGGCCTTCACACACCAGCCGCCTCCCTCCCACGCACACGCACCAACTTCCCCTCCAGGTCACTCACACCACATCGTCACTTCACGCGATACGCTACTGACGGCACAGACTCAGTCTCCTACCCTCCCGTCCAGCTTGGGTACAGTATTCTAGCTAGCTCTCTACCGCATCCTACAACGTAAACAGGATATTGACATCGATCGGGTGGCAGGCAGATAATTGCGGCCTTTGTGTATAGTTGCCCTGTTTCATCTCGTCCCGCACACTGTTCAGCAACTGCAGGTAAGATTGCTGCGGGTTCTTGAGGAGTGCATTCCGGAATGCAAAGGACATGGCACCTTGACCTACACAGTGTCAGCGGTGGTACGGAAGCACGTATTGGGACCTGTCTACCTTGTCCTGAGATCGAAGCGTCAGCACTTGTTTGATCGTCCTTGCATCCGGTGAAACAAATCACATCTGCTGGCGCGGTCTTCATCTGCTTCACCATCTCTTGATTGCCTCCGGAACCGGACTGGGTCACCTTCTTGAACAACCCGGTAGCTCCAGACATCAAACCGCTGTAGTCATTCCTTAGATATGCTGTTCCGATCCCCAACAAGCCCTGACCTGCGTCTTTCAGAAGATTTGGCTCCTTGAGCACTCCTTTTGTGGAATACATATAAGGCAGATCCATAATTGACCCCGAATGACAACAATCAAACACGGCTGTCAAACGGCAACCCTGCGGCAGGGTCTTTACACAAATATCATGGATGATGTCGTCAACGATATGTCCAGGCTGTGTCTGCTGAAAGTCAACAGGATAGATGCATTCGTCGAAGCCATCATCTTCATCGCCGTTGAGATCTTCTGTCTTGCCACCATGTCCGGAATAATGTAAGAACAGATTGTCATTCGGTTGTGCGCCGTTGACTAGCCATTGCATCGCATTGAGAATGTTCTGCCGCGTTGGAATTGCTCGCGGCATGGTCTGGTCATCTGTAAGTATCACCATGTCATCTTTCGAGAAACCATATCTCTCAGTCAAGAACTGCACCATGTTATGCACATCATTGATACAGCCGTGCAACTCGTTCTTCGAATTGAAGTAGTTGATACCTATCAGCAGTGCTTTCTTCTTCCCTTGCAAATTACCATATTGGAAATGCATGTTATTGGCACCGAAATCTTGCATGCCAGTCGGAGGAGCTGGTGGAGCATTGCCATTATATTGCTGTCTCTGTACAAGCTCCGGATTGGTTGGCCCTTGGTATTGTGGTCGATTGTCCCTATACATGTCAGATTGTGATATTCTGTTGCTCGTTCTCAAACCAGTATTACCAATTGGGAGGCGGTCCTTGAGGTGTCCCGAATGAATTTATGTTTTGATTATAGCCACCAGCTCCAGGACGCTCTGGATTTTGTTGTTGATATTGTGCCTCTCCGTCATAGCCCTGAGGACGATACTGCTGGGATTGACCATACGGCATCTGTCCTGGTGGTGGCCCGTATTGTCCAGGCGGCGGCCCGGGTGGACCACCGTATTGTCCAGGTGGCGGCCCGGGTGGACCACCGTACTGTCCAGGAGGAGGACCATATTGCCCAGGCGGGTGTCCATATTGTTGTTGCTGTCCATAACCTTGTTGCGTTTGACCATATTGCTGACCATAGTTTTGTTGTTGATGATTTTGCTGGTAATTCGCACCAGGGTAAGACATCACGTGTATTAGCGTTAAATAGTAATGCGCCCGACTTCCTTAGGATATGTCTTCCCACCCGTGCTTTCTTGCGGTATTGGTGACTTCACGGACGGCTCTCACGTACGGCAGGCAATGCCTTGTAGGATTGCGCAGATCATTCAATGGCAAATGGCTTCCCAAGGTTGTACTCGATTTAGTGGAGATTCCAGCCTGAGCTCCACAGCACGGAACTCCGCAGGTCTAGGTAACTGTGATTTTCTACAGTACCTTTGAAACGACAATTGCTACATTATACAGGACATACATATAAAGCCACGAAACAGTCCGGTATCCTTCTTCTGATACCATCTGCGGGGTGGTCGAATGCAAGTCGTGGCAATTGTGCAAGAGAACTCCCTCGGACTTCTCAGTCTATATCCATACGCAGCATTTGATGGTCCTTCTTGGCATCTTTAGCACTGTAATGGTAGCATCATAACGAGGATGTGGATGTGGTCGCGGCTGAGGATGTAATCTGTACTTGTCGCATAGAGACTGCTGCTAGCAGTGCGCATGCGGCCCAGCAAAGACTAATGACTAGCTTGTTAGTTTTGCTCATAGTCTGACGTGGAGATTGGTACGATGAGTGGCGCCAAGACCTTTCACATAAGCTGCAAGAACTAGCTCACGAACCGGACTCTGTAAATTCTTGACGTATTCCAGGCTTGCCATTGATTCAGTTATGATCTGAGACGTTAGTTTTTATAGATAATGCAGACCAACAACAAACCTCTTGTTTGTTCGGCATTTCAATCAAGGCTGTTTGCAATGCAGAGCTAAGTACAGTTCGTAGCACTACTGTTACAGAGCTCAAGCCAAGAATACCCCCTAAGGTGATTGACATATATAAACCGGATGCTGCGGTTGCGATGTCGCTTTGTTTCACACCAACTGATAATGCAATGAAAGATGACGAAAGAGCTATACCTGTGCCGAAACCACCGGGCATAATATACAGAGATTCCCACATATTTGTATGTCCTTGCCATCTCAGCAAAAGCAAGGTATAGGATAACATCGAGGAAATTGCTGCAATGATTGTTATCGACTTGTAACGTCCAGTTCTGTTTCGTCAGCATGACGTTATATGAGCCATGAATAGGCCGTACTTCCTTATAAAGATTCCACACAAAATACCACCCAGAGCGTTTCCTGCGACAGCGGGCAGGATCTGTAGACCAGCCCGAGATGTAGACGCATTCTGAGTCAACTGGAAGTACATTGGAACTGAAAATATCGCCTAGGCCGCTCAGGACAGTGCACAAACTCGGGGCACCATTCTTACACCAAATTGGCCAGCGAATTGACACGCACCTGTCAAGTAAGATGTAATGACAGCACGCTGTGCCAGTAGCGTAGGAGGGAATACAGGCTCTTTGACTTTCCTTTCAATCTTGTAGAAACACAGACCGGACAGTAATGCAACAGCGAGGAGAATCACGAAGTTCTGCCATGAGCCGTTCTTGAAAGCCTCCAAGCCCACTAAGAACAACACGATCGTCATGGTCATGGTCATTGATCCAAAGAAGTCTATTCGACAGAGCTTTTGTCGCATATTCTCAGTCTCTATTCTCGTGGTTTTATATAGCCAGCTGACCATGACGAATGCAAGTACAGCCAAGGGGCACTGAATAAAGAAAGTCCTGGCTGTCAAACAAGAGCTGGAGAAAGTTGAAGCCTGCTTACCATCGCCAGCCGATGAGATCAGCTAGCAGACCACCGATAGGACCTCCAACACTTCTGCCTAACATAGCTGCCATATTGACATAACTCCGCCAAAGTGCGACTTCACTGATTGGAACTAGATCTGTCTCTAGTCAGCAAAGGACTCGTGTCACAACTGTAGACTGGACCAGAAATGATTATCGTGACTAGAACAGTCATGCCTGACCCGCCACACCCACTGATTATTCGACCAAGCACGAAATGCCAGAGCTCAGTGCTTGCTCCACTGACTAATCAGCCCGATCCAGACGTGAACATTTCTTGTATACCAAATGATGAGACCAATTGTGAATATAGAATATGCAAAAAGCAAGGTACTTTTGCGCGAGAAGATATCGCTCAGCTTGCCATACTTGCAGCATTAGCCAGTGAACTATTATAGCATGATCACCGCACCAATGCTTGTGTAGCACATCCTGCAATCATGTAACTTGTTATGATCCATCCAGGACCGGTCAAATCACCAAAATCCGAACTTATCAACCCATACGTTGCAAGGGCTATCGATGTGTCTGCATTCGCCACGAACACTCCTAATCAATGAGCGCTTTTCACTTTAAATCGCAAGTCCACGCACCAAGCAGGAATGTCGAAACAATGATGAGAATAGAGCTTCGTCCCGGGGATCTGGGCAGCAGTGGTTGATACTCAGAGTCTGAGGTACTACACTGTGGAGCGTTACCTTCGTCCTGCTCAGATACGATCGGAAAATTGGGGAAAGGAAATTGCACTTTTGCATTGTTGACAGACATATTGCGATCGCTTGTTCTCGACGAATCAATCTTATTGTCAAGACCTGTGAGGTGGTTCTCTTTGTCTTGTTTCCTTCTTGTCAGATCTCTACCAATCGGTGTCCTACAGCTTTGCCTGTCTTTCAAAAAGGATCACCAAGCCATCGGAAATCTTGATTTCCTGAAACTTGCCAATCTACATTAGACTTGATCCTTTTTTGTGGTCAGAGATTAGATTAAATGTTTCACTCATAGTACCACGAAAGGCTGAGGATTACCATTGGATTTGTGCTATCATTGCTTGTGCTCTTGGACTGTATGCCCACAAACTCAGTCATTGTCGGATAAATCAATTCTCACACGATTCTTTGAGTCAGACAAGAATTTACTTATTCGACATGCCGTTGTGCTGTCAGCAATCCTCGCGATGACGAATTCACAAGCTTTTTCCAACTGGTCATTCTACTCTCCAGAAGAGAATGGATGGACCTTACGGAAAGAACTCGACTTTCACTAGAAGGATGGTTTCATATGAATGTACCGTGCTTAGAACATTGACGGTGACTCGCCGGCATCGCCATGTTCTTGCAGCAGTGACAATACTCTCTGCTCTGAGCAATCAGGATATCAAGTGCACAGAGTTGATTATGGCGAACTGCATTGACTACACAAAAGTAATAGACAAGCCTGTAATAATCTTGCCGTTGATACAGAGATCTGTGTTACACTTTCCAGAAGATGCCATGCGCCATTTGCGTCATATTCCGAATTTATGCCGAAGTGTCTTGAGCGGGCGAAGTGGAAATACATTCTAGCAGGACACTTCATATACACGAACGACAGAAGTCCTCACTCTCACTCCACCGTAAGAGATCAATTAATCATGTTCAGACAATCCACCAGACTCTTTTCTACCGTAGGCACCCTTCGCTAATCGCGATGCTATTGGCTGATCCTGTAGGCTCGACTGCAGAGAAAGACCATCACCGATGCCGCTAAGGATGTGCTTAAGCCAGTCAACGATGTTGCCTCAGCCGCAGCTTTGAAGGGTGTAGAGGGTGTTGAAGCAGGTAAGATACTTCTTGATGTGTGTTTTAGATATGAGGACTAATCTAATTAGTCTCCAACGCCGCAAAGTCAACTATCGCCGGTTCAAGCAAAACTGCAGAGGGCACTCTCGACAACGCGAAGGGTGAGCTTAAGAAAGCTCAGGGCGAGGCTCAATCTAAGGCAGAGGAACTTAAGCAGAAGATGTAAGTCTCTCGCTGCAAGCAATGATCCAACGCACTGCGTGCATAATAACGATGAATGAATATATTTTGTCTTTCAATCACCCGTTGAAGCTTGTCAAACCTGAGCACGTGGTATCATACTGACTGTAACATACTGTCATGTTTCTTCTCATCCATCGCTCTATGTCATCCCAAGGCGTGCGTGTGTCTCCAAATCCAGTATGGATGTCCACAGATGTTGGCCCAAGCGCGTGTTTCAGTTTCGATCGACGATACCCGTAGTTGCCGAATATTGACCGAAATAATTTGTAAGACCTAGAACTCTCCTTCCTAGTGCGCAACACTCGTCAGTGAATAGGGACGCTTGTCTCGTTTCTTCTGTATGCTTAGAGGGTCTAAAAGACTGTCTTTGATCTCTTCTGCCATTCTTTCGTCGCCAAGTCCAAATCGTAAAGTCGTCACAAACACGACCACCAAGATGCCGAATCATGCTCAAGTCATCATCGTAGGCTCCGGTCCTGCTGGTCACACCGCAGCGATCTACCTGTCGAGGGCGGAACTGAAACCAGTCATGTTCGAGGGCATGCTTGCCAATGGTATCGCCGCTGGCGGTCAACTGACAACCACTACCGATGTCGAAAACTTTCCGGGGTTTCCGAAGGGGATTGGTGGAAGTGAGCTTATGGACGAGATGAGGGCACAAAGCGAGAGATTTGGCACAATCATACATACCGAGACTATCAGTAAGGTCGACATCAAGAGCCGACCATTCAAGTTGTGGCGTGAGGGTGAGGAAGACAAAGCAGAGCCAACGGACACCTGCGATTCACTGATCATTGCGACCGGAGCTTCTGCACGAAGACTAAACCTCCCTGGTGAAGAGACATACTGGCAGAACGGTATCAGTGCTTGTGCTGTCTGTGACGGTGCCGTTCCCATCTTCAGGAAGAAACCTTTAGCTGTCATTGGAGGCGGAGACTCTGCAGCAGAAGAGGCACTTTTCTTAACGAAGTATGGATCGGAAGTATATGTGCTCGTGAGGCGAGATGTGCTCAGAGCCAGCGCGGTCATGTCCAACAGATTACAAGCTCATCCAAAGATCAAGATGCTCTGGAACACCGTTGCGGAGGAGTGCCACGGTAATGAAAAGGGCCTCCTCGACGCCTTGACCATCAAGAATGTGAAGACAGGTGAGACCTCGAAATTAGCTGTCAATGGTTTGTTCTATGCTATTGGACACGATCCAGCGACTCAACTTTTCAAGGAGCAACTCGAGGTTGACTCCGAGATGTACATAAAGACCACACCAGGAACGACAGAGACATCAGTCGAGGGTGTCTTTGCTGCTGGTGATGTTCAAGATAAAAAGTATAGACAAGCAATTACCAGTGCGGGAAGTGGCTGTATGGCAGCCTTGGAATGTGAAAAGTTTTTGAGTGAGCAAGGCGAGGCAGAAGTAGAGGTAGAAGAGCAAAGTGGTACAAAGGGCGGTAGTTATTCGGAAAATCCACTGGTAAAGAACACTTAGAGTAGAGTCTAAAGACGCATTGTATTGCATGGGAATCGGTGATGGTGTCTTTGACATGAAATTCTGATTGCGCTTTCTTTAGTCTCTTTTTCAAATTGCGTTGGATATTCAAGACACTGCCCAAACTTCACTCAGATACATATCTGAGCCACCGTTGTCTCCAAGAAGTCTTTTGTCTAAAGTCTGGTTTTCGGCTGGTTTACACAGCGACAGGATACTTACAATGATAAAAGATTGATACGTGTCTTGGAACCTAAAAGTCTCACTCCTGAAGTTGCAAGATGGCTTCAGAATTACCACTACTACGCTTCAGAAAATGGCTGAAAAGTTCTGAACAAGGTATCAAGTTGCACCCATCACTAAAGATCAGATGCCATACTGATGGTACTGGCTATGGCGTCTTTTCGACTGCGGACATTGTGGAAGACACAGTCATCATGGAAGTACCGAAATCGTCACTCCTGTCTCCGAGGACAACCGGTATCTCTAATGTCCTGGACTCTGCAGACCTAGAGCCAATGATTTCTTGTTGTTTAGCGTATCTCTACGAACGGTCAAAAGGACCGGAAAGTCCTTGGCACGCATATATCCAGGTCTGTCCTTCCGTGGTCCCCATCTCCAAAATATGGAGCAAGCAAGATCAGTCTATACTCAGGGGCACAGAGGTGGCCATGGTCGGCGGAACATCGCTGAAGGACTTTCAGGAGACCTTCATGGAAGACGTCAAGCCCTTCCTGAAGCTTCACGCGCATGAGTTGGGTCCATTCTCTGCACTTTCGTTCAAGGAATTCTCGGAAGGCATGAGCGTCGTCGGATCCAGGGCGTTTGAGATTGATGCGTATCACGGACTCGCAATGTGTCCATTCGCAGACATGCTTGATCACGAAGTCGAGGAACATGTTCATTTCCGGACGACTTTTGACGTCTGTCCAGAGTGCGGAGAAGCTGGCGGTTGTGAACACGATCCAGAGGAGTCCGATGACGGACACGGCAGTGATGGCGAGAGTCAAGGGACAGACGAGACTGTGGACGAGGTCAATGGCCGGTCTCAGCGTCCTATAGCTCCCCATAAAGTCCCGGACGGTCACTCGGCGGCCTCATGTACCGATCATAATCACAATCACGATGCTGGTGACGGCGAAGGGGAAGAAGACGAGGATACATGCGACTTTACCGTGATTCGAGCAATCCCGGCCGGGTCACAGGTCTACAATACATACGGAGACCTGGGAAACGACATTCTCCTGGCGAGATACGGCTTCGCACTGCGCGACAATCCAAACGATCGCGTCTCCCTCGGTCCCGAGACTCTCAAGCTCCACCCGGGACATCAGGAATGGTGGTCCACCAATGGCGACAATCTCATGCGCGCATTGAGTCCTGTTTCACTCACTCACGAGACACTCGAGTCGGACTCGCATGAGGCCAAGGACGGGGACCACAGGAGTGACTCGAGCTCCACGTCAGGATCATTCATGGACACCGGCCCGGACGGGGACCGCGACGGGGCAGAAGAGGACGGACCGGACATTGAGGACGCCTGTTTCCTGACACACTCGGGCCGGCCCTCCACCCACACCATCCTCTACCTCTTCCTCACCACCCTGCCCACCACGGACCTCGACCGCAAGAGTGGGCCAGAGGTGAAGGCGTACATGCAGGTCCTGGCAGGGACGTGGCGGTACATCCAGCCGGGCCGTGGTCCCCTCCCGCCGTACCTCTTCCTCGACTCTGTCCGGACCTGTCTCCGTGTCATTCAGTCCTGTCGAGCCGTGATGCAGCACCGGAGGGATCGGTACCCGGTTCCGTACGCGACCCTGCAAGACGACCGCACAGATCGAGGGTACACCTTTGCAAAGATGGTGCGGGACAATGAGGAGGCAATCATGATGCGTGGCGAGACGTACCTGAATCTGTTGGATCATTCGTGCCAGTGGCTACTGGAACGAGGCAATTGAAGACACGGAAGGGAGAGGGAAAATACACTTGAATTGACGGAGCGACTGCTCATCCATTCCGACAGGTTCGAGGACCAAGATAGACGTAACGACAAAAATTAGTAGTCCACAACCTGCTCTCCCAGTCTAACAACCTATGCTGTATACTCCTAGAACGACCAACTTTCGTTATGTTGACCGGCCAGGACTGCCTCTCCTGCTTTGGTCAATGTGGGACGCCCATCATTGTTGACCTTGAAATATGCCGGCACGAACTCCTCAGACTTCTCAGCACGCTCTTTCGCAACTTGTCGTTGAGCGTCTTCGATGTCCACCTTCCTCTTGGTGGCCGTCTCGAATTTCTTTCCTAGAATTGCTTGCGTAACAGAATCCCAGACTGTACGGGACTCATTAGATTTCTGCTGTGCAAAAGAGGGCACAACTTTCGTTGCTGGTGCTAGATCTGAAACGTCCAACAAAACGTGTCGCTCCTTCGACCGGGGATTGAATATGTATATCTTGTTCTTCCAGCAACCGTCCAGTCTGGCTATGATTGCGTCCTCCGACACATCTTTGATATTGTCCTGCTTCACTTTCGGATCAAGCTTGAACACAATACCTTCCATGGCATACTTCGGCTTCCCGATCCACGGTTCATCCTTATACCAAAGGATGGCTTTCAGGCCAGTTTTCGTGCATGTGATGCTCGCAGTATCCTGAACAGCTGCATACAGGGAACCTCGTAAGAAGCCACATATCGAGGCAGTTGGGTGTGTACACTGATATTCTTCTGCCCGACCCTTGAGATTGACGAATATGCCTTCATTCTGCTCTCCGGGCTGCACTTTTATCGTGGTTCCGGTAAATCTAGCTGCGATCTGGTCCATGCCATAGGCTTCGATATCTTTGTCAGGACACGAGTATATGTATGCAGAGACTGGTGGATGATGACTTGTTTGCTCGCACAAAAATGCAGTTCTGATTGGTGTTGGAAGGTCTACTCTAGCATCAATGACAGGACCAGAGGCCGAGCCGGTTGATTTCGTTGAGGGAGTAGGGGAGGTAGATCGGGTCGGAGGCCCTGAACTCGGCGCATTCGTTGAAGTCGTGTTCATGGTTG
The DNA here is from genome assembly GCA_005281575.1 of Taphrina deformans. Lineage (NCBI taxonomy): Eukaryota > Fungi > Ascomycota > Taphrinomycetes > Taphrinales > Taphrinaceae > Taphrina > Taphrina deformans. Next base: position 575,329 of record RHGG01000003.1, read on the forward strand.
GTGCCTTCCTGCTGAATGTCGATTTGAATCGAGAGGTGGACTTTGCTGATACTGCTGCCTCGGTCGGAATATTGTCGAGCATCGAAACGTTCAAGGTCGTCGTGGGAATGGAGGCTGTGTTCCAATTGCAGCGGAAGAATTCTCCCAACACAGAGTTGTATGGCTTACAGATCTTCCCATGCTGGACCATTAGTTCCACACATCACATGCGCTTGTTAGCAGCGTCAAACTGTCATACCACTAATTTCAGGTCTTTTGTCAAGTACCATCGCAGAAGACTCATCATCCGTTCTATCGGGTCATCGGAATCGCCTATGCTGCAGCCTGGTGAGCTCATAATGATCGAACGTAGGAGATACAAACCATATGAAGTAATCCGGGCGATCAAGATAATTCCAGTATTCAAGATTCGGTATAGGCTCGATCAATTGAGCAGGTAGACTGAAGCGAACATTTGCCATGTCTTTCACGCCTAGTTTCGAGTCAGAGCTGCTCCCTAGATGCTTATGAGGTAGGTATGGTACCAATGAATCTGATGAAGGTCAGTCTTGCTAGTGAGATCCTGCTCGATTCACTTACTGTCTCAGAATCGACATGACCAGTTTTGCTTTCCCATCTCCTCCACTATTCTCTACCTCTGCGACCTCTTCTTGAGGAACAGAAGCTGGCGCATTTGCTGGTTCGACCTCGGGCATGGCTCCGGGCTATATGACACTCCCACTAGAGTTGTCCTGATTCCTGAACGCCGTAGATGGTCTCGAGTACGGATAAATGGAATCTCAACACTGACTTGTTATCGTCTTGACCTGAGGCCGAGACGTCTGTCCTATCACTAGTGGGAGGGCTATGGGAGAAATTGGTTGAAACAGCAAATGATGCACTCTTACGCATTCAAACCAACCAACCAAATGACACCCGAGAGAGAGAGAGAGAGAGCCAAAACCCAGCCCAAACAACCAACCAACCCAGGGCCCAGCGGCGGGTGAGCAGGAGAGAAGCGGCATCCATCCATCAACTTCAGGTGTGAAACCTTCCCTCCAATTCGCCCAATGACGCCCTTCTCTCCCGACCAATCAGATCCTGTGAAACGGCATCCACCCGCTCGCCCGCCTTTCACTAACCCTAGATTGATCACTTCAGGTAACCCCAAATTGTTTGTGCATCCGAAGTTCAGCCGCCCGTCAGCCACCGCTTCAGCATCCATCGCCACCCGATTTACGCCACTTTCCTGGCTCCATCTTTCGTTCAACGTCCAGTGGAGCTGCGTGGATTACCTTATTTGAATGCTCTCCTGACTGGCTCATCCCATCAATCTCAAGGACGTCCTATTCGTGTTTGGAAGAGAAGCTCGCGGGGTGAGCAACGGATTTTGTGAGCGTCCCATGTTAGATACCTGAGCATCATCTTTGTGGTACAGTCTTCTGCTGCTTGAGCACACTTCTCTTTTGTCTGTAGGCGTTACGCTATTGTACGAGTCTCAGCGGCCGCAATCTATATCCTTCTATCCTTCCATGGATTATTTGCCTGTAGAGACCATACAGCAAATCTTCTCGTGCTTGACTGATCCCAAGGATACAATCAACTTGGCTCGGTGCAATCGCTTATTATACCGCATAGGAACGGATGACTCTTTGTGGCGACGGCACTTGACGTCCTGGAATTACAGCAATGAGACACTTCCGACGCTGTATCAGTACAACGCGCCTCCGGTCGTTCGATCCGTCGATGCTCGAGAGACATTCCGCCGTCGTAAGACGCTTGATCGTAGGATGGAGCTGTGTATCCTCACAATCGTGGAGAATCCCCATGGTCGGTTGAAGTACATCGAAGCCATCTCAGACTATTTCATGGATGCTGCGGATGCAGTCAGAGCCTTCAGACTACGAAATGGCAGGATCAACAAGAACTATGGCATTGACTACTATTGTTGTCTATTAGAACGACATATTAGTCGCAAACTGGGTATCCATATTCTCCAGAAGATGGCAAGTCGTGATAAGAATCCGGTCGACAGCTGCGACGCACTGTTTGCCCTGTATGCCATAGGCTCATTCCACAGGAGTGATGGTCTGGACTTTCATCTGCCCTCAACCTTGAATGAATTGCAACAGGCAGTATTGGACCTTGCTGGCTCTGACTGGGAGGATCTCCCTGTTCATGATACCACACAGTCTCCTGAAGAGGACAGGACTGATAAGCTCTCAATCATTATGCAAGCCTTGACCAACGCAGGTATCAGACCAGCTAGTGGACCGGGTTATTACGACCTACGAAACAGTTTCCTGTATTGTGCTATGAAAGAGAAACGCCCGACCATTCCGATTACTATGGTAGCCATCTTTGTGGCTCTCTGTACTCGACTAGGTCTCTCAAGCTCTGCCATCGGATTCCCCGGACAAGTGCTTGCCGCCGTCAAAGATGGGGACTCGACTGTCTATGTCGCTCCGTACGAAGGCGGCAAGTGTTATTTGAGAGCAGAACTCGTCAATCGACTGCATTCCTATGGAATGCCTGATGTCGATGCTTATTTGAGCCCATGTACCACTGAAGATTTGTGTATTCGGTCTTCACGTAATATTCTCAATTGCATCGAGAGAGGCACTGATATGCACACTCTGGATGGACTGTATGCCGCACTTGTGACGCTCAGGCTCATGGGCCATCCTTTGCCATTAGCTGAGGATCAATTCATGACATTGATCACATTGCACTATCCTTACGATATCGGTATATGGGAGCGTTTACACATACCGGAGCACCAAGAATTGATTCGACAGGCTCGTCTCGAGGATGTCACGGTACGACGGCCGAAACGCAGGTCGGAGCAGCCAGTCGAGATCAGGCATCGTGTCGGTGTGGTCTTTCGACACGCGCTTTTCAACTATACTGCTGTCATCACTGGCTGGGACCACTACTGTGATCAATCACCAGAGTGGATCAGACAGATGAGGGTGAATCTCCTAGAACGGAAGACGAAACAACCGTTCTACAACGTGTTGGTGTCTGATGGTAGTGAACGGTATGTCGCTGAAGACAATGTTCTACCTATCACGGACAATGAAAGTCCCGTCTTTCAGTCGCTAGCCGATCTAGAAATTATCGGCAAGTATTTCCAGTCGTCTGTCGACAATCAATTCGTTCTCAGCAGTGACCTCATGCAAGCCTATCCAGACGACCATTGAGCCCGTCACTCAACATTCAGCGTGCATTGAGACTACCATAAACCTGTCAAGATGTGACCTGACATCAATGTATAAGATCAGAGGACGAGCATCACGGCACACGGGGAAAAGGGAGTTGTCGGTAGTGCATAGTCAAGATTCAAAGTGTAGCGATGAGCCGACAGCGTGTCACAGACCTGTGAAGGGCATCGAGCCGGTACATATGTAGGTAGGTTGGTCGGTAGGCAGGCAGGTAGCAAGCAAATCCAAGCTTGACTTTTGCAGGACTGGGAAGCGAGCCAGAAGCTCAAGATGTCAGGCGTCTGGGTGGATTCACCTAAGGTGGGCGGGCAACCTGGGCGGGCAACCTGGGCAACCGTGGAAGTACGGCCGCCAACTCTCTAATCTGCGGCCCACTCTCCACTCACGCGTCGACACGGTTGGCGTCGCGCAAAGTGCATTTTCCCAAGGCCTCCCTCCACTCCACATTTCCATTTGGGGACAGTCTTGTTAAAGTGTGCTCTTGGTCCTCCTCCTCCTCCTCTCAGGGGTCATCCTTGATGAAAGCTCTGGACATGCTCTAATTCCTGCATAGACCGCATTGTTTGTTGGTGTTTGGAAAACTCCATCAAGCGCCTTTGTATGTGTCTTTGATCATACTGCAATCAATGATTGGACAGGACTCGCAAACCCGTGATGAAGATCCCATCGGTCTTTCTGTGGTGAGTCATTGTTGAAAGTCTTTGGTCCAAGTCACTGATGGCCTGCAGCAGCGACGGGGTGATTCTTTCCATTTCGATGAACTCATCGATAGTCTTGGCGAGGACAGGTCTTCTCAATTGGCGACGTCTCTTGATCATCACAACGATACCTCAGCCCATTCGGTCGCTTTCAATGCCACCCCTCCTTCTGTACCGATGGTCAAGTCGAAAAGCTCAAACAGTGTGACTACGAAAGTCGGTTTCTTCAAGAGACTATTCTCAAACTCGAATGTCCCGCCCAACTGGGCTTCACAGACTGAAAATCAGATTGGGGAGGAGGACAACAAGTCCATCACGAGCTCCGTGCGATCTTCATTGCGGAACAGGACGTCCAGTCTTTTCCGACGTCCAGAGACCAAACAAAGTGTCAATAGCACCCTGACCACCACCACGGAATCGACAGACAGTAGAGCTTCTCCAAGCCTTCCACAAAGTCGTGGTTATTCATTCACTTCATCCACCAGGGATGTTGCCTCTGACGTTGCGCCTGCACTACCCTCCTTGCAGTCGATGGGTGCCGCGATGGATGAATTCGCCACCCTGTCCCTGAACCCATCCACCAACGGCGCGAGAAGACTCGAGCCAATGACTAGGACATCTAGCCACTCTGATGGCCACCTGCCTTCTCAAAAGAGTTCAATCATGCATCCGCAAGAGCCGGAAGAGGTACCTATTTCTTGTTCTGATGAAATCAACACACCTCCTTCGAGTCATTTCAAAGTAACAACACGCGATAGCAGTCTTGTCCACCAAAGCCATCCGCCACGAGATCCACTAAAGGACAATGCTGCTGCTCATTTAGTTCTCAAGGACGTCAGCAACAGTAAGCCACTAATTCAACAGCAGACTAGCGTGGGCGGTGCAGCACCTAGCACTGCTGTTCTTGGCAGCTCGGGTCTTGACAATGTGTTGGAATCGAAGATGGATAATCAAAAGCCCCCACAAGCTGCTGGCACAGATACAGATACCGAGATCCAGGTCCGTGCTACTGCCTTCTACGAATGGCAAGATTCGACAATGCATCCAAGTGAATATGCTGCATATCTGGGCACTGACAAGGACTTCAACCATGCCGTGTGTCAGGCTTACCTCGACCTGTTCGATTTTCAGAACAAATCAATCATTCGTTCTCTGCGACATTTCTGTTCAAAACTATATATTCGAGGTGAAACTCAAGTGATTGATCGTGTTTTAGAAGCTTTTAGTCGACGATGGTATCTGTGCAACAGACAGGATCCGTATCTCACACAGGAGATTACACATATCATTGCTTTTGCGCTCATCACGCTGAACACTGATCTCCATGTCGCTAACTTGGAGAGCGACCAGAAAATGAAGAAATCAGCATTTACCAACAACACCATGGCTGCCATACATGCTGGAATCGAGGCGGACAAGCAAGCTGATTCTCAGGTCAGATCTCAGCTCATTTTCGACCAAGTTCGCGAAGAGAATGGAGCTTTGTCAGGACACCAGACAATCAGATTTGTACCTCGCTCATTCAGTCTCGATGACATGCCAGAACATCCCACCTTAACATCTCATGATGATACCACCGACGTTGGATCCGCAAGTGAATCTGTGCAGGCTTCAGCGCAACCGACAGTCGCTCTGCGAAGGAAGCTTACATTGCGCAAGCACCCATCCTTCATGGGTGATGAGAAGTCCAATGCTTACAGAATCACGAGAGATGCTTACCTCAAGGACGCCTTGCAGGACATGTATCAAAGTGTCAAGAATGAGCAGATTCGTCAACCAGAGCTTGGGAGGTTGGCACAGTACGACAGCACTTCAGCAGCAAGAAGCAAGAGACCAAAACCTCTGGACCTCAGGACAAGCCACAGCGCTCGTTCTCGATCTCTTCGACCTGGTGACATGCTGTCCAGGAATAGCAGCGCACTATCTCTGGTCCTGCCAAGAGGATCGAGCCCGCTTTCAGCGGAATCGAAGGAAGCTGGTGAGCAGACTGGGTCTGGACGCTCTTCGCAGGTTCAGTCACAGTCAGGTCAAAATTACACTTCTCAGCGAGGCCTAGGATTCGCCAGTTCTCTGAGTAATGTCATGACCCGCGAAGAAGTCACAACGGCCATCAGTACCCCGGACGATGTAGCTGAAGCCATTGAAGCTGCCGAGGAGGATGATCTATTGCTCTATGGGGCTCCGTTTGCCAAGGAAGGTCGTGTCATGCACAAAATCTACGAGGAGTCAAATTCCAAGAAGGCAAGAGCCAAAGGCTGGACTGTTGACACGTTTGCTGTCCTCAGCAAAGGCGAGCTTAAGTTGTTTGACTTCTCACAGAAGGCCATGAAGAACAACCAGAAACTCTACGGTGGGGGAGATTGGACCCAGAGTGCTCGATCACTAATCGAATTATCCCTCATACAGACTGTTGCTGCCGCACTGCCCGAGGGCACTTATTCGAAAGACAGGCCTCATATCTGGGCACTAACGATGCCGGATGGCGTGATGCATCTCTTTCACGTCGGCACCGATGAATTGGTACAAGAATGGATCTCCACTGTGAATTATTGGGCAGCCAGAACAACGAAGGAACCCTTGCTGGGTGCCGTTGACAATGCAGAATACGGGTGGGGCTCTGTCCTTGACCATGCGCAGCATGCTGCACAGTATAGTAACTCCGCTCCGACCACTCCTGAAAGCTCAACTGTCAGCCGACGAGATTCGTCTTCAACATTCTCATTCATGTTGAACCCTGATGCCACCCGATTCGACGAGATTGTTCGGAAATTCCCGGGCAATAGAGCAGTTATCCGGACATGGCAGCCTGAATCGAGACCACGGTTGATGTCAACATTGCCACAAGATACCCAATTGATTGCTCTCCAAAAATTCGTCACCAGATTGAAGGGACAGTTGACAGAACAGAACAACAAGAGATTCCTCCTCACACAGGCCTTCAGTCCCCACCATCCAAATCTGATCAAGGCTAGCAATAATTTCGATGCGCGAAAGCAGTATTGGCAATCCGAGATTATCAAGTACAGAACATACATAGAGGCACTGGAGCATGGCATCCAGACGGCAGAGGATGTACGGATGGCCAAACTGAACAAGAATCTCAAAGACCTACAGACTTAGGCCCTCCCCTGGCAGAGAGCGTCTGGTTGGGGGAGCCAGGAGACTCATTTTGCATCATCACATTTGTTTCGGGCGCAGGTATCTGGCGAATTCGATTTTTTTTCCTCAACGATAGCGTGCTTGTAATATAATCAAGATAGATTCAACCCCTTGTACATTCGGTGTGCCCAGTCTGCAGACCTTTCCTCTATCCATTCTATATAGCTCGGCCCATTCCAGTCGTGTCAGTTGTGGTACCCGCCCACCGATGCGCCCTCTACAAATCATCGCCAAAGTTCTGGCTCAGCTGGACCTTTTCTCCGGGCTTGAAGGCAGGCATGCCGAGGTACGGACAGCCGGAACAGCGAAAGGCATCACCGAGATAACAGCTCCCACAACTCGAGACGGGATTCTTCGATCCCATGGCGGTAAAGTCCACCTCGGCCAACTCGTCGCTCCCCAACGTGACTTTTTGTTGTCGCGCATTCATCGCCCTGATCTCGTCCTCCTCCATCTCCTTCAGGCCGCACGTACAGTCCTTACATGCCTTTCTCCGTTTTCCGGCGGACGGCGCGCATTCTGGGGGTTGAATGATTGGTCGGACGTAATCTTCGCCCTGGAGCAACGTACTCTCATCGACCTTTGGAGCATTGGGGTTCGCTGCCAACGTGGCCTTTAATTTCTTGACCTTGTCCGAGTTGACGGACTTGCGCTTCAGCCGGAGCGGGACGATGGTCTCTGATTGTTCTGGACGCGTGAGGATCGTGCCGTCGTCGCCCTGATTTACGGCGAATCCGGCAATGATGCCGTCGGATTTCAGACTGCCCCGAGGACCGGCCGGGACGTGTATGCTCCGGCCTGGCTTGAGCGCAGACAGTAGACGGGGCAAAACTGCGACGAGTTGAGCGAGTGTCGACTCGTCGTTCGTCGCGAGGATGATGTTGTCGTAGTGATCCTGGGGCAGTTGAACAATGTTCATAGACAATCTGTCCAGCATCTGCAGATCCGGGCGCACGGGGAACGAGGAGAGGATAGAGAGGAGTTGCGCTTCATCAGAGGCGAGTGATGGGGGCGAGATGAGCAGGTTACGAAATTGTGGTGTCGCCTGAGTCTGTTGTGTGGCTTCTGGCAGTGCCGGCGACTCAAAGTCGTCAGACATGTCTAAACTGACCGTCATTGTTGGTACGTATCTCTTCTCTTGAATGATGGTGAAAGTGCTATCTCTTGAGTGAGATTCTCGAGAACGGTCGGAGAATGATGACCTACTGCCTTCCCAGTGGAAATTGAGTTGAAGCTGCAACGGCTGAGAAATCATGGTGGCGCACACAATCGATTTCGCCTTTCCTCGTATCGCCAACTGCCGCCGATCAATCTTCGCTTCTCATCTGATCAATCAATCAGTCACTTCCTTTCATCACTTCCATACACATCAGGTTCTTGAGGCATCTAGGAGTCTGTCGCGGCTAATGTGGTGAATGATAGAGATGAATATGAAGCGTAAAAGAGCTGAGCCTCAACTCAGTGCCTTTGCTGCTCGCAGGAAAGCAGCAGCTGAGCTCGAGGCACAACGTGTGCTGCAGTCACAAAGTAGCACGGTAGACACACCATCTGATGAACTGAGCCAAGAGGATGGCTCAGACATCGAGGTAGACGGGAATCTAGATGTTCATTCAAATCTAGACATAACTGGGTCATCGGTCGACAATGTTCATCAGACTCGTAGTGCACAAGTTGAGGAAGCTCAGAAGGCTGCCTCCTTCTCAGTGAACGTACATAAAAGTGATCAGGGACTGGTACTCGGGCTGAAGCTGGACACTGTCAGTGAAAGGAGCTTGACGTTGGCCTCGCAGTTCTGACATGCTAGGTAGAGAGTTGCAATACAAGGTCATTGCAATTTTCAGGTGGTTGCGGGCTCAATTGATTTTTATGGTGCTCATCTGAGCAGTGGTGACAGGCAATACCAGTTGTCCATTCCTAAGGGCGAATCGCTACCAGTCATGAGCACAGTCCAATCTTCTGTCGTACAGCAAGACTACTTTTCCGACCCGGTCCTTGCTCTCGTTCGCTTCACGAGATGCGACAATGGACTCTTGGATGCCCTCGACAACTACCCCATCACTAAATCGTGTTTTGCAGCCGCAAACAGTCAAAGAGATCGAGACGTAGCCGTCATGTTCTCTTCCCCTGAGATTGCCGGCCATTCCGTTCCCGACTCTTGGACAAAAGCTATTGCGACCCACCTGACGGCTTTCCAGGAGGCAGAATTATCGTGTACGGCCCTGATTGGCGGGAAGGGCGCAGGGAAATCGACGTTGGCAAGGTACTTGCTGAACGGCTCTCTGACTGCACCACACACGACTGGTTCCGGAGGCGTGTACTACCTCGATCTGGACCCGGGTCAACCAGAGTTCTCTGTCCCGGGTACCACTTCCCTCTTCTTCTTTCCACACCATTCCTCTCCACTGTTCAGCGCGCCGCCATACCATACATCACCACACGGGCCCGTCAGGTCGCACTGGATAGGCGAGACGTCACCAAAGGAAGACCCGAACCACTACATGGCCTGCACGGCCGACCTGCTAAACACACTCCTGCAGCACCATCGACAGGACTCTGCATCCCGCTCGACCATCATCATCAACACGCCAGGCTGGATCAAAGGGACGGGCTTGGACCTCTTACAGTCACTGCAATCTCTGCTACTCCACCATCACCAGGAGCACCACTTTTCCACGACACCCGTCCTGCTCGGATCGACCACGGACCAGTCGCTCTCAGGCACTCCGATCGACTCGGTGCGGAGGACCGTAGTGGGACCCACGGCATCCGATCACCGGACCACCCACCTGCTCTCCTACTTTCACCGCATGACCTCATTCGCCCAGTGGCACCCGGGTCCAGTGACGGGGACGTCCTTCACCGCACGGTACGGTCGCGTGCCCGTCGCCGTGGTACGCGAGGTCCTCGACCCCACCGACCTCGTGCCCGCCATCAACGGCACCCTCGTCGCCCTCGTCCTCATGGACAGCGACGGCCTCGCTGGCCTTGAGAGGGACGTCACCCCCGAGGGCTTGATCCTCCTCCACAGTCATGGACAAGTGCTCGATCCTGCCTCTTCCCGCTGTCTCGGACTCGCCATTGTCCACGGCATCGATCTGAGGGACAGGACGATTTCCCTGATTACGCCCGTGCCGCTCGACCGAGTGACCCAGGCATTGAGTGGCGAAGAGGTCGTGCTCTGTACAGGGTCGATCGAGGTGCCGATCCAGTTCATGACGAGTGGCTACACAGAAGGCCAGGAACGACCGTACGTGACGCATCAGCCGGGTCACGGTGTCGGATGGCAGAGTTGGCATGTCAGGCGAAACATTGGGCGACGGGTCAGGAACGGGCAGGCATGAATCATAAACTACTACTTTTTAATGTGGTCGTATGCAACGACTTCCACTCTAGACAAAGGTTCCAATGTAATTGAGTCCATAGCTGTCTTGTGTTAGCATAATTCAAGGATGGACCTGGACGGATGGCTTACTTTTCTGGAGAGTTAAACTTGAGCTTCTGGTCGAGTCCCGACAGGGTGGACAGGTCGGACGACGACAGGTCAAAATCGCCGCACTGCAAGTTCTGCAACAATCGGCCCTGGTTGTTCGACTTTGGAATGACGGCGACACCTCGCTGGGTGGCCCATCGCAAGAGGACTTGACTGGGCGTCTTCTTGTGAGAATCTGCTATTTTCTGTACGGTCGGGTGCTCTAGCAGAGTTGGGGTACCCTGGGCCAGTTGCTGGTTGAGCTCGAGGTATGACATCGGTCCAAAGGATGAGTATGCAGTGACGGCAATGTTCTCCTGCTTGCAAAAGTCGATGAGCTGTTGCTGGACGTAGTATGGGTGGTGCTCAATCTGGAGGACGGACGGTGGTACTTTAGCATATCGCAGCAGATCCATAATCAGCTGTCCCTGGAAGTTGGAGACACCAATGTTCTTGGCACGACCCGACTTGTGAATCTCTTCCATACCGGCCCAGGTCTCGTGAATGGGTGATCGCTCAGTCTTGACCTCGTCACCCCAGCCTGGAGGGTATCGCTCTGACTCTGGGACGAACGCAAGGGCGATGGGGAAGTGAATGAGGTCTGTGTCATGAGATTATGTCCAATGGGCGGGCGATTGATCGGGCACTTACATAGATCGAGATACTCCAGGCCCATGTCATTTAGCGATCGCTCAAAGGCAGGCACGACGTGCTCTCGAGCATGGTTCGTGTTCCACAGCTTTGAGACGATAAAGAGGTCTTCCCTCTTGACGAGGCCGTCGTCAAAGGCTCGCTTGAAGCCCTGTCCGACTTCCTTCTCGTTACCGTAATCGGCGGCTCCATCAAAGAGTCTGTATCCAGATTTGATGGCCTATATTCATTTCAGTCTGGCTCCATGATGGCACGTAATCGAGTGACGAACGTTGTAGACAGTGTCGGCACAGGTGTCATTGTCGACCTTCCATAAGCCGAATCCGACCAGGGGCATCGACTGTCCACTTGGGTGAAGTTTTACGCTTGATTGAGACATGATTTACTATGTATCAGTGACCGTAGATCCGTTGGAAAATTTAAAGGAACGATGGACTGTATAGCAGATTTATGGAAGAGAGAAGAGGGAGAGAGGAAGAGAGAGAGGAAGGAAGTGTTCATTCGTGTGATCGGCAGTCTCTCCTTCCCCGTTCTCCCATTTAGCCGCCGCTCCTCTTCCCTTCTATTCTCCCTGCCATTTCCTCCTCTGTTGGCGTGACAGTGGACACAAGGTGGTTATGCTCATCACAGCTGCTGCCGTCGGTGACATGTATCCATCGAAAGAATCACCGGCACAGGTCGTCAGCACGGCGCCGGGACTGGGGAAAGTGGGTTGGTTGGTTGGAGAGCGGGTGTGAGAGGCAGAGGAAGATTAGGCTAATGGAGGCAACCCTCACTCTCGGCTCATCCGATCGCTTCTTCTCTTCTTCTCATTCTTCTTCTCTCTTTCTCTTCTTCTCTTTCCTTGTCATTCCTTCTCTTCCTCCCACGGTGTAGATATAGTTGTGAGTGTGAATGCCAAGCTTAGACTACTGCCTCCCTCTAAATCTCATTCAACAGACTCCTAGAGTCCTGCAGCTTCGTCAGTCGTGCAATCACCTCGTCGAGCTTGACCGTCTCTGCTCGCTCCTGCTTGCCCTCGTTCCTGCAGTTCCGCACATTCACCGACCTCTCCTCCGCCTCGGTCTCGCCCACGATGAAGGCAAAGTTGTACGAGTCCTGCTGCGCATTCAGCACCTTCTTCTTCATCGTGTTTGGTGACACATCCAGCGAGACGTGGAACCCGGCCTCGTGCAACAGATCGTGAACCTCCTTCGCGTAGTCGTAAAAGACGCCTGTGATTGGAATGACCGTGATCTGTCGCGGCGACAGCCAGAAAGGCCACTTGCCCGCAAAGTGCTCCGTCAGGATGGCAGTCATCCGCTCCACACTACCCAGAATCGCTCGGTGAATCATGACTGGCCTTGCGACTGGTGCCTTTGCCTCCGTCACTGTCTGTGCCTCCTTCGCCGCCACATCTGCCTCGGTCTTCTCAGCAGTCACTGTCTGCGAGGCACCAGCTGCATACTCTAGCTCAAACTTTTGTGGCAGTTGAAAGTCCAGTTGAATGGTGGCACACTGGAACGAACGTCGCAGCGCATCGGAAATGGTGATGTCGATCTTGGGTCCATAGAAGGCTCCATCGCCAGGGTTCATTTCCCACTTGGAGCCTGTCGTAGCACTGAATTCGGTCAGTGCCTCCTCTAGCTGCTTCTCCGCAGCATCCCATGTCGATATTTCGCCCAAGAATTTCTCTGGTCGTGTTGAGAGCGCAAGCTTGAATGTGAAGCCGAAGACGCCATACACGAAACTCATAAAGTCGAAACTCCGGCGAATCTCATCCTTCACTTGTTCTGGCATGCAAAAGATGTGAGCATCATCCTGTTGGAACCGACGAACACGTGTAAGTCCAGTCAACGCTCCAGAAGCCTCGTTTCTGTGCAGCACACCAAAGTCTGCCAGTCTCAGTGGCAGTTCTCGGTAAGATCGATCCCGGAACTTGTACAGCAAACAATGTCCTGGACAATTCATTGGCTTCAAGGCCCATTTCTCCTTCTCGACATCGAATGTGAACATGTCCTCTGAATAATTTTGCCAGTGACCAGAGGTTTTCCACAATTTTGAGTTGAACATGTTAGGTGAGATGACTTCTTCGAATCCACGTTTTCGATATTCTGCTTTGATGAATTGTATCAAAGTATTGTAGATTCTTGCTCCGTGAGGCAGCCAGAAACATGAACCGGGAGACTGTTCGTTGAAGAAGAATAGTTCTTGCGCGATACCGATTTTTCGATGATCCCTCTTGGCAGCTTCAGCCAAGAAGTGTTTATACTCAGTCATTTGCTTCTTGTCTGGGAATGATATACCATAGACTCGTTGTAGCGAGTCGTTCTTGGCATCGCCTAGGAAATATGACGCAGAGTTCTTCAGAATAGCAAATGCCTTGATTTTACCAGTATGAGGAATATGCGGCCCGACGCATAAGTCAATCAAAGGACCACATCTATACACTGTAGTACTCGTGCCGTCAGGAATCTTCGAACCAATGATGTGTTGCTTGTACTTGTTGTGTTTGAACATTTCAAGGAGATTCTCTTTCGAGATGACTAAACGTTCAAAGGTTTGCTTCTCTTTGATGATCGAGCTCACAATAGTCTCCAGAGGTTGGTAATCGGTCGACTCTACTGTACGATTGTCGATAGCCATCTCGTAGAAGAATCCTTCCTCCGTTGGTGGACCGATGCACAAATGGCATCCGTAATGACGTTCTGTGGCTTCTCCTAACATATGAGCACTCGAATGCCAAAAGACACGTTTTCCCTCGGGCGTATTGAAGTCGAAAAGTTCTAGAGAGGCATCTTCCTCGATAGGACGAGTCATATCCCATAAATTGCCATTCACTTTCGCGATGATTGTCCGATCGGCCAGACCTTGGGAGATCTCTAGAGCTACAGACATCGGTGTGGTCTCCCATGATGTTCCGATCTTTGTTGCACCATCGGGCAAAGTGATTGTGATTCTTTTGCGTTCGCTCTTTGCAGCAATATCATCTTGCTCAGCTTTGAGCTTGTCGAATAGTGCTATGCGATGGGCCATGTATTCTGGTTTGGGATCCAACTCCAAGGGTGCTTTGACTGCGGCATCACCGTCCGTCTTCTTGGCTTTCTTGTCCTGTTTGGCAATCTTGGCCTGGCCAGCTTGTACTGTCTGTTGTGCATCAATGGCAACATTTTTGACACCCTCCACAACCTTATCCACCAGTCCACTCATGCTTCGTGTTGTCACTAAATTAACTCGCTTGACTACGTCGAATCTGATCCTTGTGCTGATTATGCGTCTAGCAATGAGCATGCAACAGTCCACAGATAACCATAAGTCACTTGTGGTCAACCATCATTTCAAAGCGACAATCCAAATCTCACTTTCCGTGGTTCAAGAAAGTGGCTGTCGTATTCAGTTACGCTGTGAGCAAGATCCTGATCGGTGATCAGTCCATCGCATCAGTCCTTCGAAAGATCAGATGAGTGAAGTCACACTAATGTGATGTACAGATTGTGTGCATGTATCGAGTGCAAGGATAGCTGACGTTGTTGCGATTCATGGAACCTTCAATTACATATCTGCTATCTTCAATGGTAGCGTGCAACGCTCGTAGTTCGGCTCGTTAGAGGGCTCTACCATATTGGCCTCTTCAACACTACCAGAATCAGGCGAACTCAAGGACTCCTCAAGGACTCCAGTCTCAATATGTCCCTACTGGAATCCTCGTTGAAGGGGACAACCTATTTGATTCTTCTGCAAGCAGTGTCACGAGTCCTGACCTTCACCTTGAATCAGCTCATCTTGAGGTACACTACACCATCCATATTCGGTTTCGCAACCATTCAATTAGAACTCCTGCTCTCCACCATCCTGTTCCTGTGTCGGGAAGGTTTCCGCACAGCAGTACAGAGGCTACCTGTACAAGGAAACAATGATCGTGTACAAGAGATCATCAACATCTCGTACATTCCGGTCACTGCCGGATTGTTCATCTCCTCTGTCCTATCAGCCGCGTACATCTCCCGAGCACCGGATGAGTCTCGACGGATCGATTACTTCACCAGCACAGTATCTATCTATGCATTCAGCACAATCATTGAGCTACTATCTGAGCCGGGGTATAATGTGGCGCTGCACAAGTTACGGTACAAGGTTCGTGCAAGTTGTGAAGGTCTTGCCATCCTG
This sequence comes from Taphrina deformans, assembly GCA_005281575.1. Taxonomy (NCBI): domain Eukaryota; kingdom Fungi; phylum Ascomycota; class Taphrinomycetes; order Taphrinales; family Taphrinaceae; genus Taphrina; species Taphrina deformans. The sequence goes on from RHGG01000003.1 coordinate 590,655, forward strand.
TCGCGCTGCATAGTCACGTTTCTGGTAAGTGTCTATGGAGGGCCTGAGATTGGAGCTTTAGCCTTCGCGTTGGGGCAGCTGGCATATTCAATCATCTTGCTCATCACATACACATTCTCCCTGGACTCGAAACCAGAGACCATCCTTGCACGCCGCTTGAGCACAGGAAAGTGGTTCGACTCTTCCTTACTGACACTAAGTCTCACCAACACCGCGCGAGGACTACTCAAGCATATCCTCACGGAAGGCGACAAGTTTATGATTTCCTGCTTCAGCGCCAACGAGGAACAAGGGACATATGGCTTGGCAGCGAATTACGGCGGCTTAGTCGCCCGGATTGTGCTACAACCTGTCGAGGAAGCATCGAGATCTTACTTTTCAAACCAACTCCCACTCTCAGCCAAGACAGGAGAGACGGAGAACGAGACTGAGAAGGAAGAGAGGAAACGCACTGGATGGTCAGTGTTGTCGATAATCATCCGAGTATACTTGACCTTGTCGATGCTGCTCCTTGCCTATGGACCCAAATTGATCAGGGACCTGTTACCCCGCCTCCTCAGTCCTACTTGGGCTCGCATCGTGCCGGTGCTGTCGGCGTATTGTTACTACATTCCCCTGCTAGCATTGAACGGCATCCTGGAGGCATTCGTCAGTGCCACGGCCACGGCCAGAGAGTTGAGATTACAAGGATACTTCTGGATCCCTTGTTCCCTCCTCTTTGGCCTCGCTGGAATCTTGTTCCGGAGCCATGGCGCTCAAGGACTGGTCTTTGCGAACTGCGTCAACCTGTCAATGAGAATTCTATGGGCACTGAATTATGTCGTCAAGTACTTCGGAACAAAGTATCACACACGAGAGATGAGTCCTTCAGCAATCTCGTTCCTCACCGTCGCCACACTTTGTGCAATATCTGTCAGGGTGCAGTACAATGATAACTTTGTCGAGTATATCGTGAAGATTGCTGCACTATGTCTGAGCACTGTAGCTCTTGTTGGGCATGGCGAGTACCAATCATTGGACAAATCATATAGATCCACGATCATGTCCAAGTGCAAGAGCTTGATTGGGTCACGAAACCCTGCAAACCCTGCAAAAGAGTAAAGCAGTCGCTATTCAGTGACGAGGTTTCACCACAGATGAGTGCTTGCTTGTGCAGGTACAGATAATGGTCTCCATTTCGTATATGATACAGGTTAATATGAACAATACTCGAATCTTCGGTGCACCATACACTTTCCAATCTGGTCAAGTGATAGTGACTCATAGTCAAAAATGGAGCAGGAATCTATCCACCGAAACCATAGATAGTCTTTCCTTGTCGCTTAAGAGCATAGACAACATCTAGTGACGTGACGGTCTTTCGCTTAGCGTGCTCAGTGTAAGTGACTGCATCTCGGATGACTCCTTCAAGGAAGGTTTTGAGTACTCCTCGGGTCTCCTCGTAGATGAGTCCAGAGATACGCTTGACTCCACCTCTTCGTGCTAGACGTCTAATCTATAAATCATTAGCTCCGAAGCGCAGAAACTTCTGGCTGGAGAAGTTTTGTCTCGACTTACAGCTGGCTTGGTGATTCCTTGGATGTTGTCTCGCAAGATCTTTCTGTGTCGTTTGGCACCTCCCTTTCCAAGTCCTTTTCCTCCTTTACCACGTCCTGACCTGGGAGAACATTAGCGCACTGCTGACAGAGACGATTCATCGAGCTCAAAGCACGATGCTACCGGGAGACGGACATATTTGCGTATTAACGTGAAGCTTGAAGACGGATGTGTTATGTTGAGAAAGAGGGGAGAGACGCATCTTATATGGAGATTGAAGTTCATGCATGATGCAGATAATTGATCATGAGGAGGCGCAAGATGGTAGATGCACGTGAGTGATGGAAATGTGCGGCTCTCTGCAGGAAAGCAAATGATCACGTCAAAACATCAAAACAAAGTGAGACGGCTCTCACGCACACAACATGCAGGTCAGGTCCATTAGCTACATATCCCACTAAGTATCAAAATTAACGCGCAAACATGGATCTTTGTCAAGGTATCATGCTTTCTATTCACGCAGATGGCTATATTATGTACTAGCATGTGTCCTAGTTTGATGAAAAGTCATGTCCAAAGAATGATATATGGTCATGGTTTATACATTGACAGTGAATTGCACGAACTATGTATGCGAATTACAAACATTTACATAGCATTCTCGTACTGAGCCGGGCTATACAAGACACACCCCGATGTAGTCATGAATCACAATAATGGAGGCACCTGGGAATGTTAGTATGTGTTTTGGGACATTTGAAGAGTTGCACATACCACGACTTCGTAACTCGCAAATTGCCTACCCTCCTGGTTCTTCTTGCTAGATTCGAGCCACAGACGAATCCGAAGGTCTCCATCAAGCCCCCGTCCGAAATCTTCATGGTGCTTCTTGTGTTTGCAGAACATGCCACCAGAGTGCTCATGAAGTCTGGTTTCTTTCGAACCCTTTCCGGATTTGGACGAACAAGGTCCCAGCGATGAAGGATATGGATGTCCCTTTGTAAACGGCCAGTGAAGTCTCCAAAAATCAGCTCCTTGCCCTGCTGTACTTGCTCGTGGTACTTGTCGTCCATCAGCTGTGACACCTTCTGGAGAGCCATTGACGATTGTTCTTGGCGCATGTCCTACAGAACCAACCATTTCAAAGTAACACCAATTCCGATTGGGCATGATCTTGTTATGCCTGAGTTTCCGTCCTCCTTCAGGCATACGTTCAAACATATTCATGAATTCTTCTTCTGTATTAGCAAACGGATGCCATTTAGTGCCCAGATAGTGGTAGGCTCGAAGTGCGTTTCGTGGCGGCGGCATGTTTACTATAGCGCTAGAGATGACTTGATACATGAGTCGTGGATCCTTGCTTGGCACCATTTCTTTATGTCCGGCATTGGGTGTCGTTCTAAAGCGCGACAATGCCGTGCAATGGACATCTCCACTCAAGAAAGTCACACGACAGCGGCTTTTCTCCGCAAATCGTTGAAAGTTCTCGATAGCTGCATTGCGCTCTTTAATATGCGCGTCATGAGTCCATTCATCGAGAAGATCATCATATAACTCAGGCAGGCCGAAAATCGAATTCGTAGCCTTGACACCGGGTAATTGCCTGATTTTGTTTGGTGCGTTCTTGAGCACTATCCATGTTAGTCTGATTCTTTCAATTTTCTGCTGCCCTCCTTCTTACCCTCAAATATAGACTCAGCAAATCGAATTCTGACGAACGATAATGGAACAGCAAAGACCGCCAAGAGATGTTCAGTTGTAGTGGGTAATTCTCTGTCCAGTCTGGAGAATATCATATCCCACGATTCCTTAGCTTGAATCGTTTCAGGAGTTCGTTCTGTTCGACCATCAGTGAGCAGGATTGACATTCGTGGGCCACACTGCGAGATAAAGTTGTGTCCCTTGTGTCCAAACAGTTTATGTTTTCGTGCGAGAGCTGGAGTCGTGTGGTGTTGAAACAAAAGTCGGAAGCGTTGTGCACACATAAAGAGACCTGACATGACAGGCGAGTCGTGCAATAGTGGTGGGTATGAACCAGCACCATCAAAGATATCGTGATCGTCCCTATTCATTAGTTAGTTAAAACGAGTCAGGGTCGTGGTGCCGTCACTCACCAGCTCATGAGCGATGGCACGTTAGCCAATGCCAACTTGACTTCTGGACGTTCCCAATTTTCCCTTATATGTAAGCTGGTAGATCGCTCCAAAAATGAAACTCATACATGTAGGTGTTGAAATGGTACTTGCACACCTCAGATTCAGTTTTAGCACTGAACTCGTGGGTCCATTTCTCGTTCCACTTCATTGCAACCCATCGTTTCAAGAAAGGCACATCGTCAAATATAAAATCGATATAATTCTGATCACCTCCCCATATAAGCAGATGAAGAGGCGTTTCGAGATGGACACTCCCTAGGTGCTTCCAGACATTCGTATATGTGAGATTCTTGGCAAGGTCGACCGGAACCGTGGCATCGAAACCATTACAACTGAAGAAACCACCACGCCACTTTGCTCCATTATTCGCAACCGCAAATCTACCCTCTTCGATCTTGTCCTCCTTGTCTTCATGTGGCCAGACCACTTTCCAGGAAACATTCGTGTCAGAGTCGGATTCATCAAGATTCACAACAAGACTGATGCGCCAAGCAGTCATGCCGTATATATCTTCATATAGTACTTCCCAGTCCGGCTCCTCAACCTTCGTGCCATTATCAGACTCTATGAGCAAGCGTGGTTTGCTGAGATGGACATGGCGGAAGAGTAGCATCGATCCATACCACTTCTCTCCTTCGGTGGTGATGAACTGTAAGTATGGTCCGCAGTAATCACCTGGCGGCTTTGGCGGTCGATTGACACCAGGTGACTGTGTCTCTGCATACTTTGGTTCTGCAGGCGCAGGGTCTATGGGGGAGCTAGCACGTCTGTGACCAGGCAAGCCTTTACCTGTACTGACAAGAGGCAAGGAATCCGGCCCGTTTGGATTTATTGGATTCACATCGTGAGCAGCTGAGTAATCCTGAGTATCATTCGGCATACTGAAGAGAGAATACCGAGATGCAGCTCTTCTCAGCAACGGTCAGGTACCGCATGACATGACTGGATTGTAAAAAGACGCTGCTACGGTACCTCAGAGGCGAGCAGAAACTCGAGAGGCGATTGTGGCTGGTCAGCGGTGGCGCAAGCTCATGATCAGAGCCGGGAGCGAGCAGCGAATTGGAGGAGGTCGCAGTGTCTAGGAGTGTTTTACGTGATGCGATCTGCCCAGGTGAGCACTGATCAGCACCTTGCTCAACTCGATCTGGTGAGCTGCCCGTCTGCTTCAGCTCAGACTCAACAGGTCTCGTCTGGCCCACAAGCACCACACATCAAACAAGCTTCGGTCGTTGTGACCCATTGCTGCACTTGCAGACTGTAGTAAAAGAGTAGGCTAGTACAGATAAATTTAAAACTTGCTTTGGTTTCCCACATCTTGCTGCCGCACCGGGCACAAGCATCGAGTAACATCGTGATCCAATCAAGCTTGAAAAGTGCTGTCAAATAGTGGTTGAAGTATCAAGTAATAACATAAAGCTTACCGAGTCAGTGGACGACAGACTCTTTGTTCCATTAGGGGAACATGTCTGCTGAAAGACGCAAGCTTGGGTGATAGCATGATTAGCAGCAGCAGCAGTAGCAGCAAGAGCAAGAGCCCATCCCAGCTTCAAAGGCTTTGGCTCTACCGAATGACAACGACCGACAATCAAGCTTTTCCAGCCGCTGACACTTGCTTCCCGAGCTGAGGCTCCCGAGGTCTCTTGGAGCTCTTCACTTCACGGCAACATAAGCACTCAGCAGGTATTTGAGCACACGAGCTATACGAAATTTGTCTAATTACTGGCACGCGCGCGAATTAGGCAACTCGCGACTGACACGCGGGTAATCAACAAGCCTCGAATGGCCTAACAGAACTTGGCAACAAGTTGCAGACAGGCTTATTTCGAGCTACACATTTGCTTATAGGTGCTCGTGTGTCGCCGGTCTCCAGTCATGGGGCGTCCTTCCAGAACCTTCGGGATACCTGGAACTGCCCAGCGAGGCAAAGGCAGGGGAACATTTGTGAAACGGGCCGACGCAAATACACCCGGAGTGAGCGACACAACGACTGCAAATTCTGCAGAAGACAGATATGTGGAGGGCAACATAGCCACGCAGATTGATGGTGCGTTACTGTTCATCCTCACACATAAACTAGGCACTCAATTATTTTAGAGAAGTTTGGGTTTGCGAAATTCGAGGCAGGCCCTACCAAGCAAGGATGGCTGATCAATATGCATTCGACCTTGCTCGAGGACTCAGATTATCCGACAGGTCGAGCCGCAGTCGACTTTTACTTTCTCGAAGATAACGGAGGATCCTTCAAAGCCACCATACCGTTCGAGCCGTACTTTTACATTGCCGCCAAGGTCAATCATGAAGCTGAAGTTGAGGAATTCGTGAGACGCAAATTCGAGTTGCAGATAAGGGGTCTATCGCGAAGCACGAAGGAGGACTTAAAAATGCCAAACCATCTCACCGGCTATCGACGAACATTCATCAAGTTGTCGTTTGCCAATACGAATGATTTGTTCGAAGTCAAGAGGTTCCTAGGTCCTATAGTGGAGAAGAACAAAGCAGACATGGATGCCTTTGACGTTTACAACGAAGTCGCAGCCGAGCAATTCAATCAGGATGATGCTGAAATTGCCATTGCGAAGCAAGACCCGACCCAAGCAATTATAGATCTTCGTGAATATGATGTACCCTATCAAGTTCGAGTTGCTATCGACAAGGACATCCGGATCGGGAAATGGTACAATGTGCATGCAAAGCATGGACATATCAGTCTCAATGTCGTTGAAGAACGAATCACGCGAGCGGATCCGGTTATTATGGCATTTGACATCGAGACCACCAAACTGCCTCTCAAATTTCCAGATGCAGCGGTCGATCAAATCATGATGATTTCTTACATGATTGATGGCGAAGGATATCTAATTACAAATCGTGAAATCGTTTCCAGAGATATCGACGACTTTGAGTATACACCCAAACCAGAATTCAAGGGCCCATTCATCATTTTCAACGAATCCGATGAGAAGGCCGTGCTTGAACGATTTTTTAGTCACATGCAAGATGCAAAACCTACGGTCGTCGTCACTTATAACGGAGACTTCTTCGATTGGCCATTCGTTGAGACACGAGCAAGCATACATGGCATCGATATGTTTCAGGAGATTGGTTTCAAGAAGAATTCAGAAGATGTATACGAATCACGCTATTGTGCGCACATGGATGCGTTTGCATGGGTCAAGCGAGACTCGTATCTGCCGCAGGGATCTCAGGGCTTGAAAGCGGTGACAACAGCAAAACTTGGCTATGATCCGATTGAGCTTGATCCGGAACTTATGCTGCCGTACGCAGTGGAAAAACCACAACTTTTGGCCCAGTACTCTGTCTCCGATGCTGTGGCTACATACTACCTGTACATGAAGTACTGTCATCCTTTCATTTTCTCTTTGTGTAACATCATCCCCTTGAATCCTGATGATGTATTGCGCAAGGGTACTGGTACACTGTGCGAAATGCTTCTTATGGTATGATACTTTGTTCTCCGCTTGCATAACTAATCTTGCTAGGTCAAAGCATATCAAGATCGCATCATCCTTCCTAACAAATATGTCGAAGAACCAGAACGTTTCTTTGAAGGTCATCTTCTCGAATCTGAGACGTACGTCGGTGGTCATGTCGAGTCCTTGGAAGCTGGTGTCTTCCGAAGCGATATTCCAGAAAAATTCGAAATACAATCTGAGGCCATTCAAAAGCTGATCAACGATCTTGATCATGCCCTGCGGTTCTCCATCGAAGTTGAAGCTGGCAAAAGTCTTGCTGATGTCGAGGATTATGATGTGATTCGAGCTGAAATTCTCGCGAAGTTGGAAAACCTGCGAGACCATCCAAATCGATCTGACTGTCCTAAAATATATCATTTGGATGTCGCTTCCATGTACCCAAATATAATGACCACAAATCGATTGCAACCGGACTCAATGATTGATGAGGCTGACTGTGCAACTTGCGATTTCAATCGTCCAGGCAAAACGTGCGATAAGAAAATGACTTGGTCTTGGCGAGGAGAGTATTATCCAGTCACAAAGGGTGACTATAATATGCTGAAGAATACTCTGGCGTCAGAGAGTGTTGCCCCGAAATTTTCTGGTGGACGACCACGGAATTTTCACGATTTGTCACCGGCGGAACAAATGACTCTGGTAAAATCACGAGTATCTGACTACTCGAAGAAGGTATATCACAAGCTGAAGGAGACTAGGACGATAGAAAGGGAGACCATTGTCTGTCAGCGAGAAAACCCATTCTATGTCAATACGGTGAAGTCTTTCCGTGATCGACGGTATGAATATAAAGGACATCAAAAGACCTGGAAAAGGAATGCTGAGCAACTTTCTAGCTCTGGTGCATCTGCGCTGGAGGTCGATGAAGCTAAAAAGATGGTCGTGCTCTATGACTCTTTACAACTAGCGCACAAAGTCATTCTGAACAGTTTTTATGGCTATGTGATGCGCAAAGGATCACGGTGGTATTCAATGGAGATGGCCGGAGTAACATGTTTGACAGGAGCAACGATCATTCAATTAGCACGACAATTGGTGGAGAAGATTGGACGACCACTCGAGTTAGACACAGATGGTATCTGGTGTATTCTGCCTGCGACGTTTCCTGAAAATTTTGCTTTCAGATTAAAGAACGGAAAATCGCTCTTTATCTCCTATCCTTGTGTCATGTTGAACCACCTGGTGCATGATAAGTTCACGAACCATCAGTACGAGGATTTGGTGAACGACAAGAGCTTCAAGTATTCTAAGCACTCGGAGAACAGCATCTTTTTCGAAGTCGATGGTCCTTACAGGGCGATGATTTTGCCTACATCGAAAGAAGAGAACAAGAATTTGAAGAAGCGTTATGCTGTGTTCAACGACGACGGGACACTCGCAGAACTAAAAGGCTTTGAGGTGAAACGAAGAGGTGAATTGAAGTTGATAAAAGTTTTCCAGACACAGGTTTTTAAAGTCTTTCTTGAAGGTAATGACCTAGAGGAGTGCTATGCCGCAGTCGCGAAGGTAGCCAATAAATGGCTAGATGTACTCTACAGTAAAGGATCGACCTTGGCTGACGAAGAACTGGTTGAGCTAGTTTGTGAGAACAGGTCCATGTCAAAAACGATCGCAGAATATGGATCTCTTAAGTCGACTTCAATCTCGACTGCAAAACGGCTCGCAGAATTTCTCGGAGATCAAATGATCAAAGACAAGGGACTAGCGTGTAAGTACATCATCTCAGCTCAGCCTAGAGGTTCACCAGTCACGGAACGAGCGATCCCCATAGCGATTTTCTCCTCTGAGGAGTCAATCAAGCGGCATTTCCTACGGAAGTGGTTGAAGGACCCTGGCTGCATACATTTCGATCTTCGAAGCATCATAGACTGGGAATATTACTTAGATCGATTCGGATCTGTGATTCAAAAGCTTATCACCATGCCAGCTGCGATGCAGAAGATTGCTAATCCGGTGCCGAGAATTGCTCACCCAGATTGGCTCAACAAACAACTCGCTGCTGCTTTGAATCCTTACAAGCAGGCCAAGATGACCAGCTTCTTCAAACAAGGAGATAAACAAGTCAAAGCGTTACAGCCGAATGTTGATAGCAATTTGCTCAATCGAATGATCCCGGATCTCGAGGACTCACTCAAGAGTGTTCAATACAATAGGAAAGGCATCATGAGCCATAAGAGGAAAGATCGATCGTCCAATGCCCAGCTGGCTCAACAGCCAGAAGTGATCAAATCCCTTCCGTTAAATGACTTTGAAGGAGTGGTCATGACACCCTCGGGTAAGGAAAAATGCGGCTACACCCAATGGTTGCGACATCAGAAACAGAGATGGAGACTACAAGCAGAGACAAGAGCACGGCGCAAACAAATAATGGGCCTTGAGGATGAACTTGGGCCACCAAAACATATTGGAGCTTTAGACAAGCTACAAGTCCGTGCTACTGCTCGAGTTACTGGAGATAATTACGAAGTCTTGCAACTGCAGGAGACAGATCAACCAGGGATATTGAAAGCATGGGTCATGATTGGTAATGGTCTAAGCTCGATCAAAGTCAAGGTTGCAAGGTCATTTTATGTCAACTTCCGGGGTTCTGATATGCCTGAAGTGGAAATCAAGGACTGCAAGCTTGAGAAAGTATCTGCTAAATTGCCAAACGGGCAGAATTCGAGCAATATGTTCCTGCTGACCATGAGTGAAGATGTGTATTTGACGAGTCAACACGAACTTGCTTCCGTCGTATCGCATCCCTCCGTTGAAGGCATTTACGAAAAAGATATAGCTATGCTTGATCGGGCCTTGATGGGTATGGGAACTGTGTGTGCCTTCACCGAGACTCGTCCCGGTGCACTCGGAGAAGCAATGTCATCTGGATTCGATCTGGACAGTCTCAAGTCTTCCACAGCACTGAAGAACAACTATTTATCCACAAGTTCATTACAGTATATTTTTGTTCTTCAGACGAGTGCTGGACAAAGGGAAGCAATTTCAGTCTTTTCTTCCGCCAAGGCCTCTTGTTCGACTGTCATGTATGATGAAAGCAGCAAGGAGGCTGCACAAGGCAATTCCCATTCGGAGAGAATATATCGAGAGACCCGTGCAAGAATGGACTCAACAACTTCTGGTAGTGCCTTATTCGAATATCCTACAGAGCTCGAATGTTCAACAGTAACCGTCAATACCGAGACGAGATTCTATAAGGCGGTCAATGAGGCGATCCGGAATATGAAAGCAGATCGGTCCGGCCCACTTGCCATTATACTCAGCTCACCAGGGGTCAACGAGCTGCAGAAACGACTGCCCATTTGTGGTGAACACCCTATAATGTGTATGCCTACGGCTGATACACTCTCAAATTCACTAAACTGGCAAAGTATTGTAATGAAAACATTAGTTGCTAAATTTTTGACAATCAGGTCGTGGTTGGAATACAGGATCATGCTGTCACGTTATGGACAGGTCCCCATTTGTAATCTTGGAGACGACGAGGCGAAGACAGTGATTGATCTGACTATGGCACGACGGTTGCGGAGCGAAGATGTGGTTCTCTGGTGGTCCGGTGCACCTCAGCCAGATCAGGGCGGAAGAGAGCAAGATGACCTCGTGAAAGCACTTGAAACGGTCGAGCCTGTCAAGATGAACAATCCAGGCGCGTACAACACCGTGTGTATTGAACTCGAGGTTCGAAACATCATAATCAGTACTATTCTCAATTCTGCCCTGATCAATGAGCTTGAGGGCAGTGCTGCAGCTGATTCTTTCACAACTGGAGCTGCTGACGAAGGAGATATGCAAGACAAAGAGTTCTTGTCGCCCTCAATCTCTTCGTTCAAGTCACTGGTGAAAGCTTGGTGGCACGAGGCATCGGTTGGCACTCGAGAAGCTGACATTATGATTGATAATGCAGTCCGGTGGATGCAATCTCAGGATTCTGCACTGTACGACAAGAACTTGGACATCTATTCTCAGAGGATCACAAATAAGGCCTTCCTGCAACTTATGGCGGAATTCCGAAAGGTTGGATCGAAAGTAGTCTTTGGAGCACCTGGCAGAATTTTGATACAGACCAGCAAGAACCACATTGGTACTGCGTATGCGTATGGACAGTATATCATCAAAGCAATCCGCAGTAAGCCCTTGTTTCATTTCATCGATGTCCAGATCGTGGAGTATTGGGACTACTTGATGTGGCTTGACGAGGTCAACTTTGGTGGCTATTGTTGCAAAGAGATCCTGGCTTCAGATGAACAAGAAATGTCAATTGCCATGCAATGGAATCTGAAGAACTATCTGCCACAGATTCTGTCGGATATTTTCGAAGATTGGGTGGTGGAATTTATGGGGGACATGTATGATGTCAAGAAAGAATTGTCGGAATTCTCAGCGACACAGAAGGTGGTGGAAGATGTGGAAGCTAACACGACCGAGCGCAAAATGTCTGCTGTTGTACAACAGCTCGGTGCCGCATTGACCAAGCAAGTCCAACAATTGGCAATTCGGTACAACAAGTGGTCCCTTGAGAGCCCGGAAGGCGACAACACTTTCCTTGCGAGGCCACAACCTGGCAGCCATTTACCCAAGGAGAATCCTGTGTTGAGTCTCGTAAAGTATCTATCAACGGTGTTCGCCCTAGTCGGCGAATCACAGGTTGCCAGCCGCGTGCTTCGTCGAGATCTCCTGGCTGTTCTGGACGTGAAAGAATTCAGCAATGCTGGTAAATTCGAGGACCCGTGCCAGGCCCTGATCCTGCCAAGATTCTGTTGCTCTCACTGTAGCGACGTGCGCGATCTGCAGTTTTGTCGAGATCACGCCTTGGCACCCAAGCCGACCTCGTCAGGCCACGGTGTCGAATTCGATTGGCAGTGTCCTCGTTGCGGCACAGACTACAATAGACTGGCGATACAGGAGCAGTTGCTACAATCTCTTCTGGCGCTGTTGGCCAGTTACCAACTGCAAGACTTGAGATGTGGAAAGTGTAAAAAGGTGAAGACGACAAATATGAGGGACCACTGTGAGTGTTCTGGCAAGTGGGTCACGACCATCAAGAAAACAGATGTGCTGGAGAAGATCAAGGTGATGAAGAATGTGAGCAAGTTTTACGAGTTGGAGATGTTGTCGGGTGCGATTCAGGAATTAGCGGTGGCATGAGGGACAGGCAGATGTTGATCAAATTGTATTGAAGTCAAACTTTATAGTAGCTGTGACCTGCATAGCCAAATACGTGTACCGAGGACTTTTCGAGCCAGCGAATGCCATTAATCGTGGTGATTCTCAGTAGCAGCAAAGTGCAGATTTACTTTCTGTTTCCAGAAGTTGGATTGTATGCGTGGTGTTGTGGATTCATGGCATTGGCCCGGTCGGAGGACGCATTTCCGTGTGCTGGACCGTTACCTCCAGTTGGATTGTACGCGTGATGTTCTCGATTGTAGGCGGCAGCTCGATCGTTTGCTGATTCACTTGGATTGTTTGATGCGTAAGTCATAGTTAGTGCTTTTTCGTCCTTGTGCTTGATTTTTATGGGTTGGTGGTTGAGGAGGAAAAGAGTGGGAAGGGTGAGGGGTTTTATACTCACGAATTCTGAAAGACAACGCTGGGTGAGAAGCAAGTATGTAGATTGCTACTCAGACAGTTTGATTGAGTACAGCAAGTATTGGACAAACAACTCTCAAAGCCCGTCTCTAGTCACTCTGCACAATATTGTATAGTACTGTGGCTGCAGCTGTAACTGCTGCCGCGACCACCGGAATATCGCAAGACGCTTTCGTTTCCCGTGAAGTTCACCGTAGTAACCAATCGGTTCGGAATTGCTACTAATTGGCAACGTTGGCGTTGCTTTCCGAGTCAATGTCAATGTTGCCACGCGTTGCACTGCCCGGCGCAGGCTCAGATCCAGCATTTGACTTTGATGACGGGACTTGTGGATTATATTGTGCGGCGTCTGTATTTTCCGTTGCTTCTGGCATGCTTGGCTTGACTTCGGACATTGTGTTTGTTTTTCCGAGATGTGCCCTCGTCTAAATCGCAGGCCAAAGACCTGTGATCCCGACTTATGGAGGTCGAAGCAGTTGTGTTTTGGGGACTGGAGATGTGGGGAAATATTGCGGAGAAGATTCAGCAGCTGACTTGAACAGATGGGCGCTTCTCACGTGGAGGAATCACACGGAATGGCCGATAAATCTCCAGATCTAACGAGCGCTGTAGAATCTTGTCTTCTCATGGTTCCAATTTCCTCCACGACCGAAGTGCATGTTGCCAGGCGACATGATTCTATTGTGACCTTTTTTTTCCCAGCAAAAGTGCTTGATCTTCTAAGATTGCGCCAATCAAAGTTCCTGTTGACGAAGCGCGAAACTGCATAGAATCAGGAGCGACAAGGCTCGACAAAGATGTCTGTGCCTTCTTCACCACGAGTCCCGATGTCGCCGGACTTGGCTAGACGTCGCATTCCTAGACCCAAAGACAAGAGACGCGCCTTGAGGGACTTTTATGGAATACAACAAAATCAAAACACTGGTCCAGTCGAATATGATGCACTTCTAGACGGACCCAACTTCAATGTGCAAGAATATCTGCTCAAGTTGAACGAAGACAGCGACATCAAGAAATTATTGAAACTGGAAAATCAGATGATCCGTGACATTCGGGTACTTGATGGTGAAAGGAAAGCTCTCGTGTACGATAATTATGGCCGGATGATCTCTGCCACCGACACAATCAAACATGTATGATGAACAAGGGACTATTGCCGGATTGCGCTGAATTGTTAGGTTACTACAGATATGCAGCCAATGGACAGAGAGACCTTTGAGCCCATACTCAAATCAATCAGTGATCTGACCAGAGACATCAACGATCACGGTCAAGCTCAAGCACAAACTGAAGAGCTGACCGAGCTGGACCCTGACGACATGATGAAGGATTGGCTCACGACAGGTCCAGCTCGAGTTCGAGAGTTGATGCGGAACGCAGCATTTGCAGTCGCAGAGGTAGAATTGAAGGAGATCCAAGAAAATCTTGACTCGGCGGGGCTGGAGGCGCCAACGAAAGAAGATATCGTCGCAGAACTCGAAGTCCTCGCAGCCGAAATTCGAAAAATCAGAAACGAAGAAGCGCCAGTTTTCGAGGTCGAAGGGGATGACTCGAACAAAGCAGCACACACGTCATGAATATGGTCTTGTCAGTAACTGGTGCCAATGACTCAATTGACTGAAGCACATTCTTCGAACAAGAGACATCTTTTCTTGTTCCAGTATCGATTGCCAGCTATTTTCATGTGCTTTTCACGATAGGAATCATGTTTCCCGTCAGCCACGGTACGACAAATCTGTTGAGACGCTGGAAGATCGTCACCGTACTACAAGCCACGGCATATCATGTCGACTGTAAGATTGTCTGTACGCGCGCAACTATGCTTTGATCTGCAGCTAAAATAGCGATGCATGGTTTTGGGAGGCGAGCAAAAGAGTATGGAATGACCCTATCGGTAGCGAAGAAGCAGTCTCTTGTGCAATGGAGGATTTATTGGGATCTGTCAACACTTCTTGCGACACTTTGCCACGAACGTCACTTGCTACCCGACCTGAAAGTTTGTTTGGGTGTATTGTCGAGACACAATAGTAAGGTACTTTCTCAGATTTGCATAGCCAAGATAATTCAGCCATACTCTGCCTCGGCTTACATCCAAATAGGGGCCGACATGTAAAAGTGTATACGCGCAGTCGATCGGGTATCGAGTCAATGCAATCTAGTATATAGCATAACAATAATATTTTCATTCTGCTGGCTCTGGTGTAATTAAAGGGTTTCTTGGCTGACAAGACTAAAGTGAACAACTCAACAAGATCATTTTCTTTTTATCTGATTTTATTGTATTGTACAGTGTATTGTATTGTATGTTTTGACAGTAATTACAACACTCTAGATTGGGTATGTATTAACGCAAAGCCGATTAGATTGCGTAGTGAGCCTGTAGGTATACACCATTTATGTTTCTATACGAATGTTTACACATTGGCCAGCCTCGACGGCCTGCGGATAGCAAAAGTTGCGATGGTATTGAAAGTGTGATGATCTATTACTCGAAGCGATTATTAGTTCAGTTAATTACCACTATCATTGCTAAGGACCAACAACTTGAAGTCCAGAAATCGCCAGCAAAGCACATTCGAGACAGGATGGAGTTCTCATTCTATCCCGTTTGCAGACAGATGAAGAAGTTTTTTGAAAAATGATGAGATAAAACGAAGGGCCGAGTCGGGAATTGAACCCGAGACCTCATCCAAACACAACCGTGTGGGTTTGCGCCCGAAGGATGAATCATGCTACTAGACCACACGGCCACGACTTTAGGAAAATTTCCGCAGCCGAGGGCACGATAGAAGCTATATATAGGGATAACAGACCCGTTAGGAGGTCAAATTGAGCTTTTGACAGACTGAGTCACATCAGAGCTAAAAAGCAAACGAAGAAATGCGAATAATGCTGAATTCATGTCTGACTTACCCTCGAATATATGCTATACATTTTGAGAATTCCTATTCTTCATCTAATGCAGACAATCGATCGCCATTGCTTTGATCACTGATGACTCCCTTTAGCCAATCTACAGTTTCCATGACAGAAGGCAATTTCACTTCTAAGCTCTCTCCATCAGTCTCTTTCTGCTTCTTCAAATCTCGCGCATAGGTATCGAATCGTTCATAAGTTTCCAGCATCTTGTCCTGTATGATGCCCAACAAGACAATCACAACACGATTGTCTGAGATGTACACTTCAAACGACTCTCGCCAGTGATTAAACGAATCGGGACAGCCAGCGCGAAACTTGCGATTTGCTTCCACCAGGTCATTGGCACTTTGGCTCTTATTGCCCATTGCGCTCCTCAAGGGCACAGTGACGGAGTCTGCACAATGTAGTGTAAGTGTCCCGATCACAAGGCGTGTTTGATCATTCAATTCTTCACGAGCATCAGACATGTTCTCGACCTTTCGTGAGAGGTACCCTGCTGCGGACAATCGCGACAAAGTTGAGGATGCCAAGTTGTAAAGCGCTGTCGGTGCAAATAGTTCTGTGGCAGAACGGTTTGTTAGATCCCAAAAGGCTCCAGTGACTGTGCTAAGATCGAGGTTTCCCTGAGCTTGAGTGTCGTTGTACTCGATGTCGAAAGCCGCTAATTGCTCTTTGAGGATCAAGAGGTGCTTGAGTAAAAACAGACTGCCATCAATTGGTTTTCGTCTTTTAATCAAGTTTGAGGCGTTCAAGAGACTGGCTATACAAGACCGCACCACCTCGTGTGCTAGGTCGTCAAAGATACTGCTCTGTACCAGCCTGTAGATCTTTGACAAGAGTGATATCGAGACTGACAACGTTATATACCATTTCTCTTGTACCACTGTCGAATTGAGACTTTCCAGGTCACCTCGATCGTGTGTCGCCTTCGATTGCAGAACACGGGTTCCACCATTGATACCAGATAAGGGAGGAGCGTTATCGAGAGACAGTCGGGACTGCTCCGAAAGCTCGGTAGTCGAGCGGGACTGTGCTAGCCTCTTCCTATGCTTTTGTAGAGTTGCTGGGTAGTCAAGGTCTTTATCTGACGGCTTGTAACCCTGAATCTCATTGATCACGACTCCTTGAGCTCGAAGTACAATACGATTCTGTATTTCGCCCAATGTGGTAGCGAGGATGGGCGTCATGTCAAAAACAACAGATTCTTGATCTTCCGCTAGATTGCTACATTGCGATTGCATACCGCCACAAACTTCGCACAGTATGCTCAAGGACGATTCTGCAGCAATTCGAGGTCGAATAGCATCGGTAAAGTACTGTCCAAGTCCGGCAAGGAAATTTTCGAACTCGTCGTGCCCGGTGTCAAAGAAACTGCTGTATAACTCTCTCTCATCTAAGGCCAGTATACGCATGAAAGAGATGGCAGAGGTACTGAAAGCTAAAAAGTCTTCCACGCCAAGAAGGTCCTTGAAAGCATTAGTGATCATCGTGTTCAGAAGTGATTTTCGAATATTGAAGTATAAGATCCAGCAATCGTTCAACAATGACCAGTATTCTGCGTATTTAAAGCTCGCGTGCTCGATATTCTGTACCAGGGGTCGTACTAAATGCACTACCGATCGAAACTTTGTATAAAGCAGAGCAGATTGAGTATTTTTGTTCATTGCATTGACCTGGGTGCGGGTTGATATATCGTTACTAATTTCGCGCATGCTGGTCGCGAAATAGACACGAGCCAATGTCAACGCTTTCGTTAGTGCTTGTCTATATTCTCTAGTGTAAAATTCTGCATCTTTGTAGTTTGGGTGTTGGTCAAGGAAGTCCAAACTACTCTGTAGCTTGGATAGAAGTTCCTGATAGGATGATTGAAGCACAAGCTTGGATCCAGGAACATTGAGAAGTCGTGTGGCCGTGGCCAGATATGAAAATGGTTGGAGAGAATCCCGCACATCGTCGGCCAAGCGTTGCAGACGTGTTTCTTCCCTCTGAAGATCATTGCAAGCTGTCTGGAGGGTAGAAGTTTGTTCTTTTACTGTACTGAAGCCGTTTTTGATGTCATTGAGAGTATCCAGTACCGCACTCGCATGAGCTAGAACTTCTCGGCAAGAAGCCAATTGAGCTGTATTGACTTGCTTGAGTGTTAAAAGCTCAACGTCTTCCAATTCGTCTTCGGTATCTGTGTCTGTATCTCCAACCTCTTTCTGGTGCTCGCTGTCCAAATGCATGACGTCTAAATACCATGGCGTCCGATCAAAAATCTCATAATTAGTCGAAGTTTCGTGGTAAGGGGCACTTCTCGCCCGATGTCCAGGTTCGGACTTTGCTCGAACTCTGACCTGCGCTATCGGTGGTCGTCTTGGTGCGTTCGCTTTCAATGCTGTCGGTTCAGGCGAAAGCTTTGGTGAAGAAGGTTGTAATGCATCATTTTGATGTGTAACATAGGAGAAGGCGTAGTCGTCCATGAGTGGACGTCTCTTGTTCTTTGACTCAGACTGGTTTTATTGAACGCATCTATTTTTGAGAGGATGAACCATGCAATGCCAATACTTGTCGCTGAAAGATCCTTGCCCAAATGAAGCAGCTACAGTAATTGTGTTGCTTGAACTTGTTGCATTTGTTGGAGCTTGACGGGAGTGGAGCCACAAGGATCGAGATCCGAAGTAAATCCGAAACACGACTGAAGGACACCAGCTGCGTCATTCTTACTTTCTATCTCTACAGAACTCTGTATCTTGAGATACTGTATTTCTGTCCCTTACATCACAGCAATGGCTTCTAGCAGCAGTCTACAGAGTAAGAGAGAAAAGCCGCTCGGCGATGGCACAGTCAAATACAAACAGCCTTTCATAGTCTTCAGCGACTTCGACGGGTAAGGTCTTGGAAGAGGAAGAATGTTCCGTGTACTGAATAGCGTAGTACCATCACATTGCAAGACAGCAATGACTACCTCACAGATAATATTGGTTTTGGCAAAGAAAGGAGGGTGCATCTCAACCAGGAAGTCCTACACGACCGCATGTCATTCAGGGATTCGTTCGATGAGATGCTGAAGTCGGTCACGACCCCGTTCCCCGAGTGTGTTCAATTATTGTTGGACAACATCAGTCTCGATCCAGGTTTTGCAACATTCTACGCGTGGTGTTTGTCGAAGGATATCCCGGTCGTCGTGCTAAGTTCTGGCATGCAACCGATCATTCGAGCATTGCTGACCAAGCTCATCGGGCCTACCGCCGACAAGATTGATATCATCTCGAATGATGTCGACATCCACGAGGACGGCTCCTGGGATATTGTTTTCCACGACGAGTCTCATTTCGGACATGACAAGAGTCTGGCCATCAAGCCTTACAAGGCATTATCTCCACGTCCAACTATGGTCTACTGCGGAGACGGTGTTTCTGACCTCTCTGCTGCGCGCGAGACTGATCTGTTGTTTGCCAAAAGTGGACGAGACCTTGTATCATACTGTATCAAGGAAGGTATGCCGTTCTCAGTCTTCGACGATTTCCAAGCAATTCACGAGACTGTGGAGAGGTTACATTCGAAAAAAGTTAGTCTCGAAGAGGTAGCTGCGGAGAATCTCAAGAACAATCAGAAACTAGCCTCTTCATGAGCTTTATTCACAAAACAACTAGATAGAAGTACAGAGATGCCCAACTTCTCGGGCGCTACAAGTGTACATGCTTGCAAAATCATTTTCTTGTCCACTTCTGCGGAATTCTTGAAGTCAGAAGTCTAGCCGATCACATTCGGATATGTGATTGACATGCTCAGACTCTTCCGGCCTCATTGTTGCCCATACATGATCTTGATCATTTGTAACGACATGGCTCTGACGGGTGGTGTTTGATGTCGAGCTTAGCTGGCCTAGAGGTGTCGTTCCAATGATGTCAACTGGCTAAAGACGAACTGTCCATGTGGAGCTCGAAACAGTATGTGGAGCTGGCAAAGAGCCACGTACATCCGCCAGGACAAATGTCTTCCCAACACGGCCTGTATGTACTCTATTTGCATCCCTTATCTGTCAATCAAGCCGTCTCTTCTTGAGCTTGGGCAGCTTGTTGGATACGTATGATTTCCGTTTTGACCTTTTCAGCCTCTTGCTGTATCTTCTTGATTTCGTTTTCCACTTTCTCTGTTTCCTGCTTCAGCAACTCTATACGTCTGGCAACATTCTGATTGGCCTCTATGTTATCCTGCTTGACAAGCACAGGTCCGATGAGTTTATATATTGCAGACTCCGAATCCAGTATGTCGAATTCCTACGCTGTTCAGGGGTGTTCATATAGGAGAAAAGATCAAAAACTGACAGCTTTGACGGATTCGTTCTCCTGCAATTGAGACTCTAGACGTTGACGTGACTCAACTGTCGCTTGAAGCTTTTGTTGTATGGCCTGGAACTTTTGAGACAAAGCAGCCACCTGTTGTTGAGGGTTCGCCATATCCTTGTATCGCTCGATGGAAGACCAAATTGTACAGCCTAAGGACTCACTAGCGACTATCCTAGAGACATTTCTTTAGTTGCGATCGTAACACACAAAATCATAGAAACCGACGGTTGGTGAACGTATTATTCGTATCTGATCGATTTCCTGTGCCGGCTCCACTCCAGACCACGGTCACCATCTGGAGACCAGAAGAAGACTTGTCCACTGCTTCGATTGCCATGGGATGCTAGTTCCCGTAACGACAACCTCTCGAAGACTTCTGGCCATAGGGTACAGCTATATACAAAAGCGAAGCTTGGCACATATGACACAAAAGAAGACGGCTCCGTATGGACGTTGGGCATCACCGATATCCGTCGATCTTCTCACCGGATCGACTATCTCCATTGATTATTTCAAAGTTCATAAGGACAACAAACTATACTTGACAGAGTCACGACCTTTTGAAGGTGGAAGGTCGGTTTTGCTGTCACTGGATGACTCCGGTTCAGCAACAGACGTGGTTAGTAAAGAAGTCGACGTTCGAACACAGGTTCATGAGTATGGTGGTCAAGCATTCGCTCTCAACAAAATTGGTGCTTCAAATGACTTGGTCTACTCGAATAGCAAGGACTCCAGGGTGTATCGTATTCCTGACTTGGAGCGATCTTCAATAGTCGAGCCAATCACCGAAGTCGCAAAGCATCTACGCTTCGCCGAATTTGCTTTTCATCCTACAAAGTCCCTGATAGTGGCCGTATGCGAAGATCACAGCATAGATGAACCCTCAAGGGTCCAAAACTATCTCGTTGTCATCAATACTGAGAACAAGATCAGGAAGACGATTGTGTCTGGCTCCGACTTTTATGCATCTCCAACCTTCTCGCCTGATGGTCAGTCTCTGATATGGAAAGAGTGGGTACACCCAAATATGCCATGGACCACCTCGAAACTCATTGCTGCGAAATTTGACGCTACTGAAGTCTCAGTTTCTGATCAAAGAGAAATCGTTCCCAAAGATGCTAATGAGCCTTTCGCAGTGACACAGCCTCGATTTGCTCCAGATGGGACTCTAATCTTTTGCTCGGATGTCTCTGGCTATCAACAACTCTATAAAAGTGTCTCGCCCTACACAACTGTCAATGATCTGACGTCTCGTGTACAAGGAGATTTTGCTGACAATGATTGGAAATTCGGTAATGCCACATATGTCATCTTGTCTGATAGATCACAAGTTATCGCAACATATCATAGTCCACTCGGTATGCCTCTCTTGGCTCGGATCAGTATAAGTGATGGTCACTTGCAGTCTATCAAGCATCCATTTCTCACTATTGATGCCATTGATGCATCGGTGAACAACGCAGATGACCTTTATATCTCGGGATCCACTAAGGAGGCAAAGGGTCTCTTCGCCTTTAATGCTCAGACAGACAAATCGAAGGTTGTCAAATCTGTGACTTCCGGTACCTCTGTCAGCTCGGATTTCTTGTCACTCGCAACAGCCATTGAAATTCCTCTAGCGAGCGGGCAAAAGACTTTTGCATTCTATTACCCGCCCACATCTCCGGATCATCAAGGTCCGACTGGAGCACTGCCGCCACTTATCTTGAGAATACACGGTGGTCCGACAAGCTTTGCGCCTCCAGTGACGTCGTTGCAGATTTCTTATTGGACTTCAAGAGGTTATGCATTCTGTATGCTGAACTACGCTGGTTCTTCGGGTTATGGAAAGTCATTCATGACAGCACTAGACGACAACTGGGGTGTGCTCGATGTTCGTGATGCCGTCCAGGCCGCTTCCTGGTTGGGTGACAACAAGTACTGCGACAAATCAAAAATGGCAATTGATGGAGGATCGGCCGGTGGATACACTGTCTTGAGCGTTCTCTGGCAGTCTACAGTCTTTGCCGCCGGTTGCAGCTTGTACGGAATTTCCGATCTGGCCAGGCTCGCTTACGACACGCACAAATTTGAGTCTCAGTACCTGTTCAAATTGGTGGGCGGTACACCTGAGGAGAAGCCAGAGATTTATCATGATCGAAGTCCACTGAACTTTGCCAAAGATATCAAAAGTCCTGTCATGATACAGCAAGGTACAGAAGATCGAGTCGTGCCGCTGAACCAAGCTGAGAAGATGGTCAAGGAAGTACAAAGTGTTGGAGGGATCGTTGAGTTTCTCGTTTTCAAGGGGGAAGGACACGGATTCAAGGGCGAAAAGGCACAACGACAGAGTTTAGAGAGTGAAACTCAATTTTTCGAAAAGTACCTCAAACTGTAGGCGAAATCTTCTTCCGGCTCGAATCAAGCCCTCTTCTTAGGACACTTGAATCCTGGCTTGACCTTGTACTCAATAAAAGTGAACGGTTGTCCCAAAGCACAAGGCTGTGGCAATATAGAGGGACCGAAATCGTGTGTGTAGTGGGAATGCGTGACGGGGCAGACCATTCCTTTTGAGCCCATCATGTGTGAGTTTTCACTATGGCACTGGATGTACGCGCCGAAGTAGCCAGATCTCGGATGTCTTCTCGAAGAAACGGGCGGGGTCATCTGAATGGAGAAGGTCCGGTCCACGGCATGGAAGTTGTATCTGATGTGGCCGCTGACATCGGGTGACTTGGCACCGTAAACACCACAGGTATACATCTCGGAGACGTGGTGTCGCGAAGTCATTGGGCATTGTCTGATTTCCTGCTCGAATTGAGGATCTGTAGTGATACAGCAGTTCGGTGGTGCTTCGCTAGGCTGTGGAGCGTCTTCCGGCAAAGCCATGCCAAGAGCCGTTGATGAGGCGAGCAAGTAACTGATGACGGTTGTGAATGACACCATGATCTTGTCACGGAGACTACAGAATGGTCTAGTGCGGTCGGAGCAGCGAAGCGAATGCGCAGCCTTTATACTGGCCAGGCTACATGCGAAAAGGAGTCACTCCATCCTTCTCGAATCAATCTCAACAACAATCAAAAAGATCATCTCTTTGCAAGCTCTATCTATCCTTCAATTAGTGCTGGCAACCAGTCTTTGCCATATTTGGAAGAGTTGCCTCCAATTGGAGAAATCTTTGCTAGCATTCATATCGCGAGGATTGGTCTGAAACATCATTGCTATATTAGGGCAGGAGGAACAATCAAAGGAACGAATCAGCACTGCCAGTACTAGGCAGTCTGTCTACTCTGATAGTCTCACCAAACAACCAATCTTCTATAGCGAACACGTTCCAAGGTCACTCAGATATCACCATTCCCGAATCAAATTGAAAGCACGATGAAGGAGGAATCTCGGCACAAGTACATTGAATTCCGAGTCAGACAACCCAAGTGCTTGATTGAGCTGCACTCTACTCCGTATCTACGGCTGGAGCCTACCTTCCAAACCGAAGCAGAATGTCATAGTTGTGGTATGGATTCAGTCAATGGTCCCAAAAGAGTGAATTACCCAACTAGGCAATTACGGGGCCGCCAAATTGCACAAATTTCAAGGAAAATCCACAAGCACCGCTACCGCTACCGCTACCGCTACCGCTACCGCTACCGCTACCGCTACCGCTACCGCTACCGCTACTCACATCTCCATGACGCATTAGATTGTGCTACAAATGTTCAAACCATCGTCATTGTCCCGTGCCATCTAGTGATGAGTTTTGCCTTTGACTTTGATGGCGACGAGTACTCGGAGGACGAATCCCTGTCCAAATCAACCACCTTGCTATCACTAGACCTGCCGCCTCCTCCTCCTGTCACTCCTGCGACCGAGCAAAAAGTGCCCACTGCATCGGTCGAGTGTCACGACCTGGCTTTGTTGGTGGATGGACTTCCCCTCTCAATGTCTTACTCGACCATCACCGTCTCGGGAGGACTAGAAGTCCCGCGTCGAGAGTTGTGGGACATCAAGCACCAACTCATGGCGGGATCGGGACCGGACTTCAAGGAGGGTTCGGAAGAACAAGTCATGGCATTCATGGGTTCGGACGACGTCATCAAGGGTGTCTACGAGGGCGGGTTCAAGACGTGGGAGTGTAGTCTCGACCTGATGCACCACCTGGCCGCCGTGCCCGACCTGATGCAGCAACACCATCATCACCACAGGGTGATTTTCGAGGTTGGGTGTGGCACCGCCGTACCGTCCACGTACCTCCTCGCCAGGGCCGTCCGCGAAAGGACACCCATCACGCTCGTGGTGCAGGACTATAACCTGCCGGTCCTCCAACTGTCCACCGTGCCCAACCTCTTCCTGGCCTGGTACCTCTCCACCCCGGACCGTGCGCAAAGTGATGGCCAGGGCCGGGAGGAGGGAGAGGTCAGAGTCAGTGCTCAGGACAGGAGCGATTTCCTGCGGGACCTGGAGGAGCGAGGCGTGCGCATCAGGTTACTGACCGGCCCGTGGTCCCCGGAAATGTCATCAACGGTCGGCACTGCGGATCTGATTCTCGCCTCGGAAACAATCTACTCTACCGCCAACTTACCCGCATTTACCAGCCTCGTCAAGGACTGTCTGACGGAGGACGGCGTTGCCTTGGTCGCCGCAAAACGAGTCTACTTTGGCGTCGGGGGAGGCGTCGAGGAGTTCACCGCAGAGTTGATCAAGCAGGACTTGACGGCAGATCACGTATTCACGAGCGAGGACGGTGTCCGGCGAACAATCATGCAAGTCTCGAGCAAATGAGAGGGGAACGGGTTGGGTTATGCATGCATGCATGCGTTCATTCATGTCTATCGTCCTCTCCCTCGACCTCTCAGTGCCCGTTGAGCAGCTCCTGGCGGTAAACCGCGCTGTGGTCCTCCGGCGACTTCGTTCTGTTGATTCTTGATGGTCTCGTCGACACTCAATATGATGGTAGCTGCTTCGGCAGCAGAGCTGATGGCATTGATCTTCACACTCGTCGGCTCCCACACAAAGTTATCAAAGTTGTTGGCGACTGACTCGGAAGCCATGTCGACTCCCATCCAGATCTCACCCTTGGCGTGGTGCATTCTCAGCTTGTTCAGGATGTCTGTAGAGTCGAATCCAGCATTGTCGCACAATTGACGTGGAATGACCTCCAGGGCTTTTGCGAAGGCGCCTATGATGAGTTGTTGTTTCCCGGCGAGTGTCAGACTGTATTCCCGCAAGTATTTGGACAGCTCCATCTCAATTGCACCACCTCCAGCGACAACCTCACTATTCTTGATTGCTCGTTTGACAATCATGATGGCGTCGTGCAAGGATCGTTCTACTTCTGCAATGAACTGTTCTGCACCACCTCGCAATATAAGTGTACACGTCTTGGCTGATGCACAGCCCTTGAAAAGATTGTATCGCTCCCCTCCGATTTGTTGCTCCTCGAAAGTTTCACAACTACCCAAATGTTCCGGACGAATATCTGAGCATGTGGACTGTACTGAAGCTCCGGTCGCTTGCGTCACTCGGTTCAGATCCTCATTGGCTACACGACCAGCACAGAATATATCGCGGTCGGCAAAGTACTGTGTAGCTAAATCTCCGATCGGCAGTTTAGAAAGAATGATTTTGGCCCCTGATTTGGCCAGCAATTCGAGCTTGTTTATAATGATCTGCCATTCAGCATCGACAATCGCATCATAGTCAGACACTTGTTCCACACGAACTTCCGCATTGTCTTTTTCTGCCTTGAGTTCCAGCTCAACATTCAGACAGGCAATTTTTGGTTTCTTGAATGATTTTGGCTGTTGTCCGAAACCTGCGTATGAAAAGGTCTTCTGGAAGGCGACTCCATCGACAAAGACGGAGTCCTGCATACCGCCTCCAGCTACCTTCTTGATACCGATCAGATTTTCATTGAGATCATCCTGATCGAGGGTCAACACTGCATCCACCACCATCTTGGTGAAGAACTCCTCGTTTGCATGTACCAGTTTCGACGACATTGCAGTTGAGGCACATCTCATCAGTAATTGACGGAATTTCACAGCATCGCTTTTGTCTATACGAACAGCGATTTCCTTGATCTTATTTATCGCCAATTGAGCAGCTTTCCTGTAGCCTTTGATGATGACTTGTGGAGAAACACCATCTTCCACAAGACCCTTCACCTCCTTCAGCATCTCTCCAGCAAGCACGACGACGGATGTTGTGCCATCCCCGACCTCAGAATCCTGTGCCCGAGCAATATCGACAAGGGTTTTCGCAGCTGGATGCACAATATCCAAAAGTTTCATTATGGTTGCACCGTCGTTAGAAATTGTTACATGTCCTTGAGCATCGACCATTAGCTTGTCGGCACCGAGAGGACCTAGCGTTGTCCTTATCGTGTCCTGGACGGCGATACATGAGTTTATATTCGAAATGAGCTGCCCGCGACCTTGACTATTATCGGTGCCCTCCTTGAGGACTGAGTTGTTAGTGATGCCACGGAGCAACATTTTCGCTCAAACATACCGATAACAGGTATTTGATTCATGACGATGACTCAAGAATGATCAAGAGAATGACGGAGGCTATGGCTGATAAGAATGGAGCAGAGTAACGAATGCAGTCGATAAATTGTAGAACGAAACATGATTTCCAGGTGAATTTGTCGGGACGCGTGCAGGGCGGCTCAATCTCTAGCCGCCCCACTAGTGACAGTGGAGATCCTGGTTACATATTCGCACACAACAAGCAATCCATTCTATGCAGTGTACTCCCTCTCCTGGTCCTTCGATGATTGAGAATCTCATGTCCACTGCCCTGTGAGGGTGTCTCGGTAGAATTATGTCCAGATGAAGGTCACCATCAAAGGTATTGATCATAGCATATGCCCGAATTGCGACTCACAAGATCAGACTGGCACGCCGTAGCTATTTGGAAATGGGACGTGGCGCAAGACGATGTTTGTGGAATATGTCGAGTTGCTTATGATGGGACGTGCTCTGATTGCAAGGTCCCGGGGGATGATTGTCCATTGAGTATGTTCTTGTCTAGACAGGCGCAATCGGACTAATCCACCAGTCTGGGGAAAGTGTACACATGTCTTCCATATGCATTGTCTATTCAAATGGCTCAACAGTGAAGGATCAAAGCAACAATGCCCCATGGACCGACGGCCTTTCGTCCAAGAAACAGCACCGACAACGAATCGAAACTAATATCGTGCTATGACAGTCTCATCACATCTGTGCTCGCTACATGACCAGGCAATTTTGGATCATTGGGTCCAGACCAAGCATTCAAGTCTAGATATCTACCGACCACAACAAATGTCGGTAATCTCGGATGTAGTCGAGACCGTTGAGAAAGGCATGAAGGGCATGTTGGTTTGTTACACTAACTGAAATGGCTTGAGTAATGAAAAGGTTGTACAAGCCAGTCGTTGCAAGCATGCACATCTATGAGCCAAGAACAGATTGTCACTGAAGTTCTTTACCAAGTGAATTCGTGGGACCTTTCTCAAATGGCTGTCCATAGAGCGAAATAGAACGGTAACCAGATTTACCGTATACTCGGAGGGCTTCTGGTTGAGATCCCCCCGTCTTGACTACCATGGCAGCACTGTCCATATTCACAGCCAGATTCTCGAGAGTCTGAATCAACTTCAATGCCAGACTGCCATTACTGCTTCCCCGGTGCTCAGCCTTAAGAAAGACTCGTCTTATCTCTGTTATCGTCGGCGACATTTCTTGGTCAGAAAGCGACATGTTCAGATCATCCAGACATGCTTTTGGCACTTTGACGGGCAGGATACAACCGCAAGCGACTGGTCGGGAATCTTTGTACATGATCAGTGCTGTAGTCATCGTTGGATCTACTGTATTCTGTATTCCTGAGATTGTGATATCATACCTGACTGCCAGCTCCATGTCTAATTCATGGGTCAACATGACAAAGTCTGGATCATCTATTCTCGTAACCTTAAAGCTTGTCTCCATGACGCGCAAAACTGGTATGGCTTGATGCAGGCGCAAGCAATATCTTGACGCTAATAGAAGATCAAGAACGATTTTGAACAGTAGGGTCACTGTCATATACAGTTGAGTATATCCTCCCTTCCTCACATTCAGTCACAACTCAGAGAAGGAGTCAAATCTGCAGTTTAATTTCCTTGACTGAAACCAGCCAAATTTCATTTGATTCCTTCCCCTCCAATCCTCACAATCAATTCTAAGTACGATTTATACGATAGAATGCGGGATGCCTCATGCGCGTTTGTTGACTTTACGAGATTTCCTCAGCGCAACAGGCTCCAAAACACGCCGACAGAGAAAACAACAACCAAGCTGTGTCATCAGCGACTGCCAGTGCTACAACGATCGCAAAATCACTCGTGATGGCTACCAGACCATCGCGAAGAGCCGTAGTAACACGCAAGAAGATAATAGTCAGCGACAGCGATGGTTCCGAAGCTGAGGATTCACAAGCTACCCCTAAGCGCGAAAGCAGGCGGACAACTGTTGGCTCTAGGACATCCTTCGATGATGAGTACACGCCCAAGAAGACGCGACAATCATTGCTAAAGACTCCCGTAACCCACAAGGTGAAAGCGAAGAAGGAAGTCAAGAAGAGAGAGCCGCTTTCGGAAGCCAGGTCTACACAATCGCAGTCGCAATCACAATCGCAAATTCCATGGACGGCAACTAAAGCATATCAGAGTACCCCGAGCAACAACAACGCGATTCCTGAAGGACAACCTGCTGTCAACGACTTTCAGAAGGAAAATCTACCACTGCCGATGTCGAAGCTCAACCTCAAAAGTGAGCTGCTACCACCACCTCCAACACTCCCGCTGGAAACGCTACAGAAGATGAGAAAGATCGAGCCGGCGAGGATAGACGTTGACGATGCTACACTCGCCTCAAACTCTGTTCCTGAGGTACCCACTGGACCAAAAACTCGAATTGTCATTTCTAAACTCGTGCTCGAGAACTTCAAGTCTTATGCCGGGGTTCAGCGTATTGGACCATTCCACAAGTCCTTCTCTGCAGTCGTCGGCCCCAATGGTTCAGGAAAGTCAAATGTTATAGATTCACTCTTGTTCGTTTTTGGCTTTCGAGCTAGTAAAATGCGACAAGGCAAGATCTCGGCATTGATTCACAATTCAGCTGCCCACCCGGACCTTGGTTATTGTGCAGTCGAGGTCCACTTCGAGACAATATTTGACACCGACGACCCCGAGGACTACCGAGTGGTGGAGAACAGCTCGATTGTAGTTGCGCGAAAGGCGTACAAGAATAATTCCTCAAAATACACGATCAATGATCATGATTCCTCCTTCACAGAGGTGACAACATTACTGAAGGATCGCGGCATCGATCTTGACCACAAACGATTCCTGATACTGCAAGGTGAAGTCGAGTCCATCGCCCAGATGCGCCCCAAAGCTGCTAATGAGCACGACGACGGTCTACTAGAATACCTCGAAGACATCATCGGTACCTCCAAGTACAAGTCGCCGATCGAGGGAGCGCTAGAACGCATGGAGGCCTTGAACGAGATCTGTCAAGAGAAACATTCACGAGTTCAGATTGTAGAGAAGGAACGGGCTCGTCTTGATGAGAAGAAAGACATTGCTTTGCAGCAAATACACGCGGAGAATGAATTGGTGGTGAAAAGCTCAGCATTATACCAATTATTCATTGCAGAATGTGACCGCAACATCAATCTGACGCAAGAAGTCGTGCAACAGCTAGAGGGAGAATTGAACGAGGGAGCTGACTCACACAAGGGTAACGAGGACGTCATCAAGTCTTTAGAAAAGAAGCAGAAGGTCGCAATCAAGAATCAAGAAGAACTCAAATCATTATTAGCCAAATATACAGCAGAAGCATCTCAGGCGGAGAAAGCAAGTGTTTCGATACAAGAAAAGATCAAGCATCTATCCTTGAAACAGAAGAAATTGGCAAAGTCAAATTCTAGTGCTCAATTCTCGCTCAATGAGAGCACTTTACAGTTGGACAATACTGGAGATGAGCTGCATAAGTTCAAGAAGGAATTGGCAACGCTAGACACATCTCTGAGCAAGGAAAGTCAAGGGTTGACCATGATTAGGCTGTCATTAAAGGACAAAACACAAGTCTTTACCGACCAAATTGAGGTTAAGCAGAAGCAAAAGCAGCCGTGGGATGCACAAATATCCGAAAAGCAGTCTGCACTTGAGGTTGCAAAGTCTGAATTGGATATTCTGAATGAAAAGTCCTCCCAAATGACACGGGAGCTAGAGTCCGTCACGGAACAGCTGAAGGAATTGGAAGAGGCAGGTCATGTGAAATCAAAACAGATCAGAGAGATCGAGGCTGCTATCACTGAGTCCAAGGTGACTATCGCGAACCTTACCGAGAGGCTGTCTCACCTCAAAATCATGGAAGCCACCGCCAAATCGGAACACAATGGGGCACGCGACAAAGCCGACGAAGCTCGTTCGAACCTCTCTGCATCCAAACAGAAAGGTGATGTTCTCGTAGGCCTCACAAATCTTCAGGAGACCGGCAGAATCGCCGGCTTCCACGGCAGACTAGGCGACCTCGGAACTATCGACGATAAATACGATATTGCCATCACTACTGCATGTCCGTCATTAAACAATATGGTCGTGTCTAACGTGGATGTCGGTCAACAATGCATTGAACATCTCAGACGAAACAATCTTGGCCGAGCAAACTTTATACTACTCGACAAGCTGCCCCAAAGGACAGAAGGCACCTCGAGAACGCCGGAGAATGTTCCTCGACTCGTCGACCTTGTTCGACCCCGTAGTAGTGAGTACCTTGCGGCATTCCAAAAGGTTCTGGGAAACACGGTAGTTGCAAACGACTTAGAACAAGCCAATCGCATTGCTTATGGTAAAGCTCGCTGGAGGGTTGTCACACTTGATGGACAATTGATTGAGGCCTCGGGAGCCATGACCGGTGGCGGTACACGGGTCAGTAGAGGTGGTATGACCTCAAAATTCGCTTCGAGCGAGACGAAAGAATCAGTTGCAAAGCTGGACACGTTGGAGACGAAAAAGCGTGCCGACCTTGACAAGATCCAGGCCGAGATACGTTCTCTAGAGGCTGAAATAGAGTCTTTGTTACAGTCAGCTCCCTCCATGGAGACACAGAAGAACAGACTTACAATCGAATTGGGAGCAGCGGACAAGCAAGTCAAAGACCTGAAGAAGCGCTCAAATGAGCTTGCTAGTCAAAACACGGCATCCGCAATTGATACGAAGCGCTTTGCGCAAATCGAAAAGTCAATTGCGAATCACGAGCGGGCCATCACTAAATTGAGTGAAGAGACTATAAGCATCGAAGCCGACATTAAGGATCTACAGGACAGGATATTGGATGTTGGTGGCATCAAATTACGCACTCAGCAATCCAAGGTTGATGGTCTGAAAGACCAAATTGAGGCACTGCAGCAGCGAGCAGATGCCAGTGAGTTCAGTAGGACGAAAGCTGAAAAGGATATCAAGAAGCATTCCAAGACGCTGGAAAATGGCATCGCTGAACTCTCGGCGATTGAGCAGGATATTCACGACTTTGAAGCTCAATTGGCTCAGACTACCAAGGGAGACACAAGCACAAAAGAAATGGAAGAAACCTCATATGTAAGTTTTCAATGATGGTACTTTGCTTACTCGATTGACACTTCCAGGCACTCGAAGAGAACCAGTCCTTACTGCAAGAGATCAAAGGAGCGCTTGACGAGGAGATGAAAGCTATCAACACCTTCCGTGCGAAGGAGTTGGAGCTGCGCAACAAGCTTGAAGATCATGCGAGACGTCTTATGGAGGATCGGAGGAAATCTGTGCACTGGCATGATAAGCTTTCGAAACTCTCGATACATGAGCTATCGGAGCATTTCCTGACGAACGGTGCTCCAGCACACATACTGACAGACTTGAGTGAGGATGAGTTGGAGGGCCTGGACAAAAACGAGCTCAAGGCAGAGATCGCGTCACTCGAGGAGACCACGGCCAATGCCAAGATTGAGACTGGCGTCCTGGAGGAATATCTGAAAAGGTGCGAGGAGTATGCCGAACGGGCTAAAGCTTTGGAGGAAGCCGTTTCTGAACGAGATCTCGCTCGAAACACTGCAGAGGACTTGAGAAGGAGGCGACTGACGGAATTCATGACTGGCTTCAACATCATTTCCCTTCGGCTCAAGGAAATGTATCAGATGATTACCATGGGAGGAAATGCTGAGCTAGAATTGGTCGATTCTCTTGACCCATTCTCCGAGGGTATCTTATTCTCGGTCATGCCTCCCAAGAAATCGTGGAAGAACATAAGCAATCTCTCCGGAGGGGAAAAAACTCTTTCTTCATTAGCGCTCGTCTTTGCGCTACACCACTACAAGCCAACGCCGCTGTATGTCATGGATGAGATCGATGCCGCTCTCGACTTCAGGAATGTGTCGATTGTAGCCAACTACATCAAGGACCGGACCAAGAATGCACAATTCATTGTCATTTCACTGCGCAACAACATGTTTGAGTTGTCTGCGAGACTCATTGGGATCTACAAGACCAGCAACATGACCAAGTCCATCGCCATCGAAAACACGGAAATCGTTATGCCCGCGAAGAAGGATCAGATACAACAATCAGTGGCAGCTTGAGGAAACACTGGTGTCACATTTCTCTGTACCATAGATATATTGTAAACCTTGATTCTAGCTGGGAGTACAACATGTAGATAACGACCCGAAACCGTGGTGAAGCATTCGCAGCTCTCTTTTACCTGTTTTTCTCGATTTTGTGTTGGAAGATGACTGATCGCGCTGCTGAATCTGATCAGTCAAATCGTCCCGAAGTGAGCCAGAGCCACCAACAGCCACGAGCGTCTGTCGAGTTTCTCTCGATTGAGTCACTCGCACTCCATCGCATACAAGTAAGCATCAGTCACCTTGTTGAAGCGTGTGACATAGACTCACGGCAGGAGTCAGTATAAGATGACTGGAACGAGTAAACCAGAGCTGGATGCCTCTATTCCCAGACCGCAATATTCATTGGCGACCGAGCTAGTCCACTTTGATCCACCCAAATCAGGCTCAAGAGATCCTTACAATGCATCTGTCGCGCCCCTATACCAGTCTGCGACGTTCAAAATGCCCTCTGCGACCGAGATGGGCGAGTATGACTATACCCGTTCTGGCAATCCCACAAGGACCCAGCTAGAACAACACTTGGCAAAGATTATGCAGGCAAAGAGATGTTTGGCGATCAATTCTGGCATGGGTGCCATGGATGTCATCACGAGACTACTGAAGCCAGGCGATGAAGTGATTGCCGGAGACGATCTCTATGGAGGAACCAATCGACTGCTGAAGTTCTTGAGCACCAACAATGACATTATTGTCAAGCATGTTGACACAACTTCAGTCGAAGCTGTGCGACCTGCAATCACAGACAGAACCAGCATGTTGTTTCTCGAAACGCCAACGAACCCGCTCCTCAAGATTGCAGATATTCCAGCTCTGTCGAAACTGGTGAAATCGCAACGACCGAATTGCATTGTCGTGGTCGACAATACCGTCATGAGCCCACTCTACCAGAAACCCTTACAACTTGGTGCCGATGTACACTACGAGTCTGCAACAAAGTATCTCAACGGTCATCACGACGTGATGGGCGGAGTGATTGCTGTCAATGATGCGAAGCTCGAAGAGAGACTATTTGCCTGGGTCAATGCTACCGGTTGTGGTTTGGCACCATTCGATTGCTGGTTGTTCTTGCGTGGCATCAAGACATTACAGATAAGAATGGAGAAGCAGGCAGCCAATGCGCAGATAATTGCAGAGTGGCTGGAGAAGGAAGGGTTCAAGGTGAACTTTCCAGGTCTGAAAAGCCATCCCCAGTACGATCTGCACGCTCGTATAGCTACCGGTAACGGCGCTGTCTTGTCGTTTTCAACAGACTCGATCGCATTATCCGAACACATCGTCTCTGGCACAAAACTGTGGGGAATCTCTGTTTCGTTTGGCTCGTGCGACTCCCTCATATCTATGCCCTGTCGAATGTCCCATGCGTCGATAGATGCCAAGACGAGGAAGGAGCGGGCATTGCCGGAGGATCTGATTCGACTTTGCGTTGGGATCGAGGACGTTGATGACTTATTGTCTGATTTGGGACATTCAATAGAGCTTGCAAAGAAGGCTGTCGAGCAGAACGGCGCAAGGCCCGAAGGTGTGAATCACGTTACACAGGACTGAGCAAGACATGTAGATATTAGTGTCATCGGCATAGCGTATAGAGATTGCCTCGCAACTCGCGAGAGAATACTGAGAATATTTGTACATGTCGTCTCTCCATCACTTGAACCCATTCTAACATCCAGTGCTCCACAATTTTTGACATGTGGGAGGTGTGTGTCATTCGTACACAACAACGTTTGACCTCTCCGACCTTGCCGTTCTTGTGTCGGTCCTTTTATTGCGCTCTCGCCACCCGGACAACAGAGGAAGATCATACAGCATGTCTAACGAACAGCCATCAATGGTAAGATGATGGGAGGGTGCGTTGGATCGCGAGTCTGACGGCGCATAGTTGGAAACAGTCAAGCAAAAGGCCACAGAGTTCGTCAACGAAACAATCCAGAATGACACATCACCGGCGCCGGGAAGCGAAACGACCAAGGGATCGGAGAAGACGATACGGGACAGTGAGCAAGTGGGCGACAGATATGCTACCACGGAAATAAATGGAGCACAACCAAACATCATCAAGTAATTCATCCATAAACCGCTACGGAAATCTGACAAACTCGGGCCACGATCGAGATCTATCATTGATGTCAGCACGAAGAGACATCAATGTCTAATGAACGGCCGCCCGGACGTAGAGAGTCAGATATAATGAAGAATATAAAATCAAGGTAGTTGTACCACTCATTGGTAGTGACAATGAATTCTGTTTTGCACATCACACTCTACGCCGTTTCTTGCCATTCACGGAGAAGGGTACTTACCTGAACAAGAAGAATGTTCCACCTTGTTGCCTGTACCGTGTCAGTCTCTTTTGTCTTGTTGAAGGACGAATTTTCTGCATTCTTGGTTGCTTGTGTCGTATTCTGAGTACGAGCAGTTGGGCGTGGAGCGCGAATCGAGTGAAATTCACAAAGACGCAGCGCATCTACAAAACAGCCTGTGACACAAGTGTCTGTCCTTGCTACTGGCTCTGGCCTGTCGTCTTGCATGGAGGTACATTAAACGTTCAGCGTAAACTTTGCTCGCGTAGTCTGGCCGCTGCTGTCAGCCATCAGGCATGGTCCTCACAAAGCCGCAACGCGATGCGACCAAGGCGCTATTGACTCAATTACAAGCATACGAAGCCGAAGGTCGGAAGCTTGCAGACGTCTTTCAGGAATTACCGCCAAAGAAGGATCTGCCGGACTACTATCATGTCGTCAAAAAGCCAATGGCATTGGACATTGTCAAGAGTCGTGCGAGGAATGGCAAGTACCACACCTTTACAGGATTCCTCAAGGACCTGGCGCAGATCTTCTACAATGCGAAACTATACAATGTCAACAAGTCAATCATCTACGCCGATGCGACCACCCTGGAAAATTTTCTCAACACTGAAATTGCCAAATTGCACAAGGAAGACATGTGTACCGAACAGGAGCTTCCAAAAGTCGGCGCTGTTCCGGACGCTAGCGACGATGAAGAGATGGAAGACGCAGGGTCTTCTGATGCCGAGGAGGCCGACAGCAAGCAACCCAAGGCAGAATTGAAGCACGAAAAGTCTGCTACACCAGGCGCGGAAGAAGGCAGGGCATCTCCATCAGCAGGCAAGAAGCGTGGGCGCCCGCCGAGGGTAGAAAGCCCGGACGAGACGCGCATGAAGAATATTTTGAGGTCAATCAGAAAGATCCAGAGGGACGGTGAATTCTTGTTTGAGCCGTTTGAGAAATTGCCGGATGCTAAAGACTATCCGGACTACTACATTCACGTCAAGAATCCTATGTCTCTCGCGCTCGTCAAAAAGAATGTGAAGCGCAAAGTTTATCCCGCTGTCAATGGCATGGAGCAATTTGTCGCGGACGTAAAGACGATATTCACGAATGCTCAATTTTTCAACGAGGACAAATCAGAGATTCATAAAGATGCCACATATATCCTGGGTCAATTGGATGCGATAATCAATACCGAAATTGCTAGACCTGACGCCGAATTTGTGAACATGGACACCCAGGAGAAGTTTTCCAATCAAAGTGGTAGCATGGTGAAACTATCCAGGGTGGCTGTATCCAAGATACTACAGCGCGGAGAGGAGTACAAAGTCGGAGACTGGGTCTACCTCGAGAACCCAAACGATGCTGCAAACCCAATCATTGCACAAATCTTTCGAACGTGGCAAAACAGTGAGGGCCAATACTGGATCAACGTCTGTTGGTACTATCGACCATTCCAAACAGTCCATCGAGCAGACAAACTGTGGTACGAAAAGGAAGTGGTCAAGACTGGACAATATCGTGATCATTCTGCTACAGAACTGATAGGCCACTGCTACGTGATGTACGTCACAAAGTATGTGCGCGGACGACCGAAAGAATGGACGGGCACTGAAGACGATCTCTGGGTCTGCGAGAACAGGTACAACGAGGAAGCAAAGACGTATAATAAAATCAAGGCCTGGAAAAGCTGCGTGCCAGACGAAAGCAGGGAGCAATCATCCAATTATGACATGAACCTTTTCCCAGAGCTCAGACAGGCGAAGCGTTTCCTGAGTCCTCTCCTTCGACTGATGCCTGAAGACAAAAGCCTGTGGGTGGACCCGCCGGAGAATGACACGGAATCTGTAAAGTGGCCAGAGCCTCGTGAAAGAGGTGGGCCAAAAGGACCTCCGGTAGAGGGGAATATTCTGGTCACTGCAATCCCTTCGGAAGAAAGGTTGAAGGAGATCAATGGAGAACTTCCAAAACCGGAACCAGTCGTCGTAGCCCCTGTCCCTCAGAAAGCCGAGCCTCCCAGAGCTTTGACGAATATATCGGCAGCAGCGGCGCCAGGCACACCATCACATCCACCCACTCCTCAAGGACAGACACCATATCACAACATACCCAAGTCAGCCACTCACAACACTTTTCAAGGTCCAGGGATTCAGCAGAATCAGGCAACCATACAACAAATCTATCAGCGACCCGTGCAATCGAACCGGCAGAATTCCGCTTCTCAAATACCGAATTTTCAGGGCAACACTGCCGGCACACCACCCGTCTATGCCACACCCCAATATGGACGGCAGGTCATGCCGCATCAGACACCGCAGCAGCAGCCGGCGCCGTACCAACAGACGCCCCGTCAAAATACAAACAGCGGGTACCGGCCGCCGGCGGTGAATTCGGCGCCGATACTGCCGCCGCTGCCGGCAAACACGAACAAACTCAATTCGCTCGGGTCACAGGTGAATCCGACGGCCATGATCTTCCTCAACAGTCTCGGCATCAAGGAGGAGACGAGGGACTGGTTCCTGAGGGACGGGAACGGGGAGATTCTGTGGTTCTCCGTCCCGCCCCAGGACACTGTCGGGCCCGCGCAGGAGGGCGGCGAAATCACGCACTCGGCACGGTACTCGGCGTGGAAGAAGCGCAAGAGGATGGAGGAGGTGATGGAGAGTTGATTGAGTATAGTTGCAGTACACGCCCGCGCTCGACGGAGTGGCGGGAGGAAATCAGGACCGGTAGTACCTCGCTTCCCGGGGATAGATGCGTTTATAGAGCGGCATGAGGATGGTGTCGACGCCCTGCAGTTGCTTGTCCCACGTCGTCTTCATGTACCCGTGCGTGCCGAGGGGTTCCTTGATGTACCCCGTCCGTCCGTACTTGCTCGTCAGCTGGACCGCCTTGAAGAAGTTGACGTCCTCGCGCGAGTGGAACATGTACCGGGCCGTCACGAGCCGTTTGTGGATCTTGAATGGGGTGGCGGAGAGGAGGATGCGTTTGATGGAGAGTCGGGCGTGGTTGATGCCGGCAAAGGAACCGGTGCCCACGAGCTGTACCGCGGTCTCGGTCCCGGTCCCGGTCCGGGAGGCAGAGACCTCTGACGACGGTGACGGCCGGAAGAAGAGGACGGGGACGCCAGACTCGATGATGGCCGGGCCCGCGATTGTCGCGAAACCGATCCTGCCCGGCTGCGCGAACCGTTCGTACCGGACGAGCCCGTTCCGCGTCCTATTGATTGCCTGGGAGAAGATTGGCTGGGCCATGAACCGGCGGTGGCCGACCTGGATCATCATGTCGGACTTTGACTTGATCGGGTCCATGCCGGGCTCCAGCTGGAAGGTGAAGTTGTTGACTGCCCTCGACTGCTCCAACTCTCTGTTTATCCACACGATCGTCTCCCCTGCCTCTCGTTCCAGGATCGAGCGGGGGACGTCCTTGATGTAGATCCGGACCCGGGAACCCATCGCCACCACTCCCTTGGCCTTGAAGATGCGGTTCCGGGTCGCCTTGTAGTTGGCAAACTTGAGGATCTGTCTGTACCAGCCCGGCGTGTTGGGTTCAGTCTCCTCCGGGTCCCATGCCGATTGATGAAAGTCCCGGAGACCACGGTACTTGCGGAACCGTTCCCTCGCCGTAGTGGAGGGATCAAAGTCGACCTCATCCGGAAACTCCTTGTCCTCTTTGACTTGTGCTCGATAGTCTGCCAGTTGCCTCGCTTCCTCCTCCTCAGACAAATCTTGATGGGTCTCTTCGAATTGCGTCGGAGCATATGTCGACGGCGCACCGCCTCCACCCATCGTCATCCGTTCATCGTCGCTCGCGTTGCCGTCCATGCTCTCGTCGTCAGACACGTCCGGATCCTCGTCCGAGTTCAGTGCATTCTCGTCCGTGATCCACGTCGCCTGATACTCGGAAGTACCTCTCGGAACCTTCTTCACCACAGGTACCTCTTCTTCGCCGTCGTCGAGATAGTAGTGATCATCCAGACGCACACCACGTCTCATTTGTTCTTCGGCTATCAAGTCGTCCGGATCTGAGGCGTCCATGTCCAAGTCATCATAGACAGGAGACAACGAATCGTGGCTTTTCGAAGGTGTGGCCAGCTCATTCTCTTCCTCAATCCCAACCGGTGCTGAGGTAATTCGAGCGATTTGAAAGTCTCCGAGGGCTGGGATATGGACTGTGCGATCCGGACTCAACGAACCACCTCTGACGATCCCTTCGACTACAAAGTTGCCCTCGGCATCGAAATCTCTGGCACTCGGCAGCATGTATGTTCGCGAAGACCTCCAAGTGGGAGAGTCGGGAATGGTAGTACAGAGCGTGCGCAGCATGCTTGTGATTTCGGTGGTCGAGTCCATGACATACAAGCTCGTGGCATGATGAACAGGGAAGAATTGCGCCAGGTCGGCCTCCCACATTTTGCGCAACTCTAGGCATCGTTTCTCCGTCCGCTCAATCATAGAGTCAGGATCATATTTGAGATCCGGAATCACGCTAAAGTGACTGGGAATACCTTGGCTCTGCAATGCTCGTAACGTTTCTCGCGCATGAGTATTGTCTATCAGCGGTTCACCAGCTGAAATGAGGAATATGACGGTATCTGCGATCGATGCTGCGTCGAGGATATGTAGTAGGGAAGATGATTGTGGTACGACAAATTGCAGTCGCTGTTTGAAGTTTTTGATGTGTACATTTGCATTGGCTGTCTCCGAGACCGGCTCTTCAAGAAATTCCTGCAGACCGTTGACAAAGAACTTGGGATTCATGCTCGTAGAAAGGCTGATGATGGCACAGACTC
This sequence comes from Taphrina deformans, assembly GCA_005281575.1. Taxonomy (NCBI): domain Eukaryota; kingdom Fungi; phylum Ascomycota; class Taphrinomycetes; order Taphrinales; family Taphrinaceae; genus Taphrina; species Taphrina deformans. Next base: position 630,429 of record RHGG01000003.1, read on the forward strand.
TCGACGCCTTGTTGCGACCATCACCAAAGAACCCCGCTTGTGCCTTAAGTGCATTCTTTTTATTCTGCTGTATCTGTTTCGCAAGATTCTTCCTATCCTTTTTCGTATGAACTTTTTGCACACATCCTCCTGCCTTCTCTTGCTGGATCTTGCCCTTTGAGATGTCTTTCAACGTACGCGAGCTGGCATGACCAGATTTGAAGGGCTTGTGCTTTTGCTTGGTGGTCGGTCTATGCGAATGTGACATTCAAAGTATTCGCTAGGTTCGCTAGAATGTTTACAAGAAGGTTTAGAGTGTTGAAACCAGTTCCTAGAGCACAAAAGGTGTGCGACAGGTCGCCATGAGAATTGTCATCATCTGGTGAAATTGTGTCTAAAGTCGTTGAAAAAGTGAAGCCACAGATGAGGGAGCTCCGGACACAATTCAAGCCACAGAAACGCGATCCCAACCATCTGTAGAAGTACATCTACATCTCTTTCTATTGTCTTCTTCCTCTCTAGATCATATATTCATGTATTCATATATTCATCATCTTTATCTGACTGCTGGATTGTCCGCCAAGAGTTGTTTGTAATTCACACCTTCCTTGCTCCATCTCCACTGAACATACGGCCTCAGCTCCTTGTCGTCAGGTCTGACACCGCGCCAGCTCTCGCCGGCACAAAACAGTCGGTAGCAGTCCATTGCATACGGACCGCATCCAGGCAGGTGCGACACCTCGGTGTCTGGGTACCCGATCTTCTTCGCAAGTCCCTTGCGCCTCGAGGTCTTGCCCGGCACTGGTGGTGCCACGAGCCATTCTTTGGCCAACGCAATCAGTCTTCTGGCACGAATGTTGAACAGGCCCAGAGGTCTGATTTCTTGGGCCAAGTTTTCTGGATCTGCCCGGCTCAGAGCCTCGACGTCCGGGTACTGCTCAAATAGACGAGCCAGAAATGGACGGGCCCGATGGCCCGGTGTCTGGGTACAAAACATGGCTACGATGATGACTCGGAGAGGATCGGGCGCGTATACTTCCTGAAGTAAGCCAAAAGTGTCTTCTGAAACTGGTTGGCGATCAGAAATTTCCGCAGAAACGGCCTCGACCGTCTCGTCATTGTGGTCTGGTGGCCCGCCCTTCCTCCTTGGTTTCGTGTCATCAAGGTCAAAGTATGGTGAGCTCTTCTTCGTGACTCTTCTTTTCATCTTGGCCGGCGTCTGAGCAATCTCGTGCTTGTCAACGTCTACTATGGCATCGGCTGTCGTGGTCGGCTTCTTCTTGCATCTAATATTGCCACTCTTCGTTCGAGAACCTTGAGTGACTCGACTCGAAGACGGAGCTGCCTCGCTAGAACCCTGAAGATGGTCTCTCTGCGTCCGAGACTTGGCAATTCTCTTTGAACGCCTTTGAGCACCCGTGGCAGCATTCTTCGAATTTTGAGTCTCCTGTGCTTCGTTGCTTTCTAAGACCTCCGTATCGGTAAAATACTGGCTCTTCTGACTAGTCACCTTTCTTCTCCGTGGTGCCTTGAGTTTTTGAGTCCGGTCCGTCTTACATCCAATCTCGTCAGCCTCTTCGCAGCCATGATTTGACCGTTCGCAACGTCGTCTCTTCGACCTCCGTGGCTGGCACTTGCTCTCGGGGGGTTCTGAAGAAGCAGTCCGGACCTCTAATGTCATCAAGTGGCAGACTGATGCTTCATTCACGCACAGGACGGTAAGCTATATCGGGTAAAAAGCATAAATCAGGGCGACGTTTGGAGTGGCGAGCAGATGAGATGACATGCGCGGCTCCACAAAGTTTATTACGGCTGGTTCGCTGGATGCAAAATAGAGTGCCGACAGTATATAGGACACGAAATACATAGTGCTATACTCTCACTCTGATGTCTGACACATCTCGTAATCACTCGAGCGTCGTCGACGTCGCAGGTCCTCTCTTTTTTGACCAGTTGCTCCCGCTCGCCTGAACGAGTACCCAATGTATCCTGCGAGCAGCACCACGGCCACGATCCATCCATGCGTGTAGACCATCATGACGCCATGTGCGTCGCTGCCATGCCACGAGGATCCGGGAAAGTGCATAAAATATGCCGTCAAGGACTCGCTGTAGAAGTTCTGCGGTAGGATGATCACCCGGTCAGCTGGGTCTCGAGCAATCTGCCAGTACCGCGCCAGGATGCGGTTGACAAACATTGGACCGGTGGAGAAGAAGACAGTCATGTACTTTGTGCCGTACCTGACCCACCCGCCCTGTTTCTGCAGGCTGGTGCCCAGTTCCAACATGAAGGGGTGACCCGGTCGGCTCGCCATCAGGTCGTTGCTCACGCCGGACGGTGTCGTCTTGGGGAGAAAAGCGGGAAACTGTAGCAGCGACTCCATGGACCGAGCACAGCCAATGTCGAGGTCCAGATATATGCCGCCATAGTGGTGTAATATGAAGTATCGCATGGCGTCCACCCGTTGTATGGGGTATGGATATCGATCGTAGACATGGAGAAACTGAGGGTACTCATGCTCGATGAACCTGCGTGCGGTCTCATCCGTCCATAGAATGTGCCTCCAATTTTCAGATTTTCGGTGGAGGTTCAGACACAAGTTGTGCGCCGTCTGCCAGTCTCCTTCTGGTATGGCGCGAGTTTTGTAGGTCTGGTGGATGATGCGTGGTATCTGTTCAATGACGACTTCGTGCGCGGAAGGCGTCCAATTCGCCGCCCTACAGCAAGGCACGGTCAGCAGACTCTCGGCAAGTGCGAGCTGATAGCCAGGCGGGAGGTCGCGCTCCGAGACCGTGTGCAGCTCCACGGCCTTGGCAAACACAATTATGTTGTATCCGATCGTGGCAAGGGTGATGATCGTGCCCAGGAGAAGGAACCATAATGAACTGATGCATGCTCTGGGTCTGGTGATTGACCGGCTGAAGCAACGCATACCTTTGGTGTTTAAAAAAAGTGTCTACCTCGATGCCGAGCGCCGTCCCATATCGTTACGCACTAGTTCCTGAATACCAAAATCAAGGTCAATTCGTGCTGCACTGCCGAAAGGAGGCCATTGATTAATAAAATTATTGGATATTCGAGAATAGAGTGCTTGGCCTATACTAGATTGCCTGTTTAGAATAGATTGCTGCGACCATTTGCAGACGCGGCGAGCGACGACACACATCAACTCTTGTCCGACAGGCCGGCGAGAGACGCGCGACAATCGGGCGATCCACTGCATCGTCTCGAGGATCTGTGTCCGGGGTCAGGCAGCCGGTCAGGGACGGCCGCGCAAGTCCCGGACGACTGGCCAAGGATGCAAGACGGGCGAACGCGAGAGGGGGCCATCAGAGCCAAGGAATCCCACAACTCTTCGACGGGGACCAGTGACAAGAGCTGTAGGGGCGAGGGGATGTACAGATGGTGGAACGAGAAGAATTGTGCAGATAGGCGAGGAGGAGGAGGAGGAGGAGGGGGAGAAGATTGTGATTTCTGTAGGTGAGGAAGAACTTCGGAAATTCTCAGGAGAAACCTCGGTTAACCAGGCCGTTGATTACTCGTATCTGTCGGGTCCACCACTTGTCCAGCCAATCGCTGTCCTCTGGCTGAGTTGCCGCGAGCTTCTGGGCCTCCAATGGTCTTTGACCAGCAAACTCATTCACTGAATATATGGTTGGTACAGGGAGGACGCTTCAGTCAGGATCGTGCTCTTCTCCTACAGTCTTCAACACTCTTGCCGCCTGTGGTTGCATGTCAAGCAAGCGGCGAAAGTTGTCTCACCATGAAGATACGCTGGTGATTTGCCTCACCGATAATCCAACTTCGAAACAGGTGGCACTGCCGAGCTCCAATGTTAGATCCACGAGCGTTAATGGTATCGTGTTGGACAGGACTGCACTAGATACGAACGGATCGTGCGACAACAAGAGACGCTCCGTATTCTGTGAGGACTCCTGCCCAATATGCTTGCAAGACGTCAATGATCCTGCCGTGACATATCCCTGCAACCATATCTACGACTTTGAGTGTATTCGTCGCTGGGTGGACCAAACAAGAACTTGTCCGCTCTGTAAGACAGGTGTAGAATGCCTGCTCTACGATATCGACAAACCGGACCATAGAAAATACTATCCACCGGAGAAGCGCTCAGACGTCGAGGGCGCGCGCAGCATTGGCGAAATCAGACGCCGCCGCCGCGAGCAGGAGCAGAACAGGAGGTTTCAAAGACGGTCTCTTGGAAGTAGGTCAGACGTGTCTCTTTCCGACCTGGACGTCGAAAATGAGATTGCACTGAAGCGGAGGAAATATGTTTACTCAAACAAGCTATATGCTTCACATGTGGGCACAAATCGCCACTCGAACTTTGCTTCTTTCACCACAAAGGATATCGCAGACAACAAGAGGAATCTGAAGCGCAAGGCGACGATGTTCATCAGGAGAGAGCTACAGGTATTTCCCTTCTTGACCGGCAACCTGGAGTTTAGCCTGCAATATCTGGTCGAAGGCGTTCTCACGCGTATGGATATTCAATCGGAAGGTGCGCTGAAACTTGTGAGCGACATATTGGGATCCGAATACGCAGGTCTGTTCCTACACGAATTGAGGACATTTCTTCGTTCTCCTTTCGAAACTCTCCGGAGCTTCGATCAAAGCATGTTGATTCAGTACGCAGAGCCCCTGCGACCCGCTTGGGAACAGTCTGCGAGCAAGGACTAGATATACAATTGCTTGCATGTTTAGATGTGAATGGTTCATGATAATGATGATGTTGACGATGTAAATTATGTTTCAGTGCTTGACAACTAGGAATTTTGTTTCCTCATTCACCTGCTTGAGACCGCGAGTTAGGACACTCTCGTCCATGTCTGTGAGTCTCTCGTTGATGCTCCAGGAAACGATCAAAACAAGGTCAGTTTTGATCATTCGCCTGCTTCCCGCGTAATTTCCTATTCTGGAAATTCTTTGGTTCGTGCCTGCCTCTTCTGCGTAACACGATTGCGTCCATCTCACACGCAGCTGTATATCTGTGCCCACTCAGCTACTCAAATCACATAACCAGAAAGTAAGAGGTACCTATGGCTTATCGACGAGTCAGTAAGGCAAGAAGAAAGACATCAACGAAGGCGGTCTCAAGAGGGAAGACCACTGCAGCGATCAAAGGGAATCCCACCAGAGTCATCGCTATCAAGCACCGCAGAAGCAACAAGAGAAGACAAAGTCGTGTAGCTAAGCAGGGTTCCGAGAAGACTGCCAACCACGAAAGTAAAATTGAGGCAGAGCCACAGGTGGAGCAGGTGTCAATCAGCCATGCAAGCACCCCAAGCGCAGACTTGGCACATCAGGAGGATCAAGTTGCCGCACTGTCCATCACCCCACGAAAGTTGAGGTCGGCAGGTCCTGTGGAAGTGGCACTCTCCGCGCTATAATATGAAGACAGCTCAAAGCTCCAGTTCTGAGATCCTGATGCATATAGACAGTCGGTCGAAAAGAAAAGCCACCATGTAAAGTTGCGCGCGAAGACTCGACCTCGACTCCACCTTGACGCAGAATTGTAGGTGTCAGGAACATGCTGAGCCCTGTGCCACGATAGCCTATCGAACAGGCTTGAAAACCACTGTCTTGCTTGTTTCATACTCGACGACGAGATGACAAGCGATCCAATAGTACATCAGCTATATGTGCTCGAGCCCATTGAGGTGACAGTGTCACAGGCCCAAGCTATTCTCTTCGACAGACGATTAGAGAATCGATAAAGCCTGCTGCAAGGCTGTAATCCATTCGATGTTTGTGTCAATATGAAGACGAATCAGCTTGTCCTTCTTACTCTGCAGTTTCTACTCAAAGTGAGTGCAACGTACTTCAACCTCTTCGATTCTCCAACATCGGTCTTCTGCTCAGTCGGTGACCTACTCGTCAGTACCAATGCTCAGATACAAGCGTCACAGGCTGCCGCTTTCAATTTCGATTCGCTATCTGGTCGAATAATAGATAGTAACAACAAGATTCTGTGCAGAAAAAATGCCGGCCCTTCCGGCGCATCGTACCTGTCGTTCGTCAATTGTGATGAAATAAAGGCCAACAAGCTGATTTGGATTCCTGCAACATTCGACCTGGTGACACCAACCTCTGGGCAGCCATACTTCGCTCCGAAGGATCAACGAAACTGGATTTCCTGTGGCTCAAGAGGTTATGCGTTGTGTTCGGATGACATGCCATCATCGAACGGCAATGCTGCAGATGATTGTGTACAAAAGACGATGTTTGCACGACCTTTGCCAGTCGACGACACAACAAAATCATCACTAAGTGTGCTTCCTGCGGCTACACAAGATCTTCTTGTTGGTATCGAGCAAACCACGCAGTACACCGTGCCAAATTCAGTCTTGCATTACATCACAAGGACAACTACAATGTCGATAGCTTATCACTTCCCAACAGCTCCAGCAGAGACACAGATTCACGATCAGAATTTGTTTGCTTCAATCGAGCAGTTTGCTACCGGTACTCCACAATACCTTAGGACTGTAGACATACCAAACACCGTCGACACGTCAGAGACTGTAGATACGCCTGATAACCTAGCTACCTCGAACGCTGGAATCACGTCAAAGACTGAATCTAGTGTAATGTCTATCACACAGTCCATACAGATTCCACGACCGACACCGTCGATCTACAGCAGTCACCCATCTTCAGGTTCATTAAAGCACTCATCAGCCATTACTCACATCATTCCTAGAACGGAGGTGATGACAACCACCACGAGCACATCGTCCTCGATCGACAGTATAACCTCACCTGCGGTATTGAAATTAACACAGAATTTATTGGCCAGCGTCGATTCTACTTCGCTTGATAAGGAGGTCACTGGTACAGTGACATCAATCTATGACTCGTTGCCAGGTGCAGTGATCAGCAAGGCCTTTTCAACAGCAACAATAACAATTCCAACAGGACTTGTCACGAATATACAACCATCAGATTACGACAATACGAGCGTTGCACAGACGAACACACTACATGCAATGTCAATTGACAATTTTGCCTCTAGTGCGTTAAAGTCACAATCGACGAGAACACTCAGTCCGGTGACGACAAGCACTCTAACGATGAGCCTCGCGCCGCAGAATGTCGTGATAGATCTCGGTAACACGTCTGAAGTATTAGTTTCGATGAACGATGTTACCGCAGTCCATACAGTGCTATTACATGCATCTGTGACCACGATAGAGTCCCGGCAGCCCTCTTCGTTCACAAGATTATTGACCAAAACAACGACTGTGAACTTCATTATTACTCCTTCGCTCCCAGTCCAACCAACAACGCAGGAGGCTACCGATGTTATGACCACGACCACGACCACAATCATTAGAGAACCTTCTGCAATTGTCACGTTTGAAGAGCCTCTGTCAGGCACGACCTCATCCTCAAAGGTCACAGCGGCGGTTAGTACCTCTACAACTTTGTTATATGCCATGCCTTGGTCAAACACCACCCTAGTGACCGAAATGGCGGCTGTAACGACTGTCGCCGCTTCGGTTCCGTACTCGCCCACATCGGAAGCAACACAAGATCCAGTCATCCAGGCACCGAGCAACGTCAGCAACACGACTACCACGAACCAAACACCACAGACAAGTGTTGATAGCTTTGCCTCGTCCTCGTGGACGTTGCAATGTGCAAGCGTATCAATGACCACTCTATTGACATTTCTTTACACAACTTTTGCATAAAGAATTCCTTCGTTCTGGACGAATGGGCGAATTCTCAGCTGGACTGAATAGGCACCATATAGACTCTAGTTACTTCTGATAATATATTATAGCTTCTTATCATGATCGATATGACTTTGACATCTTGATTGCGCAATGATTTATGTTCGCCGACTTCTGTGGCGCATATTGAGGGAGAAAGTGGCCCGAACTCAAACCACTATTTCGAGTGCTCCTGCCCAACGATGTAACCAGCTCTACATTGTGCTTTCAATCGCCGAACTCAGTGTACACATCGGTATCTGTGATATCGAGTTCCATGATGAGCTACACTACGTTGGGGACATTTCAGGATCCGCTGACAGCTATGTTGGACACATCTGCTGGGATTGACCACGTCGCCTCCTCCATCGTGTCATGTACGGTTGCGAGCCCGTCACAAGAATATGATTGACATTTGATGCGCTGGGCTGACGACCGGTTATCGTCGCAAGCCACTAAACCAAGCATGCTACCAGTTCGGTGATTGGTGTCCTCACGCTTGACCTGCACAGACCGTGTGCTTTGAACGCTCTCATTACGGATTCAACCAGCGCAGAAGGCTTGTCGAGAGGTTTCTCTGCAGGTTTGGGCTTGTCCTGACCCAATTACAAGCAGGATTGCTCGGTGTCGTTGTCAGTGTGATCACAAATCTAAGACCTGTAAGGCCAAAAGTGCTCGGTGGAGACTATGCACGGCTCTAGACGCACGGTGGAGGCCATGTCGCATCGGTATCAGTGCAGATGCCCGGTAAAGGAATTTCATCAGAGTGAGAGCATATTCTGTATATAAGGCATGCTGGCCGCATGAATTGAAGAGCATCAGCTCAACATTCAAGTCTGTGACTTCAAGCAAAACACTCTCTATCGATCATGCACCCGAAGACCGCATTTGCTATCCTTGCCACTGCCACTACAGGTGTTCAGGGTTACACTTCCCCGAACAATGTCCAGTCTAGTTACACTGACAAGGCTGCCGGAACATCCCTCGGTGAAATAAATCAGCTTACAACTATTCAAAAGGGCGTCTCGTACTGGCTAGCTGGTCTAGGAGTACACAACGTCTGGGGAAACATTGACAACTATGGCCGCATCGTCATCAGTCAGTCAAAGGTCTATTTACCAGCATACACCGGTCTGATCAGTGGTTGGTCCGGTAACGACAACAGCAATGGTAACTTACGCAACTTTGCAGGTGCCAGTTTGCACGTCACTGACGACTCGTCCAGCAGTGGCGCTGTTTATGGTTGGCTTCTCAACTCCATGCAGAACGATGGTTCCCTTCAGTTCTGCGGTCGAGGTGACGAGATTGGTTCGCTTTACAGCCTGTACTGTCGAGACAATTGTGTCAACAATGGTCTCATCAGTTTCGAGCAGATTCATGGCAACAATGGTTTCGGATCGAGCTGGAGAAATTATATCCTGACTCCATCGTCTTTGACACCATCGCAGACAATCACCAATAACGGAGCCTTCCTTATTCGCAACCAACGAGTCGATCTCGTGCAGAACTATCTTGGAAACGGTTGTTGGATCGTTGCCGAGTACGCTACCATGTACATGCAAGACGGAACTGGTCTATTCCAGAACCCTAATTATGGGGAGACATTTGCTGGCCAAAGCATTTCGTTTAGCGATGAAACGGGTGTGATTCACATGGACCCACACGTCTATCTGCACAACTACAAGTTTGGTGCAAAGGTCTATGGGTTCCAGGCTGGCAATGTCTTCGAGTTCTTTGACATCATTCAGAACATCCTCTATTCTGGAGAGTACCTGACTGTCTCTTTCTTCAACGGCTATAAGGTACAGATCGACATTGGGACAGGCTACAACCCTGCAGGATTCAGCACGTACCAACACGCATCAAACTATGGCACATACAACGCAGTCAAATATACCGGTTCTGCGCCAAGCAGAGCACAACCAGGACAATGTCTCATGACGATGTCACCTTGTAATGCTGTCCCTGATGCTCTCCTCATCGATGTCGGTACCTGTACTGATTTAGCCAATTGCTCTGGCACCACGGGGACGGTCGTTACAACTACTGACATCAAGGCAGCAGTGGCTACTTCCACAACGTCCACGTCCACTACGTCAGCAGCTGCATCGACCAGCGCTAGCACGACCTCGATCGCCACTGGCCAAAAGGTCGTCCCTACTACTTCTGCATCCTCGTCAACCACTTTGGCCACTAGGAAGTCTACTTCGACGAGCTCAAAATCGTCAAGTTCAAGCTCAACCACTGTCACTTCATCGTCAAAATCTACTGCTGCGGCCACTTCGACTTCTACAAGTTCTTCGTCCACTAGCACAAAGGCTGGAGCATCTTCATCTTCGTCCTCGTCCACTAGCACAAAGGCTGGAGCATCTTCGTCCTCGTCCTCGTCCACTAGCAGCTCTGTCTCGTCCTTCACGACTTCCACAAGAACGGTTGCTACAACTACTAGCAGTCGGGCGGCTGCAGTCACCACCCCAGCCACTTTCTATCTCCAGAGTTCTTGCGATGGCTCATGTCTTGGACATTTCGCCGCTGATGGTCAGATCTACTCCAACACCTACAGTTCCGGTACCAATGACTATGACTCTTTCTACATCAACGGCACCCAGCTCTGGGATTACACGCTCAACACACTCTGTGTCGCTTCTGAGAATGCGGGTTCGGAAAGCAGATTCCAGTGCTCGAACGACTTGGATTATGTCAATGGCGCACCAGTCGTTGGCGGGTTCGGCCTTGTCAACCAAAAGTACCTCACTTACCAATCGAGCACCAACTGGTACGGTTGCGGAGTGCTGGACTTGGACGACAACTACGAGCCAAACGGACTGACCTACTCCACCAAGAACGGAGACCCATCTGTGTGTCGATCATGCAGTCTGCTCAAGGTTACCGACGTCTCCCAGTGCTCCAACCAGAACGCTGCCACACCGACCACGGCCTCCAGTATCCCGGCATACTCGAACGCTGTCTAGACAACACGACACACGACACAACAAATTTGGCAATCTACATCTCGCACGATCGATGGCTGGTCCCATCTTGCTGCAAAAAGTCCACACCGAGTTGGCTGATCACCCACAAAAACTCACCAAAAAAAAAACATTTAGCTTGGACCATCATAGGAAACCGCATTGATTGCGAGTGCGCATGTCCACAGATCTAGACGATCGGACTTTACGAGTATCTATAGACTAGACTCAATCCACATTCGTTATCCGTTCCATGCTGCCACCAAAAAACCATTACGCTTGTCTCCAGACTGAACCCAACATTGCGAGAATCACTGATCCGGCCTGCCGTCGGAGAATTGTTTGCCGTCGGTGGGGTACTCGCCAAAGCAAGCACGGTCCCAACTGGCCAACTCGTTTCTGTCGCTCATGCCATGCAACCAGTCGCTCAACTTGGCCCATCCGTCGCCGGAGCGGTACCCGGCGCCGTACTTTGTCGCATTGACGGGCACGGTGCGCTGATTGAGTGTGAAGTGGACGTAATCGGTCCCGTCGCAATCAATCACTTCCACTGCCAATCGAGCGGCAAAGGGATGGATCTTGCTGGTGGAGTAGTAGTCCTCTCCTTCGATCGGACCGTCGCGCGGCATCACTCGATTGAATTGTGTAAAGTCGAGTGCGGCAACGACACTCGAGATGACACTGTCGTGTGTAAAGTCGACGTACAAATTTTGATCCAGCGGAAAGTACTTGGACGAGTCATCGAGCGTCGAATTCTCCGATGACTGTGTGGCGTACTCGTACGGTGCCTTTTCGAGCCGGCGAATGAGTTCGTTGACCCAGCCGATACCTTGTGCACGGCCGGTCGGAGCGCCAAAGGCACAGTTTTGTTCAAACCAGAGACTTTCGGCGTAGTCGAATCCGTGCCATTCTCGCATATCGAACAGCTCGCAGAACTGCGAGTAACCGTTGGCCACAGTCTCATATGGACACAGTAACTGAAGAGCTGCAGTATCACGGACGGTCCATTCAATTCCCGTGATTAGCTCTGAGAATTGAGCCGTCTTGTTGGCCAGATACAGGGATTCCCAGTGCTTGCGATTTCCACTACCAAACATCTGCTTGTTGCTGTTTGGACATACCATATATGGAGCAAGGGTGTTGTTGTACCCTCCTTCCTCGATGATGACTTCGAGGTTTGCGTGGTTGACCCAATCCTGGCCACCAAAGAATCCTTCCAGAAATGCAATTGCACTTTCCTTCATGCGCTTTTGACTTGTCGTACGAAACACTAGTTTGTTCTTGATGTCAAGATGATTGTACAGGCCACCGTATTGCATGGAAGTCAAGACACCGGAATCGTACAGCTGTTGCTTACCTATCGGTACAAGTACCGCCTCGCCCAACTCGTACTGCCAATCGTTCAGGAATTTTAGAGCACCCGAGGCGTGGTAATCGGCGGCCTTCAACTTTGCGGCAAAACTTAGTAAGAACGATCCAGCAGTAGGATATCGTGCCCCGTGACGAGAGAGAATATGAGCTTGTTTGACTTTGCAAGTGGATGGAAGTGCGAATTCCTCAACACCAAAACCATCAGATATAAAGTAAGGACTCAGAGAACCCCAGAGGTGCTGAACCTTATCTCCTTCTTTCTGACCATTAATTGTATAATTCGTTACGTAGGGACTCGTGGCTCCGTCAATAGGATTAGCATTCCTGAGACTCGAAGGTTTTCCAATTTTCGTCGGTCCCTCGAAACCGACATCAATTGGAAAGTCATCAAGCGTAAGAGAGGTCTGTACCCTGGATCGGACAGGCTCAAACGGAGCTTGTAGTTCGAAGAGAGTGTTGACGAGCACAAGATAGGATACCAACAGAGCCACTGCCACACCAGTGATTATGGATTGCCATGGCATCATCGCTGAACGAGCGCTTCAGTTTGTGAATTTAGACCGAACGCCAGTGTTTACGTTCACTCAATTTGTCCCTCTGAGATCTTCTTTACAGCTGGGTTCAATTGTCCGTGAAAGTGGTTCAAAGAGACGATGCACTATCCTATCGTAGAACCTCTCGACACGTATGAAGCGCTTGAAGAACGCACTGGCAAGTGTCATATGCTCGATTTGTCCACGACTCTAGTGGAAACAGATCCCCAAAGTGTAACGGTGGATCGGCCCGATCAGGAAACTGCTATCTTCTGCAACCCTTATCTCATCTTCGCCCGCAGATAAGATTATAGACAACGTTTGTCCGTTTTCTGTTCGACAGAAGATAGATGTTTGCATTGTAATTCAAAACACTATCATATTTTACAGTGGTAGAAGTCTATAAAATCACTGCTCACGCTTGCAAGGAGTACCATTCGTCTGATGCCCGGTCACCATCGATTTGTACAGTTTCTGGGCAATTTCGGCTACAATGACTCGTTCATTCAGAACTCTATTTCGTTCACGCAACTGCTCGAGCTCTTTCGGTACTGCATCGGGAATTGCGCGTTGAGCACGAGCGAGAAGTTTTCTCGCCTTTAATCTTTGTCGTAGGCGCTTGCATTTATCCTTGTAAACTCTATACTTGGCCGCAAACACACTCGTTGTTGATTCCGGAACACCGCTCGTGTTCATGTTCACGGCCTGACCGTGCTGGGCGTCAGCTGATGCAGTCGACCCGCGATCAACCCCAACTTTCTGAACAGACAGAGGTCGTCCATGGACCCTACTTTTGTTCTTCTGGCATGGCGTATCTTCGCCACGATATCCGCTTTGTGGTTCTCGAGTCTTTGACCAGCTCATCGTCGTGTGAGGTTGAGATGCCCCCGACTGTCTCGCCGAGCTCTTATCGCCAGCTTTCTGGTAATTCGTTTGCATTCTCGCTAGCTGGAAATTTTGCTTCCGTTCTTGCACACGGATCGTCCCTGCACTGTAACTGGTCGGACGCTTCAAGGACATCTTTACCCTTGTTGCAGGCTGCACACTTGCAGGAGTACGAGGTGAAGCATGTTCACGAACAGGACCTCCCTCGAGGATGTCTGAGCGTCGAGAACGCCCGAAGTTCTGACTGAGCAGATCCTTGACTTCTGAATTTTTGGTTTCTCCCTTTGGACTTCTGTTTCTGTCAGCTTGCTCAACACCGGCGATCGGACAGGAAGGGGATCCCAGGTCTTCTGTCGTACTGGTAAGGACCTCGGGTTTCCCATGTACAAAGAGTTCGTCAACTTGTGATTCATACTTAACGCCAATTGCGAAGTTCCCAACATGTTCGTGCATGTCCTGGTTTGTACTAACAGGTCTGCAGACGACTCCATCTACAAAGCACTTATCGCAGTGACTTCGGTTCGGGAGTTTCCAACAGAGAGTGCCTATTTCTGCACATTGAGCACATTGTCTGGCACCTCTCTGCTCAAATCCGTTCATGCGCATACTCCTCGCTATCTCTCTTCGCTTCTCCTTTGGCACAGATGACAAGGCCATGTCGATAACGGCAACCATAAGAATTCCAGCGTTTGGTGAATGTTATCACTACATACTACAGCAAGAGCAGTCTACCGACAGTCTTCTGTCATCTATTTCTACAAGGTGGGAGACGTGCAAGAGACACAATTGAATGGCAGAAAGGAGGTAGATTAATTGCTATTTTGACTTGATAGATTGCTTGGAAATTGGCGTCCCCGCGGGAGACTTATCAATAGCGACATGTCGTGACTAAAGTGAGGTACAAGATAGATCCAAGACGCCTGCTGTCAATAACATCGTACCGTGCTTGGCGTCTGACGAGTGTCAGCATGCAGTTCCATCACTCCAGAAGTGGTCCAGAAAGTGCACTGAGCCTTGGATCCGAAATCGGTGACTGATCTTATCCGTACAGCTCGGGAGCTAACGAATGACACGAGATAAGTCACTTTGTGGAAGACGCGAGCCGCTGGATCCTCGATCGACGAAACTCCGCTTCTGCTTTTAAAGTTTGAGCCTCTCACTAGAGACCTAAACAAAGAGCATCATTTCCCACATGAGTATATCTCCTCACAAGACTTTGTCCTAGCCTCGACGTTTTTCAAACTTACAAGACTTATCTCGACCGACCACCTTTCTCATCCACTCACACGACTGCCAAAGACGATTCCTGCACGTTCGCCACGCAGACGTCCGACATCGCTGCAGCCTCTATACGACCAGTGTCCCTCGCCGAAGATGGAGGAACAACGGGCATCTGTGGGCAAGGCTCTTCCGCACAGTCGTTCAATCAGTCTACAAATGCTCACACGAACACCAAACACTGCGCCACTGAAGCAGGAGATGTATACAGAAGCGCTCCAGCCAATGCGCTCCCCACCACTATATAGTCGAGAGAGCACTTATCTCGAACCTCCGCTGCAGCCATACTCCAATAGTCCCAACATGTCCTCAGAAGACCAAGCGAACCACTCAAATACCACCCTCGACGAATCGTCCACTCTAGGCAGACCAATTGGATCTCGAAAATTCACTGGCGATGCAGCGTTGCCCAGCACTCTCGGTCACTCGACCGCAAAGGATCGAAGTGCAAGAGCAGTCTCGATGCCTCTCAAGCCCACATCTCCCTGGGACTCCATGTTCAACTTTTCCTCAGATCTTCCAGAAGACCTGTCAAGGACGCTGTTCGTTCCCACTAGCACTCCCGAGCATCTGAACCAACCTTCAACGCCGGGTCTGAGCAACACTTCACTGCCACAATCCCCCTCTGTCTCTGCTACCAGCCTGTACCGGCCAGAGGGCACGAGAGAGAGCTACATTTCAGGCACTCGATCCGTACAAGGGTTCCGCTCGGTATCTGCCGCATCTGGGAGGCCGGCAAAGGAGAGACCGACAGGCTCACGGAGACCGTCTGTCCTAAACAGTCTGGGAAGTTGGTTGGACAAGAGATGAAAGAGGAGTCACAGTTTTTAGGGGCGCTGCTTGCTACATTGATCGATGGCGTTTTCATATTTAGGCATAGACATGCACATATCCATTAAATCGTTCCTCAACACGACTATCTGGCTTTGTTGCGACGCGGGGTCTCGAATCGACTTTCATCTGTCTCGGTGAATGACTTGCAAGCGGCAAGACGATTTGCAAATGTCGAAAGCATTCACAGACAAGCAGGCTTGTCCATTTATGGGAACCTGTCAAGAGTAGGGATCCAGACATCCAGTCACAAGACTGTGCTGACCTGTGACTACACAAGCCAGAGATGGTGCTCAATGCCATACACTAGCCCAGTACACCCCTGGACCCCATTCCATATGAATCTTGACAACTAGGTCTGCACAATCTCTCGACCTCGAATCGATCAGACTATGAACGCTACGTACATTCAGTTCGCTACAAAGACAACTTCCATTATTGCGCACTGAAGCCTGAACTGAGGCTCTACCGTAGCTCCAGACGTCGAGCCAATAGTGATCTGAGTGACACGTGAGCGATCAGAGCCACAACGCGTCGCGCGATCATTGATTAAATTAATTGCGGCTGATGCGCTGCTTGTTGGGGCATCGCGTAGACATTTCATCCTTCCTTTCGTGCCTGACACAACACCCCAAGTCTGCTCGTCGTGAGATGTGCGGTGTAGCAGAGTAGACCATACGAGTGTCATTGCAGGACACAACACGATCTTGACAGTCAGGTACTTTCACCAAATGTCGACAGATCTGCCCTACCCGTCACCCTATCCGCATCTGATGGACACGAACATGACTCTGGAGGATGTGGCAATGATTGGGGTTGGAGGTGTGTCTCAGGCGATGGCCACGAATGTCTCGATAACGCTGATGGAAATCAACAATATGATTGAGGAACGTTCCAAGGACGTTGAGAACGTAGTCACGGCGAGGGCCGATCTGTCTAAACTTGCTCAAATAGTCGCAGTCAAAAGTGCCTTGGAAGCTTCCAAAACACAAACGAGCGAGTTCCAGAGACGAGTCTCTCACTTGAGTCAAGGATTTGCGGAATCCGAAGTGCCAATACAAGACCAAGATGCAGCCAGTAACGATTTAGGAGTCTCCGAGGTGAAACTGAAGCGCAAGCGAAGAACAAGACTGGAGATGCTCGAATTGAGAGCGAAAGGCCTAGTCTCGCCCAAGCGACAGAAAAAACAAAACACATTGCCTTTCGACCTCGACGAGACTTTACCATCGAGTCCGCCCAACCTTGTCTCGTCAGATCAACATGCTCAAGCAGGCTTGCCGTCTTTCAGCATACCAGCAGAGTCCAATGATGTGTCACAAGAGACGAGGCACATCAGGGTATCAACAGACGAACCATCAGACACGGACAGCTCAGTATCATCCTCGAGTCCTTCATCACAGAGTGTCATGCTCGAGAATGATGTGGCAAATCGACCGACGGGCGAAATCACTTCTGTAAGCAGCATTGACAATGATGATGTAGTCACAACTCCGATTCCAATTGGTAGTAGCAACTTACGATCAAATCTGGACTTGAGAGACTCGAGCGCTTCTTTGCAACCGAGTCTACTCAATGGCACAACTACCCATGCAGATATAGCAAGACCGATTGACGCAGAGCAGTCACCATCAAATAGCTCAAGTTTAGACACTACCACCTCTGAGTCTGGAAGTGATTCGAATGTGGGCGAACTGACAAACGCGATTAAATATGGCGAAGATACAGCAGAAAAACAGACAAAGCAGGATGTGAACGACTTGAAAACCCTGAGCAGTTCGACAAGCCAGGGTGAGATCTTGCGCATCCAGTCGAACGGAGGAAAAATGACGGCAACTCAACGTAGCGCTGCCCAAGTGGATGACAGTCAGCCTCCAATGAATAGTCCACAGAGAAATTCACAGGATGACATTGACTCTGTGGACCAATCTGTGTCCTTGACGAGTCGTGCTCGTCACAACATGCCCTTTGTACCAGAGACTCAAGGTTCGACGTCAGAAGAGAATGATCGGGGTGTCGCACCAGCCCCACTCAACCTCACTCAATTTATCCCTGATCACGACATGAAAGAAAACTTCCTAACACCTCAACCATTGAGTCCTTCAGAGGTTGCTACAAATTCAGATTCCGCGCGAAATAAACCAGCACCGACACTCACGCTACTACCACCGGATTCTTCCTTCGTCACTCAGAATCCGGTAAGTGTTGCACCACTTGATTCTCAGATGAATGGAGAAATATACGAATCTCCTTCCCAACCAGCGATAGATGAATTGTTGCAACATCTCGCAAGTCCAGAACAATCGTTCGCTCTGACACAGCTGGCGGTATCGAGCAGTCAGCAGGATGCCAAAGCTGCAAAAAGAGCAGCTCGTCAAGAACGAAAACTGTCGGCAAAGCAGAAGGTCCTTGCGGTTACGGGTACTGAGAGTGCTCCTCCATTGAGTGAAAAACGACAGAAACTACAGTCTGTCTCCAAAGATCGACTGGAAAGAGCAAAGCAGCGTGCAAAAGCAGCCAAGCCGTCCTTGAGATCCTCACAGAAGTTTGTCAGCAGCCCAACACCAGCTGATCAAGATGCTCTGCCACTTGTCGCTCGTCCGTTTCCGAATGGGCCTACGCTGACTCAGCCAAGTCCAACCCCGTTGGGACGAATGACACGATCCCGATCGCCTGTGAAAAACTGAAGCTCAACTCATGAGTCAACATATAAATTTTATGGATCTAGAATGAATGCGTTGTTCAAAGTGGTTCATGATTGCTACACATAATTGCGATGGATACAGATACGTAGGCTTAGCCACAATATCTAAACATCAATACCATTACTTTATGAAGATGCCAATCCAGGCATCATAAGTTGTTGATCCTTGATGTCTCCTTTTAGAAGACAGTATGCTCAGGAATCAGATCGAGGCAATGGTGAGATGAAGTCTGAATCAAGCGTGCCCTGCTGGTCAAGTGGCATCATTCCTAGCCTTAGACCCAGGCCGGTCGTCAGCTCAACTGCTCATGCTCTATTCAGGCGGGCTCTCTCTCTCTCTTTAAACGTGGAGATTCACAGACACGATGGGCAGCTGACCCTAACACATGTACACCCCTATCTCCAACACACCCACACACCCACATCTACACACACGCCTACACCCACACCCACACACCCCAATCATCCCGACACATATCCATATACCCATATATTCCTCCAACACCCTGACACAGTCAGATACACCCGTAATGTACTCACACCTTTACATATCCTTGACACTTCCACACATTCCTAGCACTCTTTCACAGTGACAACCATCTTTGCAGTGATTTCAACAACTATTTGAATACCTATCTAAGCAACAATTTGTGGAAACATTTGGGCAACTTTTATGACAATTATTTTAGTAACTTTTCTAACAACATTTTTGGCAACTATTTTGACAACTTTTACAACAACGTTTTTGACAACTATTTTGACAAATTTGTACAACAATTTTGACCACAATTTTGACAACTATTTTGACAACTATTTTGACAACCATTTTGACAACTATTCTGACAACTTTTACAAGAACTATTTTGATGACTCTTATGACAACTATTTTGACAACTTTTATACCGACTATTTTGACAACTTTTACAACAACTATTTAGACAACTATTCTACCTGTATGCTACATGGTAAACCCAACCAAAAATCGAAAATCCAGCCCTCTGATTGGTCAAGAGGGTTATGCGGGTGGCTGCAAGTGGCTGAACATCAAATTGTGGATGGTAAACCCAACCAACTTAACAGTGAGAGCGGGAAGTGTGCGCCACGTGGCGTGGTAAACCCAACCATGGCCTATCACACTGTGAGGACTGTCTGACGGTGGCCTGCTGCAACCAGGTACACAGGCCGGCCTCCAGCCCAGCTGCCCCAATTCCCCTATAAACCCAGACTGAGTGGCATGTGCAAGTCACTCCGTTGCTGGCCTGGTCTCTGTTGGAACAAATAGATAAACACGTCAGCTGTCTGCAAGCATATTCCATTGTCCAAGGCGCCAGATGGATTTTGTCCACTATGAGTCAGATCACAGACTTGTAGTGTGTAGGCAATGCCAGGTTGTTGTTTCAGTCAATCAGGCAGGGTCAGTCAGTTTCAGACACTTCCGGGACCAGCACCGACTCTCAGCAACAGACTATGAGCAACTGCGCAAAGGCATGTCCCAGCTGAAACTTGCCCCGTACAGCACAGTCAAAAACATCCTATTTGCAATTCAGCCTGCACCGCGCATTGCCAGCCTGCCTGTGTTTGACGGCTATGCCTGCCTCACCTGTTGCCCTGCCTGGAGCAGTCTGAACATCAACTTTGCGTGTAGGCACGTGAGAAAAGAGCACAAAGTGAGCACATCTCATGGCAACTTGAATGGCCTACGGAAGTGTAAGCTTCAGACCCTGGGTCAGCGTCAGTACTTTGAGGTGCAGCCAGGGACCACAGCCAATGCAGTGCCTCAGCAGTCCAACTTTGTAGCCTACCCTTATTCTACCGCGGCAACCCAACCTGGAACGGCCAATCCAGCAATATGATTAGTGGAGAGGTTCATGCGGGTGGCTTTGGGTGGCTGCAGGTGCATAGTGGCGTTGCAACCCAACCTGGAGCCAATCAGGATACAGAGCCCATGGCAACCCAACCATGGACTCCAGCTTGAAGAACATAGCTGACAGCCACGCAGGAATGTGGCGTTGCAACCCAACTGGGCTTTTGCCACAGTGAGAACCCCTGCTTGTACAGCCCTTGACTAGACCCCCATACCTGAGGCACATCAATGCACCTCTAACACACCCACACACCTGTGGCACACCCTACACAGTGCTTGTACCCCTGCACACCCGTGAACCATCCACATCCACACATCCGTAACACCTTGACCCATTCCCAGATATTTCTAACACCCCCACACGCCTGTAGTACTCTTGCACACCCATACACACCCATGCCCACCCCTATGCCTACGGCCACACACCTTTAGCAACACCCCACATACCAATGTATCTATATATTTCTCTAACACCCCTACACATCCCAATATGCCCGCAACATACCCACACCCTCATAAATCCTTAACACTTCCACACGTTTCTAGCGCTCTTTTACAGTAACAACTATTTGCATATATATTTGAGTAACTATTTTGACTACTATTTTGACAACTATTTTAACAACTATTTTGACAACTTTTAAGACGACCATCTTGACGGCTTTTAAGGAGGCTATTTTGACAACTTTTGTAACGGCTATTTTGACGACTTTTGTAACGACTATTTTGACGACTTTTGTAACGACTATTTTGACGACTATTTTGACGACTTTTAGGGTCTACCACTATTCTCACACGGAAACCCAACCAAAAATGGCCTACCAGTATTCTACATGGTAAACCCAACCAAAAATCGGAAATCCAGCCCTCTGATTGGTCGAGAGGGGCATGCGGGTGGCTGTGGGTGGCTGAACATCAAATTGTGGATGGTAAACCCAACCAAGCCGGCCTTAATGCCCACGGCAGATGGTAAACCCAACCAACTTTACAGTGAGAGCGGGAAGTGTGCGCCATGTGGCGTGGTAAACCCAACCATGGCCTATCACACTGTGAGAACTGTCTGACGGTGGCCGGTCTCCAGCCTAGCTGCCCCAATTCCCCTATAAACCCAGACTGAGTGACATGTGCAAGTCACTCCGTTGCTGGCCTGGTCTGCGTTGGAACAAATGATAAACACGTCAGCTGTTTGCAAGCGTACCCATTGTCCAAGGTGCCAGATGGATCTTGTCCACTATGAACCAGATCACAGACTCGTAGTGTGCAGGCACTGCCAGGTTGTTGTGTCAGTCAATCAGGCAGGGTCAGTCAGCTTCAGACACTTCCGGGACCAGCACCAACTCTCAGCAACAGACTATGAGCAACTGCGTAAAGGCCTGTTTCAGCTGAAACTTGCCCCGTACAGCACAGTCAAAAACATCCTATTTGCAAGCCAGCCTGTACCGCGCATTGCCAGCCTGCCTGTGTTTGACGGGTATGCCTGCCTCACCTGCCGCCCTGCCTGGAGCAGTCTGAACATTGACTTTGCGTGTAGGCACGTGAGAAAAGAGCACAAAGTGAGCACATCTCACAGCAACTTGAATGGCCTACGGAAGTGTAAGCTCCAGACCCTGGGACAGCGTCAGTACTTTGAGGTGCATTCAGAGGCTTCAACTGCTGCAGTGCCTCAGCAGTCCAACTCTGTAGCCTCTGCGGACTTCCTTGCAAAGCAATTGCAGCTGACGCAGGAGATGAACAGGGCCACGCTAGAGGCAGAGGAGACGGTGGAGGCACAGAGGGCAGGCAATGGCGAGAGGCTTCCCTGGCTTGAGCACCTTGGCTTTTCTGTGCATCTCCAGGGCATGGCACGGCACAAGATTGTATCTAGCTACGGGAAGCCCTCACCCCTGGAGCCTGGGTACAAGGTCATGGTGGCCCTTGGAGAAATCTCAACAGCTATTCTGGAGGAGACGCTCAAGTGGTGTCAGGACGGCAGGGACTGTCGCATGACCAGACCCATGGCAGTGTCACTGACCCAGTTTGCGCAGGCACACAAGGAGGTGGACGGCAAGTTCAGAGGCTTCTACACCAAGCTCGAGCCTGCCACGGTNGTGTATAAGAGACAGGTGTAGCACTGTGCTCCCATTCAATAAAAGTAGTGGAAGAGCAACTCAACAGGTAATTGTCATGAACTACTCTAAGTGCAATCTATTATGCGGGTATGTCCAAAGAAGTGCCGCTTAGGGCTGGATGACCTTAACCCTTGACCCCTTGCACGGGACTACTGTTGGGACCTGACAAGTCCAGCCAATTCCCGACAGTACCTGACTACTTCTTGCCCTGACTAGCTATAGTTGATAGTGTCAGGGACATGCTGTTGACAAGCATTGGCAAACACAATCTGGCACTGTACTTACGTAGATCTCAGTAAGTATCCTTAAGGCTAGGTCAATGAAGCTGTCAGATTGGGACTGACAATTGACTTTAAGTTTACCAAGACGCTAGGTGATCTGTGCTACTACGGCTACCTATATACTCTGTACAAGTCTGTACAGACTATCGCAGAATCTGGGGGTCGCCAGCACTAGGTTTGATGGTCACAAATGGCACGTTGTCATGGACACTACGCACAACAAACACTACACTTATTCTACCGTGGCAACCCAACCTGAAATGGCCAATCCAGCAATATGATTGGTGAAGAGGGTCATGCGGGTGGCTGCAGGGGGTGCATAGTGGCGTTGCAATCCAACCTGGAGCCAATCAAAATACAGAGCCCATGGTAACCCAACTGTGGACCCCAGCTTGAAGAACACAGTTGGCAGCCACGCTACCCCTATTCTACAAGGATAACTCAACCAAAAATTGGAAATCCAGCGATATGATTGATTAGTCAAGAGGGTTATGCAGGTGGCTGCAGGTGGCTGAACATCAAAATGTGGATAGACAACCAAACTTTTGAGGCCTTAAGACTCACAGCAGATAGGTAACCCAACTTTCTTAACAGTGAGAGCAGGAGGACAATGCCACAAGCGCCACGTAGCGTGGTTAACCCAACTTCTGTGTATTCTACTGGTCAACCCAACACCTGTGTGTCTTACAGTGAGGACTCTGGTCCTGACCCCTGGCCCTGAACCCAGGCTGGACCCCTATCCAGCTGCTCAGGCCCGTGTCTAAGCTGGTCCCTCTCTGTCTAGGCATGTGAATCCACAGTAAGCAGCTGGCACTGACACGTGTGCACCACTCCAACACTTCCACACACCCAACATGCCCGTGCTATCCCTGCACATTTGTGACCCATTCAAAGCACAATGTTAACGGATACAAAAGAAATCAATCACTGCTGAGCAGTAACGTTTGTGGAAGCCNACAAGCGCCACGTAGCGTGGTTAACCCAACTTCTGTGTATTCTACTGGTCAACTCAACACCTGTGTGTCTCACAGTGAGGACTCTGGTCCTGACCCCTGGCCCTGAACCCAGGCTGGACCCCTATCCAGCTGCTCAGGCCCGTGTCTAAGCTGGTCCCTCTCTGTCTAGGCATGTGAATCCACAGTAAGCAGCTGGCACTGACACATGTGCACCACTCCAACACTTCCACACACCCAACATGCCCGTGCTACCCCTGCACATTTGTGACCCATTCAAAGCACAATGTTAACAGATACAAAAGAAATCAATCACTGCTGAGCAGTAACGTTTGTGGAAGCCAGCTAACTGTAAGGGATTTGGAATGAGTTGATGAGACATGTGAGGAATTGAGGAGATTGATGAAAGGTTAGGTAGTTAAATAGAAGAATGGAAAAACATGGATGAATGTTGAAGGAGTTGAAAGTTATGAAGTGTTAGGTAATTGATAAAGGAGTAAGTAAAAGAAAAGGAGTGAGTTGTTGAATGTTGAGATGAGATAAATTTGGATGGATGTTGAAGATGTAAGTTAAAAAATATTAGGTATGTGTTGTTGAAATATGTGAAGAATTAAAAGAATTGATGAAAGATGAAGTTGTTATATGGTAGAATGAAGAGATATAAATGGATGTTGAAGGTGTAAGTTATGGAATATGAGGTGATTGATAAAGGAGTAAGTGAAAGAGGGGTAGGTTGTTGGATATTGAGATGAGATAGGGTTAGATATATAGAGGGTTGAAAAAAAGAAAAGATATGATAGTTGAGATGATTGTGAAAGGAGAGAGATATGAAAGTGAAATGAGATTGTAATGTAGATGAATGATTTGGATGAATATAGATATATAAGAAAGAAAGTGTAGGTTGTAAAATTATTGAATGAATGATGGTGGTATAGGGGTAAGTTATTGAATGATTGTGTGGAGAAAGTATGGATATAAAGGGGATTGAAAGTAAGATGAAATATAGAGTTGAATTTAATGGTAGTAGTAGTAATGGTGTGGTGTGAGCGGTGATGGTAAGAAGAGTGATAGTGATGATAGTGATGATAGTGGGTTAGGGTTAGGGTTAGGGTTAGGGTTAGGGTTAGG